>JBBGZY010001250.1:2390000-3597500 GCA_037952925.1 Lithobates clamitans | reverse complement strand
ATTCTTTACCAGTGCATTTACCCCTATAAAAAGAGATTTATCAACATCTGATTTATTTTTTATATTATAACCTGATTTCTGTAAGCTCTGCTATATTTTTTTGAAGAAAAGGAGTGCCAAAACACATCCGTCACTCTACATGGGCAAATCAAGTGATTTCTCATGGATACTTACACTGTTCTTACTTTTTACGTTTATATTTACTGTAAATTTGCTCCATGTTTGCTTGGTTGGTTAACCCCTTGCCGACCGGCTCACGCCGATATACGTCGGCAGAAGGGCACGTACAGGCATATTAACGTACCTGTACGTTGCCCTTTAAGACGCGGCTTTGTGGGCGCGTGCCCGCCGCGAGCTCCATGAGTGTGATCGCGGGTCCCGCGGACTCGGTGTCCATGGGGATACCCGCGATCGTCTCACAGAGAGGAAGAACGGGTAAATGCTGATGTAAACAAGCGTTTCCCCATTCTTCCTAGTGACAGGACACTGATCACCGCTTCCTGTGATCGGGAGCGGTGATCAGTGTCGTGTCACACGTAGCCCATCCCCCCTACAGTTAGAACACATCCCTAGGACACACTTAACCCCTGCAGCGCCCCCTACTGGTTAACTCCTTCACTGCCAATCACATTTACACAGTAATCGGTGCATTTTTAATCTCTGTATAAATGATAATGGTCCCAAAATGGCACCAAAAGTGTCCGATCTGTCCGCCATAATGTCGCAGTCACAATAAAAATCGCAGATCGCTGCCATTACTAGTAAAAAAAAAAAATTATTAATAAAAATGCCGTGAAACTATCCCCTATTTTGTAGATGCTATAACTTTTGCATAAACCAATCAAACGCTTATTTTTTTTTTTTTTTTTACCAAAAATATGTAGAAAAATATATATCGGCCTAAACTGAGGAAAATTTTTTTTTTTTTTAATATATTTTTGGGGGATATTTATTATAGCAAAAAGGAAAAAATATTGCGTTTTTTTTTTCAAAATTTCCGCTCTTTTTTTTGTTTATAGTGCAAAAAATAAAAACCGCAGATGAAAAATCTGGAAGCTGATTGGTTTCTATGCAGAGCTCTACCCCGATTTTGCATGCTCCAGTTTTAGTAAATCGGCCCCTGTTTGTCTTTGTTCCCTACAGATATCAATCTTTCTTCAGCCACTAAATGCTGCTGTGCCAGGCAATACTACACACACTGGAGGAAATTAATAAAAGTTCTATCTCAACTGGTGCCATTACCCATAGCAACCAATCAGCTTCTATCTTTTGTTTTTTTCCACACAGATTAGAATAATAAAATTTTAAAAGCTGATTGACTGTGCTCTAGTTGAGATAAAGTTAGTCTCAGACATTTTATTAAATTGATATTAAACCTTCATTTTTTTTATTTTTATTAAAAGGACTTGCCTGATCTGTGGATATAGCACAGATTGGAGGCTTACCGTATCGCTTTTTCGGTTCCCCACTGGCTCTGTCTCCTTCCTGCCAGTCCCCCCTTCAGCAAGCCCTATGCAGGTGTGCTGCAAAGCCGGGCCGTGTGTGTCCATAGACCCACACAGCACTGACAGCAGCAGGAACCACAGGCTCTCAGTGTGTCCTGTAAAAGCAGGAAGAGGGGAGAGTGGTACTGCAGCCATCACCGCGCTGGATTGTAAGCGTCGAGTAAGTGTTTGGTGGGGTTCACAGCAAGTAGTGGAAATTTTTTACCTGAATGCAGGTACTTGACTCTGACGAACTGTGCATAACTCCCTTCATTCATTTTCCCCGAGAACAGCCATTACTTCTAGGCCCATAACTAATTATTGCGATTGGCACATTAGCTGTTCATTTGCATACTGAGCATTTGTATACAACTCAAAAAAATGTTAATACTGTATATTTTACACATTTACAGCATGGTCTTACCAGTATATTTGTATTTTTAGCTGAATCCCCACAGACTTTCTTACTTGGAGTGCTATGAAAGAATAGCATTGATCGACAGATTTGAAATGCACTGGTCGGAATAGGGGTTCAAGATATTTCCTTGTCTCAAAACATTCTTGAATATAATTCTTGCTCTATAGGCCATGTATGTATCTACTGCTTGTGTGTGGATTTTACATTGGTAGAAAAATAAATTAAAGTTAAATTCTAGTTGTATACGCAGTGATGTCTTAATAAATAAATATATATATACATATATATACATACATACATACATACATACATACATACAATGCCAGTAGTTTAGTAGTAGTAGTAGTAGTAGTAGTATGTATATATATGTGTGTATATATATATATAGATATAGATATAGATATAGATATAGATATAGATATAGATATAGATATATATATATATATATATATATATATATATATATATAGATATATATAAATATATATATATATATACTACTACCGGTACTAAACTACTGGCATTCCAGTCTTTGTCTGTAGGGTTCAATATTGAGTTGTGAGGTTAGGACAAGAAGGCCTGGCTTGCAATCTCCGCTCTAATTCACCCCAAAGGTGTTCTATCGGGTTGAGGTTAGGACTCTGTGCAGGCCAGTCAAGTTCCTCCACCTCAGACTCAATCATCCATGTTTTTATAGACTTTGCCTTTTAGTTCAGATGTGATTTTCTTCCCTAGTACTAAAAACATTCACATATTGTAAAATCTGTTTAACATCTCTATGTTTAAAATAAAACTAAACCCACCCATCTTTTACAGCCACAGAAGCTGCCATCTTAGCCTCTGGTTGATTTGCAGTAGCCAAGGTGCTGTTCATGTGATCACCTGCCATTTGATGACTTGACATTTCTGGTGAGAACACACAAGCAACGCTGCAAGTTATCCTTCACGACATGCATTGAGGGCCAGTTCACACCATAGAAACGCAGTCCCGATGCGTTCCAGATGCTTATCTGCATGAACATTTTTGATGCAGTCCAGTGCACCCCCCCCCCCCACTTTATTTTTTTTTTCTTTTTTTTTTTCTTTTCTTTTTCTTTTCTTTTCTTTTTTTATTTATTTATTTTTTTTCTTAACCATAAGGACATGTTTGTTCCAGTGCGTTTTTGATGCGTTCCAGTGTGTTTTTGTTCCAGTACAGGAAATATGCAGCATGTTCTACTTTTTTTTTCTGGAACTGGAATGCACCGGAACTGCAAGCTGTGAACTATGCCACTGAAAACCATATAACCTACTTTCCATGCGTTCTTGATGAAGAACAAAAAAACCACACTGGACTGCATGTGGTGTGAACTGAGCCCTGAAAGTAAATGTTTTTTGGGAAAGCATTAAATCGTTGGGTTTAGTTTCGCCTTAAATTACAGTAGTTTATACTATCCTTCCCTTTTACATTCTATTTTACCATCAACAATAACGAATTGCCTGAGTGCCCTCTGATGTTCCTGGACAATGTACTTACATTTTGACGGCCAAAGTGTGTTAGACACTGCTTATTTATTTATTGCTGTTCGGCTGGTGCTGACCTTCAGAACAAATAAATCACAAATTTGACGTTCCTCTTTCACTTATGTCCATCAACATAACAAAAATTAAAGGGTTGATTGACCTTGAAGATATTTGGCTATTCATGTAACAAATATTAAGAGTTCAAAATATGTTTTAGAAGTATATGGACTTGTTTACTCTACTCGACTTAACTTTTTAGTGTAGTAGTTAACCCCTTTCTGATCCCCTACTGTTACTTAAAGTGGGGTTCCACCCAAAAAAACAAAAATACCTGAAGAATTCTAAAAAAAAAACCAAAAAAACATTTGGATATTTTTTTTTTTTTTACTTACCTCTAAATGCCTGTTGCTAGGTGGTCCCTCGTAGTCTGCCCCTTCTTTTGCCTGGGCTGGTGACATCACTTCCCCCTCGGCACAGGAAGGGCTCCGCTCTGCTCCCTCCCTCCTGTCAATCATCTGGGACCCATTACAGGTCCCAGGTGACTGAGCGGCCAATCACGGCGCGCGGCGCCACTCGCGCATGCGCAGTGGGTGCCAGGCTGTGAAGCCACAGCCCGGCACCCACAGTTGAAATGCCGGCGCTGACGAGCGGAGGGGGGGTGAGCGGGGCTTCGATCCCCCGCATCGCTGGACCGGCCCAGGGACAGGTAAGTGTCCAAAAAAAAGTCAGCAGCTGCAGTATTTGTAGCTGCTGACTTTTAATTTTTTTTTTTTTTTTTAATGGACCCCCTGGGTGTAACTCCTCTTTAACACCCTCAATCAAGTACCCATTTCTGGGAGGGTATAAATTTAAAAAAGTGTTCCTAAACCCACAACAGTAAAATCAGTCTGTATATTCAGTAAAGCATGCTGGTTATACTCACTGTGGAACCTAAGCGGTTAATCCTCTGCATTGTGTAAAAAAGATGTTTGATCCTGTCTTCTCAGATGCTCGCCTTCTTTTACTGTCCCCAATCCATCTGCTGATAGAACAGAGCCTTGGAGGCACTCTGCACATGCTCAGTTTGGTGTGTATTACTAGAGAGGTTTTTTTTTTTTTTTTGGAGGGTGCATATGATCAGCACTGTGCCAATAAGCACTGTCCAGATAAAGTCATGGGCCATGCAGCCTCAATGGACAGTCAGAGGAGAATGTAAACTCCTCCCACAAGCTTTAACCAGCACTCGGCCAGACACTGATAGAAGTTACAAGACTGCTATATACTGCTGATGAGAAAAGGTATTTAGCCGTTTATATTTACTAAAACAATTGCACTTCCATGTTCTGTGTACTGTGGAAGACCAGATATAGAGAAGGCATGTAAGATTTTGCTCAGTAACCACACTGAGTGATGATGGTATGTCAACCCTTTTGTTGCCACCACTGTAGCTGTGGTGTGGCAGGACAGTGAAAGCAGTGGCGGTCGCTCTCTGAGGGGCACAGGGGCAACGCCCCCCCCTAATCTACATGCAGGGTGCCGGACGCATGGATTTTAATGGGACTTTTTTTTTTTTTAAGCACTGAGGCTCTAATAGGCTTCAAAAAAGGGTGGGCTCGGGGCGCAGAGCACTGCACCCCGAGCACACGCACTTGTGTGACAATAGCAAATTTATTTATTATTTGCTATTGTCTTACTCATTCTCCTCCCACAGTAAGCCCCTAATAAGGGGGGGGGGATCGCCGCCATCAATCTTCCGCGGGGGTGGTGTTTGTCCCCCCCCCAAATAAAATTTTGAGCACCAGACGCCACTGAGTGAAAGGACAAAAAAAAACCTGCATTTGTGATAGTGTTAAAAAAAATAATTGTGAAGATATTTGGAATCACATACATTGTACAAAATACAGTATTTTAAACTACAAAAAAATTTCAAATTTCTGACAATTTCTCAGCGTATTAAAATCTATAAAAAAAGTGCAGCCTCTTCTCCCTGGAGCATCCTGTTTTCTTTTTAAATTAGCATGGCTTTATCTGCTCAAAGGTCTGTTCACAGGGAATGGAAAGACTACAAGTCCCATCAGCCACCACGGCATAGGACTCAAAGATCATAAATCGAGCACACAGTGATATCACCACACTTGTAGTCCAGTGTTTACTTCCTCCAGGCCCATAAACAGAAGGGCCTTACCTCTGTATGGACCTGGAGCTCGTGGAAACTTTTTCAAGAGCCCATGTATTTTATTTGCAATGGACTGATTGCTGTTGCAATGCTCTGCAGGCTTTATGCAAATATTTTAATAATTTAACATGATTTTATTGTATTAATTTGGGTGCATTCATTTACATTTTTGCAAAAGGTGGATTATACCTTTTTTATACAGGTTGCATTTAAAGAGGAATCACTGATTCAGTAGGTACCAGGATACTTTGTACTACGAAAGCATTTGCATGGGATTATCAGAACCTGACCCTGTTCTTTTCAGCCTTTATATAATATTAATAGTAGCAAGTCAGTCCATTATTCATGTAGTAACCTTTCAATTGACCCACAAGGAAAACTGGTAGAGCTTGTGGTAATCAAGGACAAGGGGCAACTATGCTAAGTATAGAAGAGGCATCAACTGTGTTTTGCCAGTTCTACATATACATGCCTATGTACCCAATGTAATTACAAATATTTTTTAGCCAATGGCAGTCGCTGAAATTTTGTGTAGATTGTCTATACACAAGTAATCATTGTAGAATGATATATATATATACTGTCTCCTTGCCAAAGCAAAGACAGTTGTTCATTAATAAATCTTTAAGCTGCATATCGATCTTTTGCATTACCGTCAAGATGTCTTTTAAATTCTAGCAATATTTGCTTTTTTTGTGCTTATATGCTTTGCATACATCAGCAGGATATTATGGCAGCGTCTCTCCTAGCTATGGTTTTGCATTTCTGTTGTCTGCTATACAATAGCATAAATAGCTTTTCAGAAGCAGATCTATTTTCATTTAAGTGTATGTATAGCCAAAACTTTATTTTATTCATTTTGGATAGAGGAGAAAAGGGCTAGAACCTGTGTAGGGCTTTTATTGCTTTCTGCATTCCCGCTATGTATATTCACTCTTTTTTGGTTTGTCTGAACTTTTGTTATAGAGTCAGAAAGTGAAACGTTGGGTTTTTCCTCCTCTCTCTTTTCACCAGTGTCTGGCTCAGCTATTCTCATTATTCCATGTTGGGTACTAAATTCCTGTATGTATTTCTGTACATCATCTGCTATATGACTTAAAGTGGTGTTCCGGCCCAAATGATACTTTTTAAATAAAAATACCCCTATAATACACAAGCTTAATGTATTCTAGTAAAGTTAGTCTGTAAACTAAGGTCTATTTTGTTAGTTTATAGCAGTAGTTTGTTATTTTAAAAACTTACAGCAGGCCGTGGCCATCTTAAGTGTGGGCATCTGAAGCCAGACTGTATTTCTTCCTGGATCTCACCCTTGCAGATCTCGCACATGCTCAGTGCAGCACAAGCAGTGTAATAGGTTTCAGGTCAGGTTTCCATAGCAACGGCAGTTTCAGAGGAAGTTGCCGCCCCTTCCCAGAAGGCATTGCAAACAGGAAATGATGCAATGGGCCGCGGCCAGGGAGGAGGAAGTGAAAAATGAATACAGCAGATATACAGTAGGTGCTGAGAAAAAAAATGTAAAAATATCCTATTCCTTTACAGTGCACAGTTTAGTGAGGGATGCTGAAGAGTTGTAAAAGTGGGTGGAACTCCACTTTAAAGCAGAACTAAACCCGGAAATGTCACGCTCCCATTGGTTGTGCTCTCAACCAAACTGTCAAGCCATCCAATGGCTGGTGTCATAACTGATCACATGAGTAGCATCATGGCAGTTGTAGATTAAACAGAGGCAAAGATGGCAGCTTCCTTGGCTAAAAATGATAGGAGGGTTTACTTACACTTTAAATGGTGCTCACCTGTACCTATATACAGTACATTTTTGTTGGTTGGTATTAACAGTGGAGCGAATACTTATGCTGTATTATGCTTGATGCGGTATGACATAGTTGGATGTTTGAACCTACTATATAGTTGTATGTATATGCCTAATACAACTTAATTGAAAAAGCATTTTTGGTATGTGGTGCGCTTACTCTATATATTTAAAACTGTTGGACTAACAGATTTGTACACTGTGGAGGGGTTTAAGCACTCTGAAAAAGAATTTATTGTTGGTTGCTTAAAGTGATACTAAACCTAGAATGTTCTTTCTTTAGGTCCACTGCCAGTGCTCTGATCTCCTCCGACTGCCGTGTGCTCTTATAGCATGCCGCTTGCTATGGGGACTCTCGTGCGTGCCTGCTCTCGAGCCAGCTGTGTATGTCAATTGACACACAAAGCATGGCTGTGCTCTGCCCCCTGCTCTCTCCTCATTGGCTGTGATTGACAGCAGCAGGAACCAATGGCTCTGGCTGCTGCCTCTCTGTCCAATGAGGAGAAAGAGAGCCAAGAGAGCTGCTGCTCTCGTACACATCACTGCATTGAGATCAGACATCTGGGCATCACTGGATTGAGATGGACATTATGACCATGCACCTAATATTGAGTAGTTCCCACTTTTGCTGCCAAAACAGCCCTGACCCATCGAGGTATGGACTCCACTTGATCTCTGAAGGTATGTTGTGGTATCTGGGCAACTTGACTGGTCGGTGGCTCCATACGCAACAAACTAGATGCACTCTTCCATCGATCTACATGAGGCAGCCTTCGCTCCCCACGTGCGTCAATGCGCCTGGGCCACCCATGACATTGTCACAGGTTCAACAGTTTTCCTTCCTTCAACCACTTTTGTTAGATCCTGACCACTGCAGACCAGGAACACCCCACAAGAGCTGCAGTTTTAAAGATCCTCTGACCCAGAAGTCTAGCCATAACAATTTGGCTCTTGTCAAAGACACTCAAATCCTTTATGCTTGCCCATTTTTTCAACACATTTCAACACATCAACTTCAGGGACAACATGCTGACTTGCTGCTAATATATCCCAGCCACTTTCAGGTGCCATTGTCACAAAATAATGTTATTCACTTTTACTGTCAGTGGTCATATTGTTATGACTGGTGTTATTCAAGTGCCCTAACACTGCATGAAATGACTTCAATGTTATACTGCCATACAATACTGTTAGCATTGCACACACAGGTTTAGAAAAGGGATACATGTATTATGTAAGTATGGAACATTTAATGGAATTAACGATTTATTTAGACAACCTAATGCTTTTTTTTCCCAGACTATCATTTATTCAGAGTTTGAGTAATATAGATTTGTTCAGAACAGTGTAAAGGTCCTGTTTTATGCTCTTCTGTAATTTCAGGGAATGATCAATTTTGTTTTTGTTTAGGATATAGAATTGCTATAATTATTGTCCTTTTTCAATTGCTCATTAAAGACATCATTTCTTAACTAAGTTTTATTTATATAATCATTCCTGTAACCATTATCATACAAACCCATTGGAGCACGATTCCAATTTCTGAGATGAGGAATGTTGCTTGTTGCATTATTTCTTTTTTTGTATGCAGTTTAATGCATTATGAACATTTTTCTTGTGTTTATAAAATTGAATTATTTACATTAAGATTTTATACTGTAACGTTTCCTTTTGGTCCATGCTCACTCTGGGAATGTGTTATGATAGCTAATATGCACTTTTGTCTGACTAGCTCCCAGAAAGCATTTTATTGAGAACATTAATTTTCTTGTTTACAAGTGCGAGTTAGTCCGGTCAAACAGCGTGTCTGTTCTGATGTAATGAGCACGGGAAATTTGAGCCTTGTATCTGCTTTCACTCGTCCAATTGTTATGGTACACCGACAATATGGTGTATGGTAATAGAAAACACCACATGCTACTTATGTCTCCCTTGCAGGCTGTTTAGTTATCTCTTCTACATAATACATTATTGCAATTTTACATAAATTGTTTTTTTTTTTAATTATTGTGTTGCTACAATGTTTTGTATTGCAGGTAGAAAAAAATAAATCTAAGTTTAAAATATAGTCTAGTTGCCTATATAGTGCTACTTAAACATTTACTGACTTTGTTAATTGGATTAGCGCTCCTAATCTAACTTTATTCTACCATTAATCCATCCTATTACAATTGGATGAACAGGAACATGTAAACAGTAAACTAGTGCATTCTGTAATCCATCTTATTATTCAAGACGCGCTTTTGCTTGGACTAGTAGCTCCGAATCTGAGTTTGTGACACCTGGAAGCGTACCTCCAAGGAGTATAAGAAGGTACCCCCAGGGGCTGTATACAATCTGGTCAATCACTGATCTGTTCTCCAACTGGTGATTTTGTATAGCTTTACCAATTCGAAACAGTTATCCCTTGAGCTTATACTTCCATATCCAAGAATGCAACCATAGAGAGATATTCCACTAGCTTTTAATGAGCGTATGGGGAAACTTGTTTTTTTTTTTCTAAGAATAGAAAAATAAAATTCTCTCTCTAGCTAGCGATAGATAGATAGATAGATAGATAGATAGATAGATAGATAGATAGAATTTTTTGTTTTGTTTTAGGGGTTCCTGGAAAAAACTGGCATAGTCCGTTATTTTGATAAAGTAAGATGCAATTGGTGTTTTTCATTTAATTGTTTTAGCACAGTTCTATTTTTTTTCTATATGTATTCTTTATTTATAGAAAGTTTCACAATTGCAATAAGCAGAAAAACCTAGAAATACACAAGATACATAGACCTAACCCTCCAGGTACAAATTCAGAAAGGGTGCCATTGGGATTACCACCCTAAGTCTAGGTCTAGAATATTCAACATCGGTACAACATAAACCCATCTTGGGCCGAAAGCATAACCCAACAGGCTTCAAGAGACTACAGGTAGATAGTTTGTTAATCAATAGCCCATCATAAAACCCAATGCAATGTGGCAGGGTATACGGCATGTAAACTTAGAAAAGAAGTAAAGGGAGAGAGAAGGAATAAGGGGGGGGGGAGAAGAGAAGGGAGGGGAAAGGAGAGGGTGGGAAGAGGGAAGGGGGCAGGTGAGGCAGCACCACCAGCAGGAGGAGTAACAAGAGTATACCTATTGTCTAAAGAAATTATGCCCAGCAGACAAATGGGGTAGAAGAATGTCAAGGATCAAGAATGTAAGGAGAGTGTAGCAGTGCAGGAGATTAAACAGCCAGAATCTTTTTTTGAAATCATCCATACAGGAAAATTCAAGCCAATAGAACCATGTTTTATTAAACATTTCAGTTGTATCTTTGAGCATGCTAGTCAGACCTCCCATTGCCCTAATGTTCTCTACTTTAAGGATCCATTGCTGTAGAGTAGGCAGGTGCAGTAGGCGGAATACACGCCTGGGCAGAGTAAATTGTTGCCCCACCGCCGTTTTTTTTTTTTTTTAATGTCGACAGTGGTACTGCATTGTGGTGCAGTAGGTAAAAGGAAGGTGTGAAAGGTAATGTCCTGTCAGTAAACGTTTGCGTGATTGCATGTACTGATAATCGGGTTGGACCAAAAGACATGTAACATGTCCCGTCTCTCAGCACCACACCTCTAACACGTTTCAGGAACAGAGGGATAAATACAGTACAATAGTGTTGGGGTACCACCGGGTTAAGATTTTTACCCCTATTCTTGAAATGTATTGCGTATAGATGATTTAAAGGAGAGGGTCAAGATCTTTTTGTGTTCTGCCAGGGCCCAGCATAGTTGGAGATAGTTTTCGCATTTATCTAGATACCTAAGAGGGGTCTGCAAAGATTCTGTGAGTAACACTTTGTAAGAGAGGGAAAGGGCATGTCTGGATGTCTCTTCAATCCAGCACTCCTTTTCATAGGTAGTCCGCTGAAGCATTAAAAAATAACCCAGGTCGGAGACCTAAAATCTAGAGACCGCTCATCCTTTTTTTTTTCCTTTTAAAAAAAAAAAAGTGCCTATAGATTCAGGAGGACCATCAGACATGCAAGCACCAACCAACTGCTTTACAGTCAAATACCCTTGCTGGTTGCAACATACACATAAATGTTCAACGAGCTGCTCATCTCGTTGGGGGGGGGGGGGGTGGATCATAGTAATCAGTAATTGATCATTTAACCAAAGATCAGAAATGCTCCATATTTACAAATAGTATATAGTATAGCTCCCTATTAATTCTATAAACTACCTCTGTAGTCATCCAAGTGCCAGTGTTCTATTCGTCAGGAACCCAATTTGACATTCTTTTGTGGTTTTAAAGTGGAGTTCCACTTGTCAGCAGCTACAAAAAGTATAGCTGCTGATTTTTAATAAACAGTCACTCGCCTGTCCCACGGTCCAGCGATGCTGCCGCCCGAGCAACTGTGGGCACACTTCAAAGTACTTCAAACAAAAGTGGCTCCTAATAGAAGGAGTGAAGGTACTTTTTAGTACCCAAACTTAATAACAGATTCACATTATACAATTTGTACATTAATAATAATTACCAATGTGCCCAATTAATACTGAAAACTTTTGACATTGATATAATCAACTGTTTGAGCAATTAAAGTATCTGACTTGCTCAGAAAAATATCCAGGGACTGAGTTACTTGATGTTTTAGCACCTCAACATGTTGGATAGCAGATGTGTGTAGACCGCTTAGTGTCTTTCTATGTGCATATGACCTTGTGTGAATTATAAATATCTAAATGCTGACATGGGTTTTAATTCTATTTTGACGCAACTGAAGTTCTCTGGCTACCTCCTTGTTTTCAAAGAGACCCTTCCAGAAATTGCCTTTCTTTAGTCAGCTGAAGATTGGTTTCCCTTTGACATGGGTTTTTACTCTTGCAGTGTGTTATTAAATAAGACCTATATTTTGACCATATGATAAGTAGCCTGTAACTGATGAAATGATGTCCCCTTTTTTTTTCTCTCTCCTTTGTAGTGTGCTGGAGAAGAAAATTGGGTAGACAATCGCACTATTTATGTTGGTCACAAAGAGCCTCCTCCTGGCACTGAAGCATACATTCCTCAGAGGTATCCAGATAACAGGATAGTCTCCTCAAAGGTAAGATTGTTTACTCCTCTCCATCAAGTCACTTGTGTGGTTACCTGGCTGGCACTTGTAACTAAGGCTGTATTTATCTACAGCTCAACTACTAACTGCTCAGCGCCTTCCTATCTGCTTATCACTCTTGGAGCAGAAGATTGCTTACGTAATATTTCTTCTCTTATTGGATTACATTCTGATGAGAGTTCTGTAATGCTTTTATTGCCAACAGAAAAGAACAAATGAGGTCACTGTCTCCTATTCTTTACACTTAATCTTTCAAATATATAGCAGTTTAAAATTGATTAAACAAAATGTTATGCAGTTTAAAATATATCATCTATGTATTGTTGTTGCCATTGTTATTTTGCACGCATTTTATACAGCACTGATGTAATCCATGCCACTTTACACAGTACAATAAACCATCCACACAATTCCCTGGCCAAGTGGAGTTTAGTTTCCAATCTAATATCCCTATTGTGGTCAAATGATATATCCGTGACATTCGAGTGCCTGAGAAAGAGATGCTTGTGGGGCAAAACATTTGTCCGTGTACTGGGTTAACATAGAAAACTCCTTCTGTACCTGACACCAACGTACTGAGGATTTGTCTGCAGTCTTGTAAGATTATGAACTGATCTTTTCTCTACACTTTGGGGCTGATTTACTAAAACTGGAGAATGCAAAATCTGGTACAACTCTGCACAGAAACCAATCGGCTTCCAGGTTTTTTGTCAAATCTTAACCACTTGCCGACCAGCCGCCGTCATTATATTGCGGCAGGTCAGGACGATCCCACGAATCGCCGTAGGTGTACGTCGGCACCTTTAAGGGTGATAGCGGGCGCGTGCATGCCCGCTGCACAGCAGGGGAACCCGATGCGTGTGGTCGGCAGTCACAATGGCCACCAACCACCCGCGATCGCCGGCACGAGAACCAGAACGTGGGTGTCAGATCCCCGTTCTGACAGGAGAGGAGAAACAGATCGTCTGTTCCTACTAAGTAGGAAGAGCGATCTGTCTCCTCCCCCAGTGAGTCACATCCCCATACAGTTAGAATCACTCCCTAGTACACACATTTAACACCTTGATCGCCCCTAGTGTTAACCCCTTCCCTGCCAGTGACACACTGATTACTGTGTAAATATTTTTAGCTCTGATCGCTGTATAAATGTCAATCGCTGATCGCCGCCATTACTAGAAAAAAATAATAATTAAACTTTGCCATAAATCTATCCCTTATTTTTTAAACGCTATAACTTTTGCGCAAACCAATCACTATACGCTTATTGCAATTTTTTTTTTTTTTTACCCAAAATATGTAAAATACATATTGGCCTAAACTGATAAAGAATTTTTTTTTTCTTTACATTTTTTTTTTTTGGATATGTATTGTAGCAAAAAAGTGAAGATGTATTATTGTTTTTTTTTTTTTCAAAATTGTCGCTCTTTTTTTGTTATAGTGCAAGAAAAAAAAAACGCAGAGGTGATCAAATACCATGTCAATTTTGTTTGGGTACAACGTCGCCCAACCGTGAAATTGTCAATTAAAGCGACGCAGTGCCATATCGCAAAAAAAATAGCCAGGTCATTAAGGGGGAAATTTTTCTGGTCCCTAAGTGGTTAAAGTGTTAGTAAACCCACAACAGTAAAATCATTCTGTGTATGCAGTAAAGCATGTTAATTCTACTCACTGTGGAACCTAAGGGGTTAATCTTCCACATTATGTAAAAAGCTTGTTTGATCCTGTCTTCTCTGAGTATCCTCCTCTTCCACTGTCCCCAATCCATCTCGTGAGCATTTGGAGTCACTCTGCACATGCTCAGTTTGGTGTGTATTGCTAGAGAGTTTTTTTTTCTTTTTTTGGGAGATTTCATCTGATCGGCACGGGGACAATCGGAACTGTCCAGACAGAGGGT
Source organism: Lithobates clamitans (assembly GCA_037952925.1). Classification (NCBI taxonomy): domain Eukaryota; kingdom Metazoa; phylum Chordata; class Amphibia; order Anura; family Ranidae; genus Lithobates; species Lithobates clamitans. Next base: position 3,583,154 of record JBBGZY010001250.1, on the reverse strand, counting down.
CAGGGGTCATGCAGCCTCATAGGACAGTCAGAGTAGAATGAAAACTTTTCCTACAAGCTTTAGCCAGACACTGTTAGAAGTTACAAGACTGCTATATACTGCTGATGAGAAAAGGTATTTAGCAGTTTATAATTACTAAAATAATTGCACTTCCATGTTGTGTACTGCGGGAGACCACATATAGCAAATGCAGGATCTTGGGTTTCATAACACTTTAAGGGAGAAGCACGGCCGATGTTTTTTTGGCCCTATTTCTCCAAAGGATCACAGAAGTGCAGTCTCTCAGCTGGTCCAGGCTGGGGAAAGGTCCTGACTTTACAGTCAGGATCCACTCAGATGCCTGGACCTGCTGCTGGCACAGCCTCTTTGCAGCACTGCTGGGAGATTGAGCCAGCTGCTCCCCTCCCCAGCCCAGAGCTCCAGTGAGTGCTGAAGGGGAGAGTGACTGACCATCACGGCTCTCTGCTCAGAGCAGAGGGGAGAACTGAGCGATCAGCGGTCTTTGATCGCTCAGTTCTCAATGCAGACCTGCCGGGGGACAAATGCAGCATTGGATCGATGCTGCATCCGCCTAGGTGAGTATAAGGTTTCTATAATGTACCCCATACTTCTCTTTTAATTGAACAAGTTGAAGTTTGAAGCTGATTGGCTACCATGCAGAGCTGCACCAGATTTTGCACTCTCCAGTTTTAGTAAATCAACCCCTTTTGAGCTTTTTGCGGTTCTATACATTGTTGTCTACATACATGTTGAATTATTACATGAACACAGAAAAATTACATTTATTTACACAAACATGTGATGCACCGTACATTGCATAGAAGCATAATGGGTTTGATTAACGGGGTTGGACAAAGGCAAATAAACTGTGCAGTTTGCAAGTGCAGTTGCACTCCTTTTGTCCAGAGTTTAGTGAATGAGGTGAAGCTGTGATAATTTCTATCTTCCAATCATGTGCAAGCAAAAATGGTGTTTTTTTTTTGTTTTTTTTCCATTTTCCTTGCACCTGATTATGTATTCTTTACCCCATTGAAGCTTCACCACATTTGCTAAGCTCTGGGGAAAATGAATGCATCTGTACTTGCAAAGTCTATGTGCCTTTAGTAAATCAATCCCTTAGGGTTCTTGCACATGGTACTGATGTATGAACATTGGATCTACTTGATAGAAAGTTCCTGTGCAAAAAAAACAGGTATGGTCTATATAGTAAAGAGGAAAAGATCGCCACTACTCCTGACCAGCCCAGGTGAATAAACGATAAGGAGCAGTGGCCTCGGCCTACAGGTCTCCATCAAACCACACACTGATGCATTTCACCTCGTGCATCGGGGCTTAGTAATATTGTCCGTATAGTACATGCATTACATACAAGTATACACGCATACTTGTGTAAAAATTCTTCTCACTCCCAGAATACCAAATATTCGCATGATATTATCTATTCTTCAAGGGGGAAGGTGTGATCTACTTGCGTATGGTGGAAAAATACAGACCAACACGATTTTTTAACTACTTGCCGCCCGCGCTATAGCCAAAAGACGACTGTAGTGCGGGCCTTAATTGCCGGGAGGGCGTCCATGGACATCCTCCCGAGCAAGCGTTGTCTGCGCGACCCTGCAGGTCGCACGTGGCGCACTCTGTGATCACCAAGTCTATGAGACTTGGCTGATCACAAATCTGAGTAAGGGGTCGATTTTGGCCCCTTTTCATGTGATCAGCTGTCATCCAATGACGGCTGATCACGTGATGTAAACAGAAGCTCGGTAATCAGTATTTTTATTTCCTCACGCTATCAGCATGAGGGGGAAAAAAAGCCGATCACCGGCTTCTGTTAGAGGGACATCGGTCCTTCACTCAGAAGGCCACGGCTGTGCCCACCAGTGTCACTTGCCACTGCTCACTGTGCCACCTACCAGTGCCCACAGTGCAACCCATCAATGCCCACCAGTGCTGCGAATCAGTGCCCATCAGTGTCTAATAATCAGTGCCACAGATCACTGCTGCCTATCAGTGTCACCTACCAGCGCCTGCCAGTGTCCTTCAGTGCCACCTATCAGTACCACCTCATCAGTGCTTATTAGTGCCGCCTTATCAGTGCCTATCAGTGCAGCCTCATCAGCGCACATCAGTGAAGGAGAAAAATTACCTGTTGTCAAAATTTTTTAACAAACTATGAAACGGTTTTGTTTGTTTTTTTTTTTTCAAAAGGTGGGTCCCTTTTTGTTTAGCAAAAATAAAAAACCCAGCAGCAATTAAATACCACCAAAAGAAAGCTCTATCTTTGTGAAAAAAATTATAAAAATTTAATTTGGGTAAACTGTAGCATGACTGCGCAATTGTCATTCAAAGAGTGACAGCGCTGAAAGGTGAAAATTGGTCTGGGCAGGAAGGGGGTTTAAGTGCCCTGTAAGCAAGTGGTTAATGATCTAGTTTATTGATATTTACATGCCTACATGAACAGGCCTATTAAACGTAATGGACTGCTTTCAGATCAGTAAACAAAAAAAAAACAAAACCTGAACGCTTAAAATGATCATAAGGACAAATATACAGTGTGGGAACCTCCTCATTGTGGCCACAGACAATAGTCAAAACCTGACAGAAGTTCCAACCCTTCCCTGTTTATCCCCACTTCCCCACAGGAAAAGGTAGTGGCTTTAGATATACTTTAAATGAGATGAGTAATCGGTTCTATTAGGAAATCTGGTGATGATACTAATGTTACTGCTTTATATAGCACCAGCATCTTCCCCTTCACTGTACAGAGTGATGTCATTGATCTTCAGATAGACATTACGATAAAAGGCAAGAAAAAAGCACTAAACTCTCTCAAGGATGCTGGGTCCATTTAACCTGCCAGTATCCAACACAAATTGAACTAAAACCTCTGTGTATATAAAGCTGAACTTTAGGCAAATAAACACAAATGAATACAGCTCTGGAATTTTTATTACATATTTAAAATGTATATAGATTCTAACAATAAGTGTCCCTTATTTGTTCGCTTTTGGGCTGTTAACCACTTGACCTCCAGAAGGTTTTATCCCCTTTTTATGACCAGGCCATGTTTTGCTATGTGCTACTTTTTAAGGCTCTGTTTCCACCACTGCGAGTTGTTGTGCGACTTGACACATGTGAAGTCGCATGAGCAGTCAAAACCCATGTATTTCAATAGTCCCCGTTCTAATTGGTGCGACTCAAGTCGTAGCGACTCCAAAAAAGGATTTTGCACTACTTTGTTCTCACTTCGGTGCGACTTGTTCTCACGTGGTTTTCACCGGTAGTATGACATCGCACCAAAAATTGCATTGCAAAGTCGCACTGTAAATCGCACGACTTTGGGGTTACAATAGTGGAAACAGAGCCTAACTGGCAATTGCGCGGTCATGCAACACTGTGCGCAAGAAACTTAAAACAATTTTTTCGACCAAATAGAGCTTCCTTTTGGTGGTATTTGATTACCACCAGTTTTTTTATTTCTTTTATTATATAAACTAAAAATATATATGTGTGTGTGTGTGTGTGTGTGTGTGTGTGTATATATATATATATATATATATATATATATATATATATATATATATATATATATATATATATATATATATATATATATATATATATATATATATATATATATATATATATATATATATTTTTTTTTTTTTTTTTTCTTTTATAAAACATATCCAATAAACAATCAAAAAAATCGAATTCCTTCAAAAACGTAGGCCAAAATTTCTAAATTTTATTCTCTTACATGTCTTTTGGTAACAAAAAAAAATCCCATTAAGTGTACATTGGTTTGTGTGAAATCTATATGTCTACAAACCTTGGTATATATACTGTAATTTTATGCAGCTTATAGATGCTCTACTGTAATGGCGGTGATCAGTGACTTATAGTGGTACTGTGATAGGGTGGCGAGCAATCTGGCGCTAACAGACACTATCTGGGAGGGTCGTTACCTGACACTGATGTTGCTAGTGACACAGTGATCAGTGATTATACTGTACACTGACACTGTACTAAGGATACTGGCTGGGAATAGGTTAACATCCAGAGGCAATCAAGGGGTTAACTGTGTGCCTAACATTGTGTAATGCTGCTTTTACTAACAGATCTGGCTGTTTCTATTTTCCTGGGAGAAGAAACACCCAGATTGCGGATTTGTGTACAGAGCCTTTTGTGTATATAATCATAGGATTGGCGTGGATGACGTGCATGTATGTTATCCAGCCTGCCCTGCTGCAGTAAATGTACTGTGGCTGGGCAGCAAGCGATTAAACACACCATTGAAAGTGTTTTATTATCTTACGTGTATGTGATTGTATCTCTGTCCCTATCTACATGGTTTGTGATCAGTTACTATGACCCTTTGGGCTAACTTTGTTGACTTCCCATAAATAAAACTTTTTCAAAAAAATTAAAGTGTTTTATTATATCTGTGCAACAAGTTTAAAAAATGGCTGTTCATCCATTAAACTATTCTTGTGCTGTTTGTCTCTGAACTGTTTTCAGTGAGCATTATTCCCTGCTATCTCTGTGGACTACAAACCACCTCCCCATGTTATGGAGAAAGGAGGTATAGTGTAGTCCTAACGTGTTACACCTTGTACTTGGGTGACAGTGCTGCTAAGTATAGTTGTCAAGTAGAAGTGAGTTAATGGCAGGAATATCAGGTTAAAATAAAGGAAAGATGTGAAAAAAGAAAAGTAATGCAGCCACCACATCTATGGATGGGTAATCTGCAATTCTATCAATTTTTGTTCATGGGTTTAGATAATATAAGTGTTTGTTTTTGTTTTTTTTGTTTTGTTGTATTTTTTATGCAGAAAGTGTAAGTATCTAAATCTGATTTGGCATTAGCCTCTTGCTGTAGAGCAGGGTTTAGAATTGGAAACGAAGTGGCAGAACAAAGAGCTAATCAGTTCATGCTCTGGCAAGAAGCCAGAATAAAGTATAGTAACATAGAAAGGGACTCCTCTTCCTCCTTTCACTGTCCAGTAACAGGCTGGGGTAGGTTCAGGACAACCTGGGATCAGAGGAAGTGAGGTGAATGATGCAGTATAGGGGTCTCAAAATTTTCTAAACAAAGAGCCAGTTTACTGTCCTTCAGACTTTGGGGGGGCACAGACTGTGGCTATTGGGAGTAGAAAAGGTTCCGATGTCAGTGAGAAAAAATAATGCCCCATCGTTTGTTTTAGTGGGAATAATAGTGCACCTTTGTTGGTGTCATTGGGAGGAATTGTGCCCCATCATAGGTGCCATTGGGAGGAATTGTGCCCCATCATAGGTGCCATTGGGAGGAATTGTGCCCCATCATAGGTGCCATTGGGAGGAATTGTGCCCCATCATAGGTGCCATTGGGAGGAATTGTGCCCCATCATAGGTGCCATTGGGAGGAATTGTGCCCCATCATAGGTGTCATTGGGAGGAATTGTGCCCCATCATAGGTGTCATTGGGAGGAATTGTGCCCCATCATAGGTGTCATTGGGAGGAATTGTGCCCCATCATTGGTGTCATTGGGAGGAATTGTGCCCCATCATAGGTGTCATTGGGAGGAATTGTGCCCCATCATAGGTGTCATTGGGAGGAATTGTGGCCCATTGTTGGTATCAGTGGAGGAAATATTGCCCCAAGGACTGAATAAAAGCACACAAAGGGCCACATCTGGCCCCCCGGGCTGCAGTTGGAGATGACTGCCTTTAGACTGAGGACATCTAGTGACAGAAAAAGTACTGCTACAAGAATCTCTGGACTAAAGGTGAATATTGCAGTTTTGTTAGGTTATCCTTCAGTAGGCTTTTCAATTTATCCTATTATTTTGAGCTTCTGCTTTAATCCTTAATGTGGATCCAAACCAAAATCTCAAGAAAGCTTTAACTTATAAATGTAGTTTGTTAAAGATTTGTTTCAAGCTCTTAAATTTGCAGCTTTTTTTAAACAAACACCTTCTGATCCTGCCAAGAAGGTCCTTCTTCAGGCAGTTCATTGTTATTGGATGACAACTGTCTCCCAGTTGTGTTCCTGCTTTGTTACCTAGTCACATGTGTGCCTGGTTAAGACTTCAAATATATGTGCTGACGCAATAAGCAGAGACAGTCTACTGTTACTTTTCATAAACCATCAAAAAAACGCCAATTGTGAATGATACACAAAAAAAGGTCATCAAGGTAATGTTTAGATCTACTTTAAAAGAGAAGCTTCACTAAAGCATTTTTGGCCATACTTCTCTTGTGGGTCACAGGAGTTCACTTACTTTTGCTCTCCTGGAAATCAGAGTCAGCTCATAGCAGGCTATTGCCCGCTGTCAGCTGATGTGGCAGAGCCGTTCCAGGCTCTGGAAGGATCCTGACAATATTGTTTGACAGCGGGCTCCTGTTGTCAGCTAGTGGCTGAGAGCTAGAGCAAGCTGCACCTGCCCCCTCCCCAGCCTGGCACAGGAGGAGCAGAGAAGGGAAACTGCTCTGTTGTCTGATGTTGAAGTGGGAGACAATTTGGGTACAAGTGATCACCAATGTCTTTGGTTTGACATTTAAACAAAAACTGAAAAATCATATACAAAAACAAACGTTTTAGATTTCAAAAGAACGCATTTTGCTGAAATTTCTAAAAATGTATTTGACAGGTTGGAGTAAAACAGCAGTAGGCAGTAATCGGTGGGCACTGGTAAAGTCTAGGATCCTAGAGGCAGCTAGATTGTGTCAGGCAAGTTAGTAAGAGCAAACGGAATTAAAATCCAGTATGGTTCACTAAAGAGTTATAGCTGACAAAGAAGAGTATATGATTAGACAAAAGGAGGCCAAACACATGGGTGCCGTCAAAACACAGAAAGAGGAGCTAATTGCTAAATCTGTTAAGAGAGGAGATGAAAACTTTTTTGGGTACGTTAATGATAGAAGGAAAAAATACAATGGGATCACTGAAATGAAAACTGGGCACAAAACATATGTTCAGGGAGACCTGGAAGTAGCAAATCATTTAAACAATTACTTCTGTTCAGTCTTCTCAGAAATAAATTGCACTAACAATAACATAATTTGGGGAATTGTATTGGTTCTAGTAATGACGGTTCATTTTTAGGATTTCTGGAGAGGTAGCAGTGAAACTGGCTTGGTTAAAGCTTAATAAAGCAATTGGCCCTGATGGTTTTCATCCCACAGTTCTAAGAGAACTTTGAGGTATAGTTGTTGGACCATTAACAGATCTCTTTAACCTCTTGACACAGAGCGCGTGCAAATATACGGCCTCTCGGTGGCTGGGCCTTGGCGCAGAGCGGCCACATATTTGCATGTAATAGTGCCGACAGTGCTGTGCCGAGAGGGCACACCTTGCACACTCCTGGCACAGTGACCGGCAGCTCAAGAAAAATTCACAATTACTGTTTGCGATCAGGTCTTTTCCAGTCATGTGTCAGCCAATCACGGCTGTCACATGACCATAAGCCCTGGCCCACCTCCCAGCATAGCAAACCCCTTAAAGGGCTGGTGGCAGTCGGTGCCAAGGGGTTAATCAATCTCTTCTAACAGGAGAAGTTCCCCATGGCTGGTGGACAGCTAATATTGTACCTATCCACAAGAAGGGCAGCAAGGTAGAGTAGAATAGAACATTATGAAGCATCACTAGAGGGGTCCTCAGCAGAAGGAAGGAGGTCCTGATTCCCCTATATAGATCTTTAGTGAGACCTCATTTACTATGTACTGTATATCTATGTGTGTATATACTATGTCCAGTTCTGGAGATCTCACTTACAAAAAGATATTGGTGAGATAGAACGAGTAACGGGTTACAAAAAATGTTTTATCCCCCCGACCTTTCACCAATCGAGAGCGACTTCAGGAACTTAATATGTATGACCTGATTGAAACCTTTAAATATGTGAAGGGGGTAAATAAGGTTCAGGAGGGCAGTTTTTTCATATGAAACCAAAATCAAGAACACGGGGACATGACCTCTAACTGGAGGAAAGTTCAAAAAGGGTAGTTGATGCTTGGAATAAACTTCCAGCAGAAGTAGTGAGCCAGTAAACAGTAAATGGCTTCAAACATGCTTGGGACAAAAAGTTAACAAAAAAAAAACAAAGAAAAAAAAACAAAGAAAATCAAAATATATACAAAACGTGTAAAAAAAAAAAAAAAAAACACAATATAATTACAGGCAGACTCGATGAACTACTCTGTCTTTTTTTAGTTATCAATTTTCTATGTTTCTATGCTCAGTCACTGCTCTCTACTCTACTTGTAAATTGAGAACTGATAAGTGGTCATGTAATGCTCAGTTCTCGGTCTTAGAGCCGACATGGGACAAAGAGGTTAGTATGCATGTTTGTTTTTTGTTTTTTTAATAGAGTGTTTTGAAAAAGTATTCATACCTCCTTGAAATTTTCCACATTTTGCCATGTTACAACCAAAAATCTAAATGTATTTTATTGGCCATTTATGTGATAGACCAACAGAAAGTGGCACAAAATTGTGAAGTTGAAGAAAAATGATAAATGGTTTTCCAAATTTATTACAAAAAAAAATCTGAAAAGTGTGACGTGCATTTGTATTCAGCCTTCTTTACTCTGATACCACTAACTAAAATCTAGTGGAACCAATTGCCTTCAGACATCACCTAATTACTAAATAGAATCCACCTGTGTGTAATTTAATCTAAATATAAATACAGCTGTTCTGTAAAGCCCTCAGAGATTTGTTAGAGAACCTTTGTGAACAAACTGCATCATGAAAGCCAAGGAACACACCAGACAGGTCAGGGATAAAGTTGTGGAAAAATTTAAAGCAGGGTTAGGTTCTAAAAAAAAAATATCCAAAGCTTTGCACATCTCACGGAGCGCTGTTCAATCCATCACTCAAAAATGGAAAGTGTATGGCACAACTGCAAACCTACCAATTGATGGGCGTCCACCTAAACTGACAGGCCGGGCAAGATTAGCATTAATCAGAGGAGCAGCCAAGAGGCCTATGGTAACTCTGGATGAGCTGCAGAGATCCACAGCTCAGGTGGGAGAATCTGTCCACAGGAAAACTATTATTAGTGCACTCCACAAATCTGGACTATTTGGAAGAGTGGCAAGAAGAAAGCTATTGTTGAAAGGAAGCCATAAGAAGGTCCCGTTTGCAGTTTGCGAGAAGCCATTGTGGGGGACACAGCAAACATGTGGAAGAAGGGGCTCTGGTCAGATGAGATAAAATTGAACTCTTTGGCCTGAAAGCAAAACGCTATGTGTGGTGGAAAACTAACACTGCACATCACCCTGAACCAACCATCCCCACTTGAAACATGGTGGTGGCAGCATCATGTTATGAGGATGCTTTTCTTTCGCAGGGACAGGAAAGCTGGTCAGTTGATGGGAAGATGGATGGAGTCAAATAAAGAGCAATCTTAGAAGAAAACCTGTTAGAGTCTGCAAAAGACTTGAGACTGGGGCAGAGGTTCACCTTCCAGCAGGACAACAACCCTAAACATACAGCCAAAATTACAATGCAATGGTTTAGATCAAAGCATATTCATGTGTTAGAATGGCCCAGTCAAAGTCCAGACCTAAATCCAATTGAGAATTTGTAGCAAGACTTGAAAATTGCTGTTCACAGGCACTCTCCATCCAATCTGACAGAGCTTGGGTGGGGGGGCCTGAATACAAATGCACGTCACACTTTTCACATATTTATATGTAAAAAATTTGAAAATTTTAAAAATGTGAAAATCATTTATCGTTTTCCTTCCCCTTCACAATTATGTGTTGATCTATCACATAAAATCCCAATAAAATTAATTTACGTTTTTTATTGTGCCATGACCAAAAGTGGAAAATTACAAAGGGTATAAATACTTTTTCAAGGCATTGTATATATCCCAAACGTCTCCTTTAACTGGAGATATTGTTTGTTAGGTAATCATAAACTAACATAATTTTCACAAGTAGAGAAAACAGAATGTTGTATGCTATTTGTAATTTTGGGCCATGCTCAGATTTGGTAGGAACTGGAGGATAGACCTTGATGTTTCTTCATATCCTCTATAAATTAATTTAAATTCATATGTATTATATTGTACCTGTGCATTTATTTGTAATGCCTATTAAATCTTACATGCCATTTCTAGTCTTTGTAATTAGTGCAAATATTGATTAAGAAGGAGTTGTCCGGTGATTCCCTAATGAGATGTTATACATTCTCTTAATTTCAGCTAATGAAAGCGGGCACAGCTGCACGTTCAGCTGCCTGCTGTGCTGCTATTAAATACTGTAGCCATGCATAGGTAATAGGAAAATCACTGTGTTCTGCTATTATTATTATTTTATTTAGTCCCTGTTGGATGGAAATGTTTATTGCATTAAATAATGATATTATTGTTGAAAAATAGAATTTGCACGCTAATTAATTTTGTTACCAAGAAGTTTCAGCCAGATATTTTCCAAAGTTATGATCTACGCCATTATGACTTAATAAAGTAGCGGGCCTTGATTTGGTAGCAGTACAGCCGTATGGTACATGATGCATCATGTATATCATCATCAAGTAATTTTGGAGGTTATTATTTGCTAATGGGATGATAACAGTGCGGGGTTAATTTAGTTACCAGGCAAGACTGACTAGGGCATGAATCCAAGCAGAAAACAAACTTACAAAATTGTACTTTTATAATATAAACTAATCGTCGGATCCTGAACTACATATAATCTGACGCTGAACTGCAGACCAATATAAAATAATAAAAGAAACAAATAATGCAGCTCTATATTTATTAGTAAACCATTAAACAGAAGTCTATTTTCTTGAGCTTTTTTGCTTTAGAAATAAAAATGTAATGGAGGGTACTACTGTCCTCCTGTGTTCATAGAACATACTGTGCTTTCTAATAAGACAGACCAGCAGTAGCTGCTGACTTGTAGACTGTATCTCTCAACACACAGGGGACGACTAGAATGGGAATGGTGGGCATATGAGAGTCAGTACAAATAATATATGTTGGCCCTGAGTGAAGATACTACCCCATTTTCTACTATGTGCAGATTGAGGTTGTGTCTGTAAGGGAATCCGATCTCATCTATGTGCTATGTGGGAACAAGGAGATTTGTTAAGGCCAGGCAAAGATGACAATTGTGATTTGCATAGACATCATGTCTCAGCAGAAATCCCCCCCCCCCCCCCAAAAAAAAAAAAAAATCACTAATCAGTACGCTCACCCCTCTGCAAGCCAAGATTCTCTCCAGACAAAAATGCAAAAATTCCCCCTCCTTCCAGTCCAAGACTCTCAGTACAAACTTTTGCCCTCCAATCTCGCCTCCCAGGTCAAATTCCTTCCAATTTCCCCCTCCTAGTACAGATCTCCCCCGCCCAAAAAAACCATCCCTCCTAACACACTTCCTCTTTTTCCTGTCAAATTTCCCATCCTTACACAATTCCCCCCAATCTCCTCTCCTAGCATAAATTCCTCCTACTACAAAGCCCTTCAAATTACCCTTCCCAGCCAAGTCCTCTACTCCACATCCCACCTCCTAGTACATATGTCCCCAATCCCCTCTCTTAGGCCAAACTCCCACACCCCCTCCTAGCACAAACGCCCCCCCCCCCCCAAACCTCCCTCCTAGCACAAAATAACTCAAATCCCCCCTCTTAGGACAAATCAAATCCCCCCCCCCCCTCCCAGCAAATTTTTCCCCTCCAAATCTCCCCTCCTAGCACAGAACCTCTCCCCTCCAATCCCTCTCCTAACACAAATCCCCCACCTAGCACAAATCCTCTTCCAGCCAAATCCCTTCTTAGCACAATCCCTCTCCCCTCCATGTATGTTGTGTTTTAGGAAGCATTGAAAAAGTTTTAAGAATTCTTGATAAACGCCCATGAAAATGTTGATTATCTAGAGGGAAGTGCCTAAAGGCAAAGTAATTTTGAGGAAATGATCTGCTTTGAGGTGTGGTTAGGTTGTGGTTTGATAGTAGAGATTTTTGTGAGATTTCCGCAAGATGAATTCATGTACTTTGATATTTTTTGACACTTATTTTGGTCCAGCTCCGCTTTGCTGACACAAAAGGCTTTGCCGCTGGCAATAATGCTCAGTGCCTCTGCTCCTGCCTGGCACTGTCAGTATTGCTGGCTGGCTTAATGCTTTTGCCTGCACACAGAAGCAAATGGTGTTACCACATGACCTCACCTACTATGTAACTATCCACAACATACAGGGATATACAAGGTAATACTGACATATAATCACACACATAGGTTGCACTTGATGGACTTGTGTCTTTTTTCTACCTCACCTACTATGTAATATGTAACTGCTTTGTACAAAGAGGTAGTGGCTGGACCTGCTCTATCCTAGTTCTCTATTATTTCCCAGTGCAGTGGGATACAGGAGCCCCCACTGTCTCTCCTGCAATGCGGAGATGACACTTTGTAAATAGTCACAAAAAAGATACTGTGTTCTCCTTCAACAAAGTGCATTTCAAATTATAATGCATGAATAAATACCGTAGCCTGAACCTTTGAGAAAGCCAATTGGGCACTATACGTGAGGTGGACGTTGACGTAATCATGCTGGGACTAGGTAGAGCTATGTATGCTGAGGATTGTATTGTGAAATACCGTTTTTTACGTATGAAATGTGAGTGTTTTTTATATGGAAATAAATAAGTTGCTGTGTGTGTTTTGTTTTTTTTTTGTTTGTATTTCCTTTATTTTCAAAAAAACGTTACCATCAACTGCCATGGTATGCAATGATAAGCAAAAACGGCAAAAGATTACAGAAAGGGTCTTAATCACAGAGTTAAAGAAAGCAAAACATGTTTGGCACTGTACAATATAGTTGGTCATATAGAACTATTACGGTTTCATATATAGTAGTCGGTGCGTCATGCTGGAGAAACCCGTGGGTAAGCATATGAAAGACCCAAGACAAAAATACTTAAGTGCAAAAAAAGTATGATAAAACATAGTAAAGTGGAGTAACTTAAATTCAAACCTTTAACATGGCAGGGAGTAATTCTTCCCTATGGCCTGCCTAGCCCAGAAATGGGACATATATAAAAAGTGAAAAGTGATACGCATATAGGGATATACACCATATCTGTACAACAGATCCCATTGTTGAGTCAGGGAAAGGGAGAGGGTAAAGCCGATAGGGAGGGGAGGGATTGGTGATTAGATAACCCCAAGGCAAAGAAGAGAACGGATAAGGAGGGGGGTGGTACGAAAAGGGTGCAAGGAGGGCCTCTCCCCCAGTGATTGGAGCGAAGTCCGGGAGGTCAGGTCAGTTGTGTTATCTCCTAAAGATAAGCATCAGTGCATACAAAATGGTTCCAGGGTCGCCAGGTCTCTCGGAAGGTCTCCTCCCGGTTGTGCAGGGTAGCGGTGAGATCTTCCATGTTTCTCAATGCATTAACTTTAGAGAACCACAGGGATTTTGAAGGGGGATTCTCCGATATCCAGAAGTCAGGGATCAATGTAGTGGAACGGCAAGCAGGATCTGGAGCCAGACTGGACTGGACAGCTTAAGTAGGCAGGACTGATGAACAGGATATCATCAACAGCTGAGTAACTGTGGAGATATAGGGGCTGGCAATTAGCCGACAGCTGAACGGCCAGCTCAGAGAAGGAAGGGCTGAGCCCAGCACTGACAGAGTGGGACGTAACCTTCTGCCAGTCGAGTCAAGGAGGCATATATTATTGAGATGCAATGGCGGACCGGCTCCCCCGACGACAAATGTGTTCCAGTTCCTTGAGCTGGCGTGATGTGCCCGGTTTCCACAGGCACCTACGCAAGAAGTTGTGTAACTGGATGCCACTCCAAAAATCCAGTGGGGGGTCTACAGGAGACACCCCAGCGGAGGGGGAGAGTCGGCCATCAGGGCCCGCAAAGTCACAGAGACGGAGATGTCCACTCATGACCAAATGCTGGAAATGAGGATTCTGGAGACCCGGGAGGAATTCCGGGTTTCCAAGAACTGGTACCATAGGGGAGGGTAGTGGTGACACCGAGGAATGTTTGAAATCATCCCTGACCACCGGAAGTGTTCTGCCCAGCGTGGGATGGTCAAAAATTGCCTTTGGGAGAGGTGATGCGATCCATGACCAGCTCTTGGCTGTTCCATTGGAGTCCTCAATTTCCATGGCCACCCAATGTTTCGCCTCTGCATGACTGTGCCAATCCACCAGCCTGGTGAGATGTGCCGCTCTGTAATAGGCTTTCACGTCTAGGAGGCCCACCCCTCTCCTATGCTTCGCAAGATGGACAAGTTGCAACCTGATGTGGGTTTGCGATAGGACCAACGAAATCCCGAAACATTGAGTTTACCCGTTTGAAAAACTCTGGAGGAAGGCAGATGGGAAGTGCTTGTAGCAGATACAGCACCCTGGGCAATAGAGTCATCTTGAGGGCATTGCAACGGCCAAACCACGTTAACGTGAGTGAATGCCAATGGTGGAGGTCCGCTTTAAGGCGAGTAAGTAGCGGGGCGAAGTTTTTCTGGTACAGTTTGGAGGGGGCAGAAGTGATATAGACACCCAAATAAGGAATATAGTCTGTCGCCCAGTGAAAGGAAAAAAGCCGGACGGAGTGATTTGATAATGTCCCTGTCCCCAGTGATGTTAAGAACGGACGATTTAGAGAAATTAATTTGGAAAAAGGATAGAGCACCATACTCCTGTAAAGACCGGAGCAGTTTCGGAAGGGAGGTAAATGGTTCTGTTAGAAAAAAGATCAGATGATCCGCAAAAGCTGCCACCCTATGCGTCCCTGAAGATTTTGGGAAGCCGGCAATGCCTGAGTCTGCCTGAACCATACACAGAAAGGGCTCTAAGGTGAGTATAAAGATCAAAGGGGACAGGGGGCAGCCCTGTCGCGTGCCATTAAATATGTTGGTTTGATCTTGTCTCGTTGACCTTGACTGCGGCCGTGGGGTTAGAGTGGAGGGACATTATCCAGCTCAACATGGAGTCCAATATGTTCCAAGATGGCTTGCATGAAGGTCCAGTTTTCCCGGTCAAAGGCTTTCTCTGCGTCCGTAGAGAGCAAGAGAAGCGCTCGATTTGATGTCCGTCCGTGATCGAGTTTAAGGCTGAGACCAGTGGACGTGATGGGGTCTCAAAAAGGGCTTTGTAGTAACTCGGGGTGAGGCCGTCAGGGCCAGGGGCCTTCTTCGGCGTCGAGTGGGCCACGGCCATCCCCAACTCCCCAACCGTGATAGGTTCGGCTAATTCCTCTCGGACTGCAAGAGGAAGAGATGGCATGCCCGAGGAGGCGAGATAGGACTGAGATAGGACTGAGGGGTGGCACTGCCTGCAGGAGAGGACACCGAAGGGGAAGAAGAGCAGTCTAAGTTGTAGAGGCCCTCTTAAAAAGAACGAAACTCAGCCACCATATCAGAGGACGTGTGGAGCTTCCTCCCTGAAGAACCCATGATATGGGGGATGTAGGTTTTTGTGCGCGGACCTCTCAGTGCCCGTGCCAGCAACGTCCTTGGATTATTAGAGAATTCATACATGGCACAGTGGGCCCAGGCCAGTTTTTGCTTTGTTTTGTGGAATAAGAGCGTACGGAGCTCCTCACGAACCAAAAGAAGATCTTGATACATGGTACAAGCAGGGCTTTTTTTCTGCCGAAACTTGCCAGAACGGAGTTCCGCCACCTTTGGCAGCCCTGTCCTCTCCCGCTTGTCAAATAACACAGAAGCTGGTAGAGGACTCCTCTCCCTCCACCAACTTCTGTGTGCTTGTATCGGCAGGCACATGATGCTGGATGTTTACAGCTTGGTGGATGTCCCGGTCCCGACACTGCAATCGGCCACATTCTTTGTAAATATGGGGCTTGGGGAGGCAGCTACTTTCTCCACCTGCCGCCTGTTACAACTGTGTGTAGCACGGAGCGCAGTGAAGTGCTGTGAAACTCCTCCTCTCCTCCGTGCTACATTGCTAATAGGCAGAGCTGCAGGAAACTGTACTGTGATGAGGGGGATCTGTGAAAAGGTGAAAGAGCTGGGGGGAGGGGGGAATCTGTGAAAAGGTGAAAGAGCTGGGGGGAGGGGGGATCTGTGAAAAGGTGAAAGAGCTGGGGGGAGGGGGGATCTGTGAAAAGGTGAAAGAGCTGGGGGGAGGGGGGATCTGTGAAAAGGTGAAAGAGCTGGGGGGGATCTGTGAAAAGGTGAAAGAGCTGGGGGGGGATCTGTGAAAAGGTGAAAGAGCTGGGGGGAGGGGGGATCTGTGAAAAGGTGAAAGAGCTGGGGGGAGGGGGGGTCTGTTAAAAGGTGAAAGAGCTGAGGGGGATCTGTGAAAAAGGTGAAAGAGCTGGGGGATCTGTGAAAAGCTGAAAGAGCTGGGGGGAGGGGGGGATCTGTGAAAAGGTGAGAGCTTTGGGGGGGGGGGGGAGGATTTGTGCAAATGGGAGAGCTGGGAAAGGGGGGATTTGTGTAGGGGTGATAGCAGGGAAGGGGGTGTGCTGATTGTGCAGAGGTGAAAGCTGTAAAGATAAGCTGTAGATGGGGGTGCTGAGGTGAGTTGTGGACTGGGGGTGTAAACTGTGGGGGGAGGGGTGCAGAGGTGAGATGTTAATGGGGTACAACGGTGAGTTGTAGAAGGGGGTGCTAAGGTGAACTGTGAAAAAAAGTGCAGAGTTGAACTGTGGATGGGAACAGAAGAGGTGGGATGTGGATGGAGAGGTGTGTACGTGAGCTGTTAATGCTGGGTGCAGAGTTGAGCTGGGAATGGGGCGCAGAGAAAAGCAAAGAGGTGTGCAGAGACGAGTAATTGATGGTTACTTTGAGGGATTTTTGCTTGGAGGGGACAAGGGAACTTTGCTGCACCCTGTATGATATGCACTCCTCAACTGCACAATACATACTCCTGAGTGCTGTACTCTGTGTGTTTCACTTTTCTGAACCTTATGCCTTCTGCGATACCTAGTTCTGTGCCTCGAGCCCACTATTTGGCAATTTTCACCAATAAAGGAAGGCGAGGCTGGGGGCGGGGTTGTGGGTGTGGTTGGGGCGGGGCATTGGCCCTGAAGGGTGAGTTTCAGTACCTATCTTCTGAGAAAAAAAGCCCTGGGTAAAAGCAAGGCTGGTCTTATGGGAGCACTCCAAGCTGGGCAACTGGGCCAAAAGTTCCTCCGTGTGATGGGTTCTCTCCCTTTTAAGACGGTTCCTTTTCTAATCAATGCACCTCGGACCACTGTCTTGTGAACCTCCCAGACTACCAAAGGATTTGCGACCAATGCTACGTTGATGTCAAAGTAATCTCGCAAAATGGTTAGGAGCTCAAAACAGATCTCATCTGATTTGAAGCAAGGACTCATTCAACCTCCAGGATGGCAGAATCTGAGGTATAGGACATAGTTGAAGAAGTTAAAAAGTCAGGCGAACCGGAGCATGTTCTGAAAGGGAGATGACGTCAATGCCAGTAGACACTACTCTGGCTAGATCCTTGTGTGGGATCAAAAGGTAGTCCAGCCGCGAGTAAGTTTGGTGGACCGGGGAGAAGAAAGAGACAACCTCCAGGGGTCAACTAGATGCATAGTATGTAGATCCGCCTTCAGGTGAGAATAGGGGAGATGGGAAGAGCCTCACGAAGCATCCAGTAGAGGGTCAATGGCAAAATTTATGGCAAATGAGGAGCCCCTCTGCAAATTCCAAGATTTCTGGAAGAAGCTTCCGCAAAAATTGCGGGTGGTCCACATTTGGAAAGTAGACATTGACAAACATCCACCCTTTCAGGAGAAGGAAGTGGTCCATCTCATCTGGCCGCAACGCCTCAACGATCCAGGGAACCGATTTGGCGAAGAGTAGGCTAAGCCCCTTGGACTAGGAGATAGGAGAAACACTGTGGTATACCGTGGGGACAGCCCCATTTAGCCAGTTTAGGGATTCGATCACCGAAGAAGTGCGTTTCCTGTAGAAAAGCGGCTTGGATCTTACCCTTCGCAGACCAGCTAGAAGCTGAGAGCGTTTTCCTGGTGTGTTTAGGCCACGCACATTGAGGGATGTGACCTTGAGGAGACCCATGGCAACACCTGGCCAGAACGTGGGCACTATGGAGTGTGGAGAGTAACCCCAGCCGAGGTGACGCCCCTAGGCGAGAGGCAGGGAGTGGAGCTAGAGGGGGAGGGAAAAGGTGAGTGTGGGAAGGAGGAACAGGGAGGAAAGAGTGGGGGAAGGAGGAAAGGGATGAGGAGTAATCTGTCTTAGAGTGGGTGAACTAGGGACCCCAACTTAGCACAGAAAGTGCCAAAGTAGGAGTCCTCCCGTTTTGGAGGTGGTAGGAGCAATGGGAGTAGCCCCGAACGGGCAGTCGCGTGTAAATAAAACCAACACATTTGGAGATGCACAGGATGAGAACAACGGGAAACATGGAGTGATGAGATAAATGGGCAAGCTAACATAATTAAATAAAAAATAATTACGATATAGCCGAGAACGAGGACAGCAGCATTTTTAATAAGGGACCAGTAGCATAGACTATGCTGTGTTGGTGCACCAGAGAAGCGGCTCCCAAGACTGTAAAATAGTCAGGAAGGCGACATATCGGAAAGGTAGATGCGTGTACCACCCTAGCACCAAGCCCCGGGACACAAGACAGGGGGCCCAAAATGGGAACACTTCTAGATCATGTAAAAAGATGCTGGGCAATCGGCAAGGCCACCCTCTATACACAGAGAACACAGTCACCGGACAGGTCCCGTCCCCTAGCAAACGGATTAAGGACCTAAACTGAAAGGGCCCAGCGGGAGGGAGGGAGGGGTAGGAGGGCAGCGGGCAGGCGGAATGCATGTCCCCTCTAGGCACTGCCACGTGGGGCTAGCTAACCAAAGTCTGGCTTAGGTGGGGTAGAGATAACGGGTCACGTGGCCTGTCCGTAGAGCCTCCCCTGCTAGTGGATGAGTCTCCCGGCCCCCCCCCAGAGGGATGGCGGGCAGGGGAGAGCCAACCAACACCAAATGCAGAGCAGAACAAAGTATAACACAGTATATTATGTGAAATAGAGCCTGGCTGCCGGGCTCCACTAAAACTGATCCCTGGTTACCCGGGCCCTATGCCCAAAGTCCTGAACAGAGCACTGTATGGCTAACTAACTAGGGCACAGTAAAAACCTCAGAATGCTAATTTGTAGTTCTGTGAGACTCCAGGTATTGGACCAAATCTGGTCTCCAAAATGGTATATCTTTGCAAATGATCAGCTGCTAACGTTACGCATGTCTCATAACCATGCAAAATAGTTAAACCAAATTGTACACAAGCTGCGCTTATCAAAATAAAAAATAAAAAATTTCCACTAAAATATTAATAAAGTGATATTGTGCTTAACATATACAAAATCGATTAATACTATACTATACGTTAATGTGCAATAAATTTCAATGAATTAATAAATGGGTAAAAGTGCTCCAATAAGCCTGTGTATTGCAAATATTCCACAAAGCTTGTGCAATTTTAAAACATTAATAGATAATTCAACACAAACATCCATGCGATTTAGTGTTGCATCCAAGCATATCAGTACTGCATCTATGCAATATGGTGTTAGTGCAATGTTCGAACAATAAAAAGTTAAAAAAAACAAAAAAAGGCATCCATGCGATTTGGTGTTGCATCCATGTGATTCTATGCAATTCAGTGCTGTGTTGCTGTGCAATGATCAAATTAACAGTTCACAGATCTTCCACAATCCATTCATGTGTTATGGTGAACACAAACTAAAGTGCTGTGCGCTCATTCAAGTGCTCCCCCCAGGTGATAGCCCCTCACCTTAGGGCGTGCGATCTTGCAATTAAGCTTGGTCAGAATGCGCCTTAGAACCTCTCTGGGTTCGATGTTATATGCAGGGTCCTGGATAGATTTGCACTGGTGCCTCTGTTCCTCACAGCAGTCCCGTTTGTACCTCAATATATCAACATAAAAAGGACTTCATGGTGCAGTATGTACTAAATTTATTAAAATCATAAACAAATCCCGCAATGGGTACTCACAGTAACAAGGCGCTTAAGGGCACCACACTAAAACAGCAGAGACGAACGGGCAACAGCGGTATGGGGTGGCGTGCTAATTTGTCCCAACAGGTTATATGTATAACGTTCCGTCCTGTCCCCTTCCCCTACGTGTGTTCGATACAAGGGGTATTTCGTATCTTCATCAGGGGGTGATTTGAAATCGCCCCCTGATGAAGATACGAAATACCCCTTGTATCACCTGGGGGGGAGCACTTGTATGAGCGCACAGCACTTTAGTTTGTGTTCACCATAACACATAAATGGATTGTGGAAGATCTGTGGACTGTTAATTTGATCATTGCACAGCAACACAGCACTGAATTGCATAGAATCACATGGATGTAGCACCAAATCGCATGGATGCGTTTTTTTGTATTTTTTAACTTTTTATTGTTCGAACATTGCACTAACACCATATTGCATAGATGCAGTACTGATATGCTTGGATGCAACACTAAATCGCATGGATGTTTGTGTTGAATTATCTATTAATGTTTGAAAATTGCACAAGCTTTCTGGAATATTTGCAATACACAGGCTTGTTGGAGCACTTTTACCTATTTATTCATTCATTGAAATGTATTGCACATTAAGGTATAGTATAGTATTAATCGATTTTGTATATGTTAAGCACAATATCACTTTATTAATATTTTAGTGGAAATTTTTTTTTTATTTTGATAAGCGCAGCGTGTGTACAATTTGGTTTAACTATACCTACAAGCCGACAAACCCATGGAGCCAAAGAGTCAATGCTGATCAGGGGCTGTAAATGCCCAGTTCCCGGGGACATAGCAAGCTGCCTAATGATTCTGGAATCCGACACAGGGTCATAGGCTGCACAGTCTTACCAACCATTCTTATGGAAGAAAATGTCAAGCTTCGGATGAGGTTGGGTGGGATCTTGGTGCCTAGATGCCATGACTACATGACTAGAGGCACGAGGCTGGGGTCTTCGCAGCCATTGTTGTCTTGGCAGAGGTGGGCCGAGAATCTCCTGGGTGAGTAGAAAGTCAAACCAGTTAGGGACACTGATGAAAGGAGTATCAAGGAAACTGAACAGGTCCGGTATTTGGTCCGGAGAGCGAAGGTAGAACTCTGATCCCAACTCTGATCCCAGCTTCCGCACGATTAGGAAGCCCCAGTGGTAAGTGGCCTCTGACTCACGGACCACTTACAACAGAGGTCTCATAAGGCCCCGTAGGGCCTGTGTTTGCCTGGAGACGTCAGGTTAGATTCGAATAGTGGGTCCGTCAAAGTCAATGGGGCCCTTTTGACCAGACCAGGTGTAGGATCTCCTCTTTAATGGTGAAGAAATGTACCCTACAGAGCACGTCTCGTGGCAGGTCCAGAGGAGCACGGCCTTGAGAGGAAAGGGGGGACCCCCTCGGGCCCTGCACTCTGTGGACCCTGTCCAGCTCTAGCTCTGAAGTAGGAGGTTTGCCCAGGACCTGATTTAAAATACCAGTCACAGTGGCGCGTAGGTCCAGGGCTATTGTGGCTTCCGGAAATAAATAAGTTTTATTAGCGATTTGCACTATGGTTTTTTTCTCTTGCCTCCTATATGATTGACACCACACTGAGAGCTGCTGAGAGCCACGGATTTGGAGTGTACAGCCAGTGGGAGCGGTGTCACTTATAACTCTGCAAAGCGCATATAGACCTCCTTTTAATTGGTGAGGTTTATTTAAGCAGGTG
Source organism: Lithobates clamitans (assembly GCA_037952925.1). Taxonomy (NCBI): domain Eukaryota; kingdom Metazoa; phylum Chordata; class Amphibia; order Anura; family Ranidae; genus Lithobates; species Lithobates clamitans. The sequence goes on along the minus strand of JBBGZY010001250.1, from coordinate 3,561,472 downwards.
AGAAGACCCATAGGTTGAGTGAAGGGCACTGTGGTGATCAGAGGCAATTACTGAAGAGTTTCTGGTGTATGGGACTGCACACTTGTTTTCACGGCCATTGAATCATTTATTTATGGACTGTATATATATTTAAAAGAAAAGATTGACTCATCTAAATTTTATATATTATATATAGATGATTTTTACATTGTTTTCAGTTATTTATTTATGCACTATAAGAGAGAGCGCTGCACATTTTTTTGATTTATATAGATTAATTGCATTTTTTAATGGTGGTTGGCTGCCTCCTATAGGTATATAGAGTTGAGTAATAGGTGGTTTATACAGAGGGATAGCACAGAAAGTTTTTTTCACTTTTTTTTAACAATTTATAAATACTTCACTAACACACCATAAATGCTCTAGGTGCTGTTAAGTTGCAGTTAAAGAGCATTTACATTGAAATCAATGAAGGCGGCTGATAAGCGTTGAAGCCCCACAAAAGCGATATGCTGTGTGAAGCATTGTATGGTGTAATTTTAATATTCATGGCAGGCATTGAAAGGCAGTTATGAGGCTTTAACCTTTTAGCGCCGACAGTACGTAAATATGCGGGGTCTCGGCGGGTGGGCCTTGACGCCTAGAGGTTGCATATTTGTGTACCAAAATAGTAAACAAACATGTCCTGAGAGTGTGCACCCGTCATGCTCCCGACACAGTTACCAGTGCTAATTGAGATTGGGAGCTTTACGATCATGTGACCGCTGTTACAGCCAATTATGGCGGACACATGATTATGATCCCCTCCGTGCCTCCCGGCATCAGAAACCCCTTAAAGGGCTGGGAGGTGCCAGCGTTAAGGGGTCAGAAATGCTGAATAAATGCTGCAGAAGCACTATTTGATGCACAAGCGAATGAGTCCTTAGGCTGTACCCAAATACAGCAGATGACACAGGAACGCTCTCTGATTGGACTGTACACAGTTTGATTACCTGCCCCTGTTTCCTACAAGGGCTGCTCACCTCCCGGCAGCAGGAATTGTGGGTAGGGGGCAGGTAATGAAACTGTGCACAGTCCAATCAGAGAGCGTTCCTGTGTCATCTGCTGTATTTGGGAGAGCACAGCCTGTACCTCCTCCCGGCTCTCTCCTTACTGCTGCTGTCACTTCTACCATTCAGACTTTACTTTTCAATTTAGGAGTTAACTGCCTCAGGCTACCCCCACAACTCCCACCCCGTCCTGGCCCTAAGTGATGGGGGAGAGGAGCTCAGCGGGCCAGACATATCTTCCATGGGGAGGGCCTGAGGGGGGCCTACAACCCAATTCACTCTGCTGCCATGCATTACACTCTTCCTTTTGGTTGTGAATGTAAAGAAGAAAAAAAAAATATGCGGTAACTCAGATGATCAGTTGTGATTGATCTGGTGCGTTTAGTATACTTAAAAGAAATGTCTGATTGTTTGTTATGAATTATAGCCTATTTAAGCTGTTTATAAATAAATGTATGTGTGGTTGCTGTCACTGATTCACAATAGCTTTCCACATTAATCTGCTTTAGTACACTTGTCAGAAATTGCTACATTATCCATTATATGCATTGCCATCTCTGCTCTGTCAGCTTCAGCTCATACCTAGAAGATGAATAACAGTCTCTTAAAAACGATGTAGATTACAAAAGAACTATTCAAAATGGGAGAAGAGTATCACAGCTTTCACAGACACTCTGCTCAAGCATCAGATGAGATAGCCCCAGGAAATGTTTCATTTATCAGGTGAAATCATGAGAAATATAGTAACCTTGTTGGTTTTTACAGAATTAGCAAGTCATAGGAATTGCAAACTGTTACTCAACCTTGAACAATAGAAGTTAATACATTGATTAATAAAGAACAGCAATTGCAATGAGAATCTAACTGGCCATCTTGCACATCAAAGAGTATAAGGTTGCTGCTTCATCCCTGAATCTCCTGGTTTTCTGCAGGAGGTACTACCATGTGTCCCTGCGGTTGTGACAGTGAGCAATCACTGCCAACCATTCACCTCTGGGAATGTAATCTGGCCTTTCATGCCCTTTCACACCCTTCATTAAGTTGTCACTTGAACCTGTCACTTTGAGCAAACTCTAGGCAGGGAACATCAGGTAGAGCTAAGCAGACAGGTCCATTGCCCAGGAAACTGGTCACATTGGCAGCAGAGACTGCTTTCAAATTTCACAGAAATTCAGATCTATGAAGAAGAATTGCATAGGTTGAAGGCAGACACTGCTCACTGCCCAATGCAGGTTTATCAGGGGCTGAACAATAGGAACTGGATCACTTTCCGGTGATTTGACTGGCAGTATTTGCTGGTGCCCCAGAGGATTACTATCTAATGTGTGGGAACATCTTACAAATCACTGCATACATACCTTTTCAGGTACAGCTGCCCCTGCAATCCCTATAGCACTGAAGGGTAAAGTGATGTGTCAGAAGTTAACTCTTAGTTAAGATGCTACACCCGCAATATTGGTACATGCTTAATAGTGCCAATCAACCTATATAAGTAGTTATTAAATTGTGAAAATAATAAATAACAAGCTTCAGAGCTGCTGCATTGGTGAAGGGGTAATGTAACCTAAGTGATTGAATGGCAAAGGATTTGTATACTCCAAATACAATGTGTTCAAAATAAATACATATCAAATTATAAATTCTCTATATGGAAAGTTCATAAAACTTTCTACAAGAAAGTGACTAGTGCAAAATAAATGTCTCTGGGAAGAGCTTCTGAAGACACCCAGTGGGAGGGACGAAACGTGCCAAGCAGGGACAAACAGGGACAAACAGTGATGTACTTCCGGCATCTGAATTGCACGCCGACGCAGCAATTTGATTTTAGATTTCGTGCTTACGATTTAGGCTACTATTGTGAGTGTATTAGTTCTGTTAAGTTTTTAAAATAAAATCCAAAGCCGTACTGCACTATGGAGATCTCCCTTATGATTTTTCATGACATACTACATTGCAACTGATTTAATCACTGGAGGAGACAAGAGATGCAAGACTTGAGACTCTGAGAATTGGTGAGTGGGGAGTGCAGGCAGGCACAACTGAGTGGAATCTGTACCTATAATATTTCTGCACAATGGACTTTATTAATCAAGTTTGTTCGTAGAGACATTTATTTTGCACTAGTCACTTTTTTGTAGAAAGATTTTATGAATTTTTTCTATAGAGAATTTATGAATTGTTTATATGTATTTATTTTGAACACATTGAATTTGAAGTATATGTAAGAGCAGTGCTTGGTCCTTTGCTATTCAAAAATTTAACTCTTGTATTTGAGCTAAGTCAAAGAAATTAGAAAGTCAATATTAAAACTACTAGGCTTGCTGGCAGCTGTTAGAAAAGCAAATCTTGGCCTAGAAACAAAAATTAAAGGCAACTTGTGTTGGTTTTCTGTACACAAAACCTTTCCTGCTCCTTTTCTGCTGTTTACTGAATAATCCCATCCTCAGTCTGGCAGGGGGAGACTATTTGAATGCCTTTACATTGTGTACCTGCTTCTTAGCTGCTGACAATGACGACGAGGCATATTTATAAAGCAGTTAAAATAGCATTAAATTCTGGCTTATAAAAAAAAAAATATTTTCAAATATGCATTCTTAAAGTGATTGTAAATGGTCAAAAAAAAAATAACAACAATGTCATATTTATCTGCTCCTCTTCTCCTGGCGCCTCTCCCCCCGCCAAGTGCCCACCAAAGGCAAGCCATTTGTTATGGGGGCACCTGTGCAGGCTCACTCCCGAGCTACCTTTGTGTGTCCAAAGATGCATAGAGCATGGCTGGGCCCTGCCCCCCCACTCCCTCCTCACTAGCTGTGATTGACAGCAGCGGGAGCCATTATGTCTGAGCCTATAAGGAGGGAGAGAGCTGCTGCTCTTGTGCACTTCACTGATCAAGATCAGGCTCAGGTAAGTATAATAGGGGGCTGCAAGGAAAACTGCATACTGAAGGGTTTTTACCTTAATACAGAGAATACCTTCAGACTTTATAACTACTTTAATGCAAAAAGTATCTTCAATTGCTCTCCTCAAACTCCTATTTGATTGCTGTGATCTGACTTCCTGTTAGAGGGTGGCTACATTTGTTCTCTATGGCCCCCAATGTATGTTGGAATGCAGCCACCCTCTCTTGCTTACTTCCAAAATGGACTAGCGACTATGACATATGTAGTGTGCAATGCATAGAGCAGTGTTTATGACTGCAACTAAAATGCACTGCTTATTCCAAACAAACGGGGGGAAAAGGAGATATTGAGCTTATGGGGGGGCATTACAAGGAAACAGAAAAACGCAGTAAGAAACAGATAGTAGTGGCTGTGTATGGAATCTAACTCTCACCAAACATTCACTGCGGTGATTGACTCATCACCAGCAAATATTTGGTGAAGGTCACCTTCACTGCTTTATGTATTTTCCCCAATGTGTGATGTTTGAAATGAGCAAACTGCATCATTTTACCAAGACAAATAAAAATACATCAGTGACTCTCCCAGAGGATCACTATATTGTTTCAAGCACAGATTTAATTATAGTGATTTATCGCAGCAATTTTTATTTATCAATGGTTAGGCAGGGTCTTGTTTTTACAGACTAGTGCATGTACAACTGTATTCCTTTAACTGCAGATTATCAAAAAGGTAATTTATCGAAGTGGATCTGAAGTCAAACAGTTAAGATATGCTATAGTTTCCCAAAACCCTTTAAGATAGCACTGGGACAATTAGCTGCTTTCTCAGCGCAGTGTATATTTGCATATAAATTTAAAGTTAGGACTGTAGATATTACTGGGGTGCCATGGAGTTGCTCTGCAGCTTACGCATGTTTTTGCAAATGTGTGCAAACTAAACCTCCTCTGTTTTTTTTAAGCACATACTGTTAAGCCTCGAACACACGATCGGATTTTCCGAGGGGAAATGTGTGATGACAGGCTGCTGGCGGAAAATCCGACCGTGTGTATGCTCCATCGGACAATTGTTGGCCAACTTTCCGTAGACAAATGTTGGATGGCAGGTTTATAAATTTTCCGCGGACAAATGTGTGTTGTCGGATTTTCCAAGAGTGTGTACACAAGTCTGTCGGACAAAAGTCCAAAGTGCAAACCCGCATGCAGAATTAACATTCGTGACATGACAAATTATGAAATCTCGAAATGCAGCGCACAATTCTCTTCTTCCTTGATGGGATAATAATGAAGTTGCTTTGCTGGTGATACTGATGGAGTTATTGCAAACTCATTTTCAGGGCTAATCAAGGGCTTTTTTTTCTAGTGATATCAAGAATAAAATTATTATGCTTTTTTTTTTTTTTTTTTTTATTTGGGCAAGTTACCACAGCACCATTATCCCCTAGTTTTTAAGATCAAAGATACAACTATGTTGGTGTCCTTTGTTAATTTTACATTGTATTTTTTTAAATGTAACTTCCTACTTCCAAACAAACTTTTTTATTGTGCATTAAAAAAAGAAAACAAATAAAATTAGACATGCTATCTGCTAATAGAACTTAACCAAAAAGTGCATTCTATACATCCAAAAATATAGAAAATATACCAAATCAAATCATTATTCAACCAAAAAAAATAATGTCAAAGCAATAACTCCAAGGCCAATAATAAATCACACGTTATCTCCTCCGATTCTGCAACATGTCTGGTTGACAAACGGCCGTTCAGAAACGAACCCGAAAAGCACAAAATGAAAAGCGCAAAAAGAAAAGCGTGAATCAACACTCGCCAAACTTCTGCTAATTTCGTGTTAGTAGAAGGAGCCCAAAGGGTGGCACTAAAGAGCTGAAAAACCATGCGGTACGTCAGTACGTTCGTAATTGTTGGCCAACAATTGTGTGGCCGTGTATATGCAAGACAAGTTTGGGCCAACGCCCTTCGGACAAAAGTCCACTTTTTTTGGCCAACAATCCGATCGTGTGTATGAGGCTTTAGACAAGATATTATGGTTGCTTGCAGGTTGGTCGGTTTGGTTTTGTTTGACATGTTTTGCTCTTCCATGTGCTCCTTGCTGCAAAGGCCAGTTATAGATCGGGGCAGTGGCCATTTGTTTGTATAGATTCCCCAAACCCTTTAAAATGGCACTGGGACACTTAGCTGCTGTCTCAGTGTAGTTTGTAAACCACATGTGAGACTCATGTGGTTAACTGACAGCGTTGCTGTAAACTGTCATTGCGTTTTTTTTTCTATGCTGATTTAAATTAGGCTTCTGATGAAAATCCATTCCAAATTAACCATTGCCCTAAAGATTAAGCTACACCCACCCGGATTGCCTGGGGGTGGGGGGGTTCTGGGAATTGCTTTAGGGTTGGGGTGGATGGGGAATTCCCAGTTAGTACTGTGTAGGCCATTCCAGTGCTATACTTTTATTTTGAAGTGACACGTTCACCAAACGTTTGCGGCAGGTGAATCTTCCTGGTGCAGTTATTTTAATGAAAATGATTTGATTCACCACCAGTGATTGTTTAATTGAAAATCACCTTCATTGACTTGTATAGGTTATCTTCAAGTCTTGTACTGCATCATGCCAGTCGTTTACATGGTTGTATTCTGTTTAATGACTTTCGAATTGGAGCTTTCAGTGCAGTAAACCTTACTATTCACTATACACAGCAGGTTAAACTTTAGATGTATTAGTAGGATCTTCAGATTACATAATCACATGGAAGAGATGTCAGTGATGTCATATTTTATACATCAGACTGAAAATAATTTGACCTCAAGCTTGCTATATAGTGCTGTGGGATAGGAAATGAGCCAATTAAATTAGTGTTGGGAAGAAGATTCTTGGAAGTCCTGACTCAAATTGTAGTCTGTTGCCGTGATGCAATTGAACGATATCCTAATATTATTTTTGTTGAAAATTATCAATGGCTGTAGATGGGGATTAACAAATGGCATTTATTAGCAAGAGGCCAAACATTACGTGTACAGTTCAAGTTGTCACTGCAATGTTAACAACACTAGACTTATATTTAAAGCGGAATTGTTATTTTATCCTCTTAAATTTATATTTCATATGTACATAATGTTCCTAGGTATTTCCGCTTAGATTGTATGACAAATAATGTCTGGGTTAAGATATGGTCAAGTATACCGGTTATTACTTGTTGGCAAATAATCAACTGAATGACTAAATACTTGAGCGGTGACAGTACACTTCGGTACACTTCTATTTCTGGGAAACAAAGGATGCGAATGTTTAGTTTGCTCTCCAGTTACATTCTAGCAGTGCATTGATATCTGCATGATACATACTGTTACTATGTACAGCTATTTCTGTTCAACAAAAGCTGGTTGTCATAACAATTCTCACTGCTAGTTATATGTTATATACAGAAATCAACAAGGTTATTTTAAAAACAAGATTGTAGCAAATGAAAAACCAGGCTTTTGCATAAAATGCAATTTTCATGAATGGACAATTTTTTGTTGTTGTTGAAAAATGAACACATATACAGATTGCATGTATCAAGATTTAAATATTAATATTTGTTGTATAGTTTTATTATGCTTATGTTTAAATGCAGATTAATAACATGCGCCCTGTACTTTTTTTTTTTTTTTTTTTTTTCTTTTCAGTACACGTTTTGGAACTTTGTACCGAAGAATTTATTTGAACAGTTCAGAAGAATAGCAAATTTTTATTTTCTTATTATTTTCCTTGTACAGGTAAGTAAAAAATAAAATAAAAAATACAACACATGACATGCTCAGAATGACAGAACAGCAGTTCAGAATACTTTTGGAAGGTATTCACTGAATAGGATGTCTGTTTTTAAAATGTCATTGTCGGGGCACTAAAAGTACAATGTATACGAAGTAAATAAATCAAACAAAACAAAAAAATATATAAATATAGATATATATACACGCACACACACACAAACTTTTCTTTCACTTGTGGTTAGTGTTTGGCTGAAGCCATTTATTATCAATCAACTGTGTTTACTCTTTTTAAATCATAATGGCAACAGAAACTACCCAAATGACCCTGATCAAAAGTTTACACACCCCAGTTCTTAATACCGTGTATTGCCCCCTTTAGCATCAATGACAGCTTGAAGTCTTTTGTGGTATTTGTGGATGAGGCTCTTTTTCTTCTCAGATGGCAAAGCTGCCCATTCCTCTTGTGAAAAAGTCTCCACTTCCTGTAAATTCTTGGTCTGTCTTGCATGAACTGCACGTTTGAGATCTCCACAGAGTGGCTCAATGATATTGAGGTCAGGAGACTGAGATGGCCACTCCAGAACCTTCACTTTATTCTGCTGTAGCTAATAACAGGTCGACTTGGCCTTGTGTTTTGGATCATTGTCATGTTGGAATGTCCAAGTACGTCCGATGCGCAGCTTCCTGGCTAATGAATGCAAATGTTCCTCCAGTATTTTTTGATAACATACTGCATTCATCTTTTGACCAAATTTCCTGTGCCTTTGTAGCTCACATATCTCCAAAACATCAGCGATCCACCTCCGTGTTTCACAGTAGGAATGGTGTACCTTTCATCATAGGCCTTGTTGACTCCTCTCCAAATGTAGTGTTTATGGTTGTGGCCAAAAAGCTAAATTTTGGTCTCATCGCTCCAAATGACTTTGTGCCTGAAGGTTTGAGACTTGTCTCTGTGCTGTTTGGCGTATTGTAAGCGGAATACTTTGTGGCATTTGCGTAGTGATGGCTTTCTTCTGGCGACCATGCAGCCTATCTTTCTTCAAGTGCCTCCTTATTGTGCATCTTGAAACAGCCACACCACGTTTTCAGAGAGCCCTGTATTTCACCTGAAGTTATTTGTGGGTTTTTCTTTGCATCCCTAACAATTTTCCTGGTAGTTGTGGCTGAAATTTTAGTTGGTCTACCTGACCGTGGTTTGGTTTCAACAGAACCCCTCATTTTCAACTTCTTGATTAGAGTTTGAACACTGCTGATTGGCATTCTCAATTCCTTGGATATCTTTTTATATCCCTTTCCTGTTTTATACAGTTCAACTACCCTTTCCTGCAGATCCTTTGACAATACTTTTGCTTTCCCCATGACTCAGAATCCAGAAACGTCAGTGCAGCTCTGGATGAAAGATGAAAGAGTCTGTCAGGAGTCCAGAAACTCACGGACCTTTTATATACACACACTAATTACAAGCAAACAGATCACAGGTGAGGATGGTTACCTTTAATAGCCATTAAAACCCCTTTGTGTCAACTTGTGTTCATGTTATCAGGCCAAAATCACCAGGGTGTGTAAACTTTTGATCAGGGTCATTAAGGTAGTTTCTGTTGCCATTATGATTTAGAAAGAGTAAACACAGTTGATTGATAATAAATGGCTTCAGCCAAACACTAACCATGAGTGAAAGAAAAGTTTTTATGTTATCATTCATATTCTCTGAAAAATGGCCAAGAAATCATAAATTCTGCCAGGGTGTGTAAACTTATAAGCAAAAGTGTGTATACGTGTGTGTGTGTGTATGTATGTGTGTGTATATATAGATATATATATATATATATATATATATATATATATATATAAACCTCACTTGGTTTCCATACCCACTCCTTCTATTTGGGTTGGCATGTTCTTTTCCTAGTGGTGTTAGTATTGGGGTCCCTACCATCATTTCTCCTCTGCAACTATTCATATTTCTGAGTCCTCTTGTTTCCTCTTTCTGGTTGTGTAGGATTGATTTATATTACATTCATTTGTATGTATTCCTATCTTTGTTCACTGTCTGTGTTTTCTCTGTATCCATTGTCGTTTTATGCCTTTTAGATGCTATACTAGACTGATTCTTCTGTGTGGTGTTCTGGGTGTTCAGACCTTTTTGTTTGGGATGGCACTTTTTTTTTTCTCCTTGGAAGTGTTAGTCTTGTGGTTCTCGCCATCATTCCTCCACTGCAACTATTCATATATCTGAGTCCCTCTGGTTTCTCCTATCTGGTTGTGGACCATTGATTTATATTAAGTATATTTGTATGTATTTCTATCTTCACTTTCTATTGTCTTATGTTGGGTGCTATTCACACAGCTACAACTGTATTCTTTTGGCACATGCGGGGTATTTTTGCCGCTGTCTGGTAATTTTGTAGTTGCTATATTTTAGCACATCCATTTGTCATTTTATCTTTTTCATGGTACTTATTAGGGGGTCTATGCCTGCCTGGTGTTTTTGATGTGCTATGGTGGCTATTACATGTTTTGTTCCATTTTTTTAAGCAATTTGCCATTTTTATGTAGGAGCTATTCTTGATAGCTTGATTTAAGCTAGGACTATTCTGATTTTCTTCTTGTTTAATCTTTCTTTGATCTCTACCCTGCACTGTTTGAGGTCATCACTGGGGTGGGGGGGATGAACTGAGCTTCATAGAAATGTTGACGATAAGAACACTGCTGTTTTTGATCTTCCTCTTCTGCAAGAGGAAGATCAAATTGTGAGTGCCTCTAAACCAGTTTTGGACTTGTATGGATTTATTGAGGGATGAGCACCTGGGCATTTACTTCAAGCATAGAGTGCCATGGCTACCCTTGAATCTATTTATACAGTGTATCACATGTAGATCTAGAACCGTAGAGAGTCAGTTTCACCAAAACCGATGTGTCAGTTTTTAATATATGCAGGTTAAACTACCTGACAATATCATATCTTTTGAGGACTATTGGTCAAAGTTCTTTACTTACGTTCCTGCATCTGTTCACCTATGATAACTATTCTGAGTGGGTTCCACCACTGCCTGTTCAATTCCTGGTGGCCTTTGCCCAACAAGTACACAAATTGCACTTAAAACTTGGCAGATCTTCTAACCATTCTTGCAAACGTAGGAGAATTATTTTTGCTGGGGCTTCACTGATACCTAAATACTGATAATTCACCAAATATATTGGTATTCTCTGATAGGTTACCTTGCATATACAGACAAAAAAATTAAGAATGGCCATCAACTGTTAAAGGGGACAGTCTGAAAGATAAGAAAGATTAATGTTTACTGGTACTAGGTAGAATTCTCCAGATCTGTCCTAATTTATGACTACGTAGCGCACCCCACAGAGGAGCCACTGGTGAATGGAGATCCTCCACCTTGCACAGCCAGGCACACTGAATTTCCACAGGCACACTTGAGACCGGAAACAGTCCCGCAAATTTTGTTTTTGTGTTTTATTTAGGGGTTAATAACTTGGAGGGGATGATTATGAGATGCCCACTTGACTGGAACAAACTTTTTTTAGGGACACTTCAACTATATACATAGTCTATATATACACTCTTTTCCTTCCTCCTGCACAAAGCCTGCTTGCAGATCCACTGTGGTGTCACCCTAGTAAAAATCTATAGCAAAGGCCCTTTACTGGCAGGTACCGTGGGCCCCTATAATTGAGAACAATGGAGTGACACCACTAGCACTTTCACTACACTTCTGCAGTGGTCACTGGTCCCAGCACCACCTCTTCGGGTTCTGCATGCCCGCCTGGCTGCAGCAGCCCCTTTCACTAGCCCTCCTGGCTACATCCCACAATCCTCCCAGACTGCACTCTCACCAGCCCACCCAGCTGACTGCTCTTGGAGACCTCCTGGCTGTTCTCGCTGGCTCCTGCTGTCCTCACTCTTGCTTCCATGCCTCTGGACAGGACTCCTTTGTGTGTTGTAAGAGGATCCCTTCTGCACCCGAGGCCCGAAGTCACACCCCCCCCTCCCCCAGACTAGGGGGTTACCCTCAAGGGCCACCAACAGCCACCTCAGCACTCCATCTCCAGCTTACACCAAACTCCACTGCCCCTACTGGCCTGACCCTGAGTAAGAGGGGCCTACCCAATGCCAGCTCATTTGCTGGGGATTGGCTGTGGCCCTCCAGAGGTGCTGCCTGATGAGTCATCCAGCCTCCCTGAGTTGCACACCCTGACCCAGTTTCAACCCAGCCTGACTCTATGGCCAGGCCAAATTTACCTACACTACAACTAAAACTAGCACACTTGGCTAGAGAGTGCTACAACTATATCTTTGGGTGCCAATTTGTCCCAATCTTTCCATTTTTACCATACTAATAATATCAATTTTCTCATGATGGGTTTTAATCTGTTTATAACATTATTCATTTTAAATGGGAGATGCTTTCTATCAAATCCAAATATAAAAACCTGTTTCTGGAGATATGTTAGAGCCACCCTTACTAATTTAAATATCTTAAATTGAACCTATCCTTTGTCACTGGGGGATTCAGAAGGACTGAACCTGCCCAGCATGGCCAGTGTTGGGCAATTCAGGAGGCACCACCTAGCACTGTCACATGGGATAGAGGGAGTGAATCTCATGCTGTCTTATAACCCTTAGTTTTGGGTATTTTCCTTCTCTCCCTCGTTGAAATGGAGCAATGGGAAAACAAGTAAAGATAAGTACATGCTGTTGGGAGCACGTGAAGGTTATAATGTCCCTTTTACTTTTCCCTGCATTGGCAACGTGTCTTAGGTCGTCCAAAGCCTGTGGGCAACACTTTCAGGATAATACATGCACTTATATTTCTGAATACTGTACATCCAGGGGAATAGTGGGCTTTTTCTGTAGTAAGTGGATTTTTTCCCTTTTTACAATAAATAGATCTTTGTGGACCTTGAGTTGTGGATAAATCTATAGATGTCAGTGTGCATATCTCATGTTAATGATTCCTGTAAAGCAGGTGTTGTCTCCTGAATTTCCATTTTATCAGGCATGAATGCTACTAAAATTGGAACATGTAAAATCATTATCTAGCTGTAATTATCGTCTCTGAGGGTTTGTTGCATATTTGCAGAATTGTAGGGTCTCTTGAGATTTTTTAGAGTTCAGAGTTTTAAGCTGGCAATAAATGAAGCATAATTCGGCGGGTTCAACAGGGAATTTCAATCCATGTTTGGGCACCCTGATTGTATAGAAGTCGATCTCCCGATCGACTTCTGTACAACCAGTCTGCTGTCTGGGTTTTTCCTGACCAATCAGTGCTACCCGCTATAGCCGGCAGCACTGATCTTTGTATTCTGACTAAGGGGATGGGTCCCTGCTGTCAGAACACAATGACACAGTGGGGAGGATTTCCCCATCCACATCAAATGTCAGGAAAAACCTGACAGACTGGTTGTAGACAAGTCAATCAATAGATCGACTTGTCTACAACCAGCCTGCCCATACACAGATCGAAATTCGGCAGTCCCTGCTAAACCGTCCCAATTTCAATAGATGGATAGTGGTTGTAAACCCTGAAGGTTTTCACCTAACTGCATTCTATGCAGATGCAGTTAGGTGAAAAACTTTCTGTGCTGCAGCTCCCCCCAGACCCCCCCCCCTTTTTTTTCTTACCTGAGCCCGATCCGATCTAGCAATGTGCAGGAGCGCAGCGGCCTAGCTGCTGTCTCTCTCCTCATTGGACAGATTGATAGCAGCAGGAGCCATTGGCTCACGCTGCTGTCAATCAAATCCAGTGACACAGGAGTGGCGGGCAGGGCTGAGTCCCGCTGTCTGTGTCAATGGACGCAGCAGCAGAACTTGGGAGCAGGTGCCCCCATGGAAAGTGTCTCTGCGTGGAGGCACCCGATGAACTGGAGGGGCCTGGAGCGCTGGTGGGGTACCCCAGAATAAGAGGACTGGGGCTGCTCTGTGCAAAATCATTGCACAGAGCAGATAAGTATAGGCATGTTTTGTTATTTTTATTTAAAAAAAACGCGAGGTTTTACAAACCCTTTATGCTAAATCACACTTCTCATCTTTACATAGCAGGTAACCCTATTCTCTGTACAACACACCAGAAGTCCGGGGTGGGGACCACCTGTGTCTTTCTGCACTAAATACAAGACCCCAAAAAGTGGTTGTTTCTCAAATCAATTTATAACTAGCAAGAAAAAAGTGTACATGGATGACACAATACTCTGAACAGCACTAACATTCCCCAGCACCAAATTCTGCTAAATGAAAGTCTGGAACATTTTTGGGGGATTTACAGTGAATGCCCTTCTTCCTTGTAAGTTATAGGATGGATTGAGCAGCATTTTTGTTTGTTCTGTGAACTTCAGTTTGTTTCTTTTTATAATTAACATTTTCCTTCATTACAGTTTTAAATTGTTATTTTATCTAGCTAGCTATAATATGTATTAATTATATGTAATTGTGCTTTGCAGCTCATTATTGACACACCAACTAGTCCGATCACCAGTGGTCTACCACTTTTCTTTGTCATCACTGTGACTGCAATTAAACAGGTAACTAATATTTATCATATTTTAATTCAGAACTCCGATTTAAATGAATGAGTTTATAAATTATTTATTATTTATTTATTTATGTTTAGGGCTATGAAGATTGGTTAAGGCACAAAGCTGACAATGCAATGAACCAATATTCTGTCCATGTCATCCAGCACGGAAAACTTGTCCGAAAACAAAGCCAGAAACTAAGAGTAAGTCCAAGTGCAGTATACAGAGTGCATGCTTCATAATCTGGTACACTTCATTGCAACAATCACCACAGGTCTATATTATAAATGGGATGGGGGGCAAGAAAAATATCTTTGTTTCAGATTGCCTCTGTTGCATATTAAGCTATCAATAAACATTAAGATGTTTGTCGGACTATCTGATCACAAGAACTGTATTACAAAAGATGTCTCTATATGTTTGCAGGATTAAGTCTGTTAACCAAGTATATTTATGAACCGCTTGAACCAAAGCAGATGTCCAAGCAATTCCAAACAATAACTATTCTCAACATCAGTTGGCCAGAATTAGTCCTTAAAGTAGAACTAAAGGCACAACTTTTTTAAAAAATTTTGGATAGAGTATGGAGGGTTATAACCCTTCAGTTTTTTTTTTTTTTTTTGTTTTTTTTGCTATTTGTATCAGATTGCAGAGATTTCCCTTCACTTCTGTTCCGTAGACAAAACAGGAAGTGATCCGAAATCCCTCCAAAGTGCAGGAATCCCCATTGGACGATTTCCCCTCTATTAATCATCTGGTGTCAACCCAAAATTTGGGATTTTCATTTATTTTCACTTTCGAATAACGATAAACAAGACAAATAGAGAGGTTAAATCTCCGCAACAGGGGCACAGACAGCAATAAAACCCAACAAGTGTTCTAATCCATCTCCACTCTATCCAAAACAAAACAAAAACTAAAAAAGTTTTGCGTTTAGGTACCATTTAAGATAGACGTGCCACAATTTTGCAATCCAGTTGTTACTGGCCATATTAGGCATCAATCTTTTAATAACCCTAGAAGAGAGCTGATCTGAAAACAGAATTTATTTTTTGAGTATAACAAAGGGGATTATTATTTTTTTTTAATAGAATGGAGATGGATTAGAACACCTGTCAGTTTTTATTGCTGTCTTTGCCCCGTTAGGGAGATCTACCCTCTCTATTTGTCCTATTTACCATTATCATTGAAAGTTGAAGTAAAAGAAAATCCCAAAGTTTGGATTGTCCCCAGAAAAGTAATAGAGGGGAAATCTTCCAATGAGGACACTAGTTCTGGTGACCTGGGGTCCCCAAGGGATTCCCTTAATTTGCAGGGAATTCCTCTTACTTCATGGTTTGGCTATGAGACAGGAAGTGAAGGGAAATCTCCGCAATGGAACATATATGATGGAAAAAAAATCGGACGGGGGTTAGAACCCTCCCTCTATCTCTAAAAGAAAAAAAAGTTTTGCCTATAGTTCTATTTAACATAACTATTAGATGTTTTTGTTCTTTACATTGTAGATGGCATGTATGTCAAAAGAATTAAAAAGATTTGGCAGGCACATTTCCTCTGTTGAAGATTGGAGGACAGTTACAATTAGATCTCTAACAGCTCAAACAGCTCTCTAATTGTAAAAATATGCAAACTGTATTAATAGTAACAATATCACTAAATATGCAACAAATAGCATATAATAAGATGTACCATCATCAGTTAAATACTTATGTAAGGGAATGTGACTGCATATTAACCATGGTAGATCCAATTTCAAGATCAGCCTGGCTGTTTAAAAAAAACAAAAAAAAACAGGAATTTTAGCACAATAATGTTCAAACCACAAAAAAAAAAAAACCTTTAAAAAATGACACTAAATTAAAGAAATGTATTCATTCCAAAAAATGATTAGTCATCGATTAAAGGCTCGACTCTGACCCTTATTTATAAGAACAGGAGTATCTTTTAGTTAAATTCCCTTTTGAAGTGCAGTCATTAACGTTTAATGGTTCATGGTATATTTTAGACTTATGTAAGTTACTTTACACTCAAGGTTGGAGACATTGTAATGGTGAAAGAAGATGAAGTTTTTCCATGTGATATGATCTTGCTTTCCTCAAGTAGAGAAGATGGGACATGTTTTGTAACAACAGCAAGTTTGGATGGAGAATCCAGCCACAAAGTGAGTTCAAATGTCTACATTTTTAATGTAATGTTAATTGTATTTGTGGCACCCTATGTAAATATGTTTTTCTAGTGTTGGCTGTGAAAGGTTAACAGGTTTTGTATTGCTATTTGTGTACGCTGCAGGATGTGAATATCTTTCTAATCAATAGAAGTGTTCTATATTTGACAGTTTTGTCTGCAATGAAAATTTTCCTCTACTCTTGTTCTGGTTACAACCTAAAAGTAATTTACTTTCTCTTCCATTGAGAATGATCATCAAGACAAACAGTAATGGCATAGCACATAATGTCCCTCTTTCCTCCTCATTTGTCCCTCATTTTGGTCTGATCTATATAGTTATATAAAATGCACTTTTTATCTTTCAGAAAGGGTTTCCCAGTTCTAAACCTTTCATCCAATTTCTAAATAGCTGCATTTGTAAATTGCATAAGCCAGTTTAAAGGAATAGTAGTGGTAAAAAAGTATTTGTGGGTTTAACTATTTTTTTTTTGCATAATTCTCCTTTAAGGGGGCGTGGCAGGGGGTGTGTCCTATGCCTTCATACATTTGCTAATAGGTGTCCCTCGTTCCCATCTAGGAAAAGTTTTGTCTGGAGTGCTACTTTAAATACACTATACAAAAACGTGGGTCTATTTCACATGTTATAAACTGAAAATAAAAAACCCTAGAGCAATATAAAGCGCAAATGCTCATGTGACCTAAAATAAATTAACCAATTTCCCAACGGCAGGGCATACATGGACGTCCTCCGGTTTCAGTGGTTATACCGGGATGATGCCTACCCGTACATGCATCATCCCGTTATTGATCTTTTCAGCCGGCGATTCTGAACAAGGCAGAAGTGATCTGAGTGGCTAATTAGCAACTCGATCACTTCTGCGGGTGGCGGAATGGGGTCCCAACCCCCTCCAGCTGCTGCCGCCCCTCCAGGGCTCTCCGGTCCTATTGCGGAGGCCGGGAGCGATGCAGCGATGGCTGCCCTGTACAGAAAGAGAGGAACTGACGTTGTTCCTCTCTCTCTCTGTAACCCTGGAAACCGGGAGCGCTGAGTAGTTTGTCACTTCTGGTTCCGCCCCTTTGTTTACCTGTCCACCAGCGGCCAGGTAAGTAGCCGATCGGACCTATCTGTGTCTGATCGGCTACATGGGAGGCCAGAATAAGCCAGAGGAGAGATTTGGGGTCTAATAGATAGCAATGTGATAGCAATAAAGTTAGTACAAAAAAAGTGTAAAAAACATATATTTTTTTATAAAATAAATAAATCTAAAAAAAAAATTAGAGCGTCCCACCGTGCTTACACACAAATGAGAAAGTATACGTTACTCCCGCACGCATATGTAAACGGTGATCGAACCACACATGCAAGGTATTGTCGTGAACGTCAGAGCGAAAGCAATAATTCTAGAATTAGACCTCCTGTGCAACTCTAAACTGGTAACCAGTAAAGGGATTTAAAGCGTTGCCTATGGAGAATTTTAAGCACCGTAGTTTGCCGCCATTCCACGGGCAGATGCAATTTTAAAGCATGACATGGATATCTATTTACTCGGTGTAACATCATCTTTTACATTCTACATAAAAATTGTGCTAACTTTAGTGGGTTTTTTTGGTTGTTTTTATTCATGAAAGAGTTTTTTTCCCAAAAAATTGTGTTTGTGCAAATGCCATGTCACATAAAAAATTGCAACACCCACCATTTCATTCTATAGGGCCTCTGCTAAAAAAAAAAAAAGATAGATAGATAGATAGATAGATAGATAGATAGATAGATAGATAGATAGATAGATAGATAGATAGATAGATAGATAGATAGATAGATAGATAGATGGTTGGGGGTTCTAAGTAATTTTCTAGCAAAAAAAGTAGATTTTTTACATGTAGGAGAGAAGTGTCAGAAATGGCCTGGATGGCAAGTGGTTAACTTTCCCTTTGGAACTATACTGTATGTCATCTTTAATCTTTCCACGCCTCATTTGCTTTATTGTAACAACTCTTATTGGGCTGCTGCTTTGTCTCTATCTTTGTCTCCATTTGATCTCATATCCAATATAAATGAGAAGTAGATTAGTATATTTATTTTGGAGTAAAATCATCCTTGAATGCTGATAAACATAGTTTACAGTTACAGTCAAATATAGATTTTTTTGTAGCATATTACAGTCCTGGGCCACAGTAGACACATACACACAATCTATTAACAACATTATTCCTTTTTATTGGCAGTACTAAAGTGCACCTGTAGAAAAGCATGTTTTTAAAGTTTATGTACATGCATTATTTTTAGTTTTGCATAAGAGTAAGGTAGTGTTAGACCCTCTGCCAAATTTTGATTGCAATCTGTTTACCTCCTGAGGGGGGTTTATTCCTCCATTTGGCCTGGTGGTAAATGGGCTGCCCTAGGGGCACATGTCAATGCAGGAAAGACGCACACAGGAATGAAAAAAACATGATTGTGAAAGCGTCTTCCCGCTATGCTCAGGTGTGAATTGGGCCTAACGTCTGTTACTATATTACCTCTCAAAGAACTGTGAATTTTTGTGTTCTATCTTTTTATATAAGGTGACCAAACATCTGAAATTTATTTTGCAACAAGGATTATTTTTCGCAGAAGAGAGTTTAATAAGACTCGTGGCCACTCATTACAATTAGAAGAAAAGAGGTTTAACCTTAAACTACGTAGAGGGTTCTTTACTGTAAGAGCGGCAAGGATGTGGAATTCCCTTCCACAGGCGGTGGTCTCAGCGGGGAGCATTGATAGCTTCAAGAAACTATTAGATAATCACCTTAATGACCGCAATATACAGGGATATGTAATGTAATACTGACACATAATCACACACATAGGTTGGACTTGATAGTCTTGTGTCTTTTTTCAACCTCACCTACTATGTAACTATGTAACTACTAAATATATATTTACCTGGAAATAAAATGTGTATAACATTTACATTTCTATTCCCCATACTAGACATATTATTCTGTTCAAGATACAAAAGCGTTTTATCATGAGCAAGATATGGAAACTCTGCATGCCACCATTGAATGTGAACAACCTCAGCCTGATCTTTACAAGTAAGTATAAAAATTTCTATTGAAGACGAGCCCGTTCAACTGCATCACAGAAGCTTCAGACCACATTGAGACTGTGTAGCTGTAGTTCCTATTTGGTACACTATGCACAGGAAAGTGTCAATTCCTATCCTCCAAGTAGAACTTCAACCAAAACTATTTATTCTAGTTTTGGATAGAGTGAGATTTTTTTTCTTCTGCTGCCTCATTTACAGTTGGGAGATAAACCCTCTCTTTTTGTCCTGGTGCACAGTGTCAGATGGGAAATTTAAAATTATATGGTTGTCACCAAACTGGAGCTAGAATGCCGATCTCCCATTGCATACACCTATTTTGTTGACAACTGTAATTTTCCTTTTCTTATGAGGAGGTTTTCACTTCCTGCTGGGAACAGGAACTGCAAGGCAATCACACCAACGGGGCTGCAGACAGCAATAAAAATAACCCCACAAAAGGTCTAACCCTTCTCTAATTTATTCTAAGCTGAAAACATTTGGCACCTGCGCTTAGACTTAGGACATGAGAATCCTTTGTATTCTTAACAAATGGCAAAATAGCTTTAAACAAACCTAACTGCTTATATTGTGAAGTTATTCATTCCAAAGGCCTTCAAAGATCACAACAACTCTAAAGGGAGGTTTCAGTCTAGTTCTAATGGCTTAAAAATACCTGGTGTGTAGCCTAGTAGGCTACCAAGTTTGTGTTTTTAGAGAAAAAAATCTGTAATTTCAGTGTTCCTGTTGTGAACTGTGAAGATGAATTTAGCCTTATTCACACGAGGCAATAACATATGCGCCCCTGCAAGGCCATGTTTTACTGGCATGGGGATGCACAGGTGTTGGGTGCATCCCCGTAGCTATCTATTGGGATGCAGCAACTACATGGATGTACCCAGGTCATATTGGGACACAGTGGCTGTGTCTGTGCAGCCGTGGTGTCCCAATAGATATGAATGGCACTAGCCACACGCATGCACACCTGTGCATCCCCATGCGAGTAAGCACTGCCCTGCACAAGGCCCTGTGTGAACGAGGCCTTTCTCTACAATGCCTATAGCTACAGAGGTGAGTGAGGACCTGTTTCAAAGTACTTTTACTACCCTTAAAATATCAAAATATTTTATTGCTCATAATCTTGGCACTGTAAAGTGATACTAAAGTTTTTTTTTTTTTCTTTAAAAATAACAAACATCTTATATTTAACTGCTCTGTGAAATGGTTTTGCCCAGAGCAGCCCAGATCCTTCTCTTCTCGGGTCTCTCTTGGGTGCTCCTGGCCCCTCCCTCCTGTCAAGTTCAGACACTGAGCTACAGTTCAGCTCCGCCCCCTCTCTCTCCTGATTGCTGATTTGCTAACTGACTTTGACAGCAGTGGGAGCCAATGGTGTCTCCAATCAGGAGGGATAGTCCCGGACGGCCGAGGCACGCAGGCTCATCGGTGGATAGAAATGGGGCTCAGGTAAGTATTAGGGGGGCTGACGGGGGCTGCTGCACAAAGAAGGTTTTTTATCCTAATGCATAGAATACATTAAGATAAAAAAAATCTTCTGCCTTTACAATCACTTTAAGTTTTTTCATTTTCTAGGCTGCAGTAGGATCAGTTTTGTAATTGCATTGACTACTGTTTAAGGAATACTCTGTTTTTGGACATAAAATCATTAGGACATGATTTTAATTATTAATAATAATAGTAATAATGATAATGGTGTTTTTAGGACATTCAAATTATTGTATATAATTTGAACTTTGTTTTATGTGGCACTTTTATTTTTCAGGTTTGTTGGCCGAATAAATATTTATGGTGGAACAGAAGACACTATTGCCAGGTTAGTGCTATACATTTCTATAATTAAATTCTACAGTTCAGAATTGTATTTGTTATATTTTTCAACTTATTCTTTCTTTATGTGATTTTTTTTTTTCTCAATATTTTTCTTTCATTTTCAGGCCTCTAGGGTCTGAGAACCTGTTGCTTCGTGGTGCCACACTGAAAAACACAGAAAGGGTGTTTGGTAAGTCAAATAGAACATTTGTTTAGTAAAATGACAACGTTAGCCTGGATACTTTGCCACCATTGTACACTACATTATAGTTAACAGGTAGTGTACAATGGAGAGAGAGTTCTTCTTCTTTTGGGGGTCAGATATTGTCTTGGCTTTTTTCTTTATAATTGTCCTTTGGTTAGGTTTCATTTAAAAAATCCATTTACAAGTATACCAGTTAATTTATTAAACATGCTTTTGCTCTTTTTATGACCTTGTTCACCCTGTAAATCATTGAATTCATTGTTATCAAACACCCGTATTAAGGGAAAATAATAATTTTGCACTTTGTCTGTAAAGAACCTGCTTTTTCTAAAAGCAGAAACATACATTGTGGTTATTGGTAGCACAACTTTTTTTTCAAAGCTTTAGCATTTAAGGGATTTGTGTTTTGTGGTATTTTTTTCTTTTTTGCTAGGGACATTTCTCTTATATCACTTCCCATATATTAACCACTTGACAACTGGGCACTTAAACCCCCCTCGTGACCAGACCAATTTTCAGCTTTCAGTGCTCTCACAATTTGAATGACAATTACTCAGTCATGTAATACTGTACCCAAATGAATTTTTTGTCCTTTTTTTCATACAAATAGAGCTTTATTTTGGTGGTATTTGATCACCTCTGGGTTTTTTATTTTTTGCGCTATAAATGAAAAAAGACCGAAAATTTTGAAAAAAAAACGCATTTTTCTTTGTTTCTGTGATAAAATTTTGCAAATTAGTAATTTTTCTTCATAAATTTTGGCCACAATTTATACTGCTACATATCTTTGGTAAAAATAACCCAAATTAGTGGATATTATTTGGTCTTTGTGAAAGTTAGAGAGTCTACAAGTTATGGTGCAAATCATAAAAAATTGATCACATCTGAAGTACTGAGGCCTCTCTCATTTCTTGCGACCCGAACAAGTCAGGAAAGTACAAATACCCCCCAAATGACCCCTTTTTTGAAAGTAGACATTCTAAGGTATTTAGTAAGATGCATGGTGAGGTTTTTGATGTTGTCATTTTTTCCCACAATTCTTGAGTATTACGATACCACATGTGTGGGACTTTTTCACAGCCTGGCCACATAGAGAGGTCCAACATGCAGGGAGCACCATCACGTGTTCTAGGAGCATAAATGACACGTCTAACTTGTTAACTACCTATTACACTTTTGAAGGCCCTGGAGCACCAGGACAATGACATGTGACACTGACGTGGCACTGATGACAAATGGCACTGATACGTGGCACTGATGACAGATGGCACTGATACGTGGCACTGACACTGATGTGGCACTGATGACAGATGGCACTAATACGTGACACTGATGACAGATGGCACTAATACGTGGCACTGACAGATGGCACTAATACGTGGCACTGACAGATGGCACTAATATGTGGCACTGATGACAAATGGCACTGATGACGGATGGCACTAATATGTGGCACTGATGACACGTGCCACTGATGAAAGATGGCACTAATACATGGCACTGATGACAGATGGCACTAATACGTGGCACTGATGACAGATGGCACTAATACGTGGCACTGATGACACTGATGACAGATGGCACTGATACGTGGCACTGATGACACTGATGACAGATGGCACTGATACGTGGCACTGATGACACGTGACACTGATGACAGATGGTACGTGGCACTGATGACAAATGGCACTATGTGGCACTGATGACAGATGGCACTTATACATGGCACTGGGGACAGATGGCACTGGGGACAGATGGCAGGACAGTTGGCAGGGGCAGATGGCAGGACAGATAACAGTGGGGACACTTTTATTTTTCTTTTTTTTTTTTTTTTTTTTTACACTTACCGCAGCAGCGGTTCTGCTCTCCCTCCTCACACGCTGTCTCTGTGTGAGGAGGGAGAGCCGGCGATGAGAGATGATCTCGTATGTTTATATATGAGATCCTCTCTCATTGGTAGAGCGATCGCACTGTAAACGGCCGCTGTCATTGGCCGTTTACGGCGATCTGTGACTGGCTGTGTCCGAGGGAGCGCGCAATGCGGAAGTAAACAGGAGGACGTCCAGGGACGCCCTCCCGGCAATTGGAGTCCGCGCTGTAGCCGTCTTTCGGCTATAGCGTGGGCGCCTAGTGGGGTTCCACCCAAAAAAAAAAAAAACTACATGAAAAATCCTAAAAAGATTACAAAAAAAATTTGGTTATTATTTTTTTTTTTTTACTCACCTCTAAATGCCTTTTGCTAGGGGGTCCCTCGTAGTCTGCCTCTTCCAGTGCCTGGGCTGGTGACATCACTTCCGTCTCGGCACAGGAAGGGCTCTGCTCCCTCCCTCCTGTCAATCATCTGGGACCCATTACAGTTCCCAGGTGACTGAGCGGCCAATCACGGCGCCGCTCGCACATACGCAGTGGGAGCCAGGCTGTGAAGCCACAGCCTGGCGCCCACAGTTGCAATGCCGGCGCCGCTGAACGGAGGAGGAGACGAGCGGGGCTTCGATCCCCCGCATCGCTGGACCCTGGGACAGGTAAATGTCCAATTAAAAGTCAGCAGCTGCAGTATTTGACTTTTTTTTGACTGGCCCCTCCTCTTTAAGGTTTATATGTTGAAAGTAAAATAAAGAAGTACTCCGAATGGAGTGAAATGTATCACTATTTTTTCCCTCTCTAACATTACATTAGAAAGAGAAATTAGTCTTTGCACTATTATCATATTATTATTATACACGATTTATATAGCGCCAACAGTTTACGTAGCGCTTTACAATGTAGAGGGAGGACAGCACAGTACAGAAGGTACAGGAGGGCCCTGCTCGTAGAGTTAACATTCTAAAGGGAGGGGGTGGTGGAACGAAAGGTAATAGATGCGGGGAATGATTTGATGGGGGGTGGCTCGGGGACAGTTGTTAGGTGGGTGTGGGATAGGCTTCCCTGAATAAGTGAGTTTTCAGGGATCTCCTAAAGGTGGACAGTTTAGGGGCTGATCGGATATACAGGGGCAGGGAGTTCCAGAGGATGGGAGAGGCTCTGGAGAAGTCCTGAAGGCGAGCATGAGAGGAGGTAATAAGGGAGCTAGAGAGCAGGAGGTCCTGGGAGGAGCGGAGTCTATTTGGGACTATTTGGGTGATATCTGCAAAAGAGGTTGGTGATGTATCTGGGGGCTATGTTGTGGATGGCCTTGTATGTTATGGTTAGCATTTTGAACTCTATACGGTGGGGTAGGGGAAGCCAGTGAAAGGATTGGCAGAGAGGGGCAGCAGTTGCCCCCACCCCATGAAATATGCTTGCACCTTATTGCTCAGACCATATGGCCTGCTCTTATAGTGTGTCTGACAAGAAAGGTGTTGGTAGGTATTGACGGTCTGTCTTTAGAAATGATGGGAGCACTAAATACTTGTGTGCTCTTTACTAATTGTGCCTAACCTTTACCAACTTTTACATAAAGTGGTAATAAACCCAAAAGCAAAAATGTATTCTATTCCAGCCAACCAATTTTTAGATCTGGTGGTTGCATTCATTTTCTTTTTTTTAGGCTTTTTCTTCTATTTTCAAGTCGGTTGTTTTTCAAAATAGAAGCTCTCCAACAGAATGTAGCAGTTATAGGGATGAGACAAACCATTTAACTCTAGCATGGACGCTTACAATCAGCTTTTATTTATTTATGTAAAACATTTGTCCCAAAAGGAAAACGCTGTTTGCTGTAACTGCTTGTAAAATGTTAGGTGGAGTTTGATTTCAATTACCGGTAGTTGGTGCATTTAAATCTCCCTCTAACACTCCCCTCCCTCCAGACTGACAATGCTGCTGTCCAAAGGCCCCCCCTGTGCTCCTTCTTCCAGAGTGGGGGCATTCTGATACAGGAGGTATGTTACTGGCCAGATCACCAGGTGATAACAAGGAGGTAAAAAAGCCTAAGAAAATAAAAATGTTGTAGCCACCACAAATAATGATTGGTATGTTGCAATATATTACATTTTTGGATTTGGGTTTATTACCGCTTTAACTACTCTACCAGCTATAGGCCAGTAAACTTATAATTCCAACAAAAATCTCCAGTATTATTTTTTAAATTTGCTTCATATCCCTTTACAGTTTCAAATGGCACAGTAGGTCCTGCTATTCATATAAACCTGTAGAATTTCAGATATAGCGTGCCTCATTGGTACCAAAGCAGTCTGCTCTTGCAAGCTCTACATACTGTGTATCCATATACACTCACAGGCCACTTTAACTGAACACCTATTCAATTACTTGGTAACACAAATTGCTAACTAGCCAATCATATGGCAGCAACTCAATGCATTTAGGCATCTAGACATGGTGAAGATGACTTGCTGACATTAAAACCGAGCATCAGAATGGGGATTTATGTGACTTTGAACGTGGCATGGTTGTTGGTGCCAGACGGGCTGGTCTGAGTATTTCAAAAACTGCTGATCTACTGGGATTTTCACGCACAACCATCTCTAGGGTTTACAGAGAATGGTCCGAAAAAAAGAAAATATACAGTGAGCAACAGTTGTGTGGATGAAAATGCCTTGCTGATTTCAGAGGTCAGAGGAGAATGAGCAGACTGGTTTGATATGATAGAAAGGCAACAGTAACTCAAATAACCACTCGTTACAACCAAGGTGTGTAGAATACCATGTCTGAACTCACAACACATTAAACCTTGGACTACAGCAACAGAAGACCCACCGGGTGCCACTCCTGTCAGCTAAGAACAGGAAACTAAGACTACAGTGCACACGGGCTCACCAAAATTAGACAATAGAAGATTGGAAAAACGTTGCCTGGTCTGATGAGTCTCGATTTCAGCTGCGAAGTTCCGATGAAAGGGTCAGAATTTGGCGTAAACAACACAAAAGCATGGATCCATCCTGCGTTGTATCAACAGTTCAGGCTGGTGGTGGTGTAATGGTGTGGGGGATATTTTCTTGGCACACTTTGGGCCCCTTAGTACCAACTGAGCTTCATTTGCTGATCATGTCCATCTCTTGATAACTATAGTGTACAAATCTTCTGATGGCTACTTCCAACAGTATAATGCACCATGTCACAAAGCTCAAATCATCTCAATGAGTTCACTGTACTCCAATGGCCTCCACAGTCACCAGATCTTAATCCAATAGAGCACCTTTGGGATGTGGTGGAATGAGAGATTCCCATCATGGATGTGCAGCCGACAAATCTGCAGCAACTGCGTGACGCTATCATGTCAATATGAACCAAAATCTCTAAGGAATGTTTCCAACACCTTGTTGAATCCATGCCACGAAGACTTAAGGCAGTTCTGAAGGCAAAAGGGGGTCCAACCCAGTACTGGCAAGGTGTACCTAATAGAGTGGCTGGTGAGTGTATATCCAAAGGTATTGGCAGTATAACTGGCAGTAAGAGCAAAGCAGATAGTGCAGACAAAGCACCCTTTCATTTATAAAATAAAGATCAATTTAATTTACAAAGTAGCAACTGGATCAGCACATAGCCAGGTAAATCGACAGATTGAACAACTATGACATTAGGAAAGCCAGCAAAAGAAACAATAGCATGCGGTGGTGGCACCTTCAGGGTTAAATTGCTAAAACTTGTCAAGAGTGGTAAGCCCCGTACACACGATTAGAATATCGTACACAAATACCGCTTTCTAAGCAATAGTACAATAATCTGATTGTTAGTACGCAGCTGTCACCCACAATTTTCCAAAGGGACAACCCCAAAAATACCAGATCGTACAATTTTCATTTTAACGACTTCAATACCGGGCACTTTCGCACCTTCCTGCCCAGGCCAATTTTCAGCTTTCAGTGCTGTCACTTTTTAAATAACAATTACACAGTCATGCTACACTGAACTGCTCCCAAACGAAATTTTTAGCATTTTGTTCCCACAAATAGAGCTTTCTTTTGGTGGTATTTGATCACCTCTGCGGTTTTTATTTTTAGCTAAACCAATAAAAAAAGACCGAAAATGTAGAAAAAAAAAACAGTTTTTCTTTGTTTTTGTTATAAAATTTAGTAAATAGGTAAGTTTTCTCCTTCACTGATGGGCACTAGTAAGGCGGCACCAATGGGATGGCTCTGATATGCGGTACTGATGGGCATTGATAGGCGGCACTGGTGGGCACTGATGGACACTGATAGGCGACACTGATGGGCACTGAAAGGCTGCACTGATGGGTACTTATGGGTGGCACTGATAAACGGCACTGATGTGCACTGAAAGGTGGCACTGATGGGCATTGATGGGCACTGATGGCTGGCACTGATAGATTTCACTGATGGGCATCACTGGTGGCACTGGCAGGCATTTTTCATTGGCACTGATTGGCAGCTGCTGGGGCACTGATTGGCATTTCCCTGGTGGTCTAGGGTGGCATACATGGTGGTCCAGTGTGGTGGCCATCCCTGGTGGTCCTGACGGCATCCTGGTGGTCCTGGGCGGGCATCCGAGGGGCTGGGCTGATAAACAATCAGCACAGACCCCCCCTGTCAGGAGAGCTGCCGATTGGCTCTCCTCTACTCGTGTTGGTCAGATGCGAGAGAGGAAAAGCCGATCAACGGCTCTTCCTGTTTACATCGTGATCAGCCGTGATTGGACACGGCTGATCACGTGGAGACTCTTTACCTAGATCGGAGTTGCGGTGTGTCAGACTGACCACGTCACATGACATCCTTTCAGGATAACACAACCACTTTGCCGACGTCATTTTGCTATATGGCGGGCGGCAAGTGGTTAATCAGTACAGTTTTCATCCGAAAATACAATGCAAATACACTACAACACATTACATCACTTCCAAATTTTTATTCTGTCATACAAAAATTTTTTATACTTTAGGAACCTATTTGTTTCGATATGGTTATTAGCATCCAAAAAAAAATCTGGACGA
This sequence comes from Lithobates clamitans, assembly GCA_037952925.1. Lineage (NCBI taxonomy): Eukaryota > Metazoa > Chordata > Amphibia > Anura > Ranidae > Lithobates > Lithobates clamitans. The sequence continues at coordinate 3,533,103 of JBBGZY010001250.1, read as the reverse complement.
TCATTGGTCCGATAATTTCATTGTGTGTACTAGGCTTTAAGCCTTACATGGGGGCCAAGTTAGCCTTGGCAGAAGTTCCTCCATTTACTTGTTTCCAGATGTAGCCATTTCATCAGACACTCTATTTTGTTTTTCTCATGTAAACCTGTATATGCCTGTAGTGATTGCCCTAATTTACAACCACCCTCTAAAATATATAGGAAGTTATAGACTGGCTGCCTGGATGTTCTTGTCTCCATTGTCCAGATTAGAGGAGCAAGAGCTATCAGCCTCACCAAAGTAGTAGCATTATTATCAGTTCCACTGACTGCCAGTGAACGTGGTACAGAGAATTCTGCTGTAGCTGGGTGGCTAGATGTTACCGTTTCCTTTTGTACTGTATTTTTGCTGACAAGCACAGACTAATATATTAAAAGATTAGTAAGCTTATGTTTCTTTGTTTATCTAAACCAATGTAGGCTTCCCAATGCAACAGAGAGCAGCAGTGAATTCCCTTGTGAATGGCTAGAAATCACTCTGTGATGAGGGCCTGTCCTTTGGATGGATTGAGTTCAGTAGATTTTTTTTCAGTTTGCTGGTCTCAAGTAACAATCTCCTTTTACTCTTCTTCTCTAATTCTAGGCGTCGCTATATACACTGGAATGGAAACCAAGATGGCATTAAATTACCAATCCAAATCACAGAAAAGATCTGCTGTTGAAAAGTAAAGTGTTCTACTGCATTATTTATGACTGTTGTTGCATGTAACAATTTAGCAATGTTGCTGAAGATAACACACCTCAATCTTAAGCTGGCCATACACTAGTAAAATTGTGTTAGAACATTTTAGGTTGAAGAATGTTTAATCAATTTTCTGATTGTTAGTCAAATTGGTCAAATTTGACTTTTGTTTCAACCGCAGTGATAAAAAAAGTAGGTGGAATTTTTTTTTGAATGAATGAGTTTCTTACAGTGTTTCTGTTTTTTTGTTCTGGAATGTCCGTTTACTTCAAAATCAAATGCTAAAGCAAATATTTTTTTAAGTGCTTCTGAGCGACATTTGTCATTGAATGCGCTGAAGAGAATTGTACAAATGTTCATACAAATATTAATTACAATATCTACTAGTGTATGGCCATCTATATAGAGTGTGCACCAAAAGAAAGACATATAATATAAAAAGAATCGGATAAAAAAAAAAGACTTAGTTCTGTAAAGAACCTTTCAATACATCCATTAAAGTGGTTCTAAAGGCAGAAGGTTTTTTACCTTAATGCATCTTGATCCAACGCTGTGACCGAGAGCAGAGGCTCTCTCCCTTCTCATTGGCTCGTACAAAGCTGCAGAATGTCAATCACTGCCAGTATGGAGGGAGCGGGGCTGAGCTGCACTCTGTGTGTCAATGGACACACAAAGCTGGCTTGGGAACAAGTAGCACAAATGCTTCCATGGGGGACCCGAGAAGAGGAGGATCAGGTCTGCTCTGTGCAAAACCAGTAGGTAAGTATAACATGTTTGTAAAGGATTGTGGTTTGTTTTTTAAAGATGTCAATTTAGTAAAGACTGTGTATAGCCAAAACTTTAACTTTCTCCTTCCTGTGGGTTACAGGAGTGCACTTAGTTCTGCGCTCTTGTGATCCAGATTCAGCCAAAAGCAGACTAAAGCCTGCTGTCTGTTGACATCACAGAGCCGCGGTTGTGATGTCTGGATCTGCCCAAATGCCTGACTGACAGCTGGCTCAGCCTCTCAGTGCACTGCTAAGAGCCTGAGCCAGCTGCTCCCACCCCCTCCACAGTTTGGCGCTCCAATGAGTGCTGGAGGGGCAGAGCACTCAGAGCGGATCAGAGAACTAAGCGATTAGCAGTCTTTGATCACTCAGTTCTTGATGTAGAGCCAGCGGGGAACCGCTCAATCAGCTCAATCCGTTGCTGCAGCCATATAAGTGAGTATAAAAGTTTGGTTTTTTTGGCTTCCCACACTTCTCTTTTTTGAATTGATGTTTCTTTTCACATATATTGTGATATAGTACCTGCTGCTGATCCAAACGAATTAGATCCCGTATCCGCGGCACGGATATACTATACATTTATTTTTTTAAGATGACAATCATTTAAAATGATTGTCACTACAAGGTGACTTGTAAACTAAGCACACTTCCTAACAAAAAACCTCTTATAGTTACTTTCCCTGCAGCCCTTGTTTTCAAATTTGTTGCCTTTGCTGCTCCTCCACCGCTGCAGGTATTTCACATTTGGGTGTGTTGAATATGCGCTTGTTCTGCCACACGTTACCGTTCCTTCTGCTAGCTTGTACATTCTGTTATGTTTAATGTAATATTGTAACTATATTTAAAGTGTTACTAAACCCAGGACCCTGCATTCACTATATCTGGTCTCCCACAGAACATGGAAATGAAATTATTTTAGTAAATATAAACTACTAAATACCTTTTCTCATCAGCAATATATAGCAGTCTTGTGATTTCTTTTGATTCCTGGTGAAGCTTGTAGGAGGAGTTTTCATACTTCACTGACCTGTCCTTGGAGGCTGCAGGACTCCTGACACTGTCTTCTTTAGCAATACACACCAAACTGAGCATGTGCAGCCTGACTCCAAAGGCTCTGTCTTATCCAGACTTCTCCAGGGGGGACAGCGCAGGGAGAGAGGGGAGGATCTGAGCATACAAGATCAAACAGCCTTTTCACGCAATGCAAAAGCTTAACCCCTTAGGTTCCACAGTGAGCATAACGTGCATGCTTTACTGCATATACAGATTGATTGTACGATTGTGGGTTTAGTAACACTTTAATATTTCCTTCTATTTCCTAATATTTCCTTCTCCATGGATGTATTGTATGTGTCCATATGTAAAAGTATTATCCATGTATATATAATATATCTAATATTACAGCCAAGGTCAGCAGTAAATACTGGAAGTGTGTAAGGGGGACATTTTCCATGAACTAGCAATTAAGAACCACTTATGACTTAAAAAAAAAAGACAATTTCAAGCTCTTGTTTAGGCATTTCTGTGAAGTTTTTGGTGTTCGCAGTGGGACACACGTGCATGCAATATACACAAGTAACAAACCATCAGCTATAGACAAAAATGATATATGATCCGCTATCTGAGCCATCCCCAGTGCTGCCTTTGTAAGTCCAGTGCTTTGCATTGAGACACACAGTGGGGTAGATTTACTAAAACAGGTGCACTCAAAATCTGATGCAGCTGTGCATGGTAGCCAATCGCCTTTTAACTTCAGCTTGTTCAGTTAAGCTTTGGCAATAAAACCTGGAAGCTGATTGGTTTGAATGCAGAGCTGCCCCAGATTTTGCATGCTCCAGTTTTAGTAAATAACCCCCAGTATGATTAATCCATAATTCTAGTATGGCTAAGAATATCCTTACTAAGCTGTCATGCTATTCCAGGATATTATTAACTAAAAATAACATATACATACAGATGTATTTTCTGTATAGTAAGGAGCCAAATACAGCTCACAGATGACTTGATATTTTCCTTCTAGGTCAATGAATGCCTACCTTATAGTCTACCTGTGTATTCTCATCAGTAAAGCTTTAATAAACACTGTATTGAAATATGTATGGCAGAGTGAGTCTTCCCGGGATGAGCCTTGGTACAACCAAAAGACAGACTCTGAAAGACAAAGACACTTGGTAAGAAAACGTTGTGTTCATTTCGTTTATGTCCCCTTCAGAACTGCTTGTGTCTCCCCCCTTCACCGTTTGCATTTCCTTCTCTGTTGCTTATGTCTTCTTCTGAAACTTGTGTCTTCTTCTTTCCTTCTCTTGTCTTCCATTTTGTCTTCTTGGGGTCTCTCTGATGTTTCCTTTTTATGTTTTTAGTTGCGCTTAAAGTGAAAATGATTTTATGTGTTTGAAAAAACATTTTTTTTTTTGTCTGTTTTGTGTCATTGCAGTTAATCAGAGCACTCACAGACTTTCTGGCTTTTATGGTACTTTTCAACTACATTATTCCTGTCTCTATGTACGTCACAGTGGAAATGCAGAAATTCCTGGGCTCCTATTTCCTTACGTGGGATGAGGAGATGTTTGATGAGACAATCGGAGAAGGTCCTCTGGTAAACACCTCCGATCTGAACGAAGAGCTTGGACAGGTAAAATATCAATGCATACCTCTAAAAAAAAAAAAAATGGAAAGGAAATTTGGCATGTTATGTAAATTAACTAATTTTAACCACATATGTGTGCGCAATTACCCATACGTGTACGGAAGCAGAGATATTTGGAGTCATTTTTGTCATCATTTGCTTTCTTATCCATTTTAGGCATTCAAAAGGCTTGCCAGTGGTGGTTCTTATTTCAAATGTGTTATGTTGTTACATTTTGTACATTGACTCTTATTTTCTGTGTGTTGGCCTTTCAAAACATAATTTGGGCTCATGGGTGTTGGGCACAGGCATTGTTTTCCTGCATTTGATATAAGTTTGCAGATCGGCAAAATTCCATGGAATTTTATTGAATAATACACAGAGCAGTTCAGAGGTTGCACTGACCTGCTTTACATTGTGCTTAGTATCTTTTGGATGAAGCATGTCCTATAAGGTGTGTTTGAACTGCAGACAAAGCAGGTCAAATGCATCCTATTCAAATACAGCTGCATGCATTGGGAAGGAGAATGCGTTGCTTGACTAGAACACTCATTTTAATGAGCCCTTATAATTCGGAAGGCTGTTGTTTTAATTAACAGATTAACATTACAAATTCTGATCTTTATTCTACGTATTTGCACGCTGATTAGGAAGTAGTGGCTATATCTGTATATCTGTGACACATTGTGATTATATGAACACGCTAAATGCTTTTTTCTTCTGCTGTATTACAATATAGCATTTCTTAAGCCCTGAGGTTATACCACATGATGGTGTTTGTGTCTTTCAGCAGTCCCTTGTGATTTATTCCCTACAGTGTTACATTGCTGTTTATCCGCCTTCATGATAGCTGTCTACGTTTCCTTTTTCTAGATTTTTTTTTTTTTAATTTTTTTTTACGTTTTTGTTAGACAAGTCTCTACAGGTTATACACCTATTGCTGGGCGGCAAAGTGGTGTAGTGGGTAGCACTTTCGCCTAGCAGTAAAAAGGGTCACTCAAATCCCAACCACACTACCTGCCTGGAGTTTGCATGTTCTCCCTGTGCCTGTGTAGGTTTCCTCCGGATACTCTGGTTTCCTCTCACACTCCAAAGACATGCTAGTAGGTTAATTGGCTTCTGTCTAAATTGTCCCTAGTATATGTATGTATAAATGTGAGTTAGGGACCTTAGAGTGTAAGCTCCTTGAGGGTAGGGACTAATGTTAATGTACAATGTATATGTAAAGAGCTGCGTAAATTGACAGCACTAAATAAGTACCTGAAATAAAATAAAATAATCACTGAAGATTAACATACTTGAACAGTAGATTTGTCTATGCATTTCGGTTCCTTCCAAATGCTTATAGTACTGTAACTAAACATTATTTAGCAACCAAATACATTCAATCGTTTATTCTTCAATAAAATTAACAAAGGATCTTATTGGTTATTATGGGCATGGTCCTGACTTGGAGAACATTCTTGTTACTTTTTTTTTTTTATAAATGTTCTAAGGCAGCCAAAAAAAAATGGATGGTGAGACATCTGTCTATCTTCAATGTCGTTGACACTCGGCTGACTTGGCTGATGGATGTTGGTGAGCAAATTTGGTAAAATACACATTGGGGGGACATTTATCAATCAAATTAAAGTGGGGGTCCACCTATCTATCGTTTTTTTTTTTTTTTTTTGGAGTTCATTCACAAACTTTTCTTCTCACGATTATCTATTTACATGTTCTGTGTAATAAGTCCGCCTGTGTCCGATTTCGTTGTAAAGAATAACTTATAAAATTCACTGAAGGCAATTTCCATCTTCATTGTGGGCATTTGAAGCCCACAAGCATGTATTTCCTGGATGCGGTGAATGCTGTGCTCCCAGCATTCACCGAGATGTTGTGATGACGCTGTTGCACAATGCATGCTGGGAAGCCTGAGACTAGCTCCCAGGGGACTGTGGGAGGTCTGGGAGAGGCTAGAAACACGCCTACTGCCATGGGAGGAAAACCAGGAAGTGCTAATAAGATTAGAAAAAAAAAAGGTAATTACGGCGATTTAAATTTTTTTACACAGCATGTCAGCATCTAGGCAAGGAAGAGAATACATAGAGATAATGTTCAAAATTTGGGTGGAACCCCGCTTTAAGACAAAAATCATGTTGCCTGCCATATAGCACTTAGCAAAGTCTCTGCGACAGGTTTACAGTGTTTTTATGACCCGGGTGTGTCTGTTTTCCTAGGTAGTCAACTGCAACAGATTTGCAATGTGTGGGATAGATTTATTACTGAAGATGAGACAGATTTTCACATAGATGCATAATTAAAAAACATGTTAAGGGTCAGCTTTCATTTAGTACAGTGTTACAGAGCAGCCAAGTGAGGAATCTATGACTCGAACTGTAACCTTGTAATGAACCTTCCATGCAATTTGTCTCACTGCTCCTGTTTAGCTTTACTGTGTGACAACATTGATGTCCCACATTCTGTTTTCCCTATAGAAGGAGCACAATTAGTGGCTGCTTCTGTTTTTTGATTTATCTCAGTGTGCTTGAATCTGCACTTCCCATGACTAGAAACAGTTCGTATTGCCTTGTTGGACAGCCCTCCAAGCTCATATCTTTGCTCAGTTGAAACAAGAATGTAATTGGGTACTTTGCAAGCATTTGTATGTACATCGGCACCCTAACTTGCCTATCCAGTAAGATGCAAATTCCAATTGTATTCATTTTGGAACTAACATATTTTTAAAAGATGCTGATCTAAATCCCTTTCCTAATGAGAAGTTGTGCCTATTTTGCATGCGTTGCAGTCTTTTTTGGTTCTTTGCACCTTGGTATCCGGCTCTTTTTTTTTTTATTGAAAAAAAAATTTAAATTTTTTATACAACAATTATTCAACAAAAGAACATGTATAACATTTCCATCACATATCCCCTCTCAATATCTATGACAAAAAAAACACACCTCACCCTTTCCTATTTGCGCTCATCAAACCATATTTCAATCCCCTCCTTCACATTTTACCCAAATGGTACATATATTATTATGTCATTATTTCCCTCCAAGATTCTATCTCTTTATTAATTTTCCGTATCATAAATATACGCAACTGATTACGCAGATTGGAGACTAACCACCAGTGCCAGATCTTTACAAAATGTTTTTGTTTGTTTACAAAATCTTTACAAATGATTTAGTTCATCTCCTATGTTTTATATGTCAGTTCCTCTTGTCTTAAATTAAAGCGGAGTTCCACACAAAAATGGAACTTCCGCTTTTCGGAACCCTCCCCCCCTCCGGTGTCACATTTGGCACCTTTCAGGGGGGAGGGGGGTGCAGATACCTGTCTAAGACAGGTATTTGCACCCACTTCCGGCATAGACTCCCATGGGAGTCTATGCCTCTTCCCGTCCCCACCGCGCTGTCTCCTGGGAACACACAGCTCCCAGGAGAGAGCGGGGACCATTTGGGACGCGCAGCGTGACTCGCGCATGCGCAGTAGGGAACCGGGAAGTGAAGCCGCAACGCTTCACTTCCTGATTCCCTCACCTAGGATGGCGGCGGCAGCTGCCGAGAACCGAGCGGGTTCTCGGCGTCCCCTGCCAACATCGCTGGACCCTGGGACAGGTAAGTGGCCATGTATTAAAAGTCAGCAGCTGCAATATTTGTAGCTGCTGGCTTTTAAAATTTTTTTTTTTTGGCGGTGTGGGTGAACCCCCGCTTTAAGATTAATTGCTTTGATCCATTGATCTATCACTGGTGAATAGTTTGATATCCATTTTTGTAGTATAAGTTTACGAGCCATATACATAGTTCTCAACCACTTCAACTGGGAGGGTATCTTCTGGTATAATCCCTAGCAATGCTATTTTTGGATCAGGCTGTACTTGTGTAGAGCACAAGGAATTAAAAAGATCACATTTTTTTTTTTTTTTTAAAGAAAAGGCCCCTACCTGATACATCATGGGGACCGAGTCAGGAGAGACCAGAAAGATAACAGAAGGCATTCATCAGAAGTGCATACTTTTTGCAGAGCTTTGCTTTTATAAAATAGTTTGATTGAAGATGTTGTTTTAGTGTAGGCAAAGTCTAAATTCAGGTTGTCATCTGGTGTCATTTGGGCATTGTTCAATGAAAGAAGCATTTTAGCACTAGAGCAGTTTAAGAATATTATCTGACTGTTTTGCATTCCCTAGTGTCTTTTAAAATACATTGCAAAATTCTACTGAAGTACTTGTGCTCATTAATATTTCGCTGTCTACCTCCTCTTCCTGTTTTGATGGCTGGGTAAAGAGAAAAAAGACAGATACTTGCATATACATCGATTTTGTTTTATAGCTCTAGCATGTCCTTCTTTGTCCTGTCCCTTTTTATATGGCTAAAATGTTTGCCTGCTGCACTTGGATTTATGTGAGTACCTGTGTCTCCTCCTTTCTCACATCATAAAGGTTGAAGATTATATCAGTGTGCACATAGCAGACCATGCATATAAAACTGGAGAAAAATGTTTCCCATGCAAACCAGTCAAATGTTAACCATCTTTTTCTAACTTGTGTTAGAAGAATGAAAGCTGGAATCTTAAAGTAGAAATAAACCTTTACTAATAAAAATATAGCTTTGTAGAGGTTTGTAAGTAACATAGAACTACATTTTTTTTTGTAAAAAAAAAAAAAATCCTTCTTAGGGCCATTTTTTCACGGTTTTATTTGCTTCAGGCAGTGGCAGAACTACCAGGGTGGCAAAAGTCGCACTTGCGACTGGGCCCTGTCGTTCCGCCACTGTTGGGGGGGGGGCAGTGGGGCTGCTGGCCGCAGGGCTCTGAGCTGAGAGCGTCTCTCTCATACAGCCCAGAGCTTGCACTTACAGTTCCCCCTCCCTCCTCCCTCGCATGGATGGGAGAGTAGACTCCCTCACACGGATGGGAGAGGAAAGAGCTCCTTCTCCTCCCGCCGTTCTCCTCCTGTGTGTGCACCGCCGGGAGTGTGAAGCCCAACAACTGAATGATCAAATTTTTGGCTGATAGGCGGCACTGATAGGTGGCATTTTTGAACACAGATAGATGGCACTGATAGGCGGCCCCGATGGGTAGGCTGCACTCATGGGGCTGCACTAATAATCAGTGATTATCAGTGTAAACAATGTACTGACAATCTTGCCGGTTAACGGCTTTCCTTTTCTCACACAGACACAGTGTGGGAGGAAAGGACCGCTGATAACCAGCAAGTCTGTTTAAATGTGATCACATGGTAAAGGGTTGCTGTGATTGGCCCTTTACTGTGTCCGAAGGAAACAGCAGTCACAGAGCACACTGGATGCGTGCCCCAGGGGCCACACAGGAGCAGGGTTCTGGGAGGATGTCTATGGATGCCCTGGAAAGGGGTCATGGGAGCTCTTCATAGTTTCTTGCACCATGGCCCTGAAGGTTCTAGTTACGCCTCTGAGTTCAGGATTGCTTCATTCCCCATACAAGTCTATGGAAATGTAGATCGGCATCAAGCGGGTCAGGGAGAGGTCAGCCGCAAGTCAGATTTACCTGTCAGTGTATTCTGACTGATCTCAGTGTATCAAAGTGATCTCAAAATCAAGCTGCATTTCCTCACTGACATAGGCCCAAAGTCCATCTTCACATGCTCTTACTCCTGTTGGCTCTTTGTAGGAGCTCACTGTGGATATGTATATATTAAAACAGTGTGTGTATGCTCCAGAATGTTTCTTTTCACACGCTTTTTCGCTTGTTCTCTTAACGAACGGAGAACGTTACAGAAGGAATGCAGGACCCAGCACTTCCAATTGCCATGTTGGGGATATTGGCTATCCAGAATGTCCTTAAAAAGAAAAAAATCAAAACATTATATAATTAATATAATTATATCATATTTTCATGGAACATGCTGATGAATAATTAACTACAATAATATTATCTGTTCATTGATTGCTGATGAATATTGTGATTGGCTACAGGCGAATTTCTGTTCGTATGTTGGGGCATTTTCACAGTACGAACATTGATTACATTCTCCCATCTCCTTCGTGTTTCCGATCATGCGTGGTGTTCTTCTTCTATCGATTTTTTGCGGATGCATACTGTACTGATTAAACGATTGGCGTACAATGGGCTATCATCTGAGCAAAGTGTTTGCGTTTGTCCCTTTGGATTTTGTTGGACGGACTGTCGTGATCAGCTGTCGAAAGCAGTGTACTAACGATCGGATTATCGAACGATCAATCCAAAAGCAATTTTTATCATCTGATAATCTGATCATGCGTACGAGGCATTAAGGTTTGACCTCCTATTATATGGTTTTGGTAAATCTAAAGGAAAAAAATTCTAAAGAAAATAGTATAGTATGTATCCAGTAGAGCTGCACGATTTATCGTCAATCGTTATGGCAATTTTTTTCCCCTTTGCGATCTTGACTAAAGTGTTTCACGATTCTGTCTATGCAATGAATTCTCTCTGCTCTTCTGAAGCCAAAGCCCTCAAAAGAAAGGAAGAAAAAAAACGGGCAGTCTGCCAAGAATCACAACATTCTTTAGCAGTGGAATTTAAGTCTAAACATTGTAACAATTATTCAATGGAATAGACTTGTGTGTAAGGCATCATCCTCACGAGGCAGATCCACTGCCTCGGAGTCCGCCGCTTTCCGCCAGCTCAGCAGGAGATCTCTCCGTTGATCTCCGCTGGGTCAGCGGATGACAGGTCCCTCTCTGCTCACGGGGAGGGGCTTGTCGAGCGCCGCTGGTTACTATCGAGAGATCGGACGAAAACGGAAAACATGTCCGTTTTCATCAGATCTCACCAGATCCGATCCGCCAGGGACGGAAGCGAATGTAGGGGCATCCGTAACGGATCGGACCGGGTCGGATGTCAGCGGACATGTCACCGCTGACATCCGCCGCTCCATAAACTAGCATGGAGCGCCTGTTCAGATCCACCGACAAAACTGACAGGCGGACCTGAACAGTCCAATCGTGTGAAATGAGCCTAACTGAAGAAAGTTTAACCACTTAAACACTAAACCTTTTTCTGACATTTGTTGATTTCAAGGTAAAATCTTTTTTTTTTTTTTTTTGCTAGAAAATTACTTAGAACCCCCAAACATTATATATATATATATATATATATATATATATATCTATATTTTTGGGAAAAAATTACTTTAATGAATTAGAAAATAAAAAACTAACTAACCAGTAAAGTTAGCCCTTTTTTTTGTATAATATGAAAGATTTTACGTCACAAGAATCGTGATCTTTTTATTCTAAGCAAAAAAAAAGCGTGAGTCTCATTTTGGCCAGAATCGTGCAGCTCTAGTATCCAGCTTTAGATTGACTTCTCTTAAACAAGAATTTTGGAAAAGCTTTGTCAATCAGACAGTGCATCCAATCAGCTGCAGCAGCGGATCAGCGGATTTTTATGGTGGAGGAGTCTCACTATCAGAATACAATGTCCTAGCTAGGAGGATTCCTCTATCCGCCTTCGCCTCGCTGGGGAGGAGCCCCCCCCTTTTTTCTTTGCTCTAAACAAAAAGTGATCTATGGGCCAGCTTAAGAAAAGAAGTGTCCCTTGGTACACTTTGCTGGTGTGATGAATTGAAAAAAATACAAAAAATATTTCTACGCTACATCAACTATTTGTTTCACGATCTTCAGTTTGGAGACACATTATTGATGACAATATACAGTATATAATACCCTACTTTGTTTTACATTAGGTGGTGTGCATTAGGTCCAATATTTGTTATGTGTTAGTGAATGACCAAAAGTGCTGCCTTTTTATTTTAACGCTCACTGGCCATTATTGCGTGTTGTTGAGCTGTAGATGACCAGGTTATCAGAATGTTCACATCTGTGTTCACATGTGAATCCATAGCCGAGTCATGAAAGCCAGCTGGTGTTTATTTACCATGATGTATATTGTTTGTAAAAACACAGGGATGTGGATATCAAGGAGGAGATGAATGTGTGGGAATAATTAGCACCTTCTGTTTGGAATCTTTCTTATAAATGCACTGTTGCTAATTGCTTTAGCTACTAATAGCAGGCCTTTCCAATTTCAGACGCACAGTAATTGAACAAATGCCTCTGTCTTCTTTTTTTTTTTTTCCTCTTTAAATTAACAAAGATATATTTAATTTATATGAGGATATGTATTTTTTTTTTTTATTAAGAAGAAACAAGTTGTTGTTTTTATATGGTTATTTTATATATTTAGGTAAATTATTCTTTTTTTCTCTTGATTTGGCAAAGGGTTGTGTGGTGCAAAAATTGTGGGTAGTATGGTGGCTTAGTGGATAGCACTCTTGTCTTGCAAACTTTGTTTTTCAGATTCTGGTTTACTTCCCGCATTTTGTATGAAATTTACATACACTATATTAGCAAAAGTATTGGGACACCTGCCTTTACACACGCATGATCTTTAATGGCATCCCAGTCTTAGTCTGCAGGGTTCAATATTGAGTTGGCCCACACTTTGCAGCTATAACACCTTCAGCTCTTTAGGGAAGGCTGTCCACAAGGTTTAGGAGTGTGTCTATGGGAATGTTTGACCGTTCTTCCAGAAGCGCATTTGTGAGGTCAAGCACTGATGTTGGGCGAGAAGGCCTGGCTTGCAGTCGCCACTCTAATTCATCCCAAAGGTGTTCTATCGGGTTGAGGTCTATAGAGTTCCTCCACCCCAAACTCGCTCATCCCATGTCTTCATGGATGATGTTTTGTGCACTGGTCCCAATCATTTAGTGGAGGGGGGATTATGGTGTGGGGTTGTTTTTCAGGGATTGAGCTTGGCCCCTTAGTTCCAATGAAGGGAACTCTTAAGGTGTCAGCATACCAAGACATTTTGGACAATTTCATGCTCCCAACTTTGTGGGAACAGTTTGGGGATGGCCCCTTCCTGTTCCAACATCACTGCACACCAGTGCACAAAGCAAGTTCCATAAAGACATGGATGAGCGAGTTTGGGGTGGAGGAACTTGACTGGCCTGCAAAGGGTGAGCCAGCTCAATATTGAACCCTACGAACTAAGAGTAGGATGCCATTAGTGCATGTAAAGGCAGGTGTCCCAATACTTCTCGTAATATAGTGTATTTTCCCCTATGTGTATAGGTTACCTCTAGATCCTCTGGTGTGTGCCCAAATCAAATAAACTGTCCATTTTCTGAGTTTCCTATTTAGGTATCAAGACTGGGTAAAGATTAAAGAAGAGAATGGGGTATCTCATGTGAGATTGCTAATCAGTGTGCTTAACAGCATAGATATAGTCCCATCTCCCTAACGGGAGCACAGCCAGCAATAAAGCCTCATAGGTGTCCCTCTCCACTCGTCCAAAATGAAAAAAAGTTTTGCTGCAGTATCTCTCCCCATATGTGCTCCTGCAGTTTGGCTCGTGATGTGTTAGCACACACCTTATACCCTGTACACACAAGTGGAAATTCCGCTAGCAAAAGTCCGATGAGAGCTTTTGGTCCGAAAATGCGACCATGTGTATGCTCCATCGGACTTTTGCTGGCGGAATTCCAGCCAGCAAAAGATTGAGAGCCTGATCTCAATTTTTCGGTCGGAAAAAGTTCCGATCTGAAATTCCGATCGTCTGTACCAGTTCCGACGCGCAAAATTCCTACGCATGCTCGGAAACAATTCGACGCATGCTCGGAAGCATTGAACCTTATTTTCTTGGCTTGTCGTAGTGTTGTACGTCACCGCGTTCTTGACAGTCGAAAGTTCAGCAAACTTTTGTGTGACCGTGTGTATATAAGTCAAGCTTGAGCGGAATTCCGTCGGAAAAACCATCCAAGATTTTTCCGACGGAAATTCCGCTCGTGTGTACGGGGCATTAGAGTGTTTATACACAACCACAGAAGTGTATGCTATCAGTGGACATTAGTCTATGGACATCCCTATATAGCACTAAAGGGCGATCCACTATTTATGGTCGACTTACCTGTGATGTTACCTGTGTGGCACTAATGTGCTTCTCAGATACTACCTAGAGATTCTATTTACGCCCTTACTGATTATACATAGAAGAGAAACCTCTACACATATATTTTGAACATTAAGCGAGAGCTAAGCTGACTGGGTTTAATCCTACATAACCGTGTCAGAGAAATTGTATATAAGCTCGAGAAGAAGCGGTTCCCCGCGAAACATGTCAAGCTTCATGTAATTCATACTTTGTAATTAGCCGTCATGACAATACTTGGGGTTGTCACTAGTACACCCCTAATGTAGACAGCTGTCTATATTCGGCCATTGTGTGTTTTCTCAATTACAATTTGTTTTAAACTCTGTTTTTATATTTATGTGGTGTGTTTAATAAAATGTATATCTTTTATCAGTAGTGCCTATAAAGTCAATTTTTCCAGTTCTATGTTTGTAACTTACGGTATTCCCTTAGGGAAAGGGATGGGGAAGGGTTGAAAGGGTTAATGTTATTTTATGGTGTGTATGTAAATGAATCTTTTCAATAAAGAATACCGTCGTCTGTATGGTGATGGAGATCATTTTAAAAGAGCTACCTATCAGATTTTTCAACATTATCTAAATGCATTATTTTGTTGCTCTGGTTTTACCAAGTGGTGCATTTTATTAGGATTTACCATTTTATATGTGCTTTACTATAACCTTCTCTCAGTGTATTCTCCTTTATCCACAGGTAGAATATATATTCACAGATAAGACTGGGACACTGACGGAGAATAATATGGAGTTTATTGAGTGCTGCATTGAAGGTCATGTGTACATACCACATGTAATCTGTAATGGGCAGATCCTTCCTGATTGCCTGGGCATTGACATGATTGATTCTTCACCTGGAGCTGGAGGCAAAGTAGGCTTGTTTTAAATATCCATATTTTATATGCAATAAAATGGTGCATGAAATGTTGCTTTCTAGGCATTTTTTTAATATCTGGTTGTAGTATTATGTTAGTAA
The DNA here is from genome assembly GCA_037952925.1 of Lithobates clamitans. Classification (NCBI taxonomy): domain Eukaryota; kingdom Metazoa; phylum Chordata; class Amphibia; order Anura; family Ranidae; genus Lithobates; species Lithobates clamitans. Next base: position 3,518,079 of record JBBGZY010001250.1, on the reverse strand, counting down.
TGTTATTGTTTTGGTAAGTTTCTGTTAACCTATTAAATTCTAGAATTAAAACCTGGCCACATGCATTTAACATTTTTCTGCCCAATTTGACCCTTGACCCATATACTATAATATATCTTTAAACTGTGTGTTTTAGGTTCTAACTACCAAAGATTGCTGAAAATCAACATAATTCCAGTCAAGGAGTTACCGAATCCTAGCTGTTTATCCAGCTAGTCCTCCAAATGATCAATGTCCATATTCTATAATGAGTAGTAATACATAATACACGTAATACATCTAATAAACCAAATACGTATATAGGACTATTGTGCAATATGTGCTTGCTAGCACTGATTTATGTAACTATCAATCTGGTTATTCTAGTTCTTTGCATTGTTACCGTGCCTGAGTCATAATGTGTGACAAATTAGCTTTGATCCTTCTTGCTTTCAGCAATATATTTATAATATTTTATATTAGCCTTATTTCTTAGAAATGCATGTACAGTAGCTCCTTGCATATTTATACTTACACATTTAACTTTGTAATTAGCCCAACAGTTAGGCCTCATGCACACAGGCTGTTAAAATAACGTTATGAAAACGCCAGTATCTTTGCGGTGATCTTTTTTTAACTTTTTTCAGCTTTTTCAACGTTTTTGCAATAGCGTTTTTTAAGCGTTTTTTTTTTTTTTTTTCAATGGATCAAAAACGTTAAACGTTGGTGAATGACGTTTTTGAGCGTTTATCAGCGTTAGAGCGTTTTTACAGCTGAAAAACGTCTCTCAGAACCCACTGGTCCTGGGTTCTTTTTACAGCTTAAAAACGCCTATGCCATTTGCAGCTCAAAAACGCCTAGGTGGGCATGAAGCCATAGACTAACATAGACAGGCCTTTTTAAGCTGAAAAAAAAGCTGAAAAAAGCAGCTGTAAAAATGTCCGTGTGCATGAGGCCTTAAAGCAAATTCCCAGATGTGTTTCTAGTTTTGGATAGAGTAGAACCTTACACAAGTGTTCTGCTGTCCATGTCTTTATTGGAGAGATTTTTCCTTGCTTCTCGTTTTTTCCAAATCCCAGAACCTAGACAGGAAGTGCAGGGCGATCTCTTCTCTGGTGATGCAGGAAGCAATACAATCCTGACAGGGGTTCTAATCTCTCCTCACTGTGCTTAAAACGTGTTTTTTATTCTGTCTGTGCCCCCCTACTTTTCATTTCTGTGCCTCCCTCTCACATCCTATCTATTCGTGGAATAAAAAGTATCTAAACCTTCTCTCTATTCAAAACCCTAGGAAAGAGAAGATTTGTTCTTCCGTGCTCTCTGTCTGTGCCACACTGTACAGGTGAAAGACGAAGACAACATAGATGGTGAGAGAAAATCCAGTCAGTCTGGGAAATCCAGTGTGTACATTTCCTCCTCACCTGATGAAGTTGCTCTTGTAGAAGGTATACAGAGGTAAGTATCTGAGACTTAGATCAAGTGTGTCAATGCATCATTGGCGAAACTTTTTTATGGCGTTTCACAGTAATTCTGAATGCTTTTCATGGGAAAACTGTGGTGTAGGATTTATACACGTGTGCATATAGCTTCATCAGAAGTGGTATACCTTGATGACCAGTGGCAGCATAATTGTACCTCTATAGTGGATCGATATGTCATGCACAAAAAGTGCAGGTCAACCCCCCTGAAAAAAAAAATGAAACAGCATCTCTGTCCTGGGACCAATTCTGTTTAATTTATTTATAAATGATGTAGAGGATGGGATAAATAGCTCAATCTCAGTTTGCTGACAACACAAAAATATGCAGGGCAACAACAACACAGCAGGATATAGAAACTAGAAACTTTACAATAAATTAATGGAGTGGGCTACTGCATGCCAAATTAAGTTTAACATTGAAAAATGTAAAATAATGCACTTGGGGGGGGGGGGGGGGGGTAAAAATATAAACACAAGTTACTCTTTAAGGGGAGAATCCCTAGGGGCTTCCAGGATGGAGAATGATCTAGGGGTCCTAGTAGAAGACAGACTGAGCAATAGCATGCAATGTCAAGCTGCAACTACCAAAGCTGGCACAATATTGGCGTGCATTAAAAATGGAATTTACTCCAGAGATAAGACGATTATTCTGCCATTTTATAAAACTTTGGTTCGGCCGCATCTTAAGTATGCCGTCCAGTTCTGGTCACCAATCCTCAGAAAGGATGTGCTGGAGCTGGAGAGAGTCCAGAGAAGGACAACTAAATTATTATGGGGACTGAAGGACCTCAATTATGAGGAATGACTACAAGCGCTAAATTTATTCTCCCTGGAGAAGAGATGCTTGAGAGGACATATGATAGCGATATACAAATATCTCCAACGGTGATCCCAGCGTAAGTATGAAACTTTTCAGTCCCAAGGAGTGTAAGAGGACACAGGACCACATGATGAGACTGGAAAAGAAGCGGTTTAACCTTAAGCTGCATAGGGGGTTTTCACTGTCAGGGTGGTAAGGATGTGGAACTCTCTTCCACAATCAGTGGTGTCGGCAGGAAGTATGGATAGTTTTAACCTCTTAAAGATGGCCCACCGCACATATACTGTGGTAGGGTGGCTCTATTGTGTGAAACAACGTACTTGTATGTAATTTCATGCAATAGATACTGTGCGGGGACTCTGTCCGCCACTTGCAATCGCTCCACAGAGAGGCAGAACAGGAATCTGTCTATGTAAACAAGGCGGATCCCCGCTCTGACAGGAGACAACACTGAGATTTGCTGTTCTTAGCGATCAGGAACCACTTTTTGTGGATTCATCAGTTTTGCTGATTCAATTTACTTGCATGTTAAATTTTGAACTATAGGCTAAACATTTTTTTTTTCCATTTTGGATAGAGTAAGGGAGGGTTATAACCCCTGTCAGGTTATTTTTTGTCATCCATGTGCCATAGCCAAAACAGGAAGTGATAGGCAATACCTGCAAATTAAGAGAATCTACTGGGGACCTCCAGGTCACCAGAACTAGTGTCCCCATTGGAAGATTTTCCCTCCATTACTTTTCTGGGGACAACACATTTCTTTTACTTTCACTTTCAATGATAATGGTAAACAGGACAAATAGAGAGGATGAATCTCCCTAAGGGGCACACACCGCAATAAAAACTGACCGGTGTTCATTTCCATCTCCACTCTATTCAACATTAAAGTGGCTGTAAACCCTCTTGTCTTACTTTTATCTATAGGTAAGCCTAGAATAAGGCTTACCTATAGATAGTGAAAATATCTCCTAAACGTGCGCCGTTTAGAAGATACTTCACTTGTCGTCATCGGCGCATGTCGTCATCGCCGCATGTGCTGCGAAGAAACGGACCACCGTGCCGTTTCTTCCCCCAGCGTGTGCCGTGACTGACAGTGTCATAAAATGGGCTAGTATGCATTGCATACTAGATGATTATGCTTTTCATTTGCAGGCCTTGCGGTGCGCAAAAGAGGAAGTAAAACCCATTAGGGTTTACTTCCTCTATAAAAAAAAGTTTTGCCTTTAGTTGTACTTTAAATTTAATTCCCATTAAACTTTTTTTGTTGCCCTAAAAGTCCAAATGCATTATAAAGTGTAACCCTGACACCCGCTATTCATTTTGTTTGCTGCGTAAAAGCTTACCTTTGTCTTGGCAGCATCTCACCTTTTCTAGTCTGCCACAAATTGCAACTTAATTTATTTTTCAGCAACATCCAATTCCTTTCCCTTCACAGCAGGCTTACAGAACACCAATAACTTTTCCCAAGGCAGCATAGACTGACTGACACAGGGATGAACGTCTATGCACTTTCTGTCTATTGTGTTTTATTTAACATTAAAAAAATATTAACGTTCATGATTATGTTACATAAATGTAACCGTTCTAAATTATGATACATATCTGCATGCGGATTGTGACTTTGTGACCTTCCTTTTCTTTTCTAGACTTGGTTATACATTTCTGAAACTAAAGGACAATTACTTGGAGATTTGTAATAGAGAAAATGAAATTGAAAGGTACGTTTGAGTCAGCAGGTTAACCGCAATGTTCTTTTATCTGTGACTTATTACTTACAGTGAAAATAAAGTAAAAAGGGCTAATGAAAATACATTGATAGGGCTGTAAGTGGACATCTAATTTTACAGTTCCTTAGCTCTGTACCACTGATCCATGTGGCTTTATAGCTTGTGTTCAGCGAGAGCCATGAATATTGCTCTAAATGGCAGACTCATTCCGAAATAGAAACTCATGAATCTAGGTTAAGCTGCTGAAGTATTTACCAGGGAGACATTGGGGGTTATTTACTAAAACTAGAGAGTGCAAAATCTGGTGTAGCTCTGAAAAGAAACCAATCAGCTTCCAGGTTTTATTGCCAACGCTTAATTAAACAAGCTGAAGTTAGAAGCTCATTGGCTACCATGCACAGCTCCACCAGATTCTGAGTGCACCAGCTTTAGTAAATCCACCCCATTAATATGTTATCATGCTAGATAACTGGCCACTGAACTGAGTGAAGTATTATTATTGTTATTATTATACGAGATTTGTATAGCGCCAACAGTTTACGCAGTGCTTTACAATGTATAAGGGGGACAACACAATTACAGTACAGTTCAATACAAAAGGTACAGGAGAGCCCTGCTCGTAGAGCTTAAATTCTAAAGAAGTACACTTCTCTTGTGTTTGTATTTTTATATTTTTACTATAGTATCTCCAATAATGGATAGAATACTGTCAAAAGGCCCCTGGGTGAAAGAATTTGTTTGTGAGCACCCCCCCTCCCCCTCCATCAAGATTTAAGTATCTGCCCATGTGCAGATAGACTGACAGATCCATTGATCCATGAAGTTGAAGAGGAGCCTTTGAAGAACTCAAAAATTGGTGCAAATTAGACAAGTCAAATGGTGCTGCTGCTCTCTATGGATCCTCTAGTTGGCAGGAACACAAAAGAGCACGCAAAGCCACCCTATTGTAATTCGGCTTTAATATGGTAAAGTTAAAAACACTACAGTGGTCAAACTAACATTGTATGAAGATAGATATGGCATTAGGATTCCACTCTGGCCACACTCCTATAATCCTCCCAAGATCCCAACAGGGGAAGGGGGAGCCATGGACGTTCAACCTAGGTGCTCGGATCCTGGCAGCACATCCAAGGCTATCCACCACCACGCTCAACATGCAGATCCTGTGTAGATGCACCCACTCCAGCCGGTGCTGCGCTTCGAGGACACAAACCCACACAAATGGGATACAAGGTGGGAAGAACGTGAGGACATCACACAGTTGCCATGACAACAGGTTTCGGAGGCATGGCCTCCTTCCTCAGGTCATCCCTCGGGCCATCCTCACTTTCTTCCCCCCTGTATCCTGATTGTGTGGGTTTGTGTGTCCTCGAAGAGCAGCGCCAGCTGGGCAGGACGCATGTGCTTTAGGATCTGCATGTTGAGCATTGGTAGTGGATAGCCTCGATAGCCAGGATCCGTGCAGCTAGGTTTAACGTCCACGGCTCCCTCTTCCCCCTGTCGAGATCTTGAGGTGGTTCTAGGAGTGCGGCCACAGTGGAATCCTTATACTGTATCTATCTTCTCACAATGTGAGTTTGACCATTGTATTGTTTTTAACTTTACTATATTAAAGCCGAGTTGCCTTAGGGTGGCTCTTTTCTTTTGTGTTTTGATCAAACTCTTTCTTGGGTGTTAACTTGCAACTGGGGTAGTGAAAATTTACTTACAATCCAAATGCTCTTAATAGTAAATGGAAGAAGTATTCTGTATATCTTGGAGTAGGTGAATGAAGTGCATGCTGCCCAACAAAACTTGGATTTTACAAACTAAAAGCATGGTTAGGGCATCCTGAAGAATTGTGCATACTTTTCATCTGCCCTAAATGCAAGCAACCATTGGAGGGGGGGGCGGGTGGTCTCAGCACTAGCTCAACTTGCATGTAATATAAAAGGGCCCCTAAGTCCCAAAGGGCCCTTGTAAAGCTGGACAGTTTGTACAAATGGTCTCCACCCCTGAGTGCTTCAGCAGCTCCTACTGCTATATTGCAGCAATGGGCTTTATTTGCTTCCCAACAGGGAGTTTTGTGTGTGTTTTCGCTGTACTTTTTCCCAAAATCCACATTTACTTCTACTGTAAATGATGAATGTGAATAAGGCCCACAGAGATGGTGGAGGGAGCCTGTTATTTAAACTGGACAATTTGAAGTGGTTGCCAACCTCAGACCTGAAATATGAACAAAACATATCCCTCTATAGTGTGTACTTGTCTCTATCCAGAGCACTAAGTGTAATTTCTGTGTGCTGCTTTATTCCTTTGTTATCAGCATGAATAACTTCTGACAAGTTTTCCTGACACCAAGAGAAAAATGGTGACAGGGGAGTGACCTCCAGCTCTTTTCCTGAGTGCTGTTTGTAGGGGGGTGTGTCCCTTCCCTCCAATCAGCTTTAAGAGCTCTCCTAACTGAGCTCTGCAGAGCAGAACTTCACTCTCCGCCCCCTTTTTTTTTTTTTTTTTGAACTCTCAGACAAGTTTTAAAGGTTTAGTACTTTGAATGGCTGTAGAGAAGAGAAGACTGCAGATAGAGAGGTACAACTTATGTAGGAGGAATTGTTTCATCTCTGTGAAACACCTGAGGCAAGTCACTTTACTGGGTTTGTATAGCTTAGATTATGATCTCTGTAATCATTCTTGATCTATATTTGTGTGTAAATAAAGATGTATGTTTTATATGCTAATATAATTGTTATTGCATCCTTGACACTTAAAAAATCCAACTAATAACAATGTTAGTATGTATATGGTTTTCCCAAATATGCTGTTGCTATTCAGTTAATATTTAATTTTGTCTTTGAATCCTCAGATTTGAATTGCTACATGTTTTAACATTTGATTCTGTGAGGAGGCGTATGAGCGTCATAGTGAAATCATGCACAGGTAGACCGTGCCTACATTGTTTGGTTTATGTTGCAAATACCAGGTCTATTAAATCACTATATCAATTAAGAATGTAACAGAACATGTTTCATGACTGTGAGAACTTGAATTTCAGATGAGTTCTTTGCCCTTAGGCTGAAAGGTGTGGAAGGGTGGATATGACATTACGGTGTAGGGTCGTAGAATGTGTTAGTCAAATAGCTCCACAAATGAATCCATACATGCTGCTTGTATACCTCTAAGGATGCAGCCAGTGCTGCCTAGTGGGAATAAAAACTCACAAGACCAGGGTAGCCATGCAAACCACTGAGTGACCATAATTGCAGACTTGAAAATGAAAATCCTGTGCTCCCTACATTGAGCAAGATTGAGATAGATTTTTTTTCTTTTTTGGACTTTATACAGAACAAGATGTTTCTTGAATTTTGCAAATGGATTTGCTTTATGTGATTTATTATGATTATGTAAACACTCTTTTGCCACAAGTAGTAATTAAAGCCTGCTAATGGTGAAATGTATTGCAGCTAGCAGTACAGAAAGTAACCAGTAAGGAAACATATTGTGTAATGCTAAAAGGCTAATTGGACTTTGCACAAAGAGCATTGCAACATTTCATGTCTTAAGGATCAAAATGAAAGGCTAGGCTGAGAACAACTTCCTATGGTTTGCATAAGTTATTTGTAGTCATAGGTTTTGTGATTAAGTGAATCAAATGGGTTGTACAGTATCAGCAATAAATCAAAAACGTTATTTATGGTGCTGGTGATCAACTCTTAGAGATCTCCCCAATCACTTATTCTGATACCCATTTTAGAGTTGCCAGGCATGGGCGTCCGCAGGTAGGGGCGAGTGACCCCCCCCCGGAATCGTCAAGGGTCTGCCACGGCCGCATCTGTAGCTGTGCTGGCTCTCTGTGTTTCACAGCTGCTGCAGATCTGTGTCATTGAGCTTACAGAGCTCTTTACTGCCACCTCTGGCTGCTTTCTGTATGTGTGCCCCTCATGTTTGCTTTGCTGCCTGTTGTATTTTCACAGGGACATGTGGAAACAGGACTTGGAGAAGGAAGACCATCTTACAAGTGGGGGCTGTGCTCATCACTGAATGCAGATATACATCATCTGTTCTGTATACAGTTATATACACCCACCTTCCTTCCTGTATATACTAATACCATCCACCCCCTCTATATACACATACTGTACATGCTCCGTACTGTACAGGCCACATTAGATGGGCACAATGAGGCTGCAATTGATGGGCACAGTAGGGCTGCATACAATGGGCACATGCCTGTGCTTTATGTGACAATGACTAAGCCCCTTACCCTTCATGACATTGTCGAAATGGGGCGGAGCATGGGTTTTCTTAAAATGATGCCCCCCCCTGAAAAAAGTTCTGTGGACGCCCATGCTGCCAGGGCACTTAGAGCTGTTCAGTAGTTTTTGATCTGGTGCAGCTCTCAAAAATCCTTTTGTGGGGGTATTGAGAGCGCTCCATCATTGTGACAAATAAGAAAGAAAAAAATGTTGCCCTGGCAAGAAGGATGTACAGTATGTTTCCGTATCTTGTTCTTAGTATTAGTAAAGCTTTTTCTACATTTTGCAATTAGAAAATTCTTATGGAAAAAAATACTGCTACTTCAAATATTCTTGATCATAGCAAAATGGTAATGTGGCATTTACACCTAAAATAAAGCAGCTAACCTGCAAGCAGCATTTGCAAGAGTGTCAAGAAATGCAGACGTATATACAGTACAGATCACTGAGATCAATTATAGTTTCAGTGAATTCTTTGCAATTCATAGTGAAGAGAACCGTACCTGGTGAAGAACGACTGCATCCACTACTGCGCATCCACACAGACTTCTATACAAAGCGCTGATTAATGATATATCCATTAAAAATAGCAGAAAACAAGTGATCCAATGGTAGATAGGGTCAGTGAGGAATGGGCAAGCAGCCCAAAAAAAAAAAAAAAAAACAATGTCCAGGAGTATAGTAAATACATAGGTTGGAAGGACACAGCTCAATATATTGAACCTTTTTTGAAGGATTTACACACTTTACACCAACAAGCAGAAAATTCTGACCTTGCAGTTGGTGACTATCCAGCAGCGTTATAAAGGTTGGCCAGTGAGGTGTGACAATGGAATGCATTTGCTGTATAGTTTTACATGCCAGTGAGCAGTGTTTATGATTTATGTTATGAGTAGCAGGAAATACATATCAATCCTAAATCAATAAGGGAATATATAAAGCAGTGATTATACAAGCGTTTGTTAAAGTAAATCTATAAAAAGGAGAGAGAAAGACATGGACGCCTCTGAGTAAAGACTGTAATTTTTAATGGAAGAAGGTGCTTTTTAAAAACTCACATTTGAGGTATCTGTATGAAGGCACAAGAATGTCCAATGGATTGCACTGTCACCGTCCAGGCTGTCTGCTGCAACCACGTCTTGCTAATCCAGATGTCTTTGGCGTTAGAGTGTGATCCAAACTGAGGGTTGGAGCGCAGCTGGGGACTGAAGGAGAGGGCTGGAGCACAGAGCGGGATGGTGTCACGGACAGGCTCGCGACGCGTTTCGGAGCATGCCCACTGGAAGGATGTGCACAATGCACGCTCCTTTGTCAAGCTAGGGAAATTCGGATGCTGTCAGCCTTTTTATGTGCCTCTGAAGTGCTGCCATCTAGCGAGGAATATAGGAAGTTCTTTCCACATACAATGGTAGTCATACGCAGTGATAATCTAGTTATATATGTCTCTCTGTACTTAGAGGACACACTTGACTTGCATATAAATCAACCATGGGTCATTAAAAAGAATACATTGGGATAAATAAATAAAACAATAAATGAACAACATTATATATATCCTGTCCAAAACTATATAAACCATGCAAATAAAATACATTTGTATATAAAGGATTAGATGCATATACATACACATAAATATACATATACATATAAGAATTGGTCACCTAATGAATTAAAAATAAATTTAGGATTAGAATGGTTTAAATTAATTAAGATTAATTGATGGTAGATTGAAAACTTGAAGCAGGGAAAAATATAAAATTATTTGATTAAATATATATTACATTATTTGATAGATGGAAATCTACATGTTCAGTATATTGTGTGAGCACAATTGTTTAAGATGTAGAAACCGGAAAGCATATATTGTGTTGAGCTCAATATAAAATATGGGTATTATTATTTTATATATATATATATATCTCTCATGGTGTAATTTCCATGGCCCTATTCTATTGCACATAACCTAATCGTGTGTGTGTGTGTGTGTGTGTGTGTGTATATATGTGTGTATGTGTATATATACACATGAGGGGCCCCAATCTTGATAGATTATAGGATATGGTTTAGTGTGGTAGTTACTTACTTACTACAGGGGGTCCCCGGGTTACGAACAAGATAGGGACTGTAGGTTTGTTCTTAAGTCGAATTTATTTGTAAGTCGGAACAGTACCTTTTTTTCAGTGCAAATCCAGTCTTTTATTTAGTTTTGTATAATTTTCTTATTTTTAATATTATTTTTCTTATTCTTTACTTTTTTTAATTACTTTTTTATTTTAATAATTTAATTATTACTGTACTTCTTATTTTTTTTATTTTTATTTTTTTTTTATAAATTTTTTTTCATTTAAACTTTATTGCTATCACACAGGAGAAAACAATTCCCTGTGTGATAGCAATTGGAGGTAACAGGTTCTCTTTATTGACCCTGTCACCTCCAAAACAGGAGTCCTAGCACTGTGCTAGATTTCCTGTCACAGCTGAGAGGGGAGAAGCACAGCTCTCCCCTCTCACTGTTTACATGGCGGCAGGGACAGGAGACAGCAGAGAGAGGGGAGCTGATGTGTGATGGCACAGCAGGGAGATGGATGGATGGTGACAGCAGCAGTGTCTGCGATCCAAGTCCAGGCCGGCCGCGGTGCACCTCTGCGCAGCAGCGGCGCAGGAAAGTCCAGGGATCCTGGAGGCTTCACTAGGCCGCACTAGGCCGGACAAGGCCACGGTCACGACGGGCAGTTTTAGCGACCTGGCAGGCCACCGGACAGTACCAGGCCTGTGGATGGGCAGGCAGGGTGACGAGGGGGGCCGCAGCCAGGCCAGGAATGGAGGAACGACTCATTCCAGCAGGGAGAGGAAGATTCGGGCCGGCAGTGGCGCCATTCGGGCCCAGTTCGTAAGTAGGAGTTGATCGCAACTCGGATGTTCGTAAGTTGGGGACCCCCTGTATATGTTGCCCACCACCCCTGTTATCTTTTATGTCACACCTGGGAAAAAGAAGGAAGGGGATATTAATTAGACCTGAAGTTATAGTATGGTGGATACTTCTAGCTCTTCATTAATTCCTCTTGGTGAAATCGTATCTAGAGAGTATATCCAATAGGTCTCGCGCCTATGGAATCTCTCTGCTTAAGATACATTTTTTGGCATTTGTTCTATAATCCAAACTTCCAACCCTTCTGTGGACATATTATGGTGTTCTGTAAAGTGGCGGGGACACTATGTTTGTCCTTACCAACCTCTATCTTTTTGCGATTTTCACCAAATCTTTGGCGAAGTAGACGTATGGTGCATCCTACATACAGTAGATCGCAAGGGCAAATAAGACAATATACAACGTGGTCTGAACCACAGTTGTAGAAGTCTCTTATGGTGTGTGTCTTTCCCTTAGTAGCAGATAGTTTTTTGCCATGTTTCACGAAAGCACAAGTCTTGCATAGTGGTTTCTTATATTGAAACATTCCTTTTAGTGGAATTAAACAGATATGTGGAGCAATAGTTTTCTGTTGGGGTTTTAGTTTGCTAGGTGCTATCTTATTCTTTAAATTTGGCGCCTTTTTTGTATGTTGCTCTGGGCATGTGTGGTAGGAGAGGTTTGAGATGTGGGTCCTCTAATAGTATCGACCAGTGTTTTCGAAAGATTACTTCCATCTTGTTAAAATCAGTGTGGAATTTAGTGATAAAGCGAGTGGTTTGGTCAAAGGTCTCTTTTTTTGTTCAGGGGGATCATTTTGTAGGTAGTATTTTATAGGCCTGGTTGACAAGAGCCTCAGGATAGCCGTTATCCTTTAGTTTGTTTTTGAGTATGAGGTTTTGTTCTGTATAGTCTGTGGTCTTGGTACAGTTTTGACAAAACTGACCTTTTGGAATATTGTTAGTCCACTTGTGGTAGTGGCAACTCTTATAATTAAGCAAAGCATTGCCAGCCATGGGCTTGTAATAGTTTTTCGCATGTATCTCATCATTAATATGGTATAAGTCTAAATCAAGAAACGCCAACCACTCTGGATCTGTGACATAGGTGAAGGAAAGGCCGTGTGGGTTGTTATTGCAATGGGAGACAAAATCATTGACATCACCAGAACCATCCCAGATAATGATGTCACCAATGTACCTCCCATAGAATATTAGGTGTTTCAGATAGGGCATATTCTGCCAGATGTAGTTGTGCTCCCATAGGCCTATAGCCAAGTTTGCATATGAGGGTGCAAAGTTAGCGCCCATGGCTGTCCCTTGTACTTGCAAGTAGTATTGGTTTTCAAAATGAAAATAATTATGGGTCAAACAGAATCTGATACAGTCAAGGATGAATTCAGCCTGTCCATGGCTCATGTATGGGTTATTGGAGAGAAAATGGTCCAAGGCTGCAAGTCCAAAATCATGCGGAATGGATGTGTATAATGAGTTGACATCCAGTGACATCCAAATATATTTATAATCCCACCTGTATGGCTTCAATTGATCCAACAGATGAGTTCCGTTACGGATATAGGACTGTAAGCCCTGGACTAAGATTTGTAGGTGATGGTCAACATATTTAGATAGACCTGAAGTGATGCTATCCATTGCAGCAATAATAGGTCTGCCCGGAGTGTTTGGCTTTTATGGATTTTTGGAATATGGTAGAAGTATAGTGTGTGGTTGAAGTCTCTGCATAAAAAGGAAGCTTCTCCTTTCTTAATGATTTTTTGTTGCGTGCCCTGATCGATTATTATATTGATCTCGGACTTGTATTTGGGCAGGGGATTATTGCTCAACTTACAGTAGGTCGTACGATCCGCAAGTAAACGGTCGGCTTCCTCAATGTAGTTGACACGATCCTGTATAACAATTCCAATGCCTTTATCGGCGGTGTTAATGATTCGTTTATTGTTTTTGATTAGGGATTGCAGTGCTGTGTTTTCCTAAGGGGTAAGGCGACCAAGCTCTAATTGGTGTGGTGTTGTGTAAAAGCCCATCTTTTTTAGATCAGAGAATACCATATTGTAAAAAGTGATGAGATGTGGTCCTTTAGATTGGTATGGGTAAAATACAGATTTTGGTTTTAATGTTGAATGTTTTACTGGTGGAGAAGTACAGTGGGGATCGAAAGTTTGGGCACCCCAGGTAAAAATGTGTATTAATGTGCATAATGAAGCCAAGGAAAGATGGAAAAATCTCCAAATGGCATCAAGTTACAGATTAGACATTCTTATAATATGTCAAAAAAAGTTAGATTTTATTTTCATCATTTACACTTTCAAAATGACAGAAAACAAAAAAATGGCGTCTGCAAAAGTTTGGGCACCCTGCACAGTTAATATCTTGTACTGCCCCCTTTGGCAAGTATCACAGCTTGTAAATGCTTTTTGTAGCCAGCCAAGAGTCTTTCAATTCTTGTTTGAGGTATCTTTGCCAATTCTTCCTTACAAAAGTCTTCCAGTTCTTTGAGATTTCTGGGCTGTCTGTCACGCACTGCTCTTTTAAGGTCTATCCATAGATTTTCAATAATGTTGAGGTCAGGAGATTGTGAAGGCCATGGCAAAACCTTCAGTTTACGCCTCTTGATGTAATCCCCCGTAGATTTTGAGGTGTGTTTAGGATCATTATGCATTTGTAGAAGCCATCCTCTCTTTAACTTCAGCTTTTTCACAGATGGCATCAAGTTACCATCCAAAATTTGCTGAAATTTTAATGAATCAATTTTTCCTTCTACTCGTGAAATGTTCCCTGTGCCACTGGCTGCAATACAACCCCAAAGCATGATTGATCCACCCCCATGCTTAACAGTTGGACAGAGGTTCTTTTCATTAAATTCTGTGCCCTTTCTTCTCCAAAGTTACCTTTGCTCATTCCGGCCAAAAAGTTCTATTTTAACCTCATCGGTCCACAGAACTTGTGTCCACCTCAGGCTTGTCTATATGTTCATTTGCAAAGTTCAAACGCTGATTTTTGTGGTGAGGACGTAGAAGAGGTTTTCTTCTGATGACTCTTCCATGAAGACCATATTTGTACAAGTATCTCTTTATAGTGGAATAGTGTACCACAACTCCAGTGTCTGCCAGATCTTTCTGGAGGGATCGTGCAGTCAAACGTGGGTTTTGAATTGCTTTTCTCACAATCCTGCGAGCTGTTCTGTCTGATATTTTTCTTGGTCTTCCAGATCTTGCTTTAACTTCCACTGTTCCTGATGACTGCCATTTCTTAATTACATTCCGAACAGAGGATATTGACATCTGAAAACGCTTTGCTATCTTCTTATAGCCTTCTCCAGCTTTGTGAGCGTCAACTATTTTCAGTTTCAGTTTTCTAGACAATTGCTTAGAAGAACCCATGGTGCTGATTGTTGGGGCAAGGTCAGATGAGTCTGGCCATTTAAAACCTTTGAGATTGACATCACCTGGTCTTCCCAGACAATGATTGAGAACAATCCATGACACTGGCAGGTCTCACGTTTGCAAAGGGGGCAGTGCATGCTATAAATTCTGCAGGGTGCCCAAACTTTTGCAGACGCCATTTTTTTTGTTTTCTGTAATTTTGAAAGTGTAAATGATGGGAATAAAATCTAACTTTTTTTGACATATTATAAGAATGTCTAATCTGTAATTTGATGCCATTTGGAGATTTTTCCATCTTTCCTTAGCTTCGTTATGCACATTAATACACATTTTTACCTGGGGTGCCCAAACTTTCGATCCCCACTGTATGTAGATGTTGTGTATGTAAGTCAAGACCAGTGTATGAGTCCTCATGATATAGTTGCTCTAACATATCATCAATCATGTCAGTTTCAAAATCGAATTCCTTTGAATCCGAAATGGGACGGGATAATATAGTTAAAGTAAATCTGCACTGACGAAATCATGTAGGCAGCCTTTCATAGTTTTAGCCCTAAATTCAGGGCCGTTTTTAAGGCAGGGCAAAAGGGGCAGCTGCCCTGGGCCCTGTCATTGTTGGGGGCCCAAAGCAGCTGCCTCATACCTGCCAACTATCCAGGTTTAAATTCCCTCACCCCTTGAGGTTTTAGTCCCGTGCTGTGTCCCAATATCTCAATGTGAAGTGCTGCTACTAATGCTGCCCAGCTCTGTCCTTTTGTGTACAGATGACTCACCTGCAGACCCTGTGTTTACATGTAAATTACCGGCATTCATATGTAAATAGCGGTGGCATTCATATGTAAATAGTGGTGGCATTCATATGTAAATGGCGGCGCCCGGTGGCATTTATATGTATATCATGCCCCCCTGAGGTCATATCCACAGTAATCTCTAGCAGCCAATCAACAAGCAGAAATCATGTGCTGTAACCTCTAGCAACTAATCAGTGAGCCGTAATGTGTGCTGTAACCTCTAGCAACCAGTCAGTGAGTGGTAATGATACACTGTAACCTCTGGCAACCGATCGCAATAGCTGCCTGATCTGATTCAGTAAACTGATTTTGAGCATAGCTGCTATTAATTGTATGTGTCAGAGCAGGTGGAGAGCGAAATTGCGTGGGAGGGCCCCAAGAAAAGTTTTGCCCGGGGTCCAATCAATATTAAAGACGGCCCTGCCTAAATTTGACTTATTTTGTCAAAGCTTATTCAAGGGAAGTGAATATTAAGGCCAGGGATAACCAGGCAGCTAGCATTGTCTGAAGGCAGTCAGCAATGGCAGCCTCCAAGTCATGTTGTTACAGATTTCCTTTAACCATTGTAGCCAACCTGGTCTTAAGTTAATGTGATCGAACTAGGGAGTTCTGCTGCTGCTGCTTATTAATACATGCCCCATGCCTTATTAAATCTGACCTATTTTTAACCATCTTGCTTGGATGGATAAATAGTGCTAAAAGTGGCAAAACAATTTTTACAGTTTCTGAACAAACAGCTTTTCCAGTTCTCCCTTCAGCGTTGATGACATAAGACCAATACTAAAGTTCACATAGTGGCATTTTCTCTAGAAGCCCTGTTACTCTATATCCACTTTAAGACCGCATTTGTGTATTGGTCCATTTGAATTAGATCTGATGATTTGTAGTTAAGTTTTAATTGCATGTATAGCTATTTTTTTTTATCTGTGTGTGTCTATGTATATATATATATATGTATGTATGTACAGTGGGGACTGAAAGTATTCAGACCCCCTTAAATTTTTCACTCTGTTATATTGCAGCTAGTTCCTAAAATCATTTCAGTTAATTTTTTTCCTCATTATTGTATACACAGCACCCCATTGACAGAAAAACACAAAATTGTTGACATTTTTGCAGATTTATTCTAAAAGAAAAACTGAAATATCACATGGTCCTAAGTATTCAGACCCTTTTCTCAGTATTTAGTAGAAGCACCCTTTTGATCTAATACAGACTGGATTTGGGGATCCTCTGCCATTCCTCCTTGCCAATCCTCTCGAGTTCTGTCAGATTGGATGGTAAATGTTGGTGGACAGCCATTTTTAGGTCTCTCCAGAGATGCTCAATTGGGTTTAAGTCAGGGCTCTGGCTGGGCCATTCAAGAACAGTCACGGAGTTGTTGTGAAGCCACTCCTTTGTTATTTTAGCTGTGTGCTTAGGGTCATTGTCTTGTTGGAAGGTAAACTTTCGGCCCAGTCTGAGGTCCTGAGCACTCTGGAGAAAGTTTTCGTCCAGGATATCCCTGTACTTGGCTGCATTCATCTTTCCCTCGATTGCAACCAGTCATCCTATCCCTGCAGCTGAAAAACACCCCCACAGCATGATGCTGCCACCACCATGCTTCACAGTTGGGACTGTATTGGACACGTGATGAGCAGTGCCTGGTATTCTCCACACATACCGCTTAGAATTAAAGCGGGGTTCCACTATCTCCGAGATTTTTTTTTTTTTGCAAAATGACAATGAATATGCTCTATGAATATAGAACTCACTTGTTTGGTTTTTAAAGATGAGTGTTGTCCGTTTTCTCCTAATAAAGAAACTTATAAATTACGATCCAGGCGGTTGTCATCTTGCCTGTGGGCATGTGAAACCCACAGGCATCCTCTTCCGGGATACGGTGCTGCTGATCAACCAGCATGCACCGCCCGTTCTGTTCTCGATCTCGCGCATGCGCAGTAGATTGACATCGCAGCGCCATCAACAGCTCCGGTTGCCATCACAACGAGCGGCGTCATAGGAAGTCCCGCCCCTTTGTGATGGCAATGACGTCACTCCCAGGATTGAATTCCCGAGATAACTCTCACAACAGGCCGCCGCACTGACTCCTGGGAACAATGACACAAGCTCCCAGGAGCCAGTGCGGCTAAGAGGAAGTGACAATTTAGCCGCAGAGAACACGCCCCTATCCGCAGCCTGTACATCCTGGAGGACACAGATACAATCAACAACAAAGGTACAGTATAAAAAAAAAAAAAAAGTGCCGTTTTGTCATTAGGACATTGCGGCAATCCTCTGCAGCTAGTGTTGTGAAATCGGGTGGAGATCCGCTTTAAGGCCAAAAAGTTTTATCTTGGTCTCATCAGACCAGAGAATGTTATTTCTCACCATCTTGGAGCCCTTCAGGTGTTTTTTAGCAAACACCATGTGGGCTTTCATGTTTCTTGCACTGAGGAGAGGCTTCCGTCGGGCCACTCTGCCATAAAGCCCTGACTGGTGGAGGGCTGCAGTGATGGTTGACTTTCTACAACTTTCTCCCCTCTCCCGACTGTATCTCTGGAGCTAAGCCACAGTGATCTTTGGGTTCTTCTTTACCTCTCTCACCAATGCTCTTCTCCCCCGATAGCTCAGTTTGGCCAGACGGCCAGCTCTAGGAAGGGTTCTGGTCATCCCAAATGTCTTCCATTTAAGGATTATGGAGGCCGCTGTGCTCTTGAGAACCTTAAGTACAGCAGAATTTTTTTGTAACCTTGGCCAGATCTGTGCCTTGCCACAATTCTGTCTCTGAGCTCTTCAGGCAGTTCCTTTGACCTCAAGATTCTCATTTGGTCTGACATGCACTGTGAGCTGTAAGGTCTTATATAGACAGGTGTGTGGCTTTTCTAATCAAGTCCAATCAGTATAATCGAACACAGCTGGACTCAAATGAAGGTGTAGAACTATCTCAAGGATGATCAGAAGAAATGGACAGCACCTGAGTTAAATATATGAGTGTCACAGCAAAGGGTCTGAATACTTACTTAGGACCGTGTGATATTTCTTCTTTTTTATTAAATCTGCAAAAATGTCTACAATTCTGTGTTTTTCTGTCAATATGGGGTGCTGTGTGTACATTAATGAGGAAAAAAAAATGAACTTAAATGATTTTAGCAAATGGCTGCAATATAACAAAGAGTGAAAAATTTAAGGGGGTCTGAATACTTTCCGTCCCCACTGTATGTGTGTGTGTATATGTATGCATGTACGTGTATATGTGTGTGTGTGTGTATATGTATATATATATATATATATATATATATATATATATATATATATATATATATATATATATATATATATATATATATATATATATATATATATATATATATATATTATATTATAAAATGTCTTGTGTATTCTTGGAATAACGATTCCACTTCACAATGTTATCTTCGGCTATTACTAAAGAACCAGTGATTGTTTCTACAGGTGAAATTATCCTGTTTTGTAAAGGAGCAGACTCTTCTATATTTCCCAGAGTCAGGGAAGGGAAGGTTGACCAAATACGAGCCAGAGTTGAACGCAATGCTGTGGTAATACATTTTAATACTGCACCTAACCAACTGTTTCTGTATGAGCGTTCTTAGTGACCTAAAATATAACCCCACTCAAGACGCTGTTTTTTTTTTAATGGAAAGATTCAGGAAAAATAAATTGCTGTATGTGACCATCTTAGTAAGCTGTTTCCTCTTTTTCTGTCTCTTTGACGCCAGAACAAGAAATAAGTGAAGTGGTTGTCACTAGGGGAGAAAGACACATGGGAGAAGTTCTAACTCTTACCTATTTTACTGAAGAAAGCTTGTTTTGTTGCAGTCCATGTCCCTACTTTAGAGATTTTCCATCACTTCCTGTCCTGACAGAAAGAAAATCTCCCTGGTGTGGACACAAACAAAAAATAAAAACAGAAGTTCTATCTAGGGTTGCCACCTCATCCCTTTAAACCCGAACACATAATAATTACACAGGTTCTGCGACTGATTATGGTGGTAATTAAACTCACTTGGTGCCCTATATGCATTAAATTAGCCTCAGAACCTGTGTAATTCGTATGTGTTCAGTTTTAAAGGGATGAGGTGGCAACCCTAGTTCTATCACGTCCCGATTCTGTCTAAAAATAAAAACAAAGTGGTACCTGGAGTGTCTGATCTATGAACGGATATTCAAGAGACTGTTTATCCAGGCAAAATCCATTTGCTTTCGTGGGATCAAGAAGGGTTTTTTCCCCCACTAAAGTAAATTGGACCATGTGGTTTTTTTTTTTGTTTTGTTTTTCCTTTGCCTTCCTCTGGATTAACTGTGGGTATAGGGATCTGTCTATAGAGGTTTTCTACTTATTCTATGTATTTATTTTTTCTGTTGGTTGAACTAGATCGACTTGTGTCTTTTTTAAACTTGAATAACTATGTAACTATGTAAGTGGAAGGACAAGGGTGAGCCTAAAGGGCAACTATTTACAAATAAAAAACACATGCTAGGATAGAATGGAAGGCCACAATAAGATTTGGGAATTATGGCATTTACAGGACGACCCACCTTGAGCTCGTAAACAAGCTGTTATGATGACCCCTTACTCTTTCTTTTTTTCCTTCTATTTTTTGTTTTCCATGATTTATTTTTAAGTCATATCAGTTTTTCTCTGTTGCTTATCAGCGCTATATTGTTCCGGCAGTAATATTGCCTTAACTGAAACTATGCTATTCGTGGTAGTTTTGACCATGATTAATTCACAAAGTCTTTACTGTTTAAAAAGCGATTTTTGTAAAAATTGCGCTTACACTTTTGAATATCTTTCTCCTTTGTTTTATTGGTAAAAATTAATAAAATCTGTTATTTGAAAAAAAAATAAATTAAATAAAATACATGCTATTACATTTATTTGAGGGAACACTGGAGTTGATTTACTACAACTGGAGAGTGCAAAATCTGGTGCAGCTCTACATAGAAACCAATCCGCTTCCAGTTTTTTTTCTTTGTCAAAGTTTAACCATTTGCTTACTGGCCAATTCTGACATATCCCTCACATATGTAAAAATCTGGGTTCTTTGCTAGAAAATTATTTAGAACCCTCAAACATTATATATTTTTTATTTCTTAGAGGCCCTAGAGAATAAAATAGAGGTCATGGCAATTTTTTATGTCTCACAATATTTGCTCATTGATTTTTTTTTTTCAAACACAATTTTAAAAAAATGTATATACTTTAAAGAAAGAAAAACACAATATATAACCCATTTTTTGTAACATATGAAAGATGTTGTTACACTGATTAAAGATACCCATCATGACATGCTTTCAAATTGCGAACACTCGTGGAATGGCGCTAAACTACGGTACTTAAAAATCTCCATAGTCAATGCTTTAAAATTTTGTACATGTTACCAGTTTAGAGTTACAGAGGAGATATAGTGCTAAAATTATTGCTTTCGCTCTGACATTTGCGGCGATACCTCACATGTGTGGTTTGAACACTGTTTACATATGTGGGCATGACCTACATATGCATTCACCACTATTTTTTTTATTATTTTTTTTTATTCCACACTTACCCCTAAGCATAAATCCCCCCTCCTCCCAGTACAAATCTGCCCCCCCTGCTGAAATCCCCCTCCCATCACAAATCTTTTCCCACCCCCCCAAAAAAAAAAATCACACCCCCAGCACATATCCTCTACCCCTAAAATTTCCCCTCCCAGGTACACCTCACCCCCACTCCAAATCCCCCCCCCTCAGCACAATCCCCCCTTCCAACAAAAATCTCCCTAAGCACCACTCTTGGCGCCCCCCCCCCAATTTTCCTTTCTAGAACAATCCTTATGGCCTGATGTCCCCCAAATCCCCCCTTCCAACACAGTCCCCCCCAATCTCATTTCGGCACCCCCATACCTCACATGATACTACAGTGCCCAGGACAGCCGCCCCTCCTACCCACTCCTTGTCCTTTTCTACCCCCTTATTCTGTGCAGCCATAGCAGAGTTGACTAGATAATGGGTATATTGTATATGCACGCATTTATAAATCCTTTGGTAGAAAAAACATCCAGTGTATGTGTCTCACCTGTGTGTTTAGCTGTTTGCCTGGAGCTGCCCATTAATACTCCTAATAAATCGTGTTTTATGAATGTATATAAGAGAAAAATAAAAACCTCTGCTGATCCAGTGTCCAAAAAGGATTATAACCTGAATGAATGTATGTTTTATTGAATGAGTTTACTAGACTGAAGCGGGATGTGGTGTGGATGTTTTACTATGGAGAGCAGGCACAAGATACATAGCATTTTACAAATGACATTTCCTTATTACAGGAAGGTCTGAGGACTTTGTGCGTTGCCTATAAGAGGTTTACACAAGAGGAATACGAAGATGTGGATAAGCTTCTAAAGAGGGCACAGCTGGCCCTACAAGACAGAGAGAAGAAGTTGGCAGAGGCATATGAACAGATTGAGCAGAACCTCATCCTACTGGGGGCCACAGCGGTAGAAGACAGGTTTAGTCTGGTGTTATTCATGCTCTATGTAAATAACCGCAAATAGAACACAGCCTCCTATTCACTTGCTAAGTGCGAAGAAGAAAACCTATATCGCAGAACTTAGAGATGTGAATAGGAGATGTGTAAAGCTGTATCAGAAGAATATAATATGTATTTTCTAATATCACTGTTGTTCATATACAACAGATTGAAAAAAATTTAAATAAAACGTGAACTAGAACTATAAACCTTTTCACTAATGCTTTGTATGCAGAGAATAAGTTATTGGGCTTCTGGAGAAGAAAAATAGTAAATACCTACAATTAACATGCACAAACGAAATAAAAATGTGCACCCTGTTCTGGGGTAACATATTACCTCCACTGATGTGCCAATCAAATGTATTCTTCCAGCAAGGCCTCGTGCACACTAGGCTTACAAAACGCGGCCTTTACAAGCATTTGGGTTTTTTCAGCCTGTAAAAGCACCTCTTTATTAGTATATGTGCCCATGCACGCAAGTTTAGGAGCATTTCAGCGTTAATGCATGCCAATGGCCAAAATAAATGAATATTCTGGCCACTGGAATCCATTTACTCTCAAACACTTGATGCTCCTAAACATGTACAATATGTGGCTTTAGGCGCATTTTTAAAGCAGCTTTTCTCTTGCTAGGAATTCTGGTGTTCAGAAGAGAAAAGCAAACATCCAGTCTGCATGAGGCCTTAGGGCTCCTGTACACAGGACTCTGATTCAGGAGCAGGCCATACACCATATACTACTAGGTGCTCCTGACCTGTTTGTGAGATGCTTTGATTTGCCTTAAAGATACTTCTGAGTTGTTTTGAGCAACTTTGAGTTGCTTTTATATTCACAGTGACTTTTATAGAGTAAAAAAAGCAGCTGAGATGCCAACAAATGCCTGTATACATAAGCCCTGATCTTCATCCATAATCATTCAATAAGCTTTGAGTAGACGATTAGAAAGCCTGGTTTAGGACTAGTGTACACAGGTTCTAAAGCATGATAAACGTGGAATGCAGAGTTTGAGATCTGCAATGGATCTTGTAAATAAGTGTACACTGCTGTTTTTGCCATGCATCGTGTTGCCTTGTTTTAATTTCTCCACACAAGTCTCCACTGGGAGAACACAGTGAATATTGCTAGCAGCTATAACAGTTGCTAGCAATAATCACATGTAAAATCCAGGAGGCTGGTTTTACCCAAGTTGAGCAATCGGTCAACTTGGGTACCTCCAGCCTGCTCATACATGTTTCGAATCTGACCCAGCAGGAACCGGCCGAGATTAGAGCCATCTATGGCAGGCTTTACTTTTTTAACCATTTCATTGGTGCAGGTTTGTGTATGAGAAGCTTGCCTGTAGTGTCCATTTCCTTGAATAGAGGACAATGTGCAGATAGGGGGAGTACAGAGATCATTTTTTTGAAAATGCATTACCATACAGTGCAGAACCTACTCCTTGAAATCTATAACCCTTTTGTTAGAACAGTGTTCAAATCTAGTTTACAACTGATAATAAAATCAGCATGCACAGTACAGACAGAGTTAATAATGGTAAACATAACTTCCCAAAGCACCTCCAAAGCTTTACATAGAGGAGAAAGCTAAGTAAGATTTTTTTTTAGCAAGAAAAAAAGACTTAAAACAGAAGTAAAGGAAATCTTTTTTTAAGAATTAAACTTACCTAGGTGGATTCAGCATCCATCCGATGCTGCATCTTTCTCCCGCCGGCTGTAAGGCTGAGAACTGAGCGATTAACCACTGCCGATCGCTCGCTTCTCAGTACTCCCTGAGCAGAGACCTGGCGACTGTCAGTCACCGATGTCTGCTCTACCCCCGCTGTCGGCTTGCGGAAAGGCTGAGCCGGGTGCCGCAAGCTGTCGGCTCACTGAGAGGCTGAGCTGGGTGCTCATCCAGGCATGTGGGTGGATCCCGACCATATAGTCGCGATCTTTCCCCAGCCCGGGCCGACTCTGATGTTAGCTGACAGCGGGCTTCAGCCCACTGTCTGCTGAAAACCGGTCACAGGAGTGCAGAACTAACTGCACTCCTGTGATCCACAGGAGAAGTACAGCCAAACAAGCTTTGGCTGTGCTTCTGCTTTAAAATGTAAGTAGCCTTTATTTTAAGTTATGCTATGTGAATGGGAACATGTAACACTATAAAGTAGGGGTTATCCCAATTTGGCTGCTAAAGTGGAAATACACTTTTTAAAGTGGTCCTTTCAGAGGTTCTAACCCTTCATGACTCTGATAAAAAAAAAAAAAAGTTTGGCTGGAGTTGGACTTTAAAACTTCAATAAGGACATTTCCAACACCATGATGATATCAAGGTCAGGAGCTTGACATGCGAGTGTAACTTCATATAATAGTTTGAACACACCGGGTTCTCCCTCCACCCAAAACTACTAGTGTAAACATGTATCGTACAACGTATGTCAGTGCACAGGTTTAGGTGCAACACAAACAAAAGTATCCACTAATCATCCATAACAGTATTAATAATAGATATACTAGGAAATATGGTTGGAAGATTACTTCCAGATAAACATTCTATACATTTGGAACAATTGCCAGTGTTAGATTATAATACAAACATGCAAGTTTAAAGTAAACTTGCCACGAGCAATAAAAAAATGCAATAATAGAGTTGGTCCATGACTGGAAAATCATTTTTTTTGTCCTTTTATCCCAGACTCCAGGAAAAAGCAGCAGATACCATTGAATCTTTACAGAAAGCTGGCATGAAAGTGTGGGTCCTCACAGGAGACAAAATGGAGACCGCTGCTGCCACCTGTTATGCCTGCAAACTGTTCAGGAGAACCACACAACTGCTGGAGCTCACAACCAAGAAGATCGAGGAACAAAGTTTACATGATGTGCTGTTTGAGTTGAGCAAAACAGTCCTGAGGCACAGCGAGAGCTTACCGAGAGACAATTTCTCAGGGTATGTGAAACACTCAAGTCTTTTAATACAGCAATCTACTGGAAGCTTTGCTTGAGAGCAGAGCTTTTTAGACTGTAAAGATTGCTATACCTATGAGGGATTTTATTAAGCTTTGTAAACCATGAGGTCCAGTTTTGTTAACAGGAGTATGTAAGCACAGAACCCCTGAATCTAGCCCATTAAAGTATACAAGTTTTAAATAGAGTAGGAAAGGTTCAGTTTGATGTTTGCTGTTTTTGTCCCATTGGGAAGATTTCCCTTAACATTCTGTGCTAGAGACCCAACAGAAAGTTAGAGGGAGTCTCCTCAAAGTAAGGGAAAATTTCCTTCTTGCACAGTGGCCTCCAACAAGTGTTGCCATTCGAAGATTTACTCTCACCTCTTGTTCTGGTGACAGCAGTAACATTTGGTATTATGACATTAGGAGGAAACACATACACAATATTGGTATAATGTTCAGCGCTAAACCATCTGATGAAAAAGATTAAAGTTTAAAATTTAAATGAGAAGGCATGCATCTGCATGCTGATACTTGAAGGTGCAACCATGTGAATGGTGAGTGGATTGAAAGTTCTGGGGGATATACCCCTAAAGATTTGTCTATAAAAAAAGTCTCTAAATGGCGGCTGTAAAAGGAACAAGGCTGCTTCATGCGCGGGCGGCCTGGGGAACTCGATCACTTTGAACAAAAGGAAAGTAAATGGAGGACAGAGAAGCGCCAAGCCAATCCTTTTAAACAGCTTAGAAATTTATTCAGTATATAAGTATAAAACAACACTAAAAACTTGCGTGAAAAATGTTGGAGCACTTGCAGAGTGCTAGAGCGGGTGGGAGCTTCCACGTGCAGTGTCACAGGAGCACAGGAGAACCGCTGGGAAGTCTCTATTGAGGGATCCACGAGCGATGTGTGTTAGCCGCAGCTGGAGCCTTGGTAAGCCTCATGGAGACGTCGGCTATGTGTCTCTGGGTGGGAGTGGTCCAGGGCTGTCAAATTGGGGAGTCGCCCACACGCTGTCTGGCCAATCAGAACGCATTTCAAAGGCACGGCCTCGTCTTCTTCATCAACTCTATGAGTCTTACCGAGGCTCCAGCTGCGGCTAACACACGGCACTCGTGGATCCCTCAATAGAGACTTTCCGGCGGTCCTCCTCTGCTCCTGTGACACTGCACGTGGAAGCTACCACCCGCTCTAGCCCTCTGCAAGTGCTCCAACTTTTTTCACGCATGTTTTTTGTGTTGTTTTATACTTATATATTGAATAAATTCCTAACCTGTTTAAAGGTTTAAATGTCCGCAGTAAGAATCTGACAACGTCTAACTCATCACTACTCTATCCAAAACTAAAATAAAAAGGTATTGCCAACACTAACAGCACAACACAAATTATATCCTGATAAATATACCAAGAAACATATTTAGAAACATCTTTCTATTTTACATTGCATCAGTTGTAGTACTATCAGGGCTCATGCACACTGCATCTCAAAAAAGCTGCTATTGGAGCCTTTTGAGCTTTTTTGAGCTCTCATCTTTTCTGCTTGGAAACTCCCCTCCATGTTAGCCAATGTGTCCATGCACACAATGGCTCTTTCAAAAGGTTGCAGGCATATGCTCTTACAGGCAGAAAAAAACCCCCACCAAACTCCTGTTTTTGGGAGGAGCTTTTGAACAGAAAAGATGCCTAAGTGCCGAAAACGCATGAAAAAGCTCAAAGGAGCTTGAAAATGCACAAAAGAAAAAATGAATGGTAGGGTTTGTGATAAGAAATGCACACTGCATCCCAAAAAAGGTTCTCCTACAGCCTTTTGAGCTTGAACTCGCTTCCATGTTAGCCAATGTGTCCATGCACACTATGGGGGTTATTTACAAAAGGCAAATCCACTTTACACTACAAGTGCACTCGCTGTAAATCTGGGGGGTAGATCTGAAATGAGGGGAAGCTCTGCTGATTTTATCATCCAATCATGTGCAAGGTAAAATGCTGTTTTTTATTCTCCTTGCATGTCCCTCTCGGATCTACAGCGACTGCACTTCCACGTGCACTTGTAGTACAAAGTGGATTTTCCTATAATAAATAACCCCCTAAGGTTTTTTCAGGAGTTTACAGGCATATGCTCTTACAGGCAGGAAAAAACCCCACCAAACTCTCATTTTTGAGATTAGCTTTCGAGCAGAAAAGACGCCTAAGTGCCCAAAAAAAGTGTGAAAAAGCTTAAAAAGGCTCAAAAAAGCTTGAAAATGCACCAAAAAAGGAAAAATGAGCTGAGGGGAGAGTTTGTGAAAAAAATACTTATGCTCAAAGAAGCTCAATAAAAAATGTGCAAAAGAGCACACAAAAAGCACAAGCTTTCCTAAAGCTTTTAGGCAAAGAAATAAAAGCTCAAATGCCTGTAACAGCAGCTTTTTTTATTTTTTTGAGCTGCAGTGTGCATGAGTGCTTAGTCACTAAAGGCTGCATTCTTGTAACTATGGCCTAACCATTGCAAATATAATGTCACTGGTATGTACAATCCTAAGCCTGCAAGGTCTGGATTTGTATTTTTGGTAGTTGAGCATAGAGGAATTTATTTGCTCGTCTCCACCCAATGTCCTGGACTTGGAGTGAGGGATAATCCGCTTATTTTAGGATATGTGGTGTAAGTAACGCTTGTTCCTAAAATGCTTCCTGTGTTATGCATTGATTCAGTTGAAGGACCTTTTGATTCCTTTTGATCCTTTACAACATATCCTATTTAGTTATTTGGTTTTGAGCTGTCAACTATAAAATGCAAACACCATCCTTAAATTGGATTGTACTCTTAAAACTTTACTAGCGTCCTATTTATGTGTACTTCATTCAGTTGCATAGTACTTAGCACAGTTTGCAGTCCTTTCCCTAATCTTCTCATATTTTAGTCTGACGCTGATACACCCACACATAGACCAGTTTAGTTGGCATCCAATTTGCCTAAAAGTATGTTCTTGGTTTGTAGGAAAAAACCAGACCACTAGAAAGAAACCAATGGAAACACAGGAAGAACATACAATCTCATCTTTAAACTCCACTTAAGTCTGGTACACACCATGAGATTGTCGAAAATTCTTGTATGACAGAATAAAAATTTGGAAGGAACGTATTGTATTTTTAGTATTTTGTATTTTCGTCTGAAAATTGTACTGACTAAATGAAAATCGTACAATCTGGTATCGTACGAGAAACCTTTTTGTGCTTGTCTCATCGGATAATTTCACATGACCTGTCCTGATCTGCTCTCAAAAGCTGTGCACCAACGATCAGATTATTATACGATCGCTTCGAATGTGGTATTTTGTTGTACGATTTTCTGATCGTGTGCTTTAGTCTGACATGCAACACAACTGGATAGACGATTGGACGCATCTCCTATTCATCTTCAAATATGGCCATGGAGGTTAATAAGAAGTATCACTGCAGGTCTCATTGTTTCACAATCTTTGTCTTCTAATTAACCCAAGTGCCCAACCAGCTGCTGGGCCGCCTAGACCAGATACACAGTTCTTGTTTCCATTAAGTAAATGACTTGGGAGTAGACAGCTGCAGCATCACACTAATACCTTTTTATTTCGTTTTTCTTCAACGTGGTATAGGTTTTCAACCGATTTCCAAGATTATGGTTTAATTATTGATGGAGCCGCACTTTCATTAATAATGAAACCTAGAGAAGATGGGAGCTCTACAAACTACAGAGAGGTTTTCCTCGACATCTGCAGGAACTGCAATGCTGTTCTGTGTTGCCGGATGGCCCCTTTGCAGAAAGCACAGGTACTGAGCCTTCAAGTTTTTAGTCTTCCAAAAAATGTAACTTCTTTCCCGTTGGTCAGCACACCATTTGAAAGGCATCTGGTTTTAAACTCACTGAACAGCTAGGTTCCCAATGAACAGGGTAGTATACTTTTACCCTGATCAAATACGTTTATACATTGGCTTTTTTTTTGGGGTTTTTTTCTGCTTCAAATTTTATAGTCTTCATACTCCTTGCTTTTTTGTGCTGTAGTATTTCAATCTGCAAATATGAGCTGATAGCATTTTAGTGGATCTATGCAAATATTCAGAGATATTATACTGTGCATACGGCAAAAGTAAAAGTAAAAAAACCCTCTGCTACAGATCTCCCAGAAAAAAAAGTACTTCTTACCGTATGCTGGGTCCAGATTAGTTACCACTAATTCTAAGTATACTATGTCCAGAGGGGGTTGCTGGGGATTCTAAAAATATTAATCATTTTATGCCACATTGCACGTGTGCTTTAATTTTCTGGCTCAGCTGCTGTAAGTTCTACCGCTCAGAGATCGTAGGGGGTTGTTCGCTCTTTAACTCCTCCATTCAAAAAATGTCTTGTATTCCTTTCCTTGTCAGCCTGATCAAATCTAGTCATTTTATTCTTGTCCGTTCAAAAGCAAAAAGGGTTCTTGTCTCTCACTATTTGTTTTTTTATTATTATTTGTGTGCACCAGTCCCAGTGTACAGTCTCAGGAGGTCAAAAGTTTCTGAAATGCTAAAGCTACTATATATACTGAACAATCACCCATAGTCAAATTTCTTTAGGTAGCACATCTTGCATATCTAAATTTCTTTTATCAAACTTTATGTATTGAATTCCACCTACAAACAAGCACAAGTACCTTGAAGTAGAAAACCTTGGTATGTTGCCAACTTGGTAACTAATTGTTTTTTTCGGATTTATTTTACACTGCAATGCACAATAATTGTCTATTATTGTCAATTGTCTATCATTCACATATACTGTATATCATAAGGCACATGCAGTACATATTAGCTAGTATGAAGGGTAGCTTGGTGAAACAGAACTGCTTCACCACTTATTTCTTACTTTCTCATAACCTCTGTTTAAATGTGAGTAGTGTGTGTATGTGGGTGTGTGTATATATATATATATATATACACACACACTATATTGTCAAAAGTATTGGGACGCCTGCCTTCACATGCACATGAGTTTTAATGGCATCCCAGTCTTCGTCTGTAGGGTTCAATATTGAGTTGGCCCACCCTTTACAGCTATAACAGTTTCAACTCTTCTGGGAAGGCTGTCCACAAAGTTTAGGAGTGTCTCTATGGGAATGTTTGACCATTCTTCCAGAAGCGCAA
Source organism: Lithobates clamitans (assembly GCA_037952925.1). Classification (NCBI taxonomy): domain Eukaryota; kingdom Metazoa; phylum Chordata; class Amphibia; order Anura; family Ranidae; genus Lithobates; species Lithobates clamitans. Next base: position 3,488,155 of record JBBGZY010001250.1, on the reverse strand, counting down.
TTGTGAGGCCAGGCAGTGATGTTGGCTGAGAAGGCCTGGCTCGCAGTCTCCGCCTTAAATTTATCCCAGAGGTGTTCTATCAGGTTGAGGTCAGGACTCTGTACGGGCCAGTCAAGTTCCTCCACCCCAAATTCGCTCATCAGTGTTTTTATGGACCTTGCTTTGTGCGCTGGTGTGCAGTCATGTTGGAACAGGAAGGGGCCATCCCCAAACTGTTCCCACAAAGTTGGGAGCATGAAATTGTCCAAAATGTCTTGGTATGCTGACGCCTTAAGAGATCCCTTCACTGGAACTAAGGGGCCAAGTCCAACCCATAAAAAACAATCCCAAACCATAATTCCCCCCTCCACCAAATGATTTGGACCAGTCCACAAAGCAAGGTCCATAAAGACATGGATCAGCTAGTTTGGGGTGGAGGAACTTGATTGGACTGCACATAGTCCTGACCTCAAACCGATAGAACACCTTTAAGATGAATTTAGAGCGGAAACTGCGAGCCAGGCCTTCTCATCCTCATTTATGCACTTGTGTTTAAATTTTAAACTACAACTACGTTTTAGTGAACCGACTCTAATAAGTAGAGCTAATGGCTTACAGTTTTAATGGTTCACTGCTCTAATACTTTTCAAGTATTTTTTAGTAATACTTCTAAAATAATAATATTTAGCTCCTAATGGTTTTTAATGGTTTTTAATGCCTTAATGTTTTAATGTTTCAATACTTCAATGACTCAATGTTCTAATTTCTCAACATTTTTTTTTTATACGTTTCTTGTCTGTCATTACAATGTATAATGTATAATTCCAACACTTTGTATACATGTGCCTTCTACTAGAACCTTAATTATACACACATACATTTGGTATTTATCTAATCTAGAGCGATGTGATGTGGATACTTCTAGAGTAAAGGAGAATACATCACCCACTATGGGATACATCTCCTAATCAGCCACCCCTCTCCATGTATATCTACCACATCCTACAGACTTTATTTTGCTTTCCAAGGCTCCGATACAGAGGGAACCTTGAAACGCGTTAGCCTACCTTGAGGATTTGCCCATGTATGGGCATAACTAATTTTTAATGAATATCTTGTAACCAAGTTTGTATGAACTCGTAGTTATTTCTTTGTACTCATCTACTTTGTTTGTTTATGAATAAACTTGATCACTTTGATTCATGGGTTAGATCACGCACCTTCCATCCCCTTATTTCCACTCCTTCTCATCCAACATCAGAGCCTGACCTCACAAATGTGCTTCTGGGAGAATGGTCAAACATTCCCATATACACACTCCTAAACCTTGTGGACAGTCTTTTCAGATGAGTTGAAGCTGCAAATGGTGGGCTAACTCAATATTGAACCCTACGGACTAAGACTGGGATGCCATTAAAGTTCATGTGCGTGTAAAGGCAGGCATCCCAATACTCTTGACAATATAGTGTGTGTGTGTATGTATATGTATGTGTATGTGTGTGTGTGTATATATGTATGTGTGTATATATATATATATATATATATATATATATATATATATATATATAACACACACACACACCAAGATTTATTGTAGGTCTTAATGCTCTAAGCTGCTTGAGGGAAATGTAACTGTCACCTTTTTCCCCTCCAGGTATGTGATTAGTGGAATACAATTTCTTTACACAGACAGCAGGAAGTCTGCAACAATGCATTTTAATGGAGACAGTTAGGCTAGCCATACACCCATAGATGTTCAGCCTGTGAGTTCAATAAAAAAAAAATCTAACAGATTCTTCCTTCCTTGTTAAACCGTGCAGGCGGATGAATCTCTTGCTGTGGCAACTGGTTGTCAGAATACCTAGACTGTTTGCCTGACAATAGGTTTTGGAGTAGAAGGATGTGGAGCAGAGTGGTGACATTACCACCCACTGATTGGATTTTAGGCAGTTCATTAAAGCTGGATACACACTATACAATTATCTGTAGATTTGTTTCCTTTAGATTTACCAAAACCATATAATAGGAGGTCACACCGTAAGATTTTCAATTTGTATACAATCAGGCAGGCCCTTGCACTACATGGTTTTGGTAAATCTAATGGAAATCGCACAACAAAAGTTGTATAGTGTGTATGGGGTCTAAGAATAAGTTATTGTGTAACAAGTGAAGTGGAACCTGTACTGGAAGGCATTATTGGTAATATTACAGTCCTGACTAGGTCTATTTATAACTTATACCTTTCTCATGTTCAGCAAATCAAATTATTGATAAATATTTATGTATTGCCATAAATGTGTAATCCAGTGCGTCAGAAAGTTGTTTGTTGTTTTATAGATTGTCAAACTAATAAAGACATCTAGAGAACGTCCAATTACACTGGCCATAGGAGATGGTGCAAATGATGTCAGCATGATCCTTGAGGCGCACGTTGGCATTGGTATGTTTGGTAAATAGGTTCTGTGTAGTCTAAATATCTTTGTACATTATATGATTTTCATGGTGAAAAATAAAGTCTTTATTGGAACAAATGCATATACAGCATCCTAATAAGTTTAAAGAAAAAGGCTTTACATGACATACTTCTCTATTGACCTATAAATCCCAAAGTGGAGATATCAGACCATTGAAAGTAAGAAAATAAAAGGGGATGGGGAATGTGAATATACATGACATGTGCACCCAGCATGTATAAAACAGGCATGTTGTGTTGCAGGCATTCACGTACAAATACATAGCATGACAATGATGGCACTAAGAGAGTAACAGAAGGGGAAGTGCCTGTCTGTACACCAAGTAGATCAATTAGAAAAGTTCTTGGGTAAAGTAATCAAGAATCTGCAGTTGAACAGATCAGCCATTCATACACAAGTATTAGAGAGTGTTAGCCATTGGTCCCAAATGGTATTCTATTTGGATGGGCAGCCCCTATGTAGGCATACCAATATGGGAAGGTGGAGTTCACATCCACCAACCAGGAATGAAATGTAGAGGGGAGTGCCTGCATCCAGTTGTGTGCAATTACTTCCCTTGTGCTAAAGAGCCAATCATGCAGGAATATTTTTAGGAATTTATCGGTATCAGGGAGGAGACCTAGCAGGCATTGTTTAGGAACTAGTGTTAAAAGGGAGCCCATTAGGTCATGTAGAAATTGTACTATTTAGACCCAAAACATTTGTATTACTGGGCATGCAACAGCAAGTGATAGAAGGTACCAGACACCCTAGAGCAGAGTAGGCATAATGGACTGTGAGAGGGGCAGTACTTGGACACTCTATGCTATATATATAGCTGTGTTAGTCTATTTGAAATCTTAGATGAGACCTGTTTATAATTATCTAGTATATCCTCCCAGTCTGAGTCATCAATACCACATGTATCTGCCTTCTATCTAGCCTTGGTCAAGAACGCCCATTTGGCAGCGAAGGGCATAAGCAGGATGTTCTATAGGATTGAAATCAGTTTTGTGGGGTCCGTGTCCAGGATCATGTTTAGATGGCGAATTGAGTAGATACAACTCTGGGAACTGGGCCTGCAGGGCATGGCTACATTATATGTTTTTAGTCCATCATCTAATAACCCCTCTCTTTTCATTCTTTTTACTGTAAATACAATAGAAGTGGAACTGGGACAATTAACATTTAATACATGGAAATAAAATAGCAAGATAATTATTGATATGTGTAAATTTTGTGTTCCGAATTGTGTCTCTATAAAAGTACAATACACAAGCCATACACAATCAGAATCTCTGTCCACATTCCATCATGCTATAGATATATATATGGCCATTTACTTATTTATTTTATTACAGAAAAGAGAGAACATACAATCATAAAAACTGATATTTTTTTCTGCAAACGCTTTACTGATTGGCCTGATCGCTCCCTCTATTTTTACACGGTTTGAAAATTATAAAAAACATCCTGTCCCCTTTTCAGGCATACCCAGCTTGGCACAATAGGCAGCAGAAAGTATGCAGCCCCCTGCCATAGTGATACTAGCTTGCACTGTCCTCCTGCACTGAGAAGGTGCATTGAAAGAGGTTGCCCAAAAAAGGGGCACTTCTCCCAATAGTACTTGGGCCCCATGCTGATGGAGATAAGTAGGTGTCACATAAGCCTTTTGCTAGCCATCCTAAGCATAGGAAATGCTGAAGAACCTGGTGCCTGCCATTTAAAAGTCATTTTAATGACCATACATTCCTATAAGAGCAATTTCGTCTTTTGTTTTTCAGGCATTATCGGTAAAGAGGGAAGACAGGCAGCCAGGAACAGTGACTATGCAATACCTAAATTTAAACATTTAAAGAAGATGCTTCTAGTTCATGGTCATTTTTATTATGTTAGAATAGCAGAGCTGGTTCAGTACTTTTTTTATAAGGTAAGGATAACCTTTTACCAGTGAATGCATGCAGCTCAAACCCAACTTCCTTTTTTCACCATTTTCTTCTGTTTGTATTTCAGAATGTGTGCTTTATCTTCCCCCAGTTTTTATACCAGTTCTTCTGTGGATTTTCCCAGCAGGTCAGTAATGAAAAGAAAAATGGATCCCAGATCAGGAGAAAGGACAATATGGAGAAATGTAGTGTAGTTGCTAAATCTCACACTGATACATTTAGGCCCCTTTCACACTGGGGCGGTGGGTGCGTCAGCGGTAAACCTCCGCGGCGCTTTACAGTCAATTTCACGGCGCTATTTGGCCGCTAGCGGTGCTCTTTTACCCCCTGCTAGCGGCCAAGAAAGGGTTGAAACCACCCGCAAAGCGCTGCTGCAGCAGCGCTTTGCTGGTGGTATAGCCACGCTGCCCACTGATTTCAATGGGCAGGAGCAGTATACACACCGCTCCTTCACCTCTCCAAAGATGCTGCTAGCAGGACTTTTTTTAGTGTCCTGCCAGCGCACCACTCCAGTGTGAAAGCCCTCAGGGCTTTCACATTGGAGAGACAGAAGCGGTTCTTTCAGGGCGCTTTGCAGGCGCTATTTTTAGCGCTGTAGCGCCTGCAAAGCACCCCAGTGTGAAAGGGGTGTTAATCTCAACTGTTTTCTTATGTTAAAATGATTGTAGCTCGTTTTACATACTCAGTATTGCTAAAAGTTAATATTATAATTATGTTACCAAATTTATCTAAATTTGCAAATATTTTTTTTCAGCCTTTATATGATACTGCGTACCTAACACTGTACAATATCAGCTTCACTTCACTGCCTATACTGTTGTATAGTCTAATAGAGCAACATGTTAGTATGGAAATGTTGAAGAGAGATCCCACATTATACAGGTATATTATACAAAGTGTACTTTGGATAAGAATGTGTGTGTGTGTGTGTGTGTGTGTGTGTTTTTATGTGAGTATTGAGTGAATTTAATTTCCTAAATTAGATTATACTTTCAGCTGTAATTACAGTTCTGAATAAATTTTAAGATAATAAAGGAAACCTGCTGTATGAATACAATATAGACCAAATCAATACAACTATTTTTGCAATTGGGATGTTGCCTTGTATTAACTGTAGGCAGGTTTGTCTGCCAGTGGCTTTCTTTCTTTTCTTTTTCGATGTGTACATAATGAGTGAGTAAGCTCCTCTTCAGAGCGAAAATTAGAGTTTTAATTCTTCTGAAATTTCCCTGAACAATTGGGAGATTTTTTGTAAAATGTTGCCATTGCTTGTGAAATTCAATAAAAGGAGGTGAAAAGAAGGTATCTTTTTGGTTTCTAAGGCCATACATCAGAGATTTGAACCGTGTATAGGCAGACTGAATGAATCAAGTTGAGTGATCGATCAACTTGGGTACAACCACCTTGCCGGGTTTTCCCTGTGATTATCTCTGGCGGCTGCTATAGCTGGTAGCAACAATCACTGCCTTCTCCCAGAGCGTGGACGGCTTTCTCTGTCCTAACCCCAACCCCCCCACCGGAAGACGACGATCGCCTGGGCAGGAGGAATTCCCGCATCAACATTGTTTGTGTTGATGGGGGAATCAAGTGAATCCTGTGGTTGCAGGAAATAAACTTTGCTTTGTGTATGGCCGGCCTAAGAGTGCATTATCATTTTCAAGGATCTTGAGGGTTGCAGGAGCCTCATTGTTTTACATTTTTAACAAAAAGGAAAAAAAAGGGCTATGAAAATAAATAATATTAATTGACAGTACAAAAAATACTGATTAGATACACACACACACAAAAAGAAAAAAAACACTACCTACCTACTACTGGTTTTATTTGTGCAATGTGACTTGCTTTGAATAGATCAGTATGAGTCAGGATAAACAAACATCCTGTTTTGTCTCTTTTTTAGGGATATTGCCAAGAATGCTCTGCTGCGATGGCGACTGTTTATTTATTGGACCTTCTTGGGACTGTTTGATGCAGTTGTGTTTTTCTTTGGGGCTTACTTCCTATTTGATAATGCCACTGTGACTAGCAATGGACAGGTAAGTGCTGAAGGAAATCTAAGGCAGAGAAATTACGATTTTTAGGGTCATAAAGACAACAGTAAATGTGTCTTTCAAAGATTTTGCAGCAAAAACTGCCTTCCTATTAGCCAATCCAGTATATGCCTGTATACTTATATTGGCTGCTATAATGTTTATACATATGTTTGCAACAAATTTAGTTCTGATAAAGCTAGTTATTTTTGGTTTTTTTGCATGTGCAGTTGATAGTCCAAGTCTCTCATATTTTATATACTATAATCTGATATGTGAAATTTATTGTGTAGATTTAGTCATTTATTTTAAAATAGCTACAGTATCCCAGCAGACATCCTGTTTGTTTTGACATTAAAGATCCAGAGAAATGAAAAACCAAGGCACATAAAGGTTCAATTCACAAAGCTAACAAACCAAGATAATGATGCTTAAGCCGGGTACACACTATTTGTTTTTTTTGTTTCAACCCCCGACCCCCCCCCCCCCCCGCCAGAACACTCCGATCAGCGCTCTTTGCCATTGACTGAGAGCCCTGATCGGGAAACAGTGTTGAATGCTGGTTTTCCAACATGCTCGTCCGACAGAAGCTGGCCAAAAAGCCGGCTTCTGTCGGACAGACCGACATACACACGGGCTGAATGTCGGATGTTTTTTCTTTTTTTTGAACCAGCCATTGTCTCCCAACATTCGACCCATGTGTACTCTGCTTTAGACTGGGTATACTGAGTTCTTTTTAAATTTCAATCAGCGGGTTGAACGGAAAAATTCTTGGACTACGCTATTGTATTCTGATAGCTGGACCCCCACCCCATCAGAATACACAGATCAGCGCTGTAGCCATTGCTTCTTGCAGCTGACCAAATGCTGGTTTTCCAACAGGACCGGTTGACAGAAGCTGGTCGTTAGACTGGCTTCTGTTGAACAGTGGGGGGTACACACACACTTCAAAATTAGTCTGGTTCCATCTGGCCAAATTTCAATAGATATATACCCAGCTTTGTTTTACATAAGCCCCAAGGGCTGAATTTTAAATAATCAGATTCCTCTATCCATGCTAAGCAGCATTGATGGATGACACTCCTGCTGCTTCGCTGCTGGCTGTCAAAATACCTGAACACTACCTGTCCCTATTTGGATGCAAGTGGTATTTGGCTTACCATTTTCCTCCTGGCAATTTTCAATTCAGGTGGACGGGTGTCTAGTGGGTGCTGACAGTCAATCCAAGAAGCAATTTTGGGTGGTTCATTAGAAACCGGACAAAATTGGTTTTGTGTATGACCAGGCTTATTTTCAACAGTTCAGAGTTCATTAGGATTTAAAAATTTGTCACATGGATAAAATAAAGATCCTTATTCTTGTCCTAAAGCTGTGTGAATTGATCCTTAATTACCATTCCATACAGAAGCCAATTTGGTTGATATAGGGCCCATAGAAAATGCACTCTCTCTCTCCATTCTCCCACCACATTACAGGAACCCTTTACTGACTTCCCACCTCTGAGTTTATCACGGTAGGAGCATGTGTGGGATCAGTTAATAAATTTGATAAGCATGAATTTACACCATCAAAGCATACAATATATTAGAAGTCTGTTCTAAACATAAAGCCTGCTTCTGGAGGGTTGATATGTAAATATAGCAAAAATAGGGTTGCCCAAGTATCCTGATGAAAGCAAATATGAACAGACAAATTCCTTGGATCAATGATTTTGTATTCCTAGTATAATATAGACTACAGTAAAATCAATAGCATTTCATTTTTAGTAAATGCATGTATTAATTTGCTTGTTACTTGTCATTTTGTAGCCATTTTCTGCTTAAATTGGCTATGTATCAGAGCAAAGCACAGAAACAAAGGAGTATAAAACTGTAACCATCTACAATTTGCAGTTTTATGCTACAGATGTATTGGATTTGCGTTGATACATACCCTTTCAGTGTTACACCTTCTGGTTTATGTTCATAGTTATCTTGTGCTGTGCATGTTTATGTTTCTGTTTCTTTTGCTTCTGCCACTGTTGCTTTCCTCAGATCTTGACAGCCAACACATATATGGTAAGGCGTCCACTGATATGTTATGCTGTGCAGTTCTATCCATTCTCTTACTAGACTCTTTTAGATAGAATCCTTATGGATATTATCCTTATTCTTTACTTTTGCTACTTGAGTGTATCTTACTGCTTGTCGAATTCTCCCATTGAAATCAATGGGGTTGCACTGCAACCGTGAGCCACACACTTGGCTCACAGTTGCACCGCAGTCCCGAAATGTGAAATCGCTGGTTGGCAATTTTAAAAATCAATGAATACATTCATAAAGACATAAAACAGGCATCAGGAGGTCGCAGTAGCACCTCCTAAATGCCTGCCAGCCACTACTATACTGTAAGCATAGCGCCTGTCAGAAAGAGCCCTAAAAACAAATATAAGATGAATTCTGAGTTGGTTGCTGTGAGTAATAAATGTAGCTCTTTGCTTATTGCACAGTATTATTAAACAGGCCTGGTAGTCCGTTACTGATTGTTGCTGATTTAGTAAAGGTATTTTTAGTACAACAGTAACTTCCTTTTGAAGATTTTACCTTGCTGGCTGCACGCTGTGGCTAAATGGGGGTTTGGCCAAAAAATTTTTAGGGATGTGGCCAGTGAATTTTATTATTGTAATATGGAAAAACACAACCTACACACTGGCATTTGTGACAATATGTGGGCAACATGCTGGCATTTGTGGCAATACCGAGGCAGCACAAAAGAAATCGTGGCACACTGTCAGTCATAGCAACATGTGGGTAATACACTGGCAGTTGTGGCAACACATGGGCAAGAAATATGGGTAGCACATTGGCAATTGTAAAAATATCTGGGTAAAAATTGAAAAAATTGTGGCAATGTGACGTCACTGCTCCAGTCAGCCAATTGGTGGCTGGGAACTCCTGTAAATCTGGAGACCCTGTTATCTGTTTATTTGCTGGTGTCTGCAGGTAATTTTTGGAGAGTTTCCAGGTCAGCTCATTCCATGTAGTTTAAAAAATAATTCATATGTTAAAAGACAGATAATGAACAGAAAAAACTATTGGCTGTACACTCAACGCTAAATACAATGTTCTTTCAAGTAGCTAAACCTCATTGAGGTCTCTACTCACATTAAAGATAACATTCTTCATTGTATATTCTATTCATATGTATTCTTTTGATACATTTCTGTAATGAGATGTATCAAAAGGAATGTGGCCACATGTTTTAGCACCCTTCATGCTGATGTTAGGAAGAATTATTAGGATGATGTCCTCAGAGCCTACACTTCTTAAAACAAGTCACCAGTTCCCATACGTCTATCCTAGTTTTAAAGCATATGTAAACCCTAATGCCGCGTACACACGGTCGGACTTTACGGCTGACTTTGCCCGGCGGACTTTTCGACGGACTTTATGTCGGACTTTCCGAATGAACGGACTTGCCTACACATAATCCACCAAAGTCCGTCGAATTCGTACGTGATGACGTACGACCGGACTAAAACAAGAAAGTTCATAGCCAGTAGCCAATATCTGCCCTAGCGTGGCTGTTGAACTAGCATACAGACGAGCGGACTTTTCGACCGGACTCGATTTCGCCGGATTGATTTAAAACATGTTTCAAATCTAAGTCCGTCCAACTTTTGAGAAAACAAAGTCCGCTGGAGCCCACACACGATCGAATTGTCTGATGAAATCCAGTCCGCCGGGCAAAGTCTGCCGTAAAGTCCGCTCGTGTGTACGCGGCATTAGAATTAACTTCTCCTTATTAATCCCTTTTGGTGTGCTAAATTATTCATTCAAGGTGCTTTATTAAAATCTGTGTGAGAAGTGCAAAATTCCTGTTGATCCTGCCAGAAATGCTGTGCTGTCCCGTTACTCTATTGCCCTGCCCAATTTTTAGCCTGTGTGGACTGCAGAACACCTCCCCCTATATTTGAATATAAGGAGAGGGGGAGGTGTTCCATAGTCCTGACACACTTCCTGTCCCAGAGTGGAAAAGCTATTCCTCCTAATATACAGTATACTGAGTGAGCAGTGTCAACCTAGGTGGCAGGATCACCTGAAAAAAAGCTTGGCACTACTGTTCTGTTCAGAAATGTTGTAATACTTCCCCTCTGTTTATGGAAATGTCTGCCCTTGATAGCTGTTCCCAAAATCAACTTTTTCCGTTTTTAATATAAAAACGACTGCTTGAGCATTTGTGGGGATAAGTTTCAATTTGTTCTTAGAGCAGAACCCAGCTAAAAAGTCAACCTTTCGGTCATGTGTTTATTAAATAGCTGCTAAATGTATTCTGAAATACTGCTAGTATTAGTTGTAGTTTGTTTTTTTTGTTTTTTATTTTGTTATCTTTGCATAATTCTCTTCACATCAAATATCAGACTGAGAGATGGAATGTTACGCTGTGAGCCAACTATCTTCTGTTGTCATGACATGTTCAGGCACATGGGGTTGGATGCGTAGGTGATTAGGCTGCTTGCAGACATAGAAATACAGGTAGATCACAAGGAGGGTTTTATGAATGCAATAATGCTCATTAAAAAAAAAAAAACAACATTTATACTCGCCTAGATGGATGCAGCATTGGTCCAATGTTGAATCTTTCCCCCGCCGCCTCTAGGCAGAGAACTGAGCGATCAAACACCGCTGACTGCTTGGTTACTGCTCACCTGGGTGAAATAATGAGAAAGGGAGAAATGGAGGAATGACAGAGAGTAAAATAGGAAAGGAGGAGAGGGAAGAAAGGGGGGGGGGGGAACAGCACCTGCTTCTACACCTTCACATCTTGCTCTTTCATCACAATTTATTTAATCCATATGTTAAACAACCATATAAAGTGCACATGCAGGTCTTATAACAGATGAATCCACTGGTGCTATAATGGCAAGAAAAGTGTCCAAAAGGTGCTGTCCAAATTCTTTGGTGATCACCATTTGACCTCTCTCTGAGCACACCGTGTACTCACCTACTGGGAAATTAATCATCAGTCTTATCTGCTCCAAATTATAACAACTATCTTGCCAAATGAAAGGTCCTCTCCAGCACATGTAATCTTTGCAGCACTTTAGCCCGCTGTCGGCTGAATCTTAGTCCCAAGAGTGCATAACTAAGTGCACTCCTGTGACCCACAGCAGAAACAGGGCCAAATAAGCTTTGGCCCTCCTTCTCTTTTAACAATCCATTTCTTAAACTTGAGGATGGGAGGCAACTCAGGGTTGCAAAGTCAGAAAGTTTTTTTTTTATCTTAATGTATTAAGATAAAAAGCCTTCTGTGTGCAGTGGCCCCCCTAATACTTACCTGAGCTCCATCTCTGTCCAGCGATGTCCGCGAGTGTCTTGGCCATCCGGGACCCTCCTGATTGGATGAAACACAGCAGCAGCGCTATTGGCCCCCCGCTGTTGTCAAAGTCAGCCAATCAGGAGAGGGAGGGAGCGGGGCTGAACCGTAGCTCCATGTCTGAATGGACACAGGGAGCTGCAGCTCGGCTTGGGTGCCCCATAGCAAGCTGCTTGCTGTGGGGGGCACTCAACAGAAGAGAGGGGCCAGGAGCACAGAAGAGGCACCCGAGAAGAGGAGGGTCCAGGCTACCCTGTGCAAATCCACTGCAACAGAGCAGATAAGTATAACAAGTTTGTAATTTTTTTTTTTAGAAAAAAAACAAGACTTTACAATCACTTTAAGGTAAAATTGACCACTTTTTGGCCCATGCATTCACGTTGGTTTGTTAGGTCCTTACAGGTGCACAATGGCAGTCGCCTTGCTTTGAAAATGACAATGGCAGAAATGTAAACCAAAGAACAAAAATGTAATACCTTAGAACCTACCAGTCCTTAGATATGGTTACTGCATTTGTTTTCTTTTTACAGGCTTTTTTCACATATTTCCACCTGGTGATCCTCTCAGTAACACACTTCCTGTCCTAGGGTGATAACGCTCATTTACTGTACTGGAGGAACAGTGTTGTTACTCTAGGCCACCCTTTTCCAACTATAGCGTCGTCTGGGTTTGTCAGGGGTGCTGCAGCAACCTATCTGAGAAAGGTTTGGTTAGAGAGTGGAGGCAGAGAAGCACTGGACCGTATGTCTGCACAGAGAGGCAGCTTCATTTAAACAACAGCAATAGACAGACTATTCCAGACATTTAGTAGAGCACAGGAAGTTAACAGCTCACTAGATATGTGGCAGGATCAACAGGTATTTTTTGTAACTACCAAATCAGATATAACAAATTATGGAACATACCAAAAAGGAGCTAATGAAAGAAGGTTTTAGTTATGGTTTACATACACTACAGGACCCACCATTCTAAATACCATTGGTGCCATTTGAGTCATGTTTGAAGCTGATTAAATAAGAAAAGGTTTATATTTTTAAAAGACTTATATTTTTTCTTTTGGTTTTGGCATTTTAATAGATGCTGGGAAACTGGACATTTGGAACACTGGTATTCACTGTCCTAGTATTTACAGTTACACTTAAGGTAAGATTAGACTATTATTTCAATTATTGTACTAAAGTTGTCTGGAAAAACTGTATATTATATAAGAAAATTATACATTATAAATGTAAGTTTAATAAACAGATATAGTGATGAAAAATATAATAAATAATTGATACATGTCAAAATAATCGGTCTGATACTCATGCTCTTAAGGCTTCATGCCAACGGGCGTTATAAAAAATTTGCTGTAAAGCTAATGCCGATGCCAGAAAAAATGGCGTTAAAAACACAATTTTATCAGCATTTTGCAATTGGCGTCAATGCGCGTTTAGCTGCACTAGCTTTTAGCCACGTTTCTCTGCCTCTATTCAAAATCAATGGTTGCCTATAAGAGCACATTGATTTGAATAGAAGTCGCACCAGAAGTCGGATCAGTGACTTGTCTGCTGAGGATCTTGAAGGGGAACTCTTGCCAAAATGAAAAAAAGAAAATTGGCATGGGATTCCCCCCCAGGACGATACCAGAGCTTCAGTCTGATATGGGATTTAAGGGGAACCCCCACACCAAAAAAAAAATGGTGTGGGCTTCCCCAAAATCCATACCAGACCCTTATCGGAGCACGCAGCCCGGCAGGTCAGGAAAGGGGGGGGACGAGCGAGTGACCCCCCCTCCTCCTGGATCATACCATGCCACATGCCCTCAACAAGATGGGTGGGTGCTTTGGGGCAGGGGCCATGCACCCCTGCCCAAAAGCACCTTGTCTCCATATTGATGAGGACAAGGGCTCTTCTTCCCGACAACCCTGGCCGGTGATTGTTAGGGTCTGCGGGCGGGGGCTTATCGGTATCTAGAAGCCCCCTTTAACAAGGGGCCCCCAGATCACGACCTCACGACCCCCCACCCTATGTGAGTGAGTATGGGATACAGTGTACCCCTAGCCATTCACCAAAAAAGTGTCAAAAATACAAAGTACACAGGGTTTTAACCACTTCAGCCCCAGAAGAATTGACCCCCTTCCTGACCTGGCCATTTTTTGCGATACGGCACTGCTTCGCTATAACTGACAATCGCGTGGTCGTGCAACGTTGTACCAAAACAAAATTGACGTCCTTTTTTTCCTACAAATAGAGCTTTCTTTTGGTGGTATTTGATCACCGTTTTTTTTTTTTTTTTGGCACTATAAACAAAAAAAGAGCGACAATTTTGAAAGAAAACACAATATTTTTTTACTTTTTGCTATAATAAATATCCCAAATTTAAAAAAATAAATACATTTTTCTTCAGTTTAGGCCGATATGTATTCTTCTACATATTTTTGGTAAAAAAAATCACAAAAAGCGTTTTTTGATTGGTTTGCGCAAAAGTTATAGCTTCTACAATATAGGAGATAGTTTTATGGCATTTTTATTAATAATTTTTTTTTTTTACTAGTAATGGCGGCGATCTGCGATTTTTATCACGACTGCAACATTATGGCGGACAGATCGGACACTTTTGGCGCTATTTTGGGACCATTCACATTTATACAGCAAACAGTGTGATTAAAAATGCTTCTGATTACTGTGTAAATGTGACTGGCAGTGAGGGGTTAACCACTAGGGGGCACTGCAGGGGTTAAGTGTGTCCTAGGGAGTGATTCTAAAAGTGGGGGGCTGGGCTACGTGTGACACGACACTGATCACTGCTCCCGATTTACAGGGAGCTGTGATCAGTGTCCTGTCACTTGGCAGAACGGGGAAATGCTTGTTTCCATCAGCATTTCCCCATTCTTCCTCTCCTCGAGATGATCGCGGGTATCCCCGTGGACATTGAGTCTGTGGGACCAGCGATCACACTCACGGAGCTCGTGGCATGTGCCCACAATGCCGCGTCCTTGAGGGCAACGTACAGGTATATATTAATATGCCTGTACGTGCCCTTCTGCCGACGTATATCGGCGTGAGCCGGTCGGCAAGGGTTTAACCTACCACCATGTGAAGTGTGAGAGGAAACCCATCTAGGTACAGGGAGAACATGCAAACTCCATGCAGGTAGTGCCATGGTTGGGATTCGAACCAACGACTCTAGTGCTGCCAGGAGGAAGTGCTAACCACTTAGCCTTAACCAATAAGCGTATATTGATTGGTTTGCGCAAAAGTTATAGTGCCTACAAAATAGGTTATTGATTTATGGCATTTTTATTATTATTATTTTTTTTTTTTTTACTAGTAATGGTGGCGATCTGCGATTTTTATTGGGATTGCGGCAGACAGATCGGACACTTTTGACACTTTTTTGGTCTAGAATTCAGACCAGTGATAGACTTTCTGAGGTTTTGCCCTTGGGTAAGGGTACTCGACAGGGCTGCCTCCTATCTTTGAGCCTGTTTGCCCTGGCATTAGAACTCCTGGCCATTATGCTGCAAAGCTCCCAGCTTGTTGAGGGCGCTTGAGGGTTGGCCCTCTGGAGGAAAGAATTTCACTCTTTGCCAATGACACACTCCTATATTTACATGACACAAATTCCTCCTTGTAGACCGCACTCGCTGACTTTGATGAGTTTGGATGCTGCTCGGGAATCCCTATCAGCTGGACTAAGTCGGTCCTTTTTCCTCTTAATCCCCAGACAAGGGAGTCTGCGGCCCTTACTCTGTTGATGTGGTTTGACCAATTTAAGTATCTGGGCATCCAGGTTACCCAGGATCTGAGGAGCTTTTATAGCCTTAATCTTAACCCTTTGTTCCTACAGTTGCATGAGGGGTGCTCTTCTTGGGCTAACTTACTGTTAAACTTAGCAGGACACATTAATATACTTAAAATTATATTTCGCCCTAAATTAAACTGTTTTTCAGAATTGCCCTATCTGGATAGCTGATTCCTTTTTCAAGAATGTTTGATTGTTGTGTTGGTTCTCTGGAATGGGTCCCACCCTCATTTGGCAAAGTCCACCCTTCAGGTGCCGGTGCACTGAGGTGGTCTGGTATTACCTAATTATTTGATTTACATATTACTGGGAAGCTATCCTAGTCACCGTTAGATTGTGATTTATGAGATCTAGGGCTAACGCTGCGGTCTGCCTGGAGGATGCCCTACTGGGCTCCCTTATGTAACTCTGTAACCTGGTGTATTGAGGCCCTAGAGCTTATGCTTCTCTTCCACACCCTACTAAAGTTACACTTTGGGTCTGGACCGCAGCTAGGAAACCTTTTTGCAGCCTAATTAGTGGTCTCCGTATCACCCTTTGTGGGGTAACCCTTCCCTGCCCCATTTCAGACTGTTACCCAACCCCCAGGTTTGGGCCTGACATGGTATCTTAGAGATGTTATGCCTGCAGGTCCCCTATTGTTGTTTTGAGATCTTTCCTCTAAGTTTAGTTTACCTGGGCGGATGTACTTCCTCTATTACCAATTGCACCGTGCAGCTCGATTTTTGTACCTCCCCGCTTGCAAACTCACCCGATCGAGGACCTTCTTTCGCAGGACTCCCTCCCCAAACCTTTATCTTTGTTTTAATTGGCTCTCCTCAGTGTGTCCTAAGATGGATAAGTTATGGGACAAGTGGAGAGCGAATATACCGATTTTGGATACAGAGTCCTTGGAAACTGTGAGTATAGCTCCAACCGCCCTATTTCCTTGTGGGACAAACTGATTCAAACACAATTTTTTCATAGAGTGTATTACACTCCTCAGTTTACACAGAATATACCCACAAATGTCCCCTGATTGTTCACGCTGTGACTCTTATGTTGATACATATTTTCATTTGTTTTGGACCTGCCCTATGGTCTGCAACTGACCCTCCCGCTCTCCTCTGACCGTGCACTGTTGGGCATACATGAGGACATGCAAAGGCCCCATTATACCAAATTATTCATTTCCTACCTGTTGTACTATGCCAAGAATGAAATACTTTACAAATGGACCACTCATTGGCTTCATGTGAGTCCTTCCTTAATGCGGTGCTGCCTATGTTCAAGTTAACAGACATTAATAGGAATTGTCATACAAAATACAACAAAATCCTCATCTTTAATTATTGGAGTTTCTGTCTTTAAGCCTTTGTTATTTGTTCTTATTTGAGGGTCACCTTACCAGCATGCTATACATTTGTACCCTGTATCTGGTTCTATATTGCTTAAGCTTAACTCGTGCTTGTTTTCTATTATGATGATTTGTAGCATCTAGTTACTTGCTGTTATGCCGTTGTTTCAATAAAGGGCAATCCTGGTTGTAAAAAAAAAAAGAAGAAAAGAAATGAGCAAATGTTAATATGAAGGTGTGCCATACCACCTGCAATTTACTCATGAAATGATTTACCACCAGTCTAAACACAAACAGATGACAGATCTAGAGCATTAAATATAACCTTTCATTAATTCTGGCTATGATTCTGGGTGGCCTGTTGATATCGCAGATTATCCGATTTTCCTTAATAAGACAACCATAATTTATTGTCTAGGCCTGCCCTGATTTGAGTTAATTAGTAGGCATCAGGGCAGGATTTATTCCTTCTGGCCCCGTAGGCCAAATAACTTGCACCACCCCTTTCTATCTCAATTGAGCCTTTGGTATTACACCAACAAATTCAGACTTCATAGCTCACAAGACACTTTTGGGAAATGAAGACAAAAGGAGAATATTTGCTCGCTCTGAATTTCTACACCTAGAACCCAATGACGAGAAGTGCAAGATATACAGTCACCGTACTCTGCCTGCAGATTAGTTTTAGGTGTACGGACCTTGAATGTGCGCATAGTGAGTTAACAGTAAAATATTTTGGCAGCAAAAATGCACAAACTGTATGGGAACAGCATCGCCGAGGCCCCATATGAAAAGCTGTGGCAGGCAGCAGTCTGCAATCTCCTATTATGCTTGGGAATATCATAATGATTGTCAGTAACCCTGTAGTTAGTTGCCTGTGTTCTACCCCTGAAAAATCTGCCACCCATGGCCACAGCCTATGTAAGCAATTCAGAAATCCCGCCTTGGGAAGCATGCTGTGCCTTTATTGATGCCATTATAGACAGCTACAACATGGTGAGGAGGATCAGTGATAAACACTGTCCACATTTTCTTGAATACTTTCACACACACTTGACTGTTAGAGTCATTGGGGGTCCCGTAAACTGTAGTTGCATGGTTGTGTTTCATTTATTTTTTATTTTTTTTTGTCTGAAAGAGGGGTAGTTCTTCTGAAATGATACTCTAGTTATGTTTTCAGTTATCCTTTACTACTGCAGGCAAAAAAAAATGTACTGCTTTTGCAAAGACAATGTAGTGGCTTTCATGTAACAAGTTTTATTTACTTTCAGCTTGCACTGGATACACAATACTGGACGTGGATCAACCATTTTGTGATCTGGGGATCACTTTTATTCTATATTGTCTTTTCTTTGCTATGGGGAGGGATTGTCTGGTAAGTTTGCATTTTACCACTTTATGGTCAGCATTATACACAGCAATATTTTTAAATAAAGATCTGTGTATATTTTAAGGGTTCTATAATAAGGTAAAGGGCAGTGAGCGAAGCTCATCCAATTAGTCTATATTTAACATTTCTAACTAATCTAAAACTGATGAGAGGGGATATCTGGTTACTTTATATAGGTTGGTACATTCCGCACTCACAAATGTAACTGACAGATTAAAGCCCAACGCCAGTGAAGCTTTTTTTATCCCTTCCCTCCAAAGAAGTACCCACCCTCTGAACAATACAGCAGGAACCTCCTTGTCTCGGCCACTCCTGAACTGAGTGAAGCTGATTGGTTGTTACAAATAGTTTTGTTGTTTCATGAGATCACATCCATCCCTGCATGGCCTGTGCGCTATTTTGGATTCTTTCTGGGAGCACAGCTTGGTTGTACACCAATTGTTGTACAGCAATTATGATAAGGTACTTGTGCATTGCATTGTTTTCAGTGAGTCTGAGCTGAGTCTGAGCTGACTCATAGACTAAGGCTGACCATACATGGTTGGAATCTCCAAGATTCAAACCGTTAATGGGCAGGCTGATTGTACCAAGTTGATCAATCAACTTGGGTACAATCAGCATGCCGGATTTGCTTACGATTAACCCGTGGTCGCAGGAAAGAAATTTGCACCGTGTATGGCCTGCCTTAGAGAGTAGGACAGACACAGAATATGCATGTTCAGAAAGCAAATATTGCTATCCCTTGATAATATAGAATTACAAACAGAAACATGTTTGCTTTTACAGGCATTGTTAAAGTTTACATTAAACTGACCACATTCATATGAGCAAATCAAAAATTTTTAGTGCCCTTTAAAGTCTATTGATCAGTATCTAAGACTGCCTAAAACTGCAACTGGACATGGGCATTTAAAATCAGTTCAGGTCAGTTTTTTACCTATTTGTGCTTTGCTCCTATTCCTTGATGCAAGTCAATGTGAGTGTATCCAAATACCCATTTCAAAGGGTAGTGTGCATTAGACCTTAAGGCCCCTTTCACACTGCAAAGTCACATGAAAAGTCATAGCTCAGGATTTCCAGTGAGTATCGTTCATATCTGTGTGACTTCAAGTCGCAGCAACTTCAAAGTAGTCCCTGCACTACTTTTTGATTGCGACATTGATGCGACTTGAGGTCCATATACCTCACGATTACACAGGCATTACTTTAAGTTGCGTCAAAGTCGTGTGGCGAAGTCATATCAGAGTCCCCCAAGTGTGAAAAGGGCCTAAAGACCAAGTTCATCTTTGTTCACCTTTTTTTTTTCTAAATTCCAGATCTCCTATGTACAATATAGCATTAATGTTCTTCTTTTACAAAAAAAAAAGCTTTCCATTTATTCTACACATGCTTACCTCACTGTCCTCATGGCTGTTTGAAAACACTTATCCATTACTTCTGCCTTACTTCCTGGACAGACTTTAGGTCATGACACAGGAAGGAGTTGATCAGCTGATCTCATTAGCACACACCCTGCATCAGCTGTTCTCAGCTGGTCAACTCCTTCCGGAGTCATGACCTAAAGTCTGTCCAGGAAGTAAGGCAGAAGTAATGGATACGTCTTTTCAAACAGCCACGAGGACCCAGAGGTAAGCATGTGTAGAATAAACGAAAAGCCTTTATTAAAAAAAAAAAAGAACATTAAAGCTATAGTGGTATATAGAGGAGCTGGAATTTAGAAAAAAAAAGTTAACAAAGGTGAACTTAGCTTTTAATAAAATGCAGGTACCGGTGCCCTTTGCACTCAGCATGAAAGTCAAATGCTGGTCTGCCTTTTCCTGCCTCCATCAGTAGTTGTTTGTCTTTGATACTACACTGGAGAACCAAAGCAAAGTAGGCATTAGGATAAACAAGTGCCCCAGGTTCAGGGCTCCCGATGCTCTTGGAAAGATTCTACAAGTGCCTGAATTAAATGTGTAATACCATTTACATTTGTAGATTGGACTATCTTTTATTAAAAAAAAAAAAAAACAGACAACCAACATTGTCTGTTTTATTACACCTTTTTTATTATTATTTTTTCTCTCAGTTCATATTTTATAGTGGATTCTACCTCAGGCTTGAGAGAATTGTATTGGTTGGTGAACATTTAGCGTGGTGCCCATTTGGCAGTAAAACTATATGTGATGTCTGGGTTTGAACAAAATGCCTGAAGGACATGGTTAAATTATTAACATTCACTGTACTCTAGATGCCACGCTATTATTTGGAGCTGGTTTTGTGTTGCATACACTTGCAGCTGCTCTGTGTACCAAGTGCTTCAAGCCTACTCTTGTAAACTATGTTATAAATGGTACATTGGTACACATTAAGAAAAACTAGCAAGAGATTTTTATTTATTAATTTTTTAGCCTGTTTTTTGTAGCCAGAAAATTGACAGACAACATTTTTTTTGTTTGCACTATTTGTTTTAATTATTGAAATCTTTATTTATTTCAGGTACTTTTATATAGCTCTGTCAATTTACGCAGCGCTTTACATATACGTTGTATGGTCACATCAGTCCCTACCCTCAAGGAGCTTACAACCTAAGGTCCTTAACACACATATATACATATACTAGGGCCAATTTAGACAGGAGCCAGTTAACTTACCAGCATTTATTTTGAGTGTGGGAGGAAACCGGAGTACCCGGAGGAAACCCACGAAGGCACAGGGAGAACATGCAAACTCCAGGCAGATGGGTCGGAATTCGCACCAGCGACCCTTTTTGCTGCTAGGTGAAAGTGCTAACCACTACACCACTGTGCTGCCCAATGAAATCTTGTCATTTTTATTATTTTTATGATGACATCTCGAGGCCCTGGCCCTTAGTTATTTAAGAACTGTCAGATGGCGGAGCTGTCAGACAGCGGGAGCCTTTGTTGGGTGCAGAGCTTCTTTTTTTTTTTGGGGGGGGGGGGGGAGGGGGGGTTTGCAGTAGTGGTGGGCATTGTGATTGATGTTGCATCTACTTCGGGGGACATTTATTCATTTATATATATATATATAATTTTTTTTAATAAAGGACTTAAAAGGACAACTGTTGTTGCGCTTTTATTTACTTTTTTGGTGAATGAATAGGGCTACTAGTGAGGCTGGGATCTGGGGGCCCCCTTGTTAAAGGGGGCTTCCAGATTCCGATAAGTCACCCCCCCCCCGCACACCCACGATCACCCGGTCAGGGGTTTGGGGACAAGGCAAAGCATCAACATCAAAGCATGCTTGCTTGTTCCCCCACCCCCCTCTTCTTGGCCAGCTGGGCTGCATACTCGCATAAGGGCCTGGTATGAATTTTCAAGGGGACCCCACACAATTTTTTAAAAAAATATTGGCGTGGGATTTCATTTAAAAGCCATACCAGACCCAAAGAGCCTTATGTGGATTAAGGGGGACCCCAAGCTGTTTTTTTTCTGCATTTTTCATTGCTGGCATTCTTTTGTTTACATTCATCTGTCAGTGGGAAAGCCCACTGACTGCTGGTAAGTCATCAGTTGTTAAGGACGTGGACGCCACAGAAATTGAATCAGTTGATCATTTTTCGTCTGATTTGTATTGTTCCGAAAATTTGGAATTAATTAGAAAACGAATATACAAAATAAAACTAAAAAAAATGTGTCCAAAATTATATTTGGACCGAAACAAATTGCATCTATTAGCTGCTCCTGACTACATTGTATCTATTTTGGTTACATTTTAATAAGCACTGATGCTGAAACATCTGTTAAATTGATCAATGTAGGAGAATCTGCTGCCAGCAACTGTGATACATGGCTTGGGCTATGAGAGCTCTGGGAGAGCTCATTGGATCAGGTGTTCTGTCAATGAGGAGTATCCAAATGACTCCAAAGGGGTCAGACAGGGGTATTTATAGTCTGGGGTAGTGCTGGTTGGTGTTCTGAAACCATATAAAATAGCAATGTTTACAGTTTAATATGCATGTAATGTGCTGTAGCAAAACACCCATTGCATCAAGTATTGTTTCCGTTTTTAATTTAGAACCTTTTGTAGTTTAATGTGCCTTTTTTTTTATCATTTTAGGCCATTCCTCAATTATCAGAGGATGTATTATGTCTTTATGCAAATGCTGTCCAGTGGTCCTGCATGGCTGGGCATTATACTCCTCATTACAGTCAGTCTCCTCCCAGATGTTCTGAAGAAGATTATATGCAGACTGTTCTGGCCCACGGCCACAGAAAGGATACAGGTAAACAATAATACTCAAATGCAATGGAGAAAGAATATATTAATCAGTTTTATAAATAAATCTATGAAAATGGTGTGCGATGTTTTGGTCAGAAATAACGGTTTCATTTTATTACCTATTTTTTAAATATTCATTAATATATTGTTAATATATTCATTATATGCATAGTTTTATTATTTCTATTGATTAAAGGGAACCTGTCATGATGGTGGCTATTTGTCACAGTGATGGTTTATTGTAGGAGGCTGCCGTTGCCTGACTCCTGGAAGCCAAACTAGTTCTGGGGCAGACATATCGGTGTCTGCTGATGACAAGGGTGTGCACGGCTTTGGAACTGACTCGGCTTTCAGGTGTTGTACAGTTGCAATCTGGATTGAATCCTCAGCTGTGGCAAAAACAGCCATTTTCACAGGTTTTTAATGTGGACCTGTCAGTATTTTTTTTTATTTTTTCTCAAGAAGGAATTGGACAATGTTCAAAGTGCAATAAACTAGCAATAAATCAAAAACCATCTTTGGTTGCAAGGAAACAAATGTAGATGTATTTGGCCTGGACACACATTCTTGTTTAACCTGTCTTTTTTTTCTAGCATACAGTGCCTTGAAAAAGTATTCATACCCCTTGAAAAGTTTCCACATTTTGTCATGTTACTACCAAAAACCTAAATTAATTTTATTGAGATTTTATGTGATAGACCAACACAAAGTGGCACATAATTGTGAAGTGAAAGAAAAATAATAAATGGTTTTCCAAATTTGTTACAAAAAAATATGTGAAAAGTGTGGCGTGCATTTGTATTCAGCCCCCTTTACTTTGATACCCCTAACTAAAATCGAGTGGAACCAATTGCCAGAAGTCACCTAATTAAAAAACAGGGTCCACCTGTGTGTAATTTAATCTCAGTATATATACAGCCATTCTGTGAAGCCCTCAGAGGTTTGTTAGAGAACCTCTGTGAACAAACAGCATCATGAAGGCCAAGGAGCACACCAGACAGGTCAGGGATAATGTTGTGGAGAAGTTTAAAGCAGGGTTGGGTTATAAAAAAATATCACAAGCTTTGAACCGCTCACAGAGCACTGTTCAATCCACCATTCAAAAATAGAGAGTATGGCACAACTGCAAACCTACCAAGACATGGCCGTCCACCTAAACTGACAAACTGACAGGCCGGGCAGGGAGAGCATTAATCAGAGAAGCAGCCAAGATGCCCATGGTAACTCTGGAGGAACTGCAGAGATCCACAGCTCAGGTGGGAGAATCTGTCCACAGGACAACTATTAGTTGTCTACTCCACAAATCTGGCCTTTATGGAAGAGTGGCAAGAAGAAAGCCATTGCTGAAAGAAAGCCATAAGAAGTTCTGTTTTCAGTTTGGGAGAAGCCATGTGGGAGACACCACAAACATGAAAGAAGGTGCTCTGGTCAGATAAGATAAAAATTGAACTTTTTGGCCTAAAAGCAAAAACGCTATGTGTGGCAGAAAACTAACACTGCACATCACCCTGAACACACCATCCCCACCATGAAGAAAAGCATCAGGTTGTGGGGATGCTTTTCTTCAGCAGGGACAGGGAAGCTGGTCACAGTTGATTGGAAGATGGATGGAGCCAAATACAGGGCAATTTTAGAAGAAAACATGTTAGAGTCTGCAAAAGACTTGAGACTGGGATGGAGGTTCACCTTCCAGCAGGATAAAGACCCTAAACATACAGCCAGAGCTACAATGGAATGGTTTAGATCAAAGCATAATTATGTGTTAGGATGGCCCAGTCAAAGTCCAGACCTAAATCAAATTGAGAATCTGTGGCAAGTCTTGTAAAGTGCTGTTCACAGATGTTCTCCATCCAATCTGACAGAGCTTGAGCTATTTTGCAAAGAAGAAGGGGGAAAAAAACTCACTAGATGTGCAAAGTTGGTAGAGACATACCCAAAAAGACTTGCAACTGTAATTGCAGTGAAAGGTGGTTCTACAAAGTATAGACTCAGGGGGGCTGAATACAAATGCACACTACGCTTTTCAGATATTTATTTTTAAAAAATTTTGAAAACCATTTATCATTTTCCTTCCACTTCACAATTATGTGCCACTTTGTGTTGGTCCATCACATAAAATACATTTACGTTTTTGGTTGTAACATGACAAAATGTGGAAAATTTCAAGGGGTATGAATACTTTTTGAAGGCACTGTAGGTTAGAAAATGAGTGTTTGTGCCTCAATGACTGATGAGACCTATACGTGTGCTGCTTACCTATCCCATCATAAAACTGGCAACTATGGAGCCTCTTGCCAGGTGTTGGTTTTCATTGCCCTACCTAGGCTTGAAAGCTAATGCTAACCTCAATAGTTGCTATATACAACATCTACATATTCTTTGCCTCCAGTTTTATAGTGTATATAGAGCTCTGATGATCAGAAAGCAACTCAAGATGCTGTGTAGCATGTAAGTGAATCATATTAAATGGATTAAGTAGCCTGTAACTGAATCACTGGTAGTCAGGTAAAGATGATTTCTGTTTGCTTGCTATGTATTACTGCACTTTGTACATAATCTTTGTTTTTGTACTATACAATGGCAGAAGCCTAGTCATTTAAAATTACAGGTGAGCTGAGAAATCTAAATTAATTGTTACTAATAATTACTGCAATTGTATTAAAACATGGCAGCAGATTACCAAATTCTGTACAATGTTGCATTTATTTTACTAAGATTTAGCATGTAATTCTACTTTTATTTTCTCCAGTGTTGTGAGTCTTTATTATATATAGAATTATATACACCTGCAGTATGTAAGCTAACAGTCATTCTTGCTCGAAATGTATTAAATGCTAGCCAGTTAGTATCCAGGTACTGTTATTTGCTTTTAGCTTTTATGTTCTCTATGTGAAGAAGCATCATTATGTTATTTTGAACTAATACTCTGTTAGAGAAAAAAGCTCAAAAAGTGGGTTGTGTGCAAGTGTAAAATGATCATATTTCACAGAAGAAAAAGAAAAAAATAGTTAAGCAAGGCAAACAATGTCCAAATAACAGCATCCAATTAGATTTGTTCCTGACTTTAACACCTAATTGGTTGCTGTGGGTAATTGCCATTTTCACCTTAATTTTTCTCTTCGGCCCTTTAGGTTTTTTAAAATATTAATAACCCAGGCACAGGGAATGATGAGAAATCTGACTCTATACAGCGTACGGGCTCCTCTCCTCAGATGTTTTGCAAAATTGCTAATTTTATTGCAGGAAAAAAGAGTATATTTGCATCCTCACAGGGTGGTACTGTGGATGCGAATATAGTTAAAACAGTGCCACATCCCAAAATTTATAGCAAAATTAGTTGGTGAACCCTTTTGGACTTTATAGGCACCAAGATACACAAATATTTAAAAAAAGTATATATTTTATTACAAATTTACTAAAACATAATAGTGCAAGTTAAACTTCTCACATTAGCATACTACCCAAACTACAGTATAAACATCAACAAAACCACCAATAGGGCCCCATCGTACCCATAATCAGTGCACCAGTGAATTGTGGCCATCAATGTCTGGGTGGGCTTGATGTAAGTTGATGTAGCAAAATGAAGCTCTACATTTTTCATGCCATTGCGCTTCTTCGGGAGCTTAGGGTGAGTATTCGTTTGGGTTAACACCCTGTAAAGCTAGCTTGATGGCTTTAAAAACAATCAGAGGAGCAGGTGTGCAAACTGTCATCCAGAGTATCACATATCCATAATGGATAGTAGAGGGCCAATATACAGTACTTAGAAAAATTCTCAGCCACGGGGTGCCTTTATAGGTTAATATTGGTAGCATAGGGTATAATATGTACAGTATATAATAGAATACACCTAAATCCTGGGATGTAGGACAAACATTGTCTTCACAGAATCCCCCCAGTCGCTAGACCAGATAATCAATACAGCGATGTCCCAGCCATATACCACCTAGGTTACAGGCATCCGTGGTAGTGTATCCAATTGTGACAGTGGTCTCCTCACCATAAGTCCACTCGGGGGGCGTGCCAGAAATATTCCAGGAAAGCCTTTCCAATTAAAAAAGTCAGTACCTTTTTCGACCTCAGTTATGCCTGTTTCTCTTATGCTGCCTGACATGCTGAGACTCTGTCTACACAGAGAGAGATGGCCTGTACTTATTTCTGTTAGCTGGGAATTGTACAGGAGCACTACAGCAGAGGCAACTTGCTCCATTTCGGATGGACAGGCATGCAACAGGGCAATCTGAGGTCAGTATATGTATTTACTTTTTTGATGGAGGAGGAGGCTATTCTACAGTTATAGGTGTGCGCAGCCTATTGCATTAGGGTGTGCACCCTTAAGCTCAAACACACGTGCATGTGCGGGTGTCTACATATATATGACCCCGTCACATTAATTTCCCTGCTGGCACAGTGAAAGAGAAGAGCATAAACACTTCTCTTATGGCAGAGCCGGTAAGGGGGAGATCTTTCCCCTGTTTCTGCTGCTACACAGATCGATAACACTAACGTGCATGGGGTGATTAGGGTGTGCCTGGGCACACCCGGCACACCCTGTGCGCACGCCTATGTCTACAGTAGTAATGTATAGTTACCCTTAAAGAAACGTAAAAGAAATTTCAGCAGCATCTCAGTTGGCTTTACAACACTGCCATCTCACCTCCTATGTTACAGATTTGGAAGTAAATATGCAAGTACCCACCTTTTGAGCTTTTTTTTTTCTCTCTACACTGCACTAATTCTGCATTAGCAATGCTTTAGTGTTTAATAAAATGTATCCCTTGTGTTTCTTTCTCCTTCTTCCTTTTCCCTTTGCTGTCTTCTACTTGCTTTGCATAAATAACTGCTGCCTTGCTTACACATTGCACGTGGGCATCTGCTGCCACCTTCTGGGGAACTTACAGACTAAACAACCGTGCCTTTCTGTTGAGCAGTCCACCATCTTTATGCTTTCTCAGACCACAGGCAATATAACTTTCTAATGGACCTAAAGGTGATCCTTTTTTTTCTGACTTTTGCATGATCGTAATTTCTTCTACAGACACACGGGGCTTCCTGTCATTCATTTTCTTGATTTCTGTCTCTACACTCCTGTCGTCACAATATACATAAGGAATTCTATAATAATAAAAAATATTTCAAGGGGAAGGATGAACTATTGCTACCTTGTAATTATAGTTAGGTCTTTTTGCTTTATTTAGCATTAAAGCATGGTATAGAGAAAACTAAGGAAAGCAAATGTTGTTGCTTATAGCTACAGGTCAGAATCCAGCTGTCCCATTTTAATCCACGTGGATGAGAAATGATAGCTGGACTTTGATTGCCAAATGAAACTTGGCTTTCTTGTACAACAGAGACACTGTTTAGAATATCTTGGACTCATGGGATTTTTTGCTGGCCCCCTGGTTTACATACAGTGAATGATTTTTATATTGCAGCCTGATACTACAGTTGTTTAAATTCATTTATGAAAACATAATTTTAGAAATATCTGTGAATTTATTAAAAAGGAAAAACTGAAATATCACATTGGCATTAGTATTCAGACCCTTGGCAACAAATTTAGATCAGGTGCTTCCCATTTCTTTTGATCATTGCCAAGATGTTTCTACACCTTGATTGGAGTCCACCTGTGGTAAATTAAGTTGAATGAACATGATTTGGAAAGGCACACACATCTCTTTAAAAAGCCTCACAGTTGACAATGCATACTGTATCAGAGCAAAAGCCATGAAGTCAAAAGGAACTGTCTGCAGAGCGCAGAGACAGGATTATTGCAAGACACAGGTAGGGGAAGGGTACAAAAATATTCTGTTGCACTGAAGGTTCCCAAGAGCACAGTGGGCTCCATAATTCTCAAATGAAAGAACTTTGGCAAAACCAGGACTCTTCCAGGAGCTGGTTGCCTGGCCAAACTGAGCAATCAGGGAGAAGGGCCTTCATAAGAGGAGTGGCTTCGGGACAACTCTGTGAATGTCCTAGAGCAGCCCAGCCAGAGCCCTGACTTAAACCCTATTTATCATTTCTGGAGAGACCTGAAAATGGCTGTCCACCAACCATCCAACCTGACCTGAGCTTGAGAGGATTTGAAAGAATGGCAGAAAATCCCCCAATTCAGGTGTGCAAAGCTTGTGTCAAACCCAAAAGTACTCAAGGGTGTAATTGCTGCCAAAGATGCTTCAACAAAGTACAGGGTCAGAATACCGATGTACATGTGATATTTTGTTTTTTCTCTTTGGTGTCCGTTTATGAAGCAGTGGTCAGTGGTGATCCTGAGGATCGCCGCTGATCGCAGTCCATAAACAGTTTATGAAACAGTGATAATCAGGGGAGAACATGTTTGAACTTGTTCTCCCGCCGATTATCACTACACATGGAGAATCCTCATTAAATGACACAGAAACGGCCAGTTTATGAAGCGGTGATCTCACCGCTTCACTGGCGATCTGAGTCAGAATTCACACTCCCCGATTCACCAGCTCAGAGCTGGTGAATCGGGGAGTGAAGAGAGAATCCCGGGGGATCTGAGGGGGAAGGAAGAAGATTTTTAACTTCCTTCTACCTCGTTCAGACCCCCCAACACTGTAAGCATGTCCCCCTGTCATATTTATGTGTATACATATATATACATATATACATATAATGTGTATATGTATATATATATATAATGTGTGTGTATACACATGTATATATAATGTGTGTGTGTATACATATGTATATAATGTAGGGGGACTCATTATTTTATTAACAGTAATCCACGCCGTCTGTCAGTGTATTGAGCGGTGATAATTTATCACTGCTTAATAAACTGACATCTCTGTATTTCTGGTGCTGTAATCTTGTAAAGTCTCACGAGATTCCAGTATCAGGGGCCGTTCTCCACTGTTGGAAGTATTTGTAGATCTCTTCACTCCTCCAAAGGTGAAGCGATCTACAAAGCTTCATAAACTGGCACACAGAGGTGAAAGATCTTCACTGTGAATGCCGGAGAATGAAGCAGTGAATAGATTTCACTGCTTCATAAACGGACACCTTTATAATAAATGCAGATATTTCTAAAATTCTGTTTTCCCTTATGGAGTAAGGAGTATAGATTGAGAAAAAAATTAATGTAAACAACGGTAGTATCAGGCTGCAACACCACAAAACTGAAAAAGTGAAGGGGGTCTGAAAACATTATATATACATTTTCCAGGTTTCTATATAGGGGCATTGGAATGAAAGAATCTTCTGGTTCTTCTACAATATAATAGTACTGTGCTCCTACCTGGAAGAATGGAAACATACTATGTTAACAATCTTTGAAAACATAGTACAGGGATATTTCCATCATGAGCTCACAACACTATTTCAGGTGATATGGCACAATTTTCATCTATTCCCCAGCTCCCTCAAGTCCACTTCCCATGTAAATAATGATGAAAACAGTGCAGTGATGCAGGTCCCTGGGTTATCCTCTACATCCGCTCTAAATAGGTTCTGATTGACCAACTATTCATACAGTATAGACCTACTAAGTATTGCAAACGCAGTATTTAACAATGTAAAGCCACCTTTGGGAATCATCATACTGTTCCTGCTATGTATATGGTGGCTGATAGTGTTCTCTACCATGCACGGCATGGGACTTGGGGACAAAGCAGTAGAAGCCTTCTGTAGCAACAGGTAAAATGTATTTTGTTTATTACTATATAGGCCTCTTTTTTTTTTTTTCTTTTTTTTTTTTTTATAGCTTTGCAAACCTTCACACCATTTCTAGGTTCAGATTGATCTCCATTATCCATTTTATTTCCTAGTAACTACAATAACCGTTACATTTGAAACCATGTTTGCTATTCAGTGCACACACCTATTGTGCTCAGTTGCCTTGACTGTCCAATACTACTATGGGTGTATCGCATTAAAATGGCTAACAGCCAGAGCAGTACATCAGAGTTTCATCATTGCCAGTGGGACTAATAGACTTGGCTGCAACGAACAGCAAAATCTTTGGAGGATTTATATTGCCCGAGAGCAGCACTTTTATTTTTGCTTGCTTCTTTTATTTTAAGACTATGCCTTTGTCTTGCACACGATTTCTCCTGAAGCAATCATTTTGCAGAATCATTCCTCATGCTTGCTTTATTTGTAATAAACTAACCTGATAATTCAAAGATATGGAACTGTCATCTCGATCACAATGCATGCTTGCCATTTAACTATACAGCTAATAGCTCATTTGAAGAAGAGTAGGTGGTTGTCACAGGAAGATTAGACTCGGCAAGACTGAATTCATGTGATTCAAAAGTTATATTATTTAACTGGTGGTACAAAATACACTCAACTGTCACTTTGTTAGGTACACCTTGCTGGTACGGGGTTGGACCCTTTTTTGCCTTCAGAACTGCCTTCATTCTTTGTGGCATAGATTCAACAAAGTGTTGGAAACATTCCTCAGAGATTTTGGTCCATATTGACATGATATCATCACGCAGTTGTTGCAGATTTGTCGGCTGCACATCCATGATGCAAATCTCCCTTTCCGCCACATCCCAAAGGTGCTCTATTGGATTGAGATCTGGTGCAGGGTTTCTCAACTCCAGTCCTCAAGGCGCCCCAACAGGTCATGTTTTCAGGATTTCCTTTATTTTGCACAGGTGATTTGATCAGTTTCACTGCCTTAGTATTTACCACATCCGTTTCATCTGGGGGAAATCCTGAAAACATGAACTGTTGGGGCGCCTTGAGGACTGGAGTTGAGAAACACTGATCTGGTGACTGCGGAGGCCACTGAAGTACAGTGCACTCATTGTCATGTTCAGAAAACCAGTTTGAGATGATTTGAGCTTTGTGACATGGTGCATTATTCTGCTGGAAGTAGCCATCAGAAGATGGGTACACTGTAGTCATAGAGGGATGGACATGGTCAGCAACAATACTCAGGTAGGCCGTGGCATTTAAATGATGTTCAATTGGTACTAAGGGGCCCAAAGTGTGCCAAGAAAAAATCCCCCACACCATTACACCACCACCAGCCTGAACCATTGATACAAGGCAGGATGGATCCATGCTTTCATGTTGTTCACCAAATTCTGACCCTACCATCTGAATGTCGCAGCCGAAATTGAGACTCCTCAGACCAGGCAACATTTTCCAATCTTCTGTTGTCCAATTTTGGTGAGCCTGTGCAAGTTGTAGCCTCAGTTCCCTGTTTTTAGCTGACAGGAGTGGCACCCGGTGTGGTCTTTTGCTGCTGTAGCCCATTTGCTATAAGGTTTGATGTGTTGTGCATTCAGAGATGGTATTCTGCATACTTTGGTTGTAACGAGTGGTTATTTGCGTTACTGTTGCCTTCCTATTATCTCAAACCGGACTGCCCATTCTCTGACATCAACAAGGCATTTTCAGCCACACAACTGCTGCTCACTGGATATTTTCTCTTTTTCGGACCATTCTCTGTAAACCCTAGAGATGGTTGTGTGTGAAAATCCCAGTAGGTCAGCAGTTTTTTAAATACTCAGAACAACACACTGGCACCAACAACCATGCCACGTTCAAAGGCACTTAAATTCCCTTTCTTTCCCATTCTGATGCTTGGTTTGAACCACGTCTAGATGCCTAAATGCATTGAGTTGCTGCCATGTGATTGGCTGATTAGCAATTTGTGTTACCAAGCAATTAAACAGGTGTACCTAATAAAGTGTCTGGTGACTGTATAAACTCTTTCCCAAAGCAGCAGATGGTGTTTAGCCAACACTTGCAATTTCATCAAAATTGGCTGTCTAAAGGGGCACATAGAGCTCTTTAAATATTTTTGGAGGATCTCTGCTGGTGAAAGACAAACTCGATAGGTTGGAAATTTTCAGCCTTTGGCCTGTTCCTATGAGATTAAAGCAGCAGCAGCGCATATATCAGAGGACAAGAGACCTTTCAGTGGTCACAGAGTTTCTAAAAGTCCTTATGTGGCTTGTGACAAGTTTTATGATTACATCAATAGAAAATAAACTTTGTTTATAAAAAAATAAAGTTAAGGTTTAACTGCCATGTAGATGCCATTAAAATAAAGATAGACTAATAAAAAATGGGAAGACACAATGAAATTGGCATAAAATAAAGTACACATTTTTAAAGTAAACCTTACAAGCCTGGGCTATTGAAACATAGAATATAATGACAAAATGCATAAGCATGGGTTACCTACAGTGAAAACTGCAAGCCCGAATGATCAAGATATCTACCAGTATAGACCTCTAAATTTTTAAGTAAACCTTAAATGTTCGTGTAACTTCTGACAATCTCCAGGGTCTCCCTCCATCACATTAAGGTACAAATTGGGAGGCTTAGAGGTAGAATGGGAAGATTTACAGGGAACATGTTTTATTTGCTACTTCAATCTCCAAGGCTTGTGACTGGTTTACTTTTTAAGCGATTTTCCAGCTTTACATTCCCTTTAACTAGTCAGTTTAAGCCAAGATGGCCCAAACAAACTATTTCCTACAATAACAGCTATGCTTGTTTGGCACGCTTTATAAACTGTTTGTACCCTTGGCTACATACACTATACAGCCTTGTGTTCTGGTTGTGGGAAAAGACCATCCCATCTCACACCCGCAGCAAAATCGAGTCGGCTCAGTGACCCAAACCAACTAGTTAAAGTGAAAATGAAACTGGAAATCCCTTTAGGTAACACTATTTGTATCTTGAATCACTACACAAACCACACCCAAAGAGACTAAAAAGAAATAAATATATCTGTAAAATAAGTAGAAAAGGAAATCAATGTGAGAATTTTTCTACTAGAGGCTAGAACAACATGATATTCGGCTTGTGTTGTTATAAAGATCTTTATTTTGCTGTGTTAAAGTCTAGCCACATTTGGATGGAGTAGAAAAGGGTAAAATCCCTATCAGCAGTAAAAAGGTTTTAGTCCTTCCCTATTCTGTCCAAAACCAAAAGAAAAAAAAATGTACCCTTACATACTTTAATTCAATCACTTCATTTAATTTTTAAAGTAGAAGTTCAGGCTAAAACTAAAATCTCTAAATCTACTTACATCCACATTCTAATGCCGCGTACACACGCTCGGAATTTCCGACAACAAATGTTCGATGGGAGCTTGTTGGAAATTCCGACCGTGTGTAGGCTCCATCGAACATTTGGTGTCGGAATTTCCGACAACAAAAATTTGAGAGCTGGTTCCGATTCGTGTGTACACAATTCCGACGCACAAAATTCCGCGCATGCTCGGAATCAAGCAGAAGAGCTGCACTGGATACTGAACTTCATTTTTCCTGGCTCGTCTTGTACGTCACCGCGTTCTTGACATTCGGAATTTCCGACAGCATTTGTGCGACCGTGTGTATGCAAGACAAGTTTGAGCCAACATCCGTCGGAAAAAAATCCAGGATTTTGTTGTCAGAATGTCCGAGCATGTGTATGCGGCATTAGCCTAACCTATCTAGCCCTGTAATGAAGAAATCACTATACATACCTTTTCTGAAGTAACTCTGGTGCGGTCACACGCTGAGCTGTCAACAGCGGCTTGTGTGTGTAGGCGGGTGTATAAGAGGCAGCCAGCAACAGAAGCCCCATAGTAACTCTATGGATGACGTCACTTCTCAGGCATTTCACAGCTGTAATCAGTTGTCTCCTGCACACAGCTTCTGCTGCTAGAGACTGGACCGGAGCGAATTCAGAAAAGGTATGAATAGCAACTTTTGCTTTACAGGGTTAGATATGTTAGTCATACATTGTGGATGCAAGTAGATTTGCAGATTTTAGTTTTAGGGTGAACTTCCACTTTAAGCTATTTCAGTCAATTCAGTTAATCTCTTACCAATCTCTTCAATTTAACACATTTTAGATTATAATAAGTATGTAATACGCTCTTAACTATAAAGGGTCAGTACACCCACAACTGATATATTATCTCTAGATACTGGAGAAGTAAACCACATGACAGTTTCTTATATCTTTAAGGACTATATTGGCAAGATCTTCCCTTGGGTTGCTAGGTCTGTGTTGTGGCCATTATGGGTGTTCCTGGTCTTCTTAATGGATATTGTATTTATTTTATATTGCACGTAATGTGACACAAGATTCTGTAATGTAAAGTTGGGCAGGAACACCCAAAGAGATGGGCATAAACAAAGCTAATAACTACAGCAGGGAGATCAGGCTATTTAAGTATGCAAGATGCATAAAAAGCCAGGGGCTGACTCTGCCCACTGGGCTCCACCTATACCTAAATTGTCACTTTTGGGTGAACAAACCTTTTAATTGCAAATGTAGCCCTTTCCATGTGTGTTAATTCACAAGTGACGCCCAGAGCATATCTTGGTGTTCTTCCCCTCCCTACAGCAGACATTGAAACTAAAGTCGGGCATTGAGGGGCCACTTCTGGAAGAATCCAGTGCTGTAAACAGATAAGTGCAGCAAGCTCACTGGATAGGTACCGTATGATATGTGTGTGATCATGATGTTTTTCTCTTGGTGTGCTGACTCTCAGTATTTTCCTCCAAACCTTTTTGCTGTGCGTGATTTTATTTTTTTAATATCACATCATGTATTTTACTATGGGAAGCTTGTAAGTATGTTAGAAGATGTAAGTATACAATTATCTGTTTTGAAATTATTTGGCCTTCAACTGAGTATTACTACTATCTAATTGACCATTTGTGGATTATGCTTGCCGCTTTGTCAGGAAACAATATTGAGCCTCATTTATGGAATTGTCCTAGGGGAGAATCATCTTGGAGAGGCTGTGTTGCTCAACAGCAATCAATGAAGGCTTCC
The DNA here is from genome assembly GCA_037952925.1 of Lithobates clamitans. Lineage (NCBI taxonomy): Eukaryota > Metazoa > Chordata > Amphibia > Anura > Ranidae > Lithobates > Lithobates clamitans. The sequence goes on along the minus strand of JBBGZY010001250.1, from coordinate 3,452,884 downwards.
ATGAACTCCCTTGCTTTGAAGAGAGAATCTGATTGGTTGCTATTGGGCAATGAACACGGACTGGTATAAAGCTCTGGAATTTTTCAAAATTCATTAGCTGTTTAAAATTTAGGAATAAAAAAACAAAACACAAAACCATATGCTTAAGGAGTAGAGGTCTCCTTTACAAGTCACTAAAACTTTATTACCTTACTGATTTTTAGGCCAGGACAAGTTCACTTTTACAAGTATTAGAAAAAATATAAAAAAAAGAGCAGTTAATACAGAGATACAGAATATTCCCTGTAGAATGTGAATTATCAGTCTCTCCAGGGCAGTTCTAGAAAACAAGAAACTACAGTTGGTCTTATGTAAGCAATCATTTTGCTTCTGTTATCCCTCTTGTAAAACCAATATCTATTACTGAATGGTCGAATTAGATGAATTAAATGTGATCACTACTGCTTGGAAGCTAAGCTTCAAGGTGTTGGTACACATTACTGATAGCTAAAGTGACTGCAGCTGTCAGTAAGGTTGTGCTGGATGCTTGTTGTTATAATATATATAATATCTGATTTTGTACAAGAAATGTTTGGCTCCATTTAGAATCAGTATTAGGATTGTAGCTGCTTATATAGGTATGCTTATGGATTTAACATTCGATTTAGAGTCTAGGTGGGGGCCCGCAGTTTGGCTAAGGCTGAGAGTTGGGTAGAGTATTGGGAATTGGGAAGAGTATTTTAGAAATCTGGCACAGTACATTTTGGAAACAGAAGGGGTCTGTTCTTCCTCCACTCTATTCAAAACTGCAGTCGTGTGGAAAAGTAAGTTCACCAAGCAATTTTTTTACTTTTTCATCATATTGGAACAGGCAAACGTTACTTCTTCATTTAAACTGTGCCTGCAAATAATGGTAATGTACTTGAATAAAAACACAAGGAAAATGTTGACTTCTCACTCACAAAAAGATGTAATGGTGTACTGTGTAAAGTGCACCCTTGACCTCACAGGCCTATATTGTCTCCTTTAGCAGAATGGACTTTTGCATAACTGCCAACTAGTTCCTGATATAGACTTTTAAGGGCTTTAGAGGGCTCTTTTGATCCTGACATGTTGACACCACCCACGTCCGTTGCAATGAGAACACCAGACTCTGAATTTCCAAGGTTAAATCCTTTTTGCTGCTGATAATATAACTACTCTATTGGCGGCAGTGCCAGCATGTAAACAAGTTTGTTAAATGTTTACTCTTGGCTGCCCGCTTTCTAGTAGAAATGATTGGGTGGCTGTAAATATGCCCAGTCATTTCTACATGCTTGGAAACATGGCTACCCAGCACCCCTTATGACCACCACCATGTGTTCCGGGCTTACCTATCCCTCCTGGGTATCTGGGGACTTTCTTGGTGGTTAGGATGGAAAGAAGTGGGAGATCACTAAACATTCATCTGCTGTTCTTCCCTGTTATAAATGACCCTGGATGTGCTTAGCTCTGTGTGCTTCTGGGTTCAGAGCTGTCAATCTCTAGCCACTCTGACCAGGGAAGAAACTAACTGAGCAAAGTCTGGGTTCAACAGGGGTGACATGTTTATTGTTTGTTTTTTGTTTTTTTTAATCTTTACAAACACTGTATCAGACCATGGGAATTTTTAAGTGTCATTTGTTTAAGTATATCAAGTTCATCTGTAGGCATAGTTTGAATGATTACCTGTTCAAATATGTTGATTACCTGTTCAAATATGTTGAAAATGTTAACAGTTTCCATGGGGTGCACATACTTGTTTCATATGACTTTACTTGAATGACATATATGCAGTGGCGGCTGGCAAACAAACCTGCCCCCCCTCAGCGGAAGATGGCAGTGGTGATCAGTGCTCCCACCAAAACCACCCCCTGCGCGGGAGATGGACGGTGGGGATCAGTGCATCCAACCCCCCCCCCCCTATTATCAAACAACTGGGTGGGCTCAGGGCTCTGCCAATTAGAGCCTCAGGCTCTAATCATGCGCTTAAAAAAAAACCCTATTGAAATTCATGCGTCCGGCACCCTGCATGTAGATTAGGAGCCAGGTGCATGCATTAGGGGGGCGGTGCCCCTAATGGACGGGCCGCCACTGCATTTACGTAATTTGCTTTATAGGAGAGTACGCAGTACCTTTCAAAATGTATAGCAGATTCATAATATGTCTAAATTATTAAATACACATCAGAATCCCTTCAGAATTCATAATCCACATCCCATCATTTGGGACGTTGTGTTGGAGACTATAATAAATAACTAAATGTCAATATTCAATATGACTGCAGCTGATATATGAGCCAATCTATGGGAGTCATAATTCATATAATACAACAAGACTCAGTTACACTGTGTTCTGCCACTAATGTATAAACATCTCATAGATATCCATTTCTAAACAAGAGGATGCTTTAACACTTTTTTTATTTTACATTATTATAGTGATTTAACCTGTATGTGCTTTTTATTTTTTATATTGGTAGTTATTTCACAAATGTTCTACAAAAAGGTTTTTTTTTCATGTAATTCAAGATTAAAAATGTTATTGTCATGTCCACAAGGACAAGAACAAAGCAGAATGAAATGCTTCCTTAAAGTCTAATAGACAACGTGTAACTAAAATGACTCTACCATAAATACCAGCAATATACTAACAATTCTAAAAGTAATTAGATGATAACTTGTAACAAAATAAAGTCACTGTAGGCAGAATATGAATTTAAATAGCTTTTTTTTCTATATTGTGTTTATATATCTTGTATATCTTTGTTCATTATGATTGGAGCTAAAAAACAAGATTTTATTTTTATTCAGTTTTAATCAGATACTGTAAGTCTTAACCCTGGGTTCCCACTGATGCGGTGCGGGAACCAGCACGATTACGGCGCTGGTTCCCACATCGCTCCTCTCCTGCAGGCAGTTCACACTGCCTTGTGCGAACCGCTGCGTGCGTCATTAACAAAGTTAATGACACCCCCAGTTTAGTTCACAGATCGCAGTGCGAGAACATCCATGCGATCTGATTCTAGTGTGGGGAAAAACAAGTCCCTGCACTATTTTCTGTGCGAATCCAATGCGAGTTCAGCCATACAACTGTATAGCTGAACTCGCATTGCTCAGAGATCACATGTGATCGGCACCTGCAGTGCGGGTGCGAATTGCATGCGATCTCTGAGATCGCGCTAGTGTGAACTCAAACGCTTTGACATTGGGAGCTCATGTCGCATGATTTGTGAAAATCAATGTTTCCCTATGGGAGCCATCTTAACTGGTCTGATACAGGTCGTTCCGACTTTGAAAATGCTCCGTGCACTACTTTGGTCCGACTTTGATCCTAATTCAGCCCATTGAATATCACTGAAGTCGGATCAAAGTCAGATCGCCGTCTTGACTGACCCGACTTTGGCATGCGACTTGTGCTCGGAGGATCTTGAAGGGGAACTCCACTCCAAATTAAAAAAAAAAGGCATGGGTTCCACCTCAAAGAGCATACCAGGCTCTTCGGTCTGGTATGGATTTTCAGGAGAACTCCCACGCCGAAAAAACTGCGTTGGGGTCCCTCAAAATCCATACAAGACCCTTATCCAAGCACACAGCCCGGCAGGTCAGGAAAGGGGCTGGGGACGAGTGAACCCCTCCCCCCTGAACCGTACCAGGCCACATGCCCTCAACATAGGGGGGTGGGTGCTTTGGGGCAGGGGGGCCCTGCGCCCCCCCACCCCAAAGCACCTTGTCCCCATGTTGATGAGGACAAGGGCCTCTTTCCGACAACCCTGGTTGTCGGGGTCTACGGGCAGGGGGCTTATCGGACTCTGGAAGCCCCCTTTCACAAGTGGGCCCTCAGATTCCGGCCCTCCACCCTATGTGAATGAGTAGAGGTACATTGTACCCCTACTCATTCATCTAAAAAATTGTCAAAAATAAAACACATTACACAGGTTTTTAAAGTAATTTATTAAGGCAGCTCCGTAGTCTCTTCCGATTTCTTCTCCCCTCTCCGACTCTTCTGCCCCCTCCACTGATGTCTGCTTCCTCTGCCGGTTCTTCTCCACTGTCGGGGTCTTCTCCGCTATCTTCACGCTCTTTTTTTGGGTCTTCTCCCTCTGTTCTTCTTCCGATGTTGACTCAATGCTCTCTCCCACTCTAATGTTGGGTGCGGGGTGTGCCACTACTTATATTGGCATGAGTGGGGTCACCGAAGGACCGCCCCTTATGACATCACCGCCCCATCATGCCATGGGTGCTGACGTCATAAGGGGCGGGGCCTCCGGATGACATCACCCGGTGACCCCGCCCCATACCAATATAACTAGTAGCACACCGGGCACCAGCATTAGAGCAGGAGAGAGCGTTGCGTCAACATCGGAAGAAGAACAGAGGGAGAAGACAGCGGAGAAGAGGAACAGAGGCAAAAGACATAAGAGCTGCCTTAATAAATGACTTTAAAAACCTGTGTTTTATTTTTGACATTTTTTTTTAGGTGAACAAGGTGCTTTGGGGTGGGGGGCGCAGGACCCCCCCCCCCGCCCCAAAGCACCCACCCCCCCATGTTGAGGGCATGTGGCCTAGTATGGTTCAGGAGGGGGGGTGCTCACTCGTCCCCACCCCCTTTCCTGACCTGCTGGGCTGTGTGCTCGGATAAGGGTCTTGTATGGATTTTGGGGGGACCGTTTTTTCGGCGTGGGGGTTCCCCTGAAAATCCATACCAGACTGAAGGCCCTGGTATGCTCTTGGAGGGGGAGCCCATGCTGAGTTTTTTTTTTTTTACAATGCGTGGAGTTCCCCCTAAAGATTCATACCATACACAGTGCCTGGTATTGTCGGGGGTCGAAGTCGGATCCCTGTTCATTGAAGTCGGACTTTAAGTCACAGGGCAAAGTTTGATCCAAAGTGGTACGACTGTTGTGTCGTACCAATGTAAACCCAGCCTATATGTGGCATATGAATATTTTATATATCATTTGCACCCATCAGGCAGGGATCTCTAAACCTTCACCTTGATTTTGAAGGCACAGCTAACAGTTGATATTGTGAAATAGACCTTTATAGCAGATTACATCAATTGCAAAATGATGCACAGAGAAAGGGACATAACCCATGTACTCCAATTTTTCCTAGCAGAGTTGAGTCAGACCATGCCACCTGACTGACTCAGCCACATATAGAGTGTTTCAAGCTTTGCAAACTCAGTTTCATGGATGACTTTGTCACTCAGTACTTTTGAATGACTAACTCAGAGCAAATATATAGAAAAGGATTTCAGACTTTGCTGTGACCTTAACCAAAAATTACCAACTGGGACTTTAAAGGTACAATAACAGTCCAATCTACCATATGGCAATTATTGGGTTAAATCCGGTGGTAAAGAGGCAAAATATTGCCTCCTCACCACCTCCTAATCACTTTCGGACCGCCACCGTCGTTATACTAGCTGCCACAACCCCGGTATCTTCTTCTTCAGTGAGCGATCCGGTTTCAGATAAAAGTGGTCTCTGCAGCGGGAAACCGTGGGATCACTTTTATTGGCAGCAGCAGAGGGCCCCCCTCCCGCCGCACTTCAGTGCTCTCCGTCGCTTACCGGAGCCGTCAGCAGCAGCGGAGGCGATCGGATCTTCACCCTAGGTATGGAGACGAGGGAGGGGAATATGGCCCCCACCCGTCTCCATATCATTGCAGAGCGGAAGCGATGTCAAAATGTCACTTCCGCCCATAGCTCTTTTTTTAAATGACAATTTTTTTTTTTTAATTGCATTTTAGTGTAAATATGAGATCTGAGATCTTTGACCCCAGATTTCATATTTAAGAGGACCTGTCATGCTTTTTTTCTATTACAAGGGATGTTTACATTCCTTGTAATAGGAATAAAAGTAACACAATTTAAAAAAAAAAAAAAAAAAACAGTGTAAAAATAAAAAAATAAAAGATAAAATAAATAAGGAAAAAAAAAAATTAAACGTGCCCCGTCCCGATGAGCTCGCATTTTTTAAATGTCGTCCATGGAGATTTTTAAGGGTAAAAGTTTGTCGCCATTCCAGGAGCGGGCGCAATTTTGAAGCGTGACATGTTGGGTATCAATTTACTCGACGTAACGTTATCTTTCACAATATAAAAAAAAATGAGCTAACTTTACCGTTGTCTTATTTTTTAATTAAAAAAAAGTGCGCTTGTAAGACCGCTGCTCAAATACGGTGTGAAAGAAAGTATTGCAATGACCACTAATTTATTCTCTAGGGCAGCGGTCTCCAAACTATGGCCCTCCAGTTGTTCTGGAAATACAATTCCCATCATGCCTAGTCATGTCTGTGAATGTCAGAGTTTTACAATGCCTCATGGGACGTGTAGTTCCGCAACAGCTGGAGGGCCGTAGTTTGGAGATCCCTGCTCTAGGGTGTTAGAAAAAAATGTATAATGTTTGGGGGGGGGGGTTGTAAGTAATTTTCTAGCAAAAAAAAAAAACAGTTTTTAACTTGTAAACAACAAATCTCAGAAAGAGGCTCGGTCCTTAAGTAGTTACATGGCTCTGAAAAACGATCCAAGCATCCAAGATCTTTTCAGAGGAGCAACAGTCTCTTCCACACATGTGAAGGAGCCCTAAGAGTAGCCAAGCAAAAGCATGCAGGGAAGTAAAGTGTTAAATCTCTTCACATGATAACAGAAGGTTCAGCCTGATGTCCAACCAGGATGACAGTGTAAGGAGATACATGTCTATGCTGACAGGTCAGCAGTCCTGCAATTGGAGACACATTCCACAAGCAGTTCGCTGATAACAGAAGATAAGAGTGATTGGGCAGCCTGTGACAGCAGCTAAGGAGATCCATGTGTCAGCCCAACAATAAATAGGGCTGAGCTCCTGTGAAGTGAACATCCTCTTATCATATTTGACTTTACTTTCCTGCACTTTCCTCCCTAGCATGTGGACACCTTGCTGATTCCGGGGGGGGGGGGCTACTTGACCCCCCTTGCCCCCTCCTGCAGACGCCCATGATCCTTAAGTATACTTTTTTTTATTCCAAGCCCTCGGGAGAAGGAGGTGAGCTCAGAGGCAAAGGAAAAGGGTTGCTCATCTGGGAGCACTACAGAAATGAATGGACAGACAAAGATTTGCGCATCTTAACTCTTAATGCTAGTGCACACAAACAACCATGTGTGATATGAACAAGCCCGAAATTGTTTGTGTGCACTAGCATTAAGAGTTAAGATGCGCAAATCTTTGTCTGTCCATTCATTTCTGTAGTGCTCCCAGATGAGCAACCCTTTTCCTTTGCCTCTGAGCTCACCTCCTTCTCCCGAGGGCTTGGAATAAAAAAAAGTATACTTAAGGATCATGGGCGTCTGCAGGAGGGGGCAAGGGGGGTCAAGTAGCTACTTGACCCCCCTTGCCCCCTCCTGCAGACGCCCATGATCCTTAAGTATACTTTTTTTTATTCCAAGCCCTCGGGAGAAGGAGGTGAGCTCAGAGGCAAAGGAAAAGGGTTGCTCATCTGGGAGCACTACAGAAATGAATGGACAGACAAAGATTTGCGCATCTTAACTCTTAATGCTAGTGCACACAAACAACCATGTGTGATATGAACAAGCCCGAAATTAACCTAGGGAGATCAGTGAGGATTTTTTTGAAACTCTGTTTCTGCTTGTTGGGTGAATGTAAAGAGTTTGATGTCCATAGTCTGGGCACAGATGAACCTTAGTGCTATGTCCATGTTAGGGAAACTGGAATCTGGTATCTACTAAGTCTCCACGTATAGATTTGGTTATCTTGGTAAGCATCACATACTGTATGCAGTAGTTGTCTAGCCATGTAAAATCCTAAAACCCAAAATGTATTCCTTGAGGCAGAGTTATGAGATCCCATTCTTGATTCTGACCAGAACCTTGAGAGTTGATATACAAAAAACAGTTTTGCTCCTTAATTACATCATTTATATTTTGTGAAAGTAGGGGTCAAAAATTTCCATCTTGTCTGGGTGGGTAAATATACCAATATTCTTGTTTCACTTCATACAATGAAAGCCAGTTTATCAAGCTTTTCTGCCTCCTAACTTATGTTCTCTCTCCACAGAATGCTTCCAGCCTCTCTCAGGACCATGTTTCTGAGTTCACGCCTCTAGCCTCCATGCAGAGTCCAAACTACCAAAGCAACGAATTCAACAGTGCTACAGCCAGCAGGTCTAATTATTTTTCTAAAAAAGTGATGCTTACTCACTGGCGAGGCAATGATTATTTCCACCTTCCATCCCTCTTTGGCTATTCCAATACCCGCTATAGTTCCAGTACGGACTCATACCTCAGCCGGTCAGGGTTGGAAACATCAGTGTGACAGATCACCACTGCAGGCCTTTATGAACTCTTATTTTACTTTATATGTTGGGAAATTCAGCAAAATGATTGTTGTAAAAACAATAGCCTCTTGGATGCTGACCACCACTGTTTAACATTAGGAGAGATTGCTTCTTTCTCGGCCTGGGAGGCTCTTGGTTTATTTTTTTAAGCACTGCAGCAAAGAACAATCTTCACAGTCTGGTACTGTGTGACTGAGAGCACTATACATTTTCCTTGTTACCTGTTTAGAGTTTTTTGTGTTTTATTAGTCATGTCAGCTTTAGTTGTTTTTATACTACTGAACTATGTGTGAATGATTTCTATTATATGTTAAAGTCAAAAAGGTAGCTGGTGGGTACAGCATAACATACTATCTAACTGTACATCTTGTTCTTTTTTTTTTTTTTTTTTCCTCTGCTGCTGGTACCAAAAGAACAAGCTGGTGTTTTCCCTGTGTTCACTGCTTTTAAAGAAATAATATCCATCAGTCATGTCATTGTAAGTTGCCAAATATGTTCATGTCTTAGTTGTGTTCCTCCTCCCATTAGTTCCTCTCTGGATTCCTATATGTGCTCATGTGCTGTGTGGCATACATTGAAGTTGATTTATTAAAACTGGAGTATAAAGGAAAAAAAAGCCAATACTTAAGTGTACATTTGTTTTTATTGCAATAAAATTGCAAAGAATGAAAGTGAGTACTTTTTTGTAACCCAAGAATTCATCAAATCTGATGAAGTAGTGCTAAGTCACCATTATCCTGAATGTGACCTTTGGCTGCAATCCTGAAAATAACCACAAAATGTAGCCTATAGCCTGAACCTAATTACAACTCTAAACCTGAACTTACACCTAACACTGTTAGTAGAACTTTTAGTTTAAATCCACTAAATACATTCTAGGGGCACTAAAACCAAATCTGTTCAATGACTTACAGTTTTATTTCTTTCTAAACCAGCTACAGCCAGTAGAAAAGTCAGTGCCATGCCAGCACCTGTAGACCCTTCCCCCCTGTGTGTAAACAGTGTTTACTTTGCAGAGGTACACCTATAGTACTGCAGTTAGCAAAGCTCATGCAATCAGCAGGGAGCCTGAGCTGGGTTGACCTCAGAGCTTTAAGCTGGCCATACACCTATAGATTATGTGAAGATTTTCTATGGTTAGATGGAAAAAGTGGAAGATTCCTCCATCCACACAGTTTAGCGAACATGGAGAAATCTGTTGCACTTTTTCCATCTAACCATAGAAAATCTGCAGATAATCTAACGGGTGTATGGCCAGCTTTAGGCCTGACTCTTTAGCGGACATGTTGGTCTTCTGCAAAGAGGCCGCTGCATCTCCAGAAAGAGCAAGGGTCCTTCTCTGCTGTATGCTGGCAGAGGATGGGCTTTTCTACCCAGGCTGTGGCTACTCTCAAGAAAAATATTTTTTTTTTTTAGTTTGGGAAACCGAGAGCAATAAAAAAAACTTGACATAGATTCTAACTTCCCCTACTCTATTAAAAAAAAGTTTTTGATCTGTGTTTTTGTTGGAGATCTTCTCTCAGTTCTCTCTAAGGACAGTAAAGGCTCATTCCCACCAAGCTGACTGTGCTGCGTTGATCAGCTACATATACTAAGCAGGCTCAACCCAAGGATACATAGAAAACCAATTGTTTTCTATGTACCCTGTTCACACCATACAGATTGATGTGTTTTGCAACAAATGTATTATGTCTGCATTTTTATGCATGGCTTCATACAGTAGCACAGTGCAACATGCATAGAGTTTAAATCTATTGTTTTTGTCTTAATGCTAAACAAAGTTGCAGTACAGGTGTAGAAGGCACACCAGCATGTGCATTCTACACCCCATGATTTGCACCTGCTTCTGTAAATGGGCCCTTATGTAAAAGGTCTATAAAGCCAGAATTTCACAGTTGCATTGTGGTAATGCATAGGAATGTACATTAGTGTGCTCAGAATTAATGGCACCCCATTACGCCATTTCCAAGGCACCTGCATTTCAGCGCACTACAATGCATGATGATATTTGTGGCACGCTGTGTAGCTAAAAATAGTGCATGCACCTTTCCTGGTACATTAGGAAGCCCTTTCAAATTAACATTAATATGTGACATTATTATGTGACATTAATATGTGACATAATGTATGGTAACACTGCAAAGATGTCAATGGTCCCTTAGGGCACTCTGGAAAGAAGTAAAAACTTGACAGAGGTTTCTTCCTCACTCACAATCTAAAACTAAAAAAAATCATAAATCATATCATAAATAACAGATCACCAACACAATATAAACAAAGTACATCTCTTTTCTTTGCTCCAGTTCTTATAAATCAACCCCAATGTTTCTTCCTAACTATGCTCATCTATAAGTGCCGTTACCACCGCAGGAAAGAAACTCATGGGACAAGACTGCTTTTTAAGGCCCCCTTTCACACGGACGGATAGAATTGTGCTTTTAGCTGTGGATTTTCTGGTTTTATACCACAGCTAAAAGCACACAATGCTTTCCTATGGCCCCATTTACACACTGCATTTAGCGGCGATTTAGTTACATGCGGTTTGGTGCGGATAGAAAAAATAGAATTGACTGCGTCCAAGAGAGATTTAGCGCAGCTATCTGCACATCACTGCAGGTAATCGCAGTGTACTATTTCTCCTGCGGATAGCAGCGGCAATAAGGAAAGAAAAGCAACAGGAAGCACATCAGAAATGGCAAGAATGTTCTAAACGCAGCCGCATGTAAACGCAGGTAATCGCACTGTACAAATGCAGCTGATCGCAGTGCCTGGAGTCTTGAATTTTACAGATGTGCAGGCATGACCTGATCACATTTAGGTATCTATGATAACCTCTGGGTCTCTAAAAACAAATGTTTTAGCTATGGAGAGAGCTCAGGGAGGTGAGCTGTATACTATGAAGGCACTGACTTATTAGGGTAAAACAATACCAGTCATTGTTTTTCAACCGGTCTGATTGCTGTTTCCACAAATAAGCCTCGGGCAGAAGTGTCTTCTGGTGCTTCGTCATCTAATGTCTATGGAGACCTTCTTTTCATGCCAATGAAAGTTATGCTAGCTTTAAATGGACAGGTGTTTTGGCAGTACGATAAAAGGTGCAGTATTTGCCATACATATTCAATATTGGGCCAATAATTTTACTGAGGCATATCCCATTCAATAAAAAGCTTTGGTGAACCATATTAGTGGAATAAACTTTTTCCAGTATGCCGAGTTTCCTAATGACATATGATGCAGAGTATTATTGCTCCTACTCCTGCTTCTGCTTAATGGTATGTCAAAATACAGCATTTAGTACTTAAAATACAAAAAAATGTTTTTACATCAGCAGACGTATATGTATATATACATATTTCATGTATGGCCAGAAAATGAGAGAAAATTTGCATCAATTAGTTACGGCACAATTCTACTACTCTAATGAAAAATCCCTATTGCCTTCTCCAGTAGTAGAGAGAACCAGCTTCAAATAGATCCTGATTTGTAGTAGCAAGAAACTAGACTTTATTGCCTTTATCTCCTTTGCACATAGATGCCCTTTATTTACCTGCCTACAAAAAGCGTAGACTTCCTATATGTTTAAGATGATTTCTGTCTGTGCATTACAGAGATATTTATTGACTGCTTAAACTTTACTTTAAGGAATTGGATGTTTTCTCCTTATTAAAGGAATATAAAACACCCACTAGAGTACTGTCAGGCTGCTTCAATCCCCAGCAGAAGGAACAAAGTGCAGTATCTCATGACAACCAGTCATAATTCGCTTTACTAAAGCTAGTGCATTACAAGATGGATTGTGATTGGTTACTACAAATACTGGAATTTGCACTTTCTCACCTTGCACTATTCTGTTGGATTCTTTTTTTTCTATATACAATTCTAACTTTGCATAACTTATAAGTTTTGAAACAATGTACAGCTTTTTCTGTAAAATAAACTTACTTTTCATGATGTCTCATACATTTAATGCCCCCCCCCCCCCCCTCCATGTGTGGTCACCCATATTTCATAGCTGAATTTGTCTCAAGCAGGAACAGAAGCCGAGTTCCCATAATACAAAGGAACTTTTTAATGCTTTTATTGCCCAAGTATTGGGGGGTGATACTAAAGTTAGAGTGCAAAATCTGATGCAGCTGTCCATGGTAGCCAATCAGCTTCTAACTTTAGCTTCTTCAATTCAGCTTTGACGACAAAAATATCTGGAAGCTGATTGGTTTCTATGCAGAGTGGCACCAGATTTTGCATCCTCCTGTTTTAGTAAATTAACCTCATTGTCCAACTGCATTAGTTGTTTTCCTTATACAAAGAAAGTGGTAAAGTGTTCATTTGATTGTATTTAGCAATCCCAAAAGCTCCTTTTGAAAAAAAAAAATATCTTGGCCTTCCATTCAAGGTTTTTTTTTTATTATTATCTTTTTTAACAGTACATATGTATCATTTTAGTTTTATACAGACAAATATTTGTGCCTAGACATATCCCAGTTGTACACTTAAATGTGGTTCTGATGTGTTTTTTTTTTTTTTTCTTTTTTTTTATAGAAGGCATTATTTCTGTAAGTTAAGATGGGCACTAGATGTCCTATGCTGAGAACACAAATTTTAGTTTTTTGTGCCTGCACAATGTACAACATCCTCTGTCGTATCAGTCTTTTTTTTTCTTTGCTGTGTTTTTTTTTTTAATGTAAAAATGTACAGTGTTTTTGAAATCATTTCAAAATGTATTTGCAAATGGCAGCAATTATGTTTTATTAAAACTTTTTTTTTTTTTTTTTTTTTTGACCAAAAGAAAATAGTACTTACAATAGAAATCCTGACTTTAATAAGTTATTTTGTATGTTAAAACATTTCTTTCTTTCCTGTGACGAAGTAAACTGCATACATTCATGTACTTGGGTGGATAAATGTGATGAAAGATATGTTGGCACTGTATGAAAATAACCTCAAAAGTACTGTCCCTTAAAATATTTGGTATTGACTTGTTTTGTTGACATGCTTGAAATTAAAGTGAGAGGTTTATTATTTGTAAAAATGCTGTTAATCTTTGTGTTTTTTTCTTTTTTTTCCCCCCCTTAGACTACATTCACACAGTTGTATTTAAAAAATAAAAAAATTACAAGCATTTTTTATTTGCCAATCTAAACACAGCTGCATTGTTCTCAATAGAGACAGTCCTACAGATGCATAAATATGCACCGTGGTACACAAAATCCAAAAAACTGTGTCCGAGGACATACGTATACATGTACAGTATACTAGGCATTCTGGTATAAAAAATAAATAAAGGACAACGTTATACATTTAGAACCGATGTAAAAGAAAGTATCATTTATGAAGGAAATTTTGTTACAGAAAAACATCAGAAAAACAGAAAAACATCAGTAACATTTTTACAGCCGTGTGAATGTAGCCTTAAAGTGTTACTAAACCCAGGACCCTGCATTCACTATATCTGGTCTCCCACAGTACACAGAACATGGAAATGCAATTATTTTAGTAAATATAAACTGCTAAATACCTTTTTAAATCAGCAGTATATGGCAGTCTTGTGACGTCTATCAGCATCCGGCCGAGCACTAGTTAAAGCTTGTAGGAGGAGTTTTCATTCTTCTCTGACTGTCCTATAAGGCTGCAGGATCCCTGACCCTCTGTCTGGTCCGTGCTGATCACATGCACCCTTCCAAAAAAAAAACTCTCTAGCAATACACACCAAACTGAGCATGTGCAGAGTGCCTCCTAGGGCTCTGAATTATTAGGAGATGGATCGGGGACAGTAAAAGAAGGGGAGGATCAGAGAAGACTGGATCAAACAGCCTTTTTACACAATGTGCAGGATTAACCCCTTAGGTTCCACAGGGAGTAAAACAAGCATGCTCTACTGCATATACAGACTGATTTTACTGTTGTGGGTTTAGTAACACTTTAAACATACCTCCCCAACTTTTTGAGATGGGAATGTGGGGACACCTATAAGCAAAAGTATGTAGGCATAGGACACCCCCTGCCACACCCCTTAAAGGAGAATTCTACAAAAAAATGATTAGTGAAACCCACAAGTGTTTTTTTTAAACAAATAATAATCCTTTATACTGGCTCATGAAATTTACAAATGGAGCAATTTTCAAATTGGATGAAAGTTTTAGCACTGGAAAACACTTTTTGAAAGATAAAAAGTGCATTTTATATACAACTCTTCAGATCAGACCAAAATAAGGGGACAAATGGGGTGGAAACAGGGACAGAGTTTGTTCTTAATTAGGGACAGTCCCTCAAAATCTGGGACGGTTGGGAGCTAAGCTTTAACCACTTAAGGGCCGAGCCTCTTTTTTAGATGTGTTGTTTACAAGTTAAAAACATTTTTTTTTTGCTAGAAAATTAATTGGAGCCCCCAAACATTATACTTTTTTTTTCTAACACCCTAGAGAATAAAATGGCGGTTGTTGCAATACGTTCTGCCTCACCGTATTTGCGCAGCGGTCTTACAAGCGCACTTTTTTTGGAAAAAAATTACTTAAAAAATAAGACAACTGAATGATAAGGTGGATGTGTATGGAGGGGGAGAAAGGCATACACCTCCCCTGCAGCCTCAGAGCCACTGTCAGAGGCTCTGAGGCTGCAAGGGGAGGTGTATGCCTTTCTCCCCCTCCATACACATCCACCTTATCATTCAGCTTATTGGGGCTGTCTGAACCATGGATCTCCTTGTCTGACATATTAAGGGTTGCTAATTTGGAGTGCCACCCAGTGGGGATACTTGAGCATAGCTCTTCTTTGATTTTGTTTATAAGGCTATATCAGCCCTGAACAATTACTCCTTGATTCAACCCAAAGCTTTATGCTATCTTATTCTACACTTTGGCCCCTCTGTGGACCAAAATGGTTTGGGAGGTCCTAGGCGGGTGAGATGCATCCAATTTACTTGTGAATTTGAACCACTAAACTCTGTTTATACCTACAACCTAGTTGTCTACTATTTTTCTCCAAACTTAATTGGGCTTGTATGCCACACTTGTACCAAAAACTCCTGATGAAGCTCATGAGTTGAGCGAAACATGTTGAGAGTGGTATCCATAAAGTGGTTTATTTAATACATCTTATTCATTATTATCTGACTCAGATTGAAAGAAATTTTGTGTGTTTTTAGATGTCTTGGTGATACATGTAACTATTAAAGATTTTGAATTAAAAGTTAAATTTTAGACAGTTTGGCATTTTGCATACATTATTATTTCTTATTTTTGATCTACTGCATTGATCCAATTTAATATTAATAAGCACCTTAAAAGTCCCAGGGGTAATCTTACCCCAACCCCCTTCTTTCTCTCTCCTGCAATGTAATGGAAACGGGTGGGGGCGACCTGATCGCCTCCGCCGCTGCCGATGGCTCCGGTAAGCGGCGGAGGGCACTGGAGCGCGGCGGGAGGGGGCGGGGTCCCTCTTCCGCCGCCGATAAAAGTGATTTTGTGGCAAATCCGCTGCAGAGATCACTTGTATCTTGTAGCGAACCACCGTCCGAACGAAAGGATACTGGGGTTATGGCAGCTATCTGCTGCCATAACAACGATATTCCTTCTCAAGGTAAGGACGTATAGGGGCGTGGATTATGAGATAAGCAATTATTGGTTTTTTTTAATACAAAAGACAGGTATATTCTTACTTGCATCTTAGTGTGCTTTGTAAATTTTCTCAGATCCACATAGTAATACAGTGTAAAACCTTTCCTCTATACAGGAGTTTCTGTAATGAGAACCGATCACTGCTGTAATCCCAACTTGTGTAGGATGACTAGTCTCATCTTTGCTCCTGCTGAAGTTTGCTGCATGCAGACTGTAGTGGGTGGAGATGCTGGTTCCCTCCCACAGCTCTGCTCCTCTGCATAGGCTCTGTACAGCTCAATGATGATGTCACCATTAATTTTATAAGGTAATAACTGGGTTTGCAAAGGCATTTGGTGCTCACAAAGTGCATTTATATTCTTTTGGCTATTGAGAAATACATTGAAATTAGTTTTTGTGCCTGGAGTTCAACTTTAAGCATGCGTAACATCAAATGTGAAAACATTACATTTACAAGCACAACCTAATTACAATGAGCCACGTTATCTGTACCTTTTCATAGGTAAGGTCCAGTGTGGAAACCAGCACCAACACCTGGATGGTTCCAGCTGCTAAATGCAGCAACATTATAAACCTATTTACACCCATAATGCAGTATTTATGTGTCATACATGCTGAATGCCCTGAGATGTGCTTGTGCCTGCTTTAACTACTTGAGCACCTTGGTGGTAGGAGATTTGCTCTAGAAACTTATCTCCTAGCCCTGACAAACATTCTGGCATTGTATCACATAGCTGTAGCCTGGTAAAATGCAGCTACTCCTATGTAAAATAACATTTGCAGGTAGTCTCCAAGTGTCATGAGTGATAAAAGTTGTTACATTGTAGTTACTTTTTAATACATATGTGGATCTAGGGCCGACCATTGTTTTGCATATGGCATGAGTTAGGATAGGTTCACGCTAATGCAGCACGGGAAACGCCGCGATCCATGCATTTCCAGCACCACATTTAAACCTCACTGCCCTTGTGATCCACAGCGGGTGTCAGTGCAGTCTTACAACACCCCAAACACAGGTTGCAGTTCGTTTGCTGGCACCGAATCACACAGTACAAAATGGCCATGCAATCCGGTTGCGGTGTGGTTTCAAAATTGCTGCATGTACATCTTTGGTGTGATGCGGCATGATTTGAGCCCATTCATAATGAATGGGCTCAAATTGCACTGCACTCAATCGCATGTGAATTGAATAGGAATGGGGTGCGATTCACATGCGGTTCATAGTGTGAACCGAGCCAAAGCTCGTAAAGCATCTTTACAATTGGGGGGGGAAATGTTTTTCTTTTTAAATAAAATGTATTCCCATTTAACCCCTTATGAAGCCTACAAGAAAAACAGTCACTTCGAGCGCTAAAAGGTCTTCTGCAGTAAAAAGTAGGGTTGCATCGATACCAATACTGGTATCGATATTGGTGCCTATACCAAGCATTTGCACAAGTATTGTACTCGTGCAAATGCTCCGATGCTTGTCCCGATACTTAGGCAGCCTCAGGGGTGATTGGTGGGGCTGTGGGGGGATTTACAAGCACTGATCTCCCTGTATAACTTTTATGACAGACGCTTCTCCTCCTCTCCCTCCCACGGCTGTCAGGGAGATCGGTGCTTTTAACTCCCCCCCCACCGCTGCACCAATCACCCCGGCTGTCCCCCTCTTTGCTTCCCGTGTCCTCCTCTTGGTCCCCTGGCCTCCTCCCTGGCTCTCCATGTCCTCCTCCGGGTCCCGATCTGTTTTATCTTCTGGGTCCCCTGCTGTGTCATCCTCTGGGTCCCCCCACTGTGTCATCCTCCGGGTCCCACTGCATCGTTCCGGGTTCTCCTACTCCTCCTCCGGTCCCCCCATGTCCTCCTTCAGTCCCCCCTGTCCTCTGGGGTCCCCATGCGTCCTTCCTGGCTCTCAGGCTCCTCCGGTCCCCCCATGTCCTCCTCCAGGTCCCCCTGCTTCCTTCCTGCTCTCTGGCTCCTCCAGTCCCCCCTTGTCCTCCTTTGGTCCCCCTGTCCTCCTCCAGGTCCCCCTGCATCCTTCCCGGCTTCTCTGGTCCCCCATGTTCTCTTTCGGTCCCCCCCTGTCCTCCTCCGGTTCCCCCTGTCCTCCGGTCCCCCATGCCCTCCTCCGGGTCCCCCTGCTTCCTTCCCGGCTCTCTGGCTCCTCCTTCGGTTCCCCAATGTACTCCTTTGGTCCCCCTGTCCTCCTCCAGGTCCCCCTGCATCCTTCCCGGCTTCTCCAATCCCCCATGTTCTCCTTCGGTCCCCCCATGTCCTCCTCTAGTTTCCCCCTGTCCTCTGGTCCCCCCATGTTCTCCTTCGGTCCCCCCTGTCCTCCGGGTCCCCCTGTATCCTCTCCGGCTCCTCCACCGGTCTCCCCCTGCCCCGGATCTTTCAGGATGTAGAGTGGAGGAAGGAGCCGGTAAATCTGTCATTTATCGACTCCTTCCTTTACCGAATGAACAGTCAGTGATCACTGACTCTGTCCATTCATCATAACTGAAACATCGTAACCTGTGTTTACGATGCTTCAGTTTATTAATGGAGAGGAGCCTCTGTTGTCTCCTGTTCATTCATTTTCAGTGCAGCTCAGGCTGCAGAGAAAGGGACTGGGGAATCTCTGTCCTCGGTCCCTTTCCCTGTCTCAAAGGGGAGATATCGGGTCTGTTTAGACCCCTGTTATCTCACCAAAGCCCCCCCCCCCCAACAGGGCTGAAAAAAAAAGTTGTAATAAATATTTTAACGTTAAATTGTATAAAAAATGTTTTAAATAAAAACACTGACACCGTTCACTGTCATGGTCACATGACAAAAAAAGTATCGGTTATCGATGAGTACTTGAAAAAAAGTATTGGTACTTGTACCTGGTCTTAAAGTGGTATCAGTGCAACCCTAGTAAAAAGCAACAAGGACATCAGTGTTTCAAGACTAGGCAGATGCTGCCCTCCTCGGATGGGGTAATCCAATAGAGCAGGGATATGCAATTAGCGGACCTCCAGCTTTTGCAAAACTACGAGTCCCATCATGCCTCTGCCTCTGGGTGTCATGCTTGTGGCTGTCAGAGTCTTGCCTGGCCTCATGGGACTTGTAGTTCTGCAACAGCTGGAGGTCCGCTAATTGCATATCCCTGTGATAGAGGCTAGAAAAACAAAACAAAAGGAAGGCGCGCACAGCCAATGCATTACCAGAGACATTTAATGAATATTAAAAAATGTTTAAAAGTGGATACTCAGAGTAGAAACTCAATGAGCCATACAGATACACAAGTAGTAAGGTGTGGACACAGCAAGGGATGACATCTGATGCGTTTCGGGGGCGTATCCCCTTCCTTAGAGCTAAGCTGCCTGGCAGTTGTGGCTGAAATTTTAGTTGAACAAAACATATTAATGCGCACACATACAACAATTACATTTATCCTGCAAGGCTAGTTAAAAACACCTGAACATATTCAAAAATACAGGGGTTTGGTCACACTATATGGTCATATAGTGCTAAGCCCACTTACTGCGACAAAGTACCCCAAATTAGTGGGTCCTACCCTAGTAATAGAATGGAAGAACCTGTGTCTCAACCATGGGAAATAAACTCCTCTATGTGGAAGAACTGAAAGGATTCCTCCTATGCACTGGTGGCCACTAATAAGAGGTAATGAAGAGGGGGAGGGGTGCTCCAGCCCAAGAGACCTGGTCAGGGTCCATACAATCTACAAAAACATACTTGGTATGTATTTTTGAATATGTTCAGGTGTTTTTAACTAGCCTTGCAAGATAAATGTCATTTTTGTATGTGTGCGCTGTAATCTGTTTTGTACTGTTTTTGGTCTTATAGCAGCACCATCTTGAATGTAAAGCATTTTAGGGTGTGCCCCCCAAGTATGTTTTTGAAACCTAGTTGGCCTACCTGACCGTGGTTTGGTTTCAACAGAACCCCTAATTTTCCACTTCTTGATTAGAGTTTGAATACTGCCGATTGTCATTCTCAATTCCTTGGATATCTTTTTTTTTAACCCTTTCCTGTTTTATACAGTTCAGCTACCTTTTCCCACAGATCCTTTGACAATTCTTTTGCTTTCCCCATGACTCAGAATCCAGAAACATCAGTGCAGCACTGGATGAAAGATGCAAGGGTCTGTCAGGAGTCCAGAAACTCACGGACCTTTTATATACACACACACATTAATTACAAGCAAACAGATCACAGGTGAGGATGGTTACCTTTAATAGCCATTCAAACCCCTTTGTGACAACTTGTGTGCATGTTATCAGGCCAAAATCACCAGGGTATGTAAACTTTTGATCAGGGTCATTTGGGTAGTTTCTGTTGCCATTATGATTTAAAAAGAGTAAACACAGTTGATTAATAATAAATGGCTTCAGCCAAACACTAACCATGAGTGAAATAAATGTTTTTTGTGTTATCATTCATATTCTCTGAAAAATGACCAAGAAATCATAAATTCTGCCAGGGTATGTAAACTTATGAGCACAACTGTAACTACAACCAGCCCTAATTTACTAATTTATCCCTTTAGCTACTTTGTCTCTGCTAATTTTATTTTTATTTCCATTTTTTACTATGAATATTTTAACTTTTTTCGTTTTCATTTTGGTTGCATTAAAAATTAAAAAAAAAAAAAACTTTTATCCATCTGAAAATAATTTTGCTATGCCTTGTAGCAGAAACATAATTTTAGCATCATTATAAAAGGGATAAATAAAATGTATACTTTTTATCTACAGTAACTTTTTTTTTTTTTTTTAAGGGAAACCTAAAAGAGTAGGACTTTACTGGTACCAGAAAGGAACGACCACATAGAATTAATAAAAAAAAATTTATTACAAAACATTAAACGATGAATAAAATCAACAATATCTTGTGCAATTGGTCATATTAATGAACCATCACGAAGTACACCAGGTACTTTTTTTTATTAATTCGGACTTGTCAAAATAGAAAAATAAAACATTTTTCTATAGGGGTATACAGGTACAAAGCTATAGTAGTTAGCATTAAAGATTGTTTTTAGTTATGCATATTTGGAGAGCAGCATTGGAGAAAAAAAAAAGATTTTCCTGATGTGTACACAAAAATACAAGGGGAACATTTATTATGTTGCACCACTGTTAGTTTTAAAAAAATATGTTACTGTATATAAAAAGTAAAATTTTACTCAAAATTTGTTTAAAATTACACAGTAATTATTATTTAGGTGCAAAAGTGAATTAAGTATTTTTTTTTAATTATATGCAAAACAATTAACAAACAAATGCTGGTGGTGGGAGGCCGGTGTATAGAAACATGTTACACCCTAAATATGGGTGTTGAATGTAACATGCTCCTAAAGGTGAACTTATCCTTTAATTCAAGACAATGTGCTTTTCCCCAAACATGTCATTATCTGCTTGTTTGATTGACTCACTGATTTTTCCTGAAGTCTGCACTAGGATACAAGTCAGATTTATAGGCACCCTCTTTAACAAGAATTTCGGTTTTGGTGAAATTCTCCCCAAGGATTGAATAATTCTAAATTAATACAGACCTTGCAGCTTTTCTCATTAGAACACTGAGAGTGCACCAGCACTAATGAAGCAGCCCCTCCCATTCAGAATCAATCTGCAAAGGATATGCTCAAATAAACTGCTATTTCTTCAGAGTAATTAAAGGTAGGAATCTGTTACAAAGTTTGTTAAAATCCCTGCAAGGTACATTGATCACTCAGAATTGTTCTTTTTTGTCAATGGAAAAAAAAAAAGAATTAGGCTACATTAACACAGACATCTAAATTTCAGAGTTTTGTTGCATTTAGAAGACTTTTATAAAAACAGGGGGACTCAAACAATGCAAAGTAATCATGTTATTCATACATGAAGTTTATCAATGTTTACTTGCAGATCGTCAAGTTGGGTTTAGGAAAAGAAGGAAATTATTGCGTCCTGGGTCAACTATCTGCAGCTAAACACGCAATCTGCATGCGGGTGCCAATTAATTGTTAACGGCACTCAAAATGCAGATCACAACGCAGTGCATTTGCGGGCACCAAATCATATGGTACCACAGTATCATGCAGTTTGGTGCTGTGTTTGTAGTGTGTACCGGCCCTCAATCTTCTTCTCTCAAGCAGACACCCAATGGTAAACACCAGATTTGCTCTGCACTCAATTGCAATTACACAGCTCTATCTATTTGCTCAGAAAACTACCAATAAAGTGGGTATAACATCCCCCCCAAGAATGAAGTATTGAGAAAAAAAACGCCTGAAAATGCTGGCGCACCTAAACATGGCTGGGGGGGATTAGTGAAGAGTGGGTGGGGGTTGTAAAGAGTGGGGGGGACTTGTGAAGGGGGGAATTTGTGAAGAGTAGGGAGGGGATTTGTGAAAATTGGTGAGAGGGAAATTAACATAAGGAGTTTCCCCATATAACAGGTTTTTATTGTCATTCTTTCCAGCCAGCCAACCCTGTATTACAAGATCCATGAGGACAAGGTGCCTTCTCTTTTCTTTATCAGTATTAACCCCTACCTCATACCCTTTAAGTGGGCCTTAATGCCAGGATGGACTTCCCAATCACATGGTCACATAATCGGGAGCCCATTCCTCTGGCTCCTGTTCATAAACAGAGACTGCCAGCTGTTTGTAATAATGCAGTCGCTGTGCTGGGACCGTGCAGTGAGCATGCGCTGAGCACAGAAACTTTGGTTCCCATCAATCCTAAAGTACAAGTGGGCATTAGGGCACGTTATACAAATGCGTTACATTGCCTACAAGGGGTTTAAAAAGCCCCTATCCACCTTCCTCTAGTTTCTTTGTTGTCTCAGGTTTTTTCATTTTAAAAATGTCACAAAGGGTTTGAAAAATGACGCACAGATAAATTTGCCAGGTACTAACTTTTTTTATTTCATAATGCAGACTACGTACTGGGAACACTGACCCAATATACTGTATGTCATATAAATAAATGAAATAACATTTTTATTTTTTTTGTAAAGTGAAGCCGTGCAACAAAATAAAAAAAGTGCCTAAAAATAAAGGGCAGGGGGGCGTGGCCTAGCGAAGCATGTGAACGGACACATCTCAGAGCAGCTCTGGTCTCTCCTGCATCAATCCTTCACCATCCTGGGTCGTTGGCGACCGAATCACCGAACCACACAGCCTATTCTGATGCCGAGAGTCCCTGCTCTGCAGTGAGGTGTATATTCTGGTGGATGGGCAACCGAAAGAAACAACTGCCGGCCAAGATGAATATCACTACACGCTCCTGCCAAGGTGGCCGCCACATCACAGCAACTTACCATGTCTCACCAGCATCTACCCCTGATCTCTTTGGGTAAGCCCCTGATTCTTCTCCGCAGTCCTCCCCGGGTGTCCCAGACCCCCTGCATATATCCTCCCAAATATCCCTCGCCAAGAATGAAGGTGATGGCGCGGACAACAGGCCTGGGCCTATACTGTCAGATGTACTATGCACCATCAAGGTAAATCATACCAATCTAATGGGGATGGTGGCTGAACTTAAAAATTACTTTGCAATTATGCAGCAAGATGTACAAAAGATAGGGGGTCGGGTTACTGAAACCGAACGCCGCATTAGTGATCTGGAAGACACTGTTAATCCCATACTGCCTAAACTTAGTACATATGGTGGGAAGATGGCAACCCTGGAGAACAAGGTGGATGGCCTCTGCTGGAACAACCTGCGGTTAGAGGGTCTCCCTGAACGGGTGGAGGTGTCTGACCTGGTGGCTTTCCTAGAGAGCTCGCTGGAGCAGGAGTTCAGCCGTGAACAATTATCCACGATTTAACGGGCCCACAGGGTTCCGGGTTGGCCTTTCCCAGCAGGAAACCCTCCCCGTACCATGGTGATCCATTTGCTGAACTACAGGGACCAGGACTCCATCCTCCATGCCGCTCATCTGAAAGGGAGCCTCAAAATCAACAATGAGGTGGTCTCACTATTTCCAGATTACGCTGTGACTGTTTGCAACCAGAGAGCCCAATTTCAGCAAATCAAGCAGAAGCTGCGGGAGAATTCCATTCAATATGCCATGTTGTTTCCGGCTACCCTTCAGGTAGTCCACCAGGGGAAAACCCACTTCTTTCAATCTCCTAAGAATGACTTGATATGGTGGGAATCACTGCCACGGCTTCCCCAGCTCCCCACCTGAGGGCAGATATATGTAACCTATCGGCCTATATATTTTTTTCCAGAAACTGTGGAACTTTCAGCAACTCTTTTTTAATGTGTGGCTTAGTTCACCAATATGTCTCTCATGCAGAAGAGTCCCAGGCCCTCTTCCACTAAGTTGGTACGGGCTGCTATGAGGGATAAAATATTCAATCCCCATTTCCCCTTTTTTTGAACACTGACTTTTTGTTTTTCTTTCTTTTTGGTTTATGGGAACAGGCCATGCACCCCGCACATGGTACAAGTTTAGGCCCGCTCTGTTTTTCAGAAGTTGGGGTGGTTGTTACCTTTGGGTAACCTTTACTTACATGTATATGGTTTTATTGTTGTGTGTGTATGAAGTATGGATGAATCAATGAGTGTGCACCGAAAATGTCTGGCCTACGATGCTGGGGCAGTGATCGGAGTCTGGAGGGTTCTGCCCTTCCACCCTTTCCATGCCCCAATGATGCCTTTACTACACTATGGCTGATTTAATTGTTTGCTGTTGGAATGTCCATGGTCTGAACTCAAAGTTCAAAAGAGCTTTGATTTTTGATCGGATCAAACCTCTAAAACCACATATCTTGTGTTTACAAGAAACTCATCTGATGGGTTCAAAAATCTTAGCCTTAAAAAACAATAAGTCTCCCATAACTACCACTCCACATATTTCAATTATGCCCGGGGGGGGTGGCGATCCTGACCTGTAAGGGGCTGCCCTTTTCTTGTCATAAGGTAATCACAGATCCCAAGGGCGAGTTTATCACCCTACATGCCACTGTACATGGCGTTCCTATATTGCTGGCCTCAGTCTACGTCCCTCCTCCAGTCAGTGCTGCAGTGTTTACAGAGCTGAGTACGAAGCTCTCCTCCCTACCATTTTACCCTACGCTTCTTGTAGGAGATTTTAACTCAGTACTACAACCTGCTCTAGATAGGTTAAAGCCTTTATTGTCTGAATCTAAGTTGTTCCTCAAGTGGTGTGAAACTTATGGATATGTAGACCTCGGGCATTGGAAATACCCTACTGATAGAACCTTCTCATGCCAATTTAAATCTTATTGTACCCTCTCCATTTTGGACTATGCACTGACCACCAGGGACCTCCTACCATCAGTTCGGTCTGTAGCCTACATATCCCAGATGGTGTCTGACCATTCGATAGTAGAGGTAAACTTAATCCTGGGACATAAACCCACATTTCGGGCCTGGAGGCTCAGTGCCCTCTGGATCTCCACGCCTGAAATTCACAAATCCATCTCGACTGATATGCTGCACTATTGGACCTCTAACGCTGGCACCACAGCTACGGGACCATTGTGGGATGCCTTTAAGGCAGTAGTATGGGCCTCCTACATATCAAGTATCAAACACTACCGATCCACTGGGAGAGCCATGCAATCTGCCTTAGAACAGTCCCTCGACGCTGCTAGATCCCAACATGTAGCAAACCCATCCTCTGAATCTCGTGGCTTGTTGGCGGAGGCTCATAACGCATTGCAACTACATATGGTTGATGTCACGAAAAAACAGCAACTGCATCTTTCCGCTTGCATTTACGAGCATGGGGGGAAAAATGACAGCACAATCCCTGCCATACAACTCGCTGACGGGTCGGTTGCGTCCGATCCACTGATTATCAATCGGGAGTTTGCATCCTACTACCGTGAACTCTCATGACCAGGTGATCCCTCCAGAGACTGCATTTACTGGATTTGTCTCCTCCATTGGTTTCCCTGTACTTAGTGACTTTTAAGGACTCCTCCTGGAACAGCCCCTAATGATCGAGGAAGTGGAGACGGCTATTCGCTCTCTACCTCCCTCCAAAACTCCTGGCTTAGACGGTCTCCCCTCTGAGTTGTACCAGACATATAGTGAAACATTGGCCCTTAAACTTCTCACCACCTTCCGAGGATCCCTGGATTTGGGTAGGCTTCCTGATTGAATGATGCTCTTATTGTGGTTATACCTAAGCCTGGAAAAGATGAACTATTATGTGGGTGCTACCGACCCATCTCCCTCCTCAATAACGATACAAAAATATTAGCCAAAATCTTAGCACTACGCTTGCAGAAAGTTATCCTGTCACTTATCACTCCCGATCAATCTGGGTTCATGCCAGGCCAGAGTACCTTTGACAACATCCGGAGGCTATATCTACATATCCATAAGGCTTTGATAGATAAACGCAGTGGTCTAGTACTTTCTTTAGATATACTGAAGGCATTTGACGCTGTTCAGTGGTCCTTTTCATGGGAAACTATGTCACAGGTGGGCTTCGGTACACAGTATATGAAATGGGTACACTTGCTATATGCGGATCCAAAGGCTAGAGTTCGTACTAATACAGATGTCTCCTTACCTTTTTCGCTAAAGAGAGTTACCCGGCAGGGGTGCCCCCTCTCTGCGCCTCTGTTCGTTCTCGCCATTGAGCCTATTGTAATAACAAAGGTAGCAGCGCTAATATACCTAGGTGAATCAATAGTACCAAGTATTGAGATTAACTTAATTGTTTTATCAAAAAAGAGTATTATATTAAATATTGCAAACTTAATAGATTAAACCAACATTCATTAATAAGTCCTAACATAGCAAATAATAGTCCATACAAAGTGTTGTGGGAAGACCCAAGTTCAAATATCAGTCTTCAAGGTAAGTAGATAGGATAAAAACATTCCTCCACCGCACCACTGTGGTAGCTCAAATGAAATGCGCGCTTACCACAAGGCAAGCCCAAAGGAGCTTGCGACTAAGGGTGCAACGGATCGTCATCGATCCGTGATCCGATCCGCGGAGGTTGATCCATACGGGACACCCGCGATCCGCAGAGCGCTCTGTGGCCTCGGCCATAGGAAAGCCCGCGGCTTCGGCCTAGCTCCGGAGCGGCGGCGGCTATCTTGATACACATTTAGCATGTGATTGCTCCGTCATATGACACTGGTTCCTCTCTCCCCTCTGTGTACTGATCTGTACAGTGGAGGGGAGAGATGGGATGGCAGCAGTGCCAATACTCTGCAATGCCCTGCCAATACTCTGCAATGCCCTGCCAATACTCTTCCATACCCTGCCAATACTCTGCAATACTCTGCCATACCCTGCCAATACTCTGCCAATATACCCGCCAATACCCTGCTAATATACCCGCCAATACCCTGCCAATACTCTGCCACACCCTGCCAATAGGGAGATTGTGGATATTACAGTGGGGGAGATTTTTTTTTGTTGATCCGAAAATGATCCGAACCGTACTCCTGATCCGAGGAACGATCCGAACCGTGAGTTTTTTGATCCGTTGCACCCCTACTTGCGACCTTAACCCGGTCGGGGCCTTTATCTGGAGGGACTAGTAGGGAACGACACTCCACTTCCTATAGCCAGAGGGGATGATGATAATCACTACTCCACCGAGCCACAGGGAACCGGTCACACCATAGAGGGAGGTATAAGTAACTCCAAAATGGGGATGGTTCCCGTTCAAAGGTTCCCCGGGAAAAGAAAGGGAAACACCATAGTGTAATCCTGGTATTTACGTTTATTAAGAATATTAAAAGAACACTTACAATGTAGTAGATTCGTAACAGCATAAAAAACAGCCGGCCGGCTAAGACAATCACCAGTCCTGCAGACGGTACATGCAGCACGTCAGCACCTCCCGACGCGCATTTCGTCACACTCTGACGTCGTCTGGGGCACGGGTCTAGTGGTGTAGTGGTCTAGTACTTTCTTTAGATATACTGAAGGCATTTGACGCTGTTCGGTGGTCCTTTTCATGGGAAACTATGTCACAGGTGGGCTTTGGTCCACAGTATATGAAATGGGTACACTTGCTATATGTGGATCCAAAGGCTAGAGTTTGTACTAATACAGATGTCTCCTTACCTTTTTCGCTAAAGAGAGTTACCCGGCAGGGGTGCCCCCTCTCTGCGCTTCTGTTCGTTCTCGCCATTGAGCCTTTTGTGTTGGCGGTGCGACAGACGATGGAGATTGGGAGGATCTGCTATGGTCCACTGGAGAAGATTTCTCTGTATACCTTGATGGCAAGGAAGGCTCTTTCAACAAATTTGGTGAGGTGTCTGATCTGGGGGTCGGCTGGGAGAAATCCATAGCTTTTCCTATTGGTCCCTCCTATTTAGGGGTCTATGTACACAATGACATTTCCAAATATGAGACACTTAATATTGCCCCAATTATCAGCCAGATGCGGATAAGCTCCGCACATGGTCAACACTACCACGATGTATGTGTTTTACGTCACCGCGTTCAGAACGATCGGATTTTCCGACAACTTTGTGTGACCGTGTGTATGCAAGACAAGTTTGAGCCAACATCCGTCGGAAAAAATCTATGGATTTTGTTGTCGGAATGTCCGATCCATGTCCGACCGTGTGTACAGGGCATAATAGTTCAACACCCATATTGCTTTGACTCGGGTTTTGTTAACCACTGGATTACAAATTAACCTTCACATAGCTAGCAGAAGACAGAAGAAAAGAAGGACTGCCTCTGTTAACGCAAGACCTTGCGTTCTACTGTTCCACAGGGTTGTTGTGATATAAAGCAGTGGGAGCTCCCCAGTAATTGTGTTATGCTTTAAGAAAATTGAAATTGTCTCTTTCACATAGATTGTGCTGAGAGTGGGACAGTGCCCATAGTGAAGTCCGTTTCACTCTGCCATTGGTCCCATTTAAAAGACTAAATTCTAGGAAGTTAATTTGAACAACTTTTATTGCTGTAGTACTGTTGTATATTAAATCTGTTGGCTTCCAAACTATGTTGGTCTGACAGTACAACTACTGTAAAAACTGGGAAAAACTTATTGACCCGAGTATAAGACGAGGGTGAGAAATGCAGCAGCTACTGTAAGTGGAAAAGAGGATCAACAATGCCAATTTGCAGCATCACTGTTCCCATTTGCATGCCTCACTGTGCCCATTTGCAGCCATAGGTCCCCTGAACTTCAAACTCGGTAGTTAAGGGTTCCTAGATGCCCCCTAGCTGCAGCCAAAATTTGGGGTCTCTGAACCCAAAGGGTCCCGAAATGACATTGCTGCAGATGGACACAGTTGACCGTATTTGGGGCCCCGTATCTCGGGGCCAGTTAGTGCTAAGAACCCCCAAATTTGGTGTGCAAACCCAGAGGAACTGGTACCACAATATATCCAAAGCTGAAGTTCCTAGCACTAAGTGGCCACGAGATACAGGGCCCCAAAAATCAGTTCAGAAAATGTCAAGCACTTTTTTGTAGCAGAGAATGACATTTTCTGAACCGGTTTTGGGGCCCCGTATCTCAGGGCCACTTGGTGCTAGGAACCCCAAAATTCGACTTATACTCGAGTATATACGGTAATTTTCCAGCAAAGAAAAAAAATTTTTTCGTGTAAACAAAAAGTGTCAGAAAGGGCTTTGTCTTCAAGTGGTTAGAAGAGTGGGTGATGTGTGACATAAGCTTCTATTGTTGTGCATAAAATGCCAGGACAGTTCAAACTAGGGGTGCAACGGATCGCCATCGATCCGTCATCTGATCCGCGGAGGTTGATCCGTACGGGACACCCGCGATCTGCGGAGCGCTCTGTGGCCTCGGCCATAGGAAAGGCAGCGGCTTCGGCCTAGCTCCGGAGCGGCGGCCATCTTGGTACACCCGGCGGCCGTTTAGCACGTGATCGCTCCGTCATATGACTCTGGTTCCTCTCTCCCCTCTGTGTACTGATCTGTACAGTGGAGGGAAGAGATGGGATGGCAGCAGTGCCAATACTCTGCAATGCCCTGCCAATACTCTGCAATACCCTGCCAATACTCTGCAATGCCCTGCCAATACTCTTCCATACCCTGCCAATACTCTTCCATACCCTGCCAATACTCTTCCATACCCTGCCAATACTCTGCCATACCCTGCCAATAGTCTGCCATACCCTGCCAATAGTCTGCCATACCCTGCCAATACTCTGCCAATATACCCGCCAATACCCTGCCAATATACCCACCAATACCCTGCCAATACTCTACAATACTCTACCAATACTCTGCCACACCCTGCCAATAGGGAGATTGTGGATATTACAGTGGGGGAGATTTTTTTTTTGTTGATCCGAAAATGATCCGAACCGTGACTCCTGATCCGAGGAACGATCCGAACCGTGAGTTTTTTGATCCGTTGCACCCCTAGTTTAAACCCCCCAAATGACCCCATTTTGGAAAGTAGACACCCCAAGCTATTTGCTGAGAGGCATGTTTAGTCCATGGAATATTTTATATTTTGCCACAAGCTTCGGGAAAATTACAATTTTTTTTTGCACAAAGTTGTCCCTAAATGATATATTGCTCAAACATGCCATAGGCATATGTGGATTTACACAAAAAAATACATTTAGCTGCTTCTCCTGAGTAGGGATGAGCTTCGTGTTCGAGTCGAACCCATGTTCGACTCGAACATCGGCTGTTCGGTCGTTCGCCGAATTGCGAACGATATGGGCCGTTCGCGCCAAATTCGTGTGGCGCGTCACGGCCCATAATTCACTGCGGCATCGCAGTGCATTGCTGGCTGATGATTGGCCAAGCATGCACTATGACCCGCATGCTTGGCCAATCACAGCGCCATCAGTAGAGAGAGCTGTAATTGGCCAAAGCCAGGGTGGCTTTGGCCAATTATGGCTCAGGGGATTTAGTACACACCCCACACTATATAAGGCCGCCTGCACGGCGGCCCTGTGTAGTGTGTGTTCCGGTGTGCTGAGAGATAGAGAGAGAGAGAGACAGTGTCATTTGATTTGAGTTAGATAGATTAGGCAGAACAGTCAGTCAGTTAGCTGCACATACAGTGTATTGTGTATATATATGCATCCCAGGTGTTGCATATATATATATACACTGTATTCAGTTTAGCTAGATCCGTTCCTGTTATCTTCTATCTAGACTATTTACATTTAGTGCAGTGCGTCCTGCTCACAGTGTTCAGCTAGATCCGTTCCTGCTATTTACATTTAGTGCAGTGCGTCCTGCTCACAGTGTTCAGCTAGATCCGTTCCTGCTATTTACATTTAGTGCAGTGCGTCCTGCTCACAGTGTTCAGCTAGATCCGTTCCTGCTATTTACATTTAGTGCAGTGCGTCCTGCTCACAGTGTTCAGCTAGATCCGTTCCTGCTATTTACATTTAGTGCAGTGCGTCCTGCTCACAGTGTTCAGCTAGATCCGTTCCTGTTATTTACATTTAGTGCAGTGCGTCCTGCTCACAGTGTTCAGCTAGATCCGTTCCTGCTATTTACATTTAGTGCAGTGCGTCCTGCTCACAGTGTTTAGCTAGATCCGTTCCTGCTATTTACATTTAGTGCAGTGCGTCCTGCTCACAGTGTTCAGCTAGATCCGTTCCTGTTATCTTCTAGACTATTTACATTTAGTGCAGTGCGTCCTGCTCACAGTGTTCAGCTAGATCCATTCCTGTTATTTACATTTAGTGCAGTGCGTCCTGCTCACAGTGTTCAGCTAGATCCGTTCCTGCTATTTACATTTAGTGCAGTGCGTCCTGCTCACAGTGTTCAGCTAGATCCGTTCCTGCTATTTACATTTAGTGCAGTGCGTCCTGCTCACAGTGTTCAGCTAGATCCGTTCCTGCTATTTACATTTAGTGCAGTGCGTCCTGCTCACAGTGTTCAGCTAGATCCGTTCCTGTTATCTTCCTACTGACAGGCAGGCTTGTCTGGTTACAGTATATAAAGCTACCTGAAGAAAATTACAGGTGTTCTATTTGATCCTATTAGTACCACGGTCAGGCAGCTAGACTATTTACATTTAGTACAGTGCGTCCTGCTCACAGTGTACAGCTAGATCCCTTCCTGTTATCTTCCTACTGACAGGCAGGCTTGTCTGGTTACAGTATATAAAGCTACCTGAAGAAAATTACAGGTGTTCTATTTGATCCTATTAGTACCACGGTCAGGCAGCTAGACTATTTACATTTAGTACAGTGCGTCCTGCTCACAGTGTACAGCTAGATCCGTTCCTGTTATCTTCCTACTGACAGGCAGGCTTGTCTGGTTACAGTATATAAAGCTACCTGAAGAAAATTACAGGTGTTCTATTTGATCCTATTAGTACCACGGTCAGGCAGCTAGACTATTTACATTTAGTACAGTGCGTCCTGCTCACAGTGTACAGCTAGATCCGTTCCTGTTATCTTCCTACTGACAGGCAGGCTTGTCTGGTTACAGTATATAAAGCTACCTGAAGAAAATTACAGGTGTTCTATCCCAGCTTAGTGCAGCTACAGGCCATTAGTATGTCTGGAAGGCCAAGAAGGAGAGGCAGACAGTCACAAGCCAATAAGAGAGGGCAAGCAGGCTCTGTGTCTAGTGCTGGTCGTGGAGACGGTGCATCCTCATCAGCACGTGGCCATGGGACACGCTTGGCCTTTTTTTCGGCAGCTGGCCGTGTTGAGCCGCAACATGCGGAAGACTTGGTCGAGTGGATGACCAAGCCGTCCTCATCCTCCTCATCCTCTCTCACCCATGCCCAGGGTGCTTTGTCTGGCAAAGCAGCGGCCTCTTCCCTCAGCTCAATGTCATCAGTGACTCCTTCCCTAGCTCCACCATGTCCTCATGAGGATTCCCTCGAACTGTTTGACCACAGTGTTGGGTACATGCTCCAGGAGGATGCCCAGCGTTTGGAAGGCTCTGATGATGATACTGAGCTCGATGAAGGCAGTAACATGAGCACGGACAGAGGGGGTGCCCAAGAAGGACAGCAATCTGGCAGTCATGCTCCCCCTGCTGCAGCATACTGCCAGGTTTGCTCCAGTGATGAGGAGGGAGGGGATGATGAGGTCACTGACTCAACGTGGGTGCCTGATAGGAGAGAGGAGGAGGAGGAGGAGGAGGAGGAGGCGGCACATCACCAACGAGGCAGGATGCCCTCCAGGGGCCAGCCTAAGGGCAGCACATTGACTGCATCACACCCCAAAGCTCCACATGTGCAGGGCGCTGCAGTCTCTGCGCGTTATTCAAAAAGTTCTTTGGTGTGGGCCTTTTTTGAGACGAGTGCATTAGATCGCACCGCTGCTATTTGCAACATATGTCTCAAGCGTATCTCGCGTGGCCAAAACATCTCCCGCTTGGGTACCACATGCTTGACCAGACATATGTTGACCTGCCATGCAGTTCGTTGGCAAGCGTATCTAAAAGACCCACACCAAAGAACAAAGAGGATCTCTCCTTGCTCCTCATCAGCTGAGATTTCCAACCCCACTAGACCTTCAGTCCTCTCTGAGACCTGCAGTGAGAGGAATGAAGGTGTAGAATTAGGTGTGTCACAGCCAAGTACTTGTGGGCAATCTGCTTTTGGTACACCGACGTCAGATTGTACCAGGCAAATTTCCCTGCCCCAGCTGCTGCACCGCCGAAAGAAGTTTGCTCCCAGCCATCCACATGCCCAGCGGTTGAATGCTAGCTTGGCAAAATTGCTAGCACTTCAACTGCTGCCTTTTCAGTTGGTAGACTCTGCCCCCTTCCGTGAGTTTGTGGAATGTGCGGTTCCTCAGTGGCAGGTACCCAAACGCCACTTTTTCTCACGGAAGGCGATTCCGGCTCTCTACCGGCATGTGGAAGGCAATGTCCATGCCTCGCTGGACAGGGCGGTCAGCGGTAAGGTGCATATTACCGCTGACTCATGGTCCAGCAGGCATGGACAGGGACGTTACCTAAGTTTCACGGCGCATTGGGTGACTCTGCTGGCAGCTGGGAAGGATGCAGGACAAGGTGCAGTAGTGTTGGAGGTTGTTCCGCCACCACGCCTCCAAAATGCTGATTGTGACACACCTCTCTCCTCCACC
Source organism: Lithobates clamitans (assembly GCA_037952925.1). NCBI lineage: Eukaryota > Metazoa > Chordata > Amphibia > Anura > Ranidae > Lithobates > Lithobates clamitans. The sequence goes on along the minus strand of JBBGZY010001250.1, from coordinate 3,418,971 downwards.
CCCTCCTCTTCTTCTTCCTCCATGGCCTCTTCCTCGGAACCAGCGGTGCTCCGTAGGCGTTCAAGGGGCTACGCAAGTACGCAGGCCAAAAGATGCCATGCGGTGCTTGAGCTGGTGTGCTTGGGGGACAGGAGCCACACTGGGGCAGAGGTTCTGTCAGCTCTGCAGGGGCAGGTTCAGAGGTGGTTGACGCCACGCCAACTTAAGGCAGGAATGGTGGTTTGCGACAATGGCACCAACCTCCTCTCTGCCCTCCGACAGGGACAAATGACCCATGTGCCCTGTTTGGCTCACGTCCTTAACTTGGTGGTGCAGCGGTTCTTGGGCAGGTACCCGGGCTTACAGGATGTCCTGAGGCAGGCCAGGAAAGTCTGTGTGCATTTCCGCCGGTCATATAATGCCAGTGCTCGGCTGACGGACCTCCAAAAGGAGTTTAACCTGCCCAAGAACCGCCTAATCTGTGACATGCCCACCAGGTGGAACTCAACGTTGGCCATGCTGCAGCGGCTGCACACGCAGCAGAGGGCCATCAATGAGTACCTGTGCGACTATGGCACCAGGACAGGGTCAGGGGAGCTTGGTTTTTTTCCCCATGCCAGTGGGCCATGATCAGGGATGCATGCACTGTCCTGTCACCATTCGAGGAGGCCACGAGGATGGTGAGCACTGACAGTGCATGCATCAGTGACACTGTCCCCCTTGTCCACCTGTTGGAGCACACGCTGCGTGGAATAATGGACAGGGCACTTGAGGCAGAACAGAGGCAGGAAGAGGAGGACTTCCTTAGCTCTCAAGGCCCCCTTTATCCAGACAGTGTTCCTGCGTGCCCGCCGATCACACAGGAAGAGGACGAGGAGGAGGAGGAGGAGGAGGAAGATTGTGTCAGTATGGAGGTGGAGCCTGGCACTCAGCATCAGCAGCAGTCTTTAAGGGATCAGTCCCAAGGAACACATGGACTTGTACGTGGCTGGGAGGAGGTGGCTGCGGACGTTGTTGTCCTTAGTGACCCAGAGGACTCCGGACCGAATGCCTCAGCAAACCTACGCTGCATGGCCTCCCTGATCCTGCAAAGCCTGCGTAAGGATCCTCGTATTCGTGGTATCAAGGAGAAGGACCAATACTGGCTGGCAACCCTCCTTGATCCACGTTACAAGGGTAAGGTTGCGGACCTTATCTTGCCATCGCAGAGGGAGCAAAGGATGAAATATCTTCGGGAGGCCTTGCAGAAAGGTCTGTGCAACGCGTTCCCAGAGACTGGGAGGTTACAAACTCCTGTTTCTGGACAACGTGTTGCTGAGGCTTCGGTCAGTCAAAGAAGGAGCGGTGGAGAAGGTGGCCGTCTGACCGATGCGTTCAGACAATTTTTTGGTCCGCAGCCCCAAGGTATGATCGGTTCCAGCAACCATCGCCAGCGTCTGTTTTACATGGTGCAGGAATACCTAGGGGCAAGATCAGACTTGGACACCTTTCCCACCGAAAATCCTCTGGGTTACTGGGTCTTGAGGATGGATCACTGGCCAGAGCTTGCACAGTATGCAATTGAGCTACTGGCCTGTCCTGCATCCAGCGTTCTTTCGGAACGCACATTCAGTGCTGCCGGAGGCGTGGTAACCGATCACAGGGTGCGTCTGTCCACCGACTCGGTCGATCGGCTGACCTTCATAAAAATGAATCAGTCTTGGATCACCACCAGCTACCAAGCACCTGATGCAGATGTAACCGAATAATTTTTTTTTAAATCTCAGATCCTTTCAAAGACTGCCTATGCTGATGCTGAGTGACTATCCCTGAGTAATTATCCTCTTCCTCCTCAATCATCACGCTGATAGCTTGTAAGAACATTTTTGGTTCTGGGCGCCACCACCAGTGCCTAAGGCACAATTTTTCAGCCCCTGTTTAACAGGGGCGTGTAATTACAATTTTTGATGTAATACTTTGCAGCAGGGCTTGATCCTGCATTCCAACTAGAGTGTCTGTGAGGGGTTGCAGTGTTGTGGCACCAGCACCAGTGCCTAAGGCCCAATTTTTCTGCCCCTGTCTAACAGGGGCGTGTAATTACAATTTTTGATGCAATACTTTGCAGCAGGGCTCGTTCCTGCGTTCCAACTAGAGTGTCTGTGAGGGGTTGCAGTGTTGTGGCACCAGCACCAGTGCCTAAGGCCAAATTTTCTGCCCCTGTCTAACAGGGGCGTGTAATTACAATTTTTGATGCAATACTTTGCAGCAGGGCTCGTTCCTGCGTTCCAACTAGAGTGTCTGTGAGGGGTTGCAGTGTTGTGGCACCAGCACCAGTGCCTAAGGCCCAATTTTTCTGCCCCTGTCTAACAGGGGCGTGTAATTACAATTTTTGAAGCAATACTTTGCAGCAGGGCTCGTTCCTGCGTTCCAACTAGAGTGTCTGTGAGGGGTTGCAGTGTTGTGGCACCAGCACCAGTGCCTAAGGCCTAATTTTTCAGCTCCTGTTCAACAGGGGCATGTAATTACAATCCTTGATCTAATATTTCACAGCAGGGCCCTGTGAGGGCTTACAGTGTTGTGGCCACAGCAACACCTAAGGCCCAAATTTCTGCTGAGTATATAGGGCAGGACCCTACTTTCAAACATCTAACTTACAAACGACTCCTACTTGCAAACGGAAGGAGACAACAGGAAGTGAGATGAAATCTACCCCTAGAAAGGGAAATTCTCTCCTGTAAGAGTTAATATGGGAAAACAATTTCTCCTTTCCACTGATGCTTTCCAATCCTTGTTCCACAAAAAAACCCAAATTTTCAAAAAACATTTTTCATTGGGACAAAAAAGTGAGGTGAAATCTTCTGAAGAGGAGGAAAGACAGCAAAACAAATGTCACAGGGGTGATAACCCTTCCCTATGTTTTCCAAAAAGCTTAGAAAAGATTTTTTGGCTGGAGCTAAACACGTTAAAAATGTTCAAAATTACAAACAGATTCTACTTAACAACAAACCTACAGTCCCTGTCTTGTTTGCACCGCCTGTATACTGCTGTTCAGAGTATATAGGGCCTGGTGGCCCCACACCTTTCCTTATTTTAATTTGGGTGGGGGGTTCCCCTTAATATCCCTACAAGACCCAAAGGTCCTGGTAATGGACTGGGGGGTACCCATGCCGTTTGTCTCACTGATTTTCATCCATATTGCCATGACCTGACATGACATTAAACCCGCAAGCAGTTTTAAATGAGATTTTTTCCTTTAAAAATGACATTTGGTGCAGGGACTGTTCTAAACATGGGAAACACGCGTCACTTTACAGGCATACTATAGACACCCCCCAGGTACGATATTTAAAGGAATATTTCACTTTTTTTTTTTTACTTTAAGCATCATTAAAATCACTGCTCCCGAAAAAACGGCCGTCTTTAAAAGTTTTTTTTGCATTGATACATGTCCCCTGGGGTAGGACCCGGGTCCCCAAACCCTTTTTAGGACAATACCATGCAAATTAGCCTTTAAAATGAGCACTTTTGATTTCGAACGTTCGAGTCCCATAGACGTCAATGGGGTTCTAACGTTCGTGCGAACTTGCGGTCCGTTCGCGGGTTCTGGTGCGAACCGAACCGGGGGGTGTTCGGCTCATCCCTACTCCTGAGTACGGGGATACCACATGTGTGAGACATTTTGGAAGCCTAGCCGCATACAGGACTCCAAAAACCAAGCACCGCCTTCAGGCTTTCTAAAGCCGTAAAATTGTGATTTTACTCCTCACTACCTATCACAGTTACGGAGGCCCTGAAATGTCCAGATAGCACAACCCCCCCCCCCAAATGACCCCATTTTGGAAAGTAGACACCCCCAAGGTATTTGCTAAAAGGGCATGGTGAGTATTATGGAGCTCTCATTTGATTTTGAAAATGAAGAAAGAAAAGAAAAATCTGATCTGCAAAATACTCAACATGCCTCTCAGCAAATAGCTTGGGGTGTCTACTTTCCACAATGGGGTCATTTGGGGGGGGGTTGTGCTATCTGGGCGTTTTATGGCCTTTAAAACTGTGATAGGTAGTGAGGAGTAAAAATTTATGCCCTTAGAAATCCTGAAGGCGGTGATTGGTTTTCGGGGTCCTGTACACGGCTAGGCTCCCAAAAAGTCTCACACATAAGGTATCCCCGTACTCAGGAGAAGCAGCAGAATGCATTTTGGGGTGTAATTCCACATATAACCATGGCACTTGTGAGCAATATATCATTTAGTGACAACTTTGTGTAATTTTTTTTTTTTTTTATTAATTTTTCAGTCATTTGTGACAAAAAAATAAAATATTCAATGGGCTCAACATGCCTCTCAGCCATTTTCTTTGGGGTGTCTACTTATCAAAATGGGGTCATTTGGGGAGGGGAGGTGTACTGCCCTGCCATTTTAGCACCTCAAGAAATTAGATAGGCAGTCATAAACTAAAAGCTGTGTAAAATCCAGAAAATGTACCCTAGTTTGTAGACGCTATAACTTTTGCGCAAACTAATAAATATACATTGACATTTTTTTTACCAAAGACATGTGGCTGAATACATTTTGGCCTAAATGTATGACTAAAATTGAGTTTATTTTTATAACAAAAAGTAGAAAATATAATTTTTTGTTAAGGCCTGACCTTTTTACTATTAACCACTTGCCTACTGGGCACTTAAACCCCCCTCCTGCCCAGACCAATTTTCAGCTTTCAGTGCTCTCACACTTTGAATGACAATTACTCAGTCATGTAATACTGTACCCAAATGAATTTTTTGTCCTTTTTTCATACAAATAGAGCTTTCTTTTGGTGGTATTTGATCACCTCCTGGGTTTTTTATTTTTTGCGCTATAAATGAAAAAAGACAGAAAATTTTTTAAAAAAAAACGCATTTTTCTAAGTTTCTGTGATAAAATTTTGCAAATTATTATTTTTTCTTCATAAATTTTGGCCACAATTTATACTGCTACATATCTTTGGTAAAAATAACCCAAATTAGTGGATATTATTTGGTCTGTGTGAAAGTTATAGAGTCTACAATCTGTGCTGCAAATTATAAAAAATTGATCACACCTGAAGTACTGACAGCCTATCTCATTTCTTGCGACTCGAACAAGTCAGGAAAGTACAAATACCCCCCAAATGACCCCTTTTTTGAAAATAGACATTCCAAGGTATTTAGTAAGATGCATGGTGAGGTTTTTGATGTTGTCATTTTTTCCCACAATTCTTTGCAAAATGAAGATTTTTTTTTCCACAAAATTGTCATTGTAATAGGTTATTTCTCTCACATGGCATGTGTATACCACAAATGACGCCCCAAAATACATTCTGCTACTCCTGAGTATTACGATACCACGCGTGGGACTTTTTCACAGCCTGGCCACATAGAGAGGCCCAACATGCAGGGAGCACCATCAGATATTCTAAGAGCATAAATTACACATCTAACTTGTTGACTACTTATACACTTTTGAAGGCCCTGGAGCACCAGGACAATGACACGTGACACTGATGTGGCACTAATGACAGATGGCACTGATACATGGCACTGATTACATGTGACACTGATCAGCCACCTGGCTGATCTGTTTTCAGTCCAGGCCTCCCCAGGTAGCTCAATCACTATGCTTGACTCTGGGTGGGCGCCTTTCCTTACTGCACCACTGGGTCACAGCAACAGGGTCCATCTTGGCACTTGTAGGGGTGCTGTCTGGAGGAGTGTAGCGCTACCCCCCAAAAGGAGCCGTTAAGTATAATTGGTTCCGTACTCTGCCTCTTAACCCCAGGAACAGTCTCAGCCCTCTGGCACACCTGGCAATAGTGTGAGTGCAAGGACCAATGAAAAACACACGTTATGATAAAAGACAGAAATCGTCTTTACTGTAAGGTTTCTGTGGAAAAGTAATAGTATATTTTCAAATGAATTAACTGAAGAGCACTAACTGAGATCAATAACTCAATATATTATGTCAGGCTGCTTTCAGGGGATTCCACAACTGCGAATAACTCTAAGAGCAGAGGTAAACACTCTAATAGCAACAAATTACAATATGACGACTTATATCAAATCAGTTACCTCTACTGAAATTGGCTCTATGAGTCCAGGCAGGAGGCGAGCAGAGGAATGACCTTCTCTTATGTCAGACTTCTCTCTTCTTTCCCTGACACCACAGGCCCAACTATAAACACTGTAACCAATTCAGTGAACAGTGGCATAACTCCCAAGTCAGACTACTCCGCACATACACTACACATACAGAACCCTGAGTATGTGTGTATGTGCCCGTATGGCACAAGTAACTTCAGTCCCTTGAAAGAAGAATGAGCCACCTCTCCCCTGGGTCCAGTCTCTTCACTTGCCTCGTGTTGTCTGCCTCACCTCAGGCAAAAAAGATGGTGTCCTAAGCTCCTTTTTTGCAGAGCATGTTGGACCTTGTAATTCCATGCCCCATACAAGGCAATGGGGCTGTTTTAGTTGGGGACTACATGTCCTAGAATCCTTTTCAGCTTTTTTTTTTTACCAAAAATATGTAGAAGAATATATATTGGCCTAAACTGAGGAAAAATTTTTATTTATTTTTTTTTAAAATTTGGGATATTTATTATAGCAAAAAGTAAAAAATATTGTTTTTTTTTTTTTTTTTTTCAAAATTGTTGCTTCCTCCTTTTGTTTATAGTGCAAAAAATAAAAACCGCAGAGGTGATCAAATACCACGAGAAGAAAGCTCTATTTGTCAGAAAAAAAGGACGTAAATTTTGTTTGGGTACAATCACACATGACTGCACAATTGTCAGTTAAAGTGACGCAGTGCCGTATCACAGAAAATGTCCTGGTCAGGAAGGGGGTAAATTCTTCCGGGGCTGAAGTGGTTAACTACCACCAAAAGAAAGCTATAGTAGTGTGCAAAAAAAAATTATAACAATATTATATGGGTACAGTGAAGCATGACTGTGCAATTGTCATTCAAAGTGTGACAGCGCTGAAAGCTGAAAATTGGTCTGGGCAGGAAGGGAGTAAAAGTGCCCAGTAGGCAAGTGGTTAAGGCAATAAAAAGCAGACATGACTTTTTTTTTAAAGCACTGCATGTGCATTGTAGTGTGTTTCAATGCAGGTATGTTGCCTTTTTACCCAAACAGGTTTGTTCCTTCCGGGAAAGAGGTTTTACATAAATAAAAGCTGATCACTATAAGCACCCCTGTCAGTGGTAAATGGTTTATCTCATCCCTGTGTAGCTGATACAAGAGAGCTTGCTCTTTAAAAAAGAACAATAGACTTACTGGCCAGATTACCAGGTTAAAATAGAAGAAAGAAAGACTAAAGAAGAAAATGAATGCAGGCATCACATCTAAGAACTGGTAAGCTTCAATGTAATGTTTGTTTTTAGTTTTAATAATGCTCTAATGGAAGAATAAATCACCTCTAACATTGGGTGTCCTATGTGTGTGGCTGATGATGCATTATGCTATTTGTTTAGTTTATTTTTTACATTTTAGAATGGGGTGCCTCGAGATTGCACATTATTTCAAAGGGTACTTTGACTGAAAAAGGGTTTAAAAACACTGCTCTATGTAAAAAATCTCTATAACACAACAGGCAGGTGTTCTGTAGGGCAGCAGAGGAGAACCCAGGGGGGGCTAATAACACTGCCTAGGATTTTAGTGCAACAATGGTACTGTATTGGCAGCTTAAACAGGAAGTATAAAGCACACTGGATTTCTGGTGGATACAAAAAAGGGAATTATGCAAGTGTTGCCAAGATGTACTGTCCAGGCATGTACTCTTCACACACACACTCCGCTTTTATCAGGTACATAATAAACAGCAAAGTCTTATAGAAAACCTCTACAAATAGGCAAGTGAGAGTACATTTTATTTACCTGTGCTACAACCTCTTGCAGTCATAATTCATTTCTACAGCCTGAAGAAATGATGAAAGTACACAGCATGCACAGCAGCAAGGGATGTAGAGAAAGCAAGCAATTTTTGGAGATGATTTTAGTGGGAGAGAATATTTTTTCAAAAGGTAAGTAGATCCTCAAGGTACGCTGTGCAAAAGTTGTTTTTGTATCAATGTTCATCAAAAATGAAGCGGTTCTTAAGATCTTTGCAAACCACTGCTCCAGCTCACAGGTCCTATGGGTCTGTTCCTCCCACACATAATTCTGCAGTTGCACATCACTACCAAAGTTTAAAACCAACTTTATTGTTCAGTACAAGCACAGGCGACCAATCTAGGATCTTACATTTCAAAGTGATTGTAAAGTCTTGTTTTTTTTCCTATAAAAATAACAAACATGTTATACTTACATCCTCTATGCAGTTAGTTTTGCACAGAGCAGCCCCTATCCTCCTCTTCTTGGGGTCCCTTTTTTCGTGATCCTGGCCCCTCCCTCCTGTTCAGTGCCCCCACAGCAAGCAGCTTGCTATAGAGGCACCCAAGCCAAGTCACAGCTCCCTGTGTCCATTCAGACATGGAGCCCCGACCCAGCCCTGCCCCCTCTCTCACCTGATTGGCTAGCTGATTTTGATAGCAGCGGGAGCCAATGGCGCCGCTGCTGTGTCTCAGCCAATCAGGAAGGAGAATCTCAGACGGCTGAGACTCTTGTGGATAGAGAGGGTGCTCAGGTAAGTGTTAGGGGGGCTGCTGCACACAGGAGGCTTTTGATCTTATTGCATAGAATGCAATAAGATAAAAAAACCTCCCTTTACAACCCCTTTAACATGTTTTGCTTCCTACAGGGGCTTAAAGTAGAATAGCAGCTTACGTTTGACTATAAAGTGTTACTAAACCCATAACCATAAAATCAGTCTGTATATGCAGTAAAGCATGCTTGTTATACTTACTATGAAATCTAAGGGGTTAATACTGCCCATTGTGTAAAAAGGCTGCTTGATCCTGTCTTCTTTGATCCTACCCTGCTTCCACAGTCCCTAATTCATCTCCTGATAGCGCAGAGCCTTATGCCATGTACACATGAGCGGAATGTCCGACAGAAAAAGTCAGACAGGAGCTTTTCATCGTATATTCCGATCGTGTGTATGCCCCATCTGACTTTTCACGTCGATAATTCTGACGGACCTAGAAAGAGAATATGTTCTAAATTTTCCCGACGGAACCAATTTCTATCGGGAAAACCGATCATCTGTATGCTGTTCCGACGTACCAAAAACGACGCATGCTCTGAAGAAAGTACGAGACGGAAGCTATTGGCTACTGGCTATTGAACTTCCGTTTTCTAGTCCCGTCGTACATGTTGTACGTCACCGCGTTCTGGACGGTCGGACTTTGGTGTGATCGTGTGTATGCAAGACAGCTTAAGCGGAATTCCGTCTGAACTCCGTCGGAAAAACCTTCAGAGTTTATCCCAACAGGAAAACCGATCGTGTGTACAGGGCATTAGAGACACTATGCACATGCTCGGTTTGGTGTGTAGTGCTAGATTGTTTTTTTTTTTCATTTTTTATCTTGGGAGGGTGTATGTGATCAGCACAGGGCCAATCAGTACTGTCCAGACAAAGGGTCAGGGGTCCTGCAGCCTCATAGGACAGTCAGAGGAGAATAAAACCCCTCCTACAAGCTTTAACCAGTGCTCAGCTGGACACTGCTAGAAGTCACAAGGCTGCTATATACTGCTGATTTAAAAAAGGTATTTAGCAGGTTATATTTATTAAAATAATTGCATTTCCCTGTTCTGTGTACTGTGGGAGACCAGATATATTGAATGCAGTGTCCTGGGTTTAATAATACTTTAAATAGTTTGCTTGGGCCAAACTCCTACCCCATAGGACCCCTGTCCCATAAATTTTGAGGTTGATCCAGTCCACATGTTCCGTAACTAGCCTACTCAATAACTGGGAGGGCTCAAAGGAAGTTGAAGATGAGCCCAATATCCAAGCTGGTCTGTAAAAAGTCTAAAATGTAGTGGACCTAAAGACTGAAACAAGAGAAGTCAGAAGCAGCCGTAACTGGACATACTTTACTCAAATCCTGTTGTAAATTATATTAGTTCACCATCTTCCTAAAGTATAGATATGAGCTTAGAAAAACAGTCAATAACTGTAGGAGAGATAAACGAGGGTGGAGTATTTCACCCTGCAACAAAAGATTTCATCTGAAAGATATCAGGACTAGAGAGGGGCGTAGTTCGGGCTGAGCATCGGTTCGGCCCAAACAGCGCCCATTAGCTGAACACCCGGGATATTCGCCCGATGGCGCCCCACAATCACCGTGCATTACAGAAGAAACAAGGGGGGTAGGCGCCTCTAAGTGTTGTATTAAAGCAATATAATTTATTGCAAAAGATTAAAAACACTTCCTTCTACCACAGTAGGCCAGTAGAAGGAGCTGTGAGCGCGTAGCCTTTCATTCCACAGAGACAGTCCTGACCCCTTCCTACCGCCCCCTGCTGGTGACATCATTTCCTCTCCCGTTCAAGCTGGACAGCATGGAGCTGACTACTTCCTGTTTTTCCTGAATGTACAGCTGATCAGCACAACATCACACCAGAACCTCTCCCAGCTACCTGGATCGTGTGAGGAGCCTGTGGCACGCAGTAGAACTGCCATTTATGACGAGCATTACTCCCACTTATATCTTGTAAGTGTTTTTACTCTTATGCAATCAATCATACTGTTTTAATACTACACTTAGAGGCACCTCCCCCTCCTTGTTTCTTTTATATGTTTTGCAGAGTTGCTGGAAACAATCTGAGGATGGCTGCCTCTTTGTAAATCGCCCCCTTACTGTAGGTCAACCTGGTTTTTACCTAAAGACTGACTAATCAAATGTACATTATTACAAACTAAGGGCATTGCCTCCTGGAGCGCCAGATACCCAATTTACCTCCATAGTGCATTCTAGGGCCCTGATTGGCTAAAGCAATGCACCTGATTGCCGGTCAGGTGCAAGGCTTTTCCCAATCAGGGCACAGAGCACAGTGAATAGCTGGTTGTTAAGGAGCGGGCCAGATGAATAACGATGTAACGGATAACGGATGAACAACGGATGAATCATAAACTGTCAGCAGGCTTCCCTGTTGACAGCTGAATGAAAAAAAAAATATTGCCGGTAATACAAAAATGTAAAGAACATGGCAATTATTTTTTTAAAACAAGAATGCTGCCTGGCAGGCCAGGAAAGGGGGGAGGGGGTGCTTTGGGGAAGGGGGGGTCAGCCCCCTTCACCCAATGTGATGTCTCTGACCGGTGCATGCTGGGTCGGTGGCGTCACAAGGGATTGGTGCCATCAGGTGATGTCGCCGGGTGCCGCTGCCCTTAAGCTATTTAAGAACTGTCAGATGGCGGAGCAGGCAAATGGCAGGAGCATTTGCTGCGCGGAGATTTTTTTTCTTTCTTTTTTCGAGTCTGCCGGTGCAACGGGCATCATGATTGATGATGGATCTACATCGGGGGACATTGTTTTTTTTTATTTTTAGTAAAGGAACTGTCAAAAACTGTGTGTGTGTTTTTTTTTTGTTTGTTTTTTTCATTTTGACACTTTTTTTTGGGGAATGAGTAGGGGTACAATGTACAATGTACCCCTACTCATTCACATGGGGGGCGGGATCTGGGAACCCCCTTGTTAAAGGGGGCTTTCAGATTCCAATAAGCCCCCTGCCCACAGACCCCCACAACTACCGCCCAGGGTTGTGGGGGAGATGCCCTTGTCCCCATCAATATGGCGACAAGATTAGTGTAGTTTTTAAGATCAAAGATACAACTATGTTGGTGTCCCTTGTTAATTTTACATTGTATTTTTTAAAATGTAACTGCCTACTCCCAAACTGTCATTTGAAGCAAAACACAAAGCCAAGTATTATGCTCCAATTTTTTTATTGTGCATTAAAAAAAGAAAACAAATAAAATTAGTCATGCTATCTGCCAATAGAACTTAACCAAAAAGTACATTCTATGCATCCAAAAATATAGAAAATATAACAAACCAAATCATTATTCAACCAAAAAAAAGATGTCAAAGCAATAACTCCAAGGTCAGTAATAAATAACACGTTATCTCCTTCAATTCCGCAACATGTCTGGTTGATGAACAGCTGTTCAGAAACTAACTGAAAAGCACGAAATGTAAAGCGCAAACTGAAAAGTGCTAAATTAAAAACACGAAAAGAAAAGCACGAATCGACACTCACCAAACTTCTACTAACACTAAATTAGCAGAAGGAGTCCAAATGGTGGCGCTAAAAAGCTGAAAAACCACGTAGTACGTCTAGTACGTCACTACGTTCGTAATTGTTGGCCAACATTTGTGTGACCGTGTGTATGCAAGACAAGTTTGAGCCAATGCCCTTCGGACAAAATTCCACAGTTTTGTTGGCGGAAGTCCGATCGTGTGTATGAGGCATTAGAGGACTCCCCAGGCTCTATATTTAAAGGAATTTTTCATTTTTATTGTTTCACTTTAAGCATCATTAAAATCACTGCTCCTTTAAAAATTATATATTTTTAAATAAAAATTCTGCATTGATACATGTCCCACAGGGCAGTATCCATGCCCTTTTTATGACCAATAACTTGCATATATATGCCTAAAAAATGGGGACTTTTGATTTGTCGGGTACGGGTCCCATAGACTTTAATCTGGTTCTGGATTCGGGTTCGACCTTTTTCTATGTTCGGGAGTTCTGATGTCAAACCAAACTGGGTGGTTTTCAGTGTTGTCAACCCCCTGAAGTGAAATTTACTGGCAGGATGCCAAAATTTACAAACGGCACCAATTTTTTTTACTGGCAAAAACCATGTAAATTACTGGCAGAGCCGCATTTTTTACTGACGTTGCAAAAAAGTACCTAAAATTACTGTTTTAAGTGCTAAACAGTGCAGGTATAAATATTTGAACTATAAACATATAGCTAGTGCTATTAGCAATGTGTTTAAGTTAAACAAAAGTCAAAAAACATATTTCTCCATTGACATGAAGGTCAGGTTACTATAACCCAGCTAGCACTGGGTTCCCTCCTTACATCAGAGTCTGCAGGGATCCCCCTTACAGTGAAAGGGAACTCTTATGTAAAGGGGAACGCTGCAGATCATGATCTAAGGGGGGACTCTGATGTAAGGGGAGGCTCTGGTGACCAGAGACCACCTTATATCAGAGTCCACTGTGTTCCCTTTACATCAGAGTTCCCAATTTCATCAGGGTCCACAGATTGAGTTCCCCTTTGCACTGTAAGGGGCAATCCTGCAGATTCTGATGTAAAGGGGAATGCCAGGAACTCTGATGTGGGGGGCACTCTGCTGACTAGAGACCACCTTCCGCAGAGTGAATACACTAAGGTAAGGGGAGTTACTAATTTAGGGGGAAACCTTTATATCAGTGCCCCTTACATTAATGTATTCACTCCCCCTTACATCAGCAACCCCCCCAGACTGGCCTGGCGGTGCTGTCACTGACCTCCTCTCAGGTGCACCCTGCAGGGCTCAGTCAGACGGCTCCAGCTTGGCGGCTCTGGTTTTCCTATGGTCTCCTCTCCACAGTCCACACACGTCTGACTTCTCCCGTGACCCCATGTTCCCGGTGGCGCTCCCACTCTTGACTCCTTTCCCGACTCCCCCCTCAGAGACTGCAGACATGATGTAGGAAATGGTCAGAGGCTGAGGGTAGGAGATGGTCAGAGGCTGCTATGGACAGGAGACGGTCAGAGGCTGCTGTGGACAGGAGACGGTCAGAGGCTGCTGTGGACTGGAGATGGTCAGAGGCTGCTGTGGACTGGAGACGGTCAGAGGCTGCTGTGGACAGGAGATGGTCAGAGGCTGCTGTGGCCTGGAGACGGTCAGAGGCTGCTGTGGACTGGAGACGGTCAGAGGCTACTGTGGACTGGAGACGGTCAGAGGCTGCTGTGGGCAGGAGACGGTCAGAGGCTGCTGTGGGCAGGAGATGGTCAGAGGCTGCTGTGGGCAGGAGATGGTCAGAGGCTGCTGTGGGCAGGAGATGGTCAGAGGCTGCTGTGGGCAGGAGATGGTCAGAGGCTGTGGGCAGGAGATGGTCAGAGGCTGTGGGCAGGAGACGGGCAGAGGCTGCTGTGGGCAGGAGACGGTCAGAGGCTGCTGTGGGCAGGAGACGGTCAGAGGCTGCTGTGGGTAGGAGACGGTCAGAGGCTGTGGGCAGGAGATGGTCAGAGGCTGTTGGCAGGAGATGGTCAGAGGCTGCGGGGCCGGGCATGGAAGTTTCCTCCACTGTCTCCCTTCAGATACTATACCTGTCTCACTCTCCACATCAGTCAGTGACAGTGTCCGCCTTCTGTCAATCACTGTGACTGTGTCCCTTTCATCTCTCCAGTCACAGTGTCCTCCTCTACCGGGCTGGCTTCACCCCCCCCCAGTAATGTGCTCCTGTGGCTGGGCCCATTAACATAGCTCCTCTCTGCACCGTTCCGCTCCCCCCGCTGAACCACCGAGAAGAACGAGTGGCGGCTTCCGTTTAAAAATGGCGCCAGGCGGCGACATTACATTACTGCGCATGCGCCGGCCAGCTGAGCTTGTACGATCTTTCCCGAGTCCTGCAGGCTTCAAAACGGCGCATGCGCAGTTGCACAGCCAGCCCGCAGCCATCTTTTTTAGGGCACTGGCTGCCCGTAAATTAACGGGCGGTTGGCAACACTGGTGGTTTTGTGCCCAAGCCCCTCTAACTGAGGTTGAAGCAGAAGATGGAACCAAGGCCTGTTTGGCCAATAAGGAATCATTGCAACAGTTTCAGTTGTTTTTAACAGTAAATCTAAATATGGTGAGGACTGTAAGGAAAGCATACAGCTTACTGAACCTCTCCAGATTTGACAGAACATCCGCTTTCAGGACGCGCAGGCCTAGGCCTCTTATGAGAAATTCTCCAGGTTACATTTGTAAGGAGATGCAAACAGATCTTATGCTGGAATTCTGTGTGTAGCGGTGTAGTTGCCACTAAAAACAAACATCCAACAAATCACCCTGCTGCCAGACTCCCATATATCACTTGCAGAGACAATGAACAGTCTTTTGCTGGTTTTGTTTTTACTTGTTTATTGGGGGGTACAACATGGTTGGGGAAAGGGCTATATGGGATGCCCATAGGATAGTTAGAACCAGAAGAGATGATGTGCACGTATTTATAGCTATGATCTTTCCTCCTGCATCACCATGCAGATTGTTTCTTCTCCTCTGCTTAACTCCCGCAGACTATTGCTTTCCAGGCATTCCCCATCCGTTACCATGTAAGGGATGAGGATATCACTCTTGACCGTGTAAGGGTGATGTTCCCAGAACTTCTCTCCTCCTGCACAAATCTTATCAGCTCACCTTTCCTCCTGCACAAATCTTATATTGAAGTAAAGTAATGTCACATCTTCTGAAAGCTAGAAGGACACATTCTGAATAAATCCTTTAAGCTGTCTCTTGTTGCTCACAGCTACTAGGCCAGAGGTCTGCAGCACCTCTCCCCGGAGGCCTAGTAGTTTAAAAGCACATTATTGAAAGGTGGCCTACTGTTCCCAGCTAGCCCAGCTTGCAAATCCTGTGCCCTCGGGCTACATCGATTTGACACATATCCCTACAATCTCTCCTCTGATCCAGGACTCCTCATCATTGACCGTGTAATGAAGAAGACTTTGCTGATGACTGTGTAAAAGCAAAGTTCCCTCACAGACTTCCTGGCACATCCAGCCCTCCACTGTGGTACACTCACTGACTTTTCTCTGTCCTGAGTCATATATGGAGAACTTGACCAGACCATACATTCTGACAGCTTCACCTGCCCCTCTGACAGTTTTCTAGTAAAACCCTATTACTAGCACCTACCTATTGGTAGAGGGTGCTACATATGCATGGACAGAATACGCTTGCAGGAGCATGAATGTAGAGACCCCTTGTTGTCCAATAGGGATTTGAAATATGGAGTCTTCCTAGAAGGCGAATCCTTGCCATGAACAGTAGATTGCTGAAATAGTGGAGAGATTCCTTTCTCCCAGGTCATGATCAACTTTCTCTTTCTGAGTAGACTAAGGCTGCAGGTTCCAACCTGCCTCTTGATGTGGTACACTAATGTCATATTGTCCAGCCTCATCAAAACTGAAAAGCCTACTGTCAGGTGATGAAAAGCACAGGGGGGAGCAAAAGACTGACTTGAAATCTGGAATGTTTGAGAAGTTGTATTTACTTTGGTTCAACCCCAAAGTCTTCTTATCATTGTCTGTGAAATATGAATAGTTTGGAACATGTCCATTGTTGGGAAAAAAGCCATTCTTGTTGGGGCCTCCGCTATAAAACCCACTCTAATATAGGGACAGATGACACCATGTTCCTAATCATCATCAGGCATGCAGGCACTGTCAGGTGAAGAGAGGACAATCCAGCATCTTACCACCAGTATGTTCTCGACCACAGTGGCAGCTGGTCTTCTCTAGCACAGTAGCTGGTGTCGGTCGGCAGCCGCAAACCCCCCCCCCTCCCCACCCGGAGGACAGCCAGAAAAATCAAAGCCCCGCACTTACCCCATCTAGGAAGCGGGTGGGCAGCGTGTCCGGTGGCTTTCTTCCTCCTCCCATGCTGTGGATCACGGCGCCTTCCGCCGTGCATCCCCCTCCTCCTCCTAGGCATCCTAGGCCTGACCTTTCAGTCAATCGGGAAATGGGTATCAGACCTGCCCTCCTTATTGGTGGAGGGGCGATTCAGTGTTAGAAAAGTGAATATTCATTTGCTTTTCTAACACACCTAGGTGGGCTCCGAGCGCAATGCTCTGCTCTTCAAGTTTACCCTATTTTGAAACCTATTAGAGCCCATGGCTCGAATCAGGTGTTTCAAAAAAACATTCCCGCCACTGTAATTCATGCACACGGTGTCCTGAAAAGTGCCGGACGCATGAATAGGGGGTGGCCGTGGCGGACGTGGATAAATTCATGCTATGCATGAATCTATCCATTAACCATATAAGGGGTGGCATGGATAGAAGGGGCGGCCCTCGTGCTCCCTTAATGGACGGGCCGCCCCTGCTCTAGCAGCAGAAAGAGCAGAAATCTAAACTGTGATTAATTTGGCTCCTGTTTACAAGGCTTTGTGCAAGGGTCAGACCTTGTTCTTTATTCACTATCCAGCCAAACTCTTGTAACAGGCATATAAGCTGCGTAATGCCTCAACTACAAACAGAGGTACTTACAGAGGGTTGATTTGCCTGAAAAGGCTCTAAGACTGGTTGACTGGTAGAGGAAGGAAAACTGTAGTGGAAACAACTCCTTGACCACATGCTTAATGAATGAGACAACCTAGTTTTTGTCATGGTTATCCCTGGCTGCTTCAGCAAAGCAGGATTCAAACAGGGTTTTGCCTGCCAAGGCATAAATCACACAGGCCTAGTTTAGAGTGTACATAATGCATATGCCCCTTGCCTTCTTGGCACAGTGGCTGGCCAGAAGGATGAGGTCACTACTCATGGCTCAGGACAGTAAGAAAAAGGTTTTGCAGCAAACTGGCAGTAAGAAATACAAGCAGGTAAAGAGCCTCCAGCTTTAGGAGGTCCACAAAAAGACTGTCACGCCAGTAAAAAATAAAATAAGTAAAAAAAAAATCAATAAAGGCTCCACCCCCAGGCACTGGGAACTCCAGCCATGCCTCCACACTGTCATCCTCTCCGGAGATACCAGATATGGCAAGCCAGGGGGAGTGTTTGGAACAGATTGGTGGTGCAACTGCTTCTCACACTTCAGCCCCTGTATATGTGACTGAAGATGCATTTTCTTCTGCCCTGTAGGGCTTAGAAGGAAGATTAGCGGCTTTAATCGCATCCTCCATCCAAGGTAATAGGAAGCGTGCTAGATCCCTCTCTCCCACTCCAAACCCTTTATCAAGGGAACAATGGGGACAAGATGAGGTGTTGCCCTCAGATGATCGAGAGGAAAAATAAGCCAATTATTCCTCTGCTGAGGAAACAACAGCTGATGAATCAGCTTCACAATCTAAGGTAAAAACCCTTACCGAAATTGTTCGTTCCACCTTCATGCTACCCCTAACAGAGTTAGCTGAAGGTCCGGTTTCTCTTTCGGTTCTTTGAAACCCTAAACAACCTTTGCATGCGTTTCCAGTCCATGCATTACTAGAAAAGCTTATTTACGCTGAATGGGATCATCCGGATAAGCATTTTCTCTCTCCAAAGATATTCTCAGTTCTCTTTCCCATGGAGGAAAAATTCACAAAAAGGTGGAAAGTTCCAGCAGTTGACGCTGCAATTTCCAGTGTGAATAAAAGTCTAACTTGTCCAGTAGACAATGCATAAATGCTTAAAGATCCAACAGATAAAAAGTTGGAATTCCTGTTAAGATCTTCTTTTTCTTTAGCAGGGACCTTACTCAGCCTGCAGTTGCAGCAATAGGTATCTGTCAGTCCTTAAAGGACCAATTCACAGATGCTCTTAAAGAGCCCCCTGCACAACAGGCCCGTCAATTAGCCGAGTTACCAAAAGCTTTATGTTTTGCCATAGATGCTATGAAAGATTCTATTTACCAGGCGACCCTCCTTGCGCTTGTGCTAGTACACATGTGTAGGACCCTTTAGTTAAAGGATTGGTCTGCCGAAGCACCTTGTAAAAAGCTTGTGACTAGTTTCCCTTTTTATGGGGAGCGACTATTTGGCGATGATTTGGAAAAATACATCCAGACAATTTCTAGTGGAAAGAGTACTCTTTTGCCAGTCAAAAGAAAGTATAAACGTCCTTCATTTAAACTGACTTTTTCTCCTGCACCAGGGGCATCTGCCTCTAGGCAGTTGCAACGTCCTCCACGTCAGACTTTTCAGAGAAAAACCTCAGGGTCAGACCCAGGCACAAAAGAAGACCTGGGACCGCAAATCTGCAAAGCAGAATACTAAAACCTCATCATGAAGAGGCATCCCCCCTCACCAGAGTGGGGGGAAGACTTCTGAAGTACTCAGAAGTCTGGCAAAGGGAAATTCAGGACAGATGGGTAATCTCCACGGTATCTCTGGGATACAAACTAGAATTTCGGAAGTTCCCACCATCTCGTTTCCTGAAATCAAGCGTTTCCAAAGATCCAGGGAAAAAGCAATCCCTGTTTCAAGCATTAGACCGATTATTGGCTCAGGGGGTAATCATACAGATTCCCACAGAAGAGCAAGGTTTGGGGTTTTATTCAAAACTGTTTACGGTACCAAAACCAAATGGGGGTGTCAGACCTATTCTAGATCTGAGGAATCTAAATCAGTTCCTGAAGATCCACTCCTTTTGTATGGAGTCAATGAAGTCAGTAGTTTCCATCCTACAAGTAAAAGAACATATGGCATCCATCTGCTCACCAGAAATTTCTGCGATTCGAAGTAGAACAACAACACTTTCAGTTTGTAGCCTTGCCTTTCAGGCTAGCCAAAGCACCACGGGTGTTCACAAAAGTACTGGCCCCACCTCTAGCCAAGCTGAGGGCACAGGGCATAACAGTCTTGGCATACCTAGACGATCTATTGTTATTAGACCAGTCAGTGGCTCGCTTGGGAGTGTACGCATTACAACCAGTTACCTGGAAAAGTCTGGGTTGGATTCTTAACCTAGAGAAATCTTCCTCAAAACCGCTAAGAAAGCTGGAGTATTTGGGCCTGATCATAGACACAGCCCAGAAAAGGGTGTTTTTGCCTCTGGCAAAGATCAGCTCCATCCAAGAGCTGGTACGGATGGTCAGGTCAAAAAGAGATCCCTCAATTCGCCTTTGCATGAGGTTGTTAGGAAAGATGGTAGCTTCATTTGAAGCAGTTCCCAATGCACAGTTCCATTTGAGACTATTGCAAAACAGTATCCTATCTGCTTGGAACAAAACGAGGCAAGATTTGGACTTGCCAATGCTGCTGTCCCCAAGGGTGTCCCAAAGCCTCAGCTGGTGTTTACTAACCCAGAATCTGCTGAAAGGAAAATCATTCAGACCAATTATCTGGAAAGTAGTAACGACAGATGCCAGCCTCTCAGGCTGGGGAGCAGTACTAGAGAAAACAACTGTCCAGGGACAGTGGTCGAGAGCCGAAAGAACCCTGCCAATCAACATCCTAGAGATTCGGGCAGCGTGTCTGGCTTTGAAAACCTGGACCTCCAGGTTAAGGAATTGACCTGTCAGGATCCAATCTGACAATTCCACGACTGTGGCCTATATCAATCACCAAGGGGGCATCAAGAGTCTCAGCTCAGAGAGAGGTGAACCATATTCTAACTTGGGCAGAAAAGAATGTCCCATGTCTATCGGCAGTTTTCATCCCGGGAGTAGAGAATTGGCAGGCGGACTACTTAAGTCGTCAGAATTAATTCCCAGGGGAATGGTCTCTTCACCCTGACGTCTTTAAGCCTGTTTGCCAAAGATGGGAGACTCCGGGCGTAGATCTTCTAGTGTCCAGATTCAACATGACGTTAGTCAACTTTGTGTCCAGGACAAGGGATCCATTCGCATGCGGAACAGATGCGTTGGTGACCCTGTGGGATCAGTTCTCACTGATCTATGCATTCCCGCCTATTCAGTTGCTACCACAAATTCTTTGCAGGATCAAGCTGGAAAGAAAGCCGGTAATTCTGGTAGCACCAGCATGGCCCAGAAAGTCGTATAGATGTGGCATTCATTATTTCTGATATTTCGCAAATTCAGATTAATTTGCATTTGTTACATTCACTAACAGCCAAATTTGAAATGAAATTCCAATACCTAATATTAATAATAATTTAATAGTTATTATTAGTTATCATTTAGAATTTTTGGATTTTCGGATTTTCAAATTTTGAATTTTCGAATTCTGAATTTTCCGATATCTGAATATTCAAATTTCCACAAAAAAAAAAAAAATGAACAAATTTTTAGGCAGTGCACGTCTAGTAAAAAATACACAGATTTACACTCACATAAATTGCACTTGAGCTTTGCCAGCTGATAAGGGCTCGTATATTTGCATCGGCTTGCTGCCGTGTAGCTAAGGATGGCCGCGGGATGATGTCAGAGATCAGGCTCCTATCCCAATCACGTTACGCCCTGAGTGTGGACTTCACTGATGATATCCCATTCACGCACACTATGAAAGTCACTGGCAGAACTGTCAGAGAACTGTGGGGTGACTGCGCATTTGGGGAGGGGGGGTCTAGCCGGGATTTGGGAAGTAAAAAAAAAACAAAAAAAAGTTTTACTTTTGAAATATATCTATACTGTATATTTTTGCTAATTTGTAAGAGCAATGGGGGAGGAGGCAGGAGAGCGGACCATGAAAAAAAAGGATAAAGTTTTTTCTTTAAGCTGGCCGTACGGTATACAATCTGATTTAGATCTCTTAAAACTCAATATTCTATCCTAACACAACCCTATGTAGCCAGGTGCTGGGTTACAGGTATAGAGAAGGAGACTGCTGACTTTTATTCTACTCTCCCTCTAAGTGTGTATGGCCACCATTAGACTGCTTTTGCTGTGCTAAAACACACTTTTCCAGCGCAACAAAAGCACATGAAAACGACCCCTCTTTAACCACTTAAGAGTCGCTCTATAGCAGTTTTACTGCTCCTGGGCTGCACCTCTGCACTGGATCACGTATATATACATGATCCGGCTCTCCTGGATTGGGGGCGCACATGCGCACCTCCGGCGGCTTTCTCCCAATGAGGTCACATACAGCGAGAGCCAACCAGCGGGCACGGTGGACCCGCCGATGATTCAGCAAGGCAGATCGCCATTTTATTAATAGGGAAGGCATGGATCCTGTGTTACCGCAAAGCGGGGATATGGATCCATGCCTTCCCCTAGTTAAAGCACCTCCCACACAGTAGAAAAACACTTGCTAGGAACATAGTTAAACCTTTGATCGCCCCTGACGTCAACCCCTTCCCAGCCAGTGTCATTAGTACAGTGACATATTTTTTTAGTACTGATCACTGTATTAGTGTCACTGGTCCCCAAAAAGTGTCAGTTAGTGTCCAAATGTCCACCGCAATATTGCAGTCCCGCTATAAGTCGCTGATCGCCGCCATTACTAGTAAAAAAAAAAAAAAAACTTAATGAAAATATCCCATAGTTTGTAGACACTATAACTTTTGCACAAACCAATCAATTTACGCTTATTTGGACTTTTTTTTTTAGCAAAAATATGTAGCAGAATACATATTGGCCTAAATTGATGAAGAAATTCGATTTTTCCATTTTTTTATAGCAGAAAGTAAAAAAATATATTTTTTTCTCAAAATTGTTGGTCTTTTTTTATTTATAGCGCAAAAAATAAAAAGCGCAGAGGTGATCACATACCACCAAAAGAAAGCTCTATTTGTGAGAAAAAAAGACACATTTTATTTGGGTACAGCATCGCACGACTGTGCAATTGTCAGTTAAAGTAACGCAAGTGCCTTAAAAAATGGCCTGGTCATGAAGGGGGGTAAGTCTTCCAGAGGCCAAGTGGTTAAATCCTTTGTAATTGTTCACATCACTGTGCTGCAGGTGTGCTGCATTTTGAAAAGTCCTACATGCTGCCTCTTTGGTGCAATTTTTTCAAAAGTCAGTGGGAAAAAGCGCACCGCGTCTGTGTTTTTGGTGTTTTCTGAGTGACATGTCCATGTTTCATAGGTGCATGTTGGGAGTCAAGAAACCAGAAAACGCAGTAGAAAATGTATTAAAAGTGCATCAAAAAACATGACATGGGTTTTTCAAAAATGCATACTGTGTTTTATAGTGCACCAGTGTGAAAAGGCCCTTGCAGTAGAAGTCCACCCTAACACCAAAAATCTTGAAATCTTTAGGTATCCGCGATCTAAGACTAACTTATCTAGCGCTGTAAAGGAGAAACCGCGATACATACTTTTACTAAAGCTGGTCCCACACTGAGCTGTCAGCAGTGGCGTTGCTGTGGAGGCAGGTGTAGAGGAGGCAGCCGACAATGGAAGCCCCATAGTAACTCTATGGGTGACGTCACTTCCCTTTCATTTCCCAGCCATTGTTGGCTGTGTCCTCAGCAGAGCTTCCGCCGCTGGAGACCGGACTGGATTGACTTCAAAAAATGAATGTATAGCGATTTCTTCTTTACAGGGGTTAGATAGGTTAGTCTTCGATCTTGGATGCCTAGAGATTTAGAGATTTTAGTGTTAGGGTGGACTTCTACTTTAAAGAGTAACTGCACTTTTATTGAAAAAAAAGACTTTCCCCTTTGGGTGATCTATGTGCAATGCAAGGATTTTACCAACTTTGTTGCAGATTCCTACCTTTTGGTATTCTGAAGGAATAGCTGTTTGTCTGTGTCCATGTGCAGCGTAAATCTGTATGGGAGTGATTTTATAATTGTCAATCAGCTTCTGCACCTGCAGGGCTTTAATGAGGAAAGTTGCAGGGTCTGCATCCCTTTAGGTATTATTTCCCTTTGGCAGTATCTCCCCAGAGATTCTTGTTGCAGGGGGTGCCCAAAATCTGGCTTGTATCCTAGTGCAGACTTCTGGGAAAATCAGTAAGCCAATTACACAAGCAGAAAATTACATTGCAGGGGGGAGTTGTGTACACCACCCATAGGTGTGTGCAGCCTCTTGCATTAGGGTGTGAACCCCAAAGCGCAAACCCACACATGCCTTTCTCTGCAGCCTCAGCCGCAATGCACACTGAATGAATGGGAAATGCTCTGTGCTGAGCGGCTTACTGTTCATTCACAAACTGAAGCATAGAAAACAGTTTCCTATGCGTCCACATACCTGATTGAGGCCAAGCTGACGGGAGGGCTTTCCCTTACACCTCCTGTCCTGTTTCTCCTGAAGGTGGTGACAGGATATATCAGGACACGGAGTGGTATGGGTGCCTGGTTGGAGATC
The DNA here is from genome assembly GCA_037952925.1 of Lithobates clamitans. Lineage (NCBI taxonomy): Eukaryota > Metazoa > Chordata > Amphibia > Anura > Ranidae > Lithobates > Lithobates clamitans. The sequence goes on along the minus strand of JBBGZY010001250.1, from coordinate 3,395,224 downwards.
CTAGACAGGAGGCACTTGCAGCAGGTGCCAAGCAGCGGACAGGCTTGTGGACTGGCAGATGCTGATACAGCAGGCAGACTGGTGGACTGGCAGGTGCAGGACAGTAGGCAGCAACCAGCAACCAAGCTGGTGAGCAGGCGGATTCAGGGTCTCCGGTGGTCAGGCAGGCAGAAGTCAGTAACGGCCAAGCAACAGAGGTACAGAATCGGATCCAGAGAGGAGTCAGTGCCAAGCCAGGGTCGGTATCAGGTGAGCAGAGAAGGCATCGGAACACTAGACCAAAGGCAGAGTCAGGTCACAGTCCGGGTCAGCAATAAGGTATCAGGAACAAGCAGAGTCAAACAGGCCGGGTATACACAGGAAAAAGCACAGGATCAGGTCACAGACGGTAGAAGCTGACGACCACTCAGCAATCTTCTGCTCTATGGAGCCAGTTTAAATAGGCAAGAGGGCGCCAAGTACGCTAGCGAGTAAGGAATGGCTAGTTGTCACTCGCAAATTCATATTAGCAAGTGCACATCTTCGTGCACAACTATGCATACAAATTCCTTGACACTATGCTTCCATTATGAATGAACACAGTGAGTGTGTTCATTAAAAAAAAGGAAGGGGTCGGTAAAGGACATATTGATTAGCTCCTTCCCCCACTCTCCATCCTGAAACATTCCCCGCAGCAGCGGGGGGGGGGGGGGGGTAGAAGAGAGAAGCCAGCAGTACTACGGAGGGAAGCCTGGGCAGTAGTGGGAATCGGCTCTGCACAGAGTGCACAGGCACACCTAGCACACCACCTACGCATGCCTATGACACACTCTCTGTGTACAGAACTCCTCCAGGCAGCCATATTGTATTTTACAGAAAACTACAGAGCTGCAAATTGAGAAGGAAAGGTCATTTTTAATAGAATTTTATTACAATATGTCTTGTGTCGCAATCGTATTTGCTATATATTTTTATTTTTTATTTGCTACTTTTTTTTTTCCTTACGAAATTGGAGTTACCCTTTCAGGACTTAGCAGATATTGAAGACACATGCATGCATGTAGATGAGATCCCTGCACATACAAGGCTGGATAGGCAGAGTGTGCTGGCTTCAGCTTGCCAACACAGGTGTATTTTAGAGAAGGCGCTGTTCTCAGCTATGCCGCTAGGTGTCCCCCCTGAGTCATTGCAGTGCTTTCTCCAGTCTGCCTGCTGTCCTGCCTTGCATCCCCTCCACCTCCTCTCTTCTCCTCTCCTCTCCACTGTCCACACCTCCAGCATCTGTATGGCCGGAGTGTCGGTGCACATAGCCGGCTTGTTCAGCCAGGAGCAGTGCAGAGCGTTATCTCCACCATCATCTGTCAGTGACAGGAGGAGGCAGCACTGTGCAAGTCTTCTAAGTGAGAGGTGAGTAGTGTCCTGCACGTGTGTCTGCATGCACCACACTGACAGCACAATACAGCACCATACATCACAATACAGCACCATACATCACAATACAGCACCATACAGCAGTGTGCACCCAGACTGCCTACTGATCACATCATTACTGGACTGGGGAAGGCAGGCACAGCACTCATACAAGTCTCCTTCCACTTTGAAACATTGTTTTTCAACAAAGGTGTGTTTATTTATTCCATTTCCTCCCAGTCTTATGTATGGCTCAGCATCTGCAGGCTGTGCATACGTGGAGCCCGACTATTGTGTTTTTATGTTTGTATTACTGAGCAGACTATTTGTCTTCATTGTCTCCCTGGGTCCAGAGCTCCTTGTTCTAGGAGATCCACTCTCATATGTAGGGTATTGGACAGGGATAGGTTCTGCTCAAGTTCCTATTACATGCATTCATTAAGGGAATGTTACGTTGACCTATTTAGTTGGTGATCTTATTATTATTACAGGTATACATTTACTATTACATGCAGGATATTTGGCTTTACAATGATCCGGGATCCAGTACTTGGCTCTCTGTTCTAGGAGGTTTGCTGTCATTTTAGGTTATTGAACAGGGACTAATACTGAAGTTCCTGATACATGTATTAGCTGAGTGAATTAAATTATTGTTAAGTTGACCTATTTAGTTGGTAAATTTATTATTACAGGTATACATTTATTATTACATGCAGGATACAGTAAAACCTTGGATTGGCAGCACTTAGATCCGTTCCTCAGGAAATGTGTAGAACCTGAAGAAGGCATCTAAGGGGTCCCAAAAAATGTGCATCTTTAATATTTTGAAGAAGCCAATACAATGCATCGCTTAAAGTACAGTAAAACCTTGGATTGCGAGCATAATTTGTTCTGGAAACATGCTTGTAATAAAAAGCACTTGTATATCAAAGCGAATTTCCCCATAAGAAATAATAGAAACTCAGATGCTTTGTCCCACAACTATTTATTTATAGGTCTTTCAGTCTATAGTCCATATAAAGATTATACAAATGTGATAGGTTGTGTAACCATAAAATGTCCATCCACAAATGGAAGCCTCCACAAGGGGTCTAGTATTAAAATCAAGCAGGAACTACAGAGTGTAAAAGAGAAGAGAGGTGCCTCTAAGTGTAGCAATCTGGTTACATTTAATGAAGGTACAACAGTAACAACTCACATGGTTGATGGTTAAAAGAGGGACATCTTAGTATGCAGGTATCCGGGGTAAAGCTGTGCACATAGACCGTCCTCCACACCACTGACTCTCACCCCTGACAGTCTGCAATCGTGACCAGTAAGACTACCCTGCAGTACAGTGATCTGAAAGCAAGGCTTAAAGCGCTCATGGAGCACAGCATGGAGGGGATGACTTTGATGGTGATGCGAAGGATGGTCTAAGTGAACAGCTTTACCCCAGAAGCCTGCATACTTAGATGTGCCTGTTTTAATCTTAAGCCAATGTGAGTTGCCATATTGCTGCACCTAGAGGTGCCTCTCTTCTCTTATATACTCAGTTGTGACATGACGCTACTTGTATATCAAGACATCACTTGTTTATCAAGTCATCATTTATTAAAACATTTGCTTGTCTTACAAAACGCTCTCAAACCAAGGTGTTACTGTATTTGGCTTTACAATGATCCTGGATCCAGTACTCGGCTCTCTGCTCTAGGAGGTTTGCTGTCATTTTTGGGTATAGGACATATTCATCGGTTACAGATTGCTATTTATTATTGGGTTTGTAGTTAAAGCAACAGTTATTTAAAAAGATGTAATATATTGCAGCTTACCGATTTGTGGATGTGGTGGCTGCATTAGTTTTAGTTTTTATTTTTTGCCTTCTTTCCTCTCCTTATAAGAAATATAGATAAAAAAGGATGAGTAATCAGAACAAGCTACTAGTATGGTCAGGTGGCCCGGACCAATCCCATGGGGTATCACTACACCCAGCTGTAGTATTGGGAGGGGGAATTTGGGGGGCGGCAGGGGAAAGGGGAGGGGGGGATGCTAGGAGTAGTGATTCAGGGGGATTTATGTTGGGAGGGGGTATAGGGGAAGACGATTTGTGCTAGGTGGGGGGATTTAGGGGTTTGTGCTCAATTAGTTGATATGGTAGAGGGGGAGGGGATTTGTGCTGGGACGAGAAAACATTTTTGGGGAGAGGATTTGTGCTATTAGGGGTGATTGGGGGAGTATTTGTGCTAGGTAGGGGGTGGATTGGGGTGATATTTGTGGAAGGAGGAAGATTTGTAGTGGGCGGGGAGAGGATGAGAATTCAGAGGGGAAATTTGAGAAACATTTGTGCTAGATGGGGTGGGTTTTTTTTTGGGGGGGGGGCATTTGTGCTGGGGCGATTTGGGGAATGGAGGGGCAAAGATTTGTGCTGGGAGGGGGATTTCATGCAGGGCTCAGCATGCAGATTAGTTCCCAATTTTTTTGGGGGGGGGGGATTTTCTTCTGACACATAATGCGAATACATCTTGGGAGGGGGGGCACAGTTTGGCATGTTTGCCCTGGGCTCTAGATGACCTTCTCCCGGCACGGACTACACCAGCCGGTAGGCTTGAAGGCTGCAGCTGGGATCCTAAGGAGATTGGCATAGGTCAGTGTAGCTTGTTGGAACACATGTTTCGTGACGAATCGCATAGGTCAGCATAGCTTGTTGAAGCTCAACAGGAGCTTGAGTAAATATTAATTCCATATATCACACTGTAGTCTATAGTCGACTACAGCCTGATATATGGAATTAATATTTACTTAAGCTCCTGTTGAGCTTCAACAAGCTATGCTGACCTATGCCAATCCCCTTTGGATTCTAGCAGCCTTCACGCCTACTGGCTGGTGTGGTGATACCTCCTCGGGATTGGTCCGGGCTACCAGCTTGTTATTATTACTCATCATTTTATCTATGTTTTTTTTAGATGGTTTTCTATGTGATTTATATAAACTAAATAAAATTGTTATTTTAATACTCGGTGCCTAAAAGTACATATTTCCTCACTGTACGGTCTCTATATTGATTAGGATGTGGCACTTAGACAAATGGTCTACACATCCACAGTACCACCCTGTGATGATGTCACTTGCTTAGAGATTCTTTTGTATTTCACCTGGTGACCTAGCCAGTAAGTCTGTTGTTTTTCAACTTCCTTTAACAGACCAAGCTGTCCAGCAAAAATGGCAGTTTGAGGGTTGAGACAAACCAGTTACAACTGAAAGGGGTGACTGTTGCTATAACTCAGCCTTTCTCAACTAGGGTTCCTCCTGAGGCTTCTAGATGTTATTTGAGCAATGAACAACTGTACTGTATTCTTTTGTTTCCGAGTGTTCGTGGCCTTGGTCACGCTATTTTGTTTTGGACAAATACTGTACTGATTAAACCAAAATTGTTTGTTCTGGTATCGTACAAGAAAAATATTCATTCTTGTCCCTTTGGATAATTTCGCATGAACTTTTACGATTGGCTCTTGTTAGCTGTGTACTAACAATCAGTTTATCGTACGATTGCTTTGAAAGCTACTTGAGCAATGAGCAACTTTAGCTTCTTAGATGAGTAGACGCTGATACCAATGATCTGTTTAGCCATATATAAGGGGGAATTCTTCCAACTGAACACAAATGGAAGGAACAGTCTCCCCAGTGACCTTTGCATTAATGTACTCTGAGCTGTAGATATCGTAATTAGTAGTAGACGTTCCCTGAGACCGGAAAATGATTTCAAGGGTTCCTCTTTACCAGTGGTCTCCAAAATGCAGACCATGGTCCGGATATGGCCCTTGGTTTACCTTTATCTGGCCTTTGGGGCACAATTCCTCCAACTGTCACTGTCAATGGGGCACTGTTCCTCCAACTGACACCATTAATGGGGCACTGTTCCTCCAACTGACACCATTAATGGGGCACTGTTCCTTCCACTGACACCATCGATAGGGCACTATTCCTCCCATTGATGCCAACAATGGGGCACTGTTTCTTCCAATAAAACCAATGATGGGGCATTGTTTATGCCTACTGATGCCAGGTAATTTTCTGCTCCCACTGGTCACATCACAGTCTGAAAGATAGTAATTTGGCTCTTTGCTTAGAAAGTTTGGAGACCCCTGATCTATAAAAAAAAAAAAAGGCTGATAAATGTTGCTAAAATTGCTTAGACATTGTTAGCTGGAGTTCAGCTTTCATTTGTTTGCCAAGTTCATCTAAATCTGCTAAGCCATCTAACACTACCCTATCCCCTGATTGACAATGCTGCTGCCAAAAGGTGTCTCCACTGCTCCTCCATCCAGACTGGAGACATGCTAAAGCCGGCTATATACTGATATGTTGCTGAACCAGCTGAATTTAGATTAGTCTGTGGGCTCAACAGAAGTTGGTTATTTAACCGACCTCTGTTAAAAGGGCATGTTGGAAAATTTTTAATCGATCAGAAGCTGCAGCCAGTGGTCCGTGTATTCTTTTCTTTCTGACAATGTTGAGTGCTGCTGTAAGAATGCAGTGTTTCGGCAGGGAGATTCTTTCATCTACCCCTGTTCATGTGGATAGAGAAATCCAGTTTTTTTTTGTTTTTTTTTTTAAATGGCAACCAACTATGTATGGCCAGTTTAAGAATGAAAGTGTGCTACTGGAAAGATCACCGGTTGAAAAAAAGGAAGAAATAGCCTAAAGAAACTAATACAGCCAACAAACCTAAAGATTGGTAAGCTGCAATATGTTACAGTTTTTGTGTGTGTGTGTGTGTGTGTGTGTGGGGGGGGGGTTAATACTGCTTCAAGTGACATAAATGAATGATAGGATTATAAATTTAGTTGGTGAATGATTACCTATACAGTACATTTACTATTTACTAAAAAGCACTTGTTTGAGTTCACGTCGGTCCTCGATCCAGTACTCCAGCTTTCTGTTCTAGGAAATTTTACTGTCATTTTAGGTTTTTGGACATGGAAATATTCATCTGAAGGTACAGTTTGATGTTTATTCATCTGTTGCACACATTTTAGGATTTACACCAGCCTTTAACAACATTTTTACCCAAAAGAAATCCTTGAAATACATTTCAGGATCCAGGGAACCCCAGTCTAAAAGCAATCTACCAGTGGTCAGTAGTAAAAACACCCCTTACATTGGCTCAGTATCCCCTCTTACAGACAGATAAAAAGATCACTGGTGTAATGCTGCTGTCTTTTCCAAGGGGACCTTGGAAGAGCCAGCAGCCACATCTCAACCACATCTCAAGGTACCACTAAACTCTGAATGACCCTTAGGGTTTCTTTGGAACCTCGGTTGAGAATGGCTGTATTAGAGCATGCTAGCATTTATTTAGGTGATACCCATGCACCTGTTGGGATTGTATCTGCCATCATAGTTCTTTATTTTAGTAGTTGTATAGAATTATAGAACCATAAAAGGGTGACAACAGAAAAAAGCCCAAGTGGTCCATGGAGTCTGCCCCAATTTTTTTTTTAATATTTGTTTTTTAAATATTTTTTTTTTAAGTATAGATATTTGTTTGTCCTATGCATGATTGAATCCACTTACTGATGACTGACTGAATACCTCTGCTGGAAGTCTATTCCAAGCATCAACTACTCGTTTGATAAAATAATACATTCTAAGATTGGCTTTAAACTTTTCCAAGATAATACCTGGCGTTGTGGAGGCATTTGATGCAGACAAAGAGGCTTTATATCTTTTTTGGCTACTGAGAAATTTATTTCAATTAACATTTTTGTGCCCAGAGTTCAGTTTAAAATAGACAGACCACGTTCAGCAGTGTCCAGGATGCATTGGATAACTTGGCTGTAGGGGCCCAATCACACTAATGTGTTTTGGTAACGCACATTTATCAGCAATTCACAGAACAACTAAGTACAGTGTGCTGTGGTACACTTTATTTTGAATGGAAGCCCAAAGCAACTAGGCAGTGCACTATAAAATATACAGTAGATGTAAACCATCCATGTGTATCTTTTGAAATATGCATTGTAGTGCCTCATTTTGAATGGGCTGCCTTAGCATAATACACATTACACTGCAAAATTCTAGACCATTCTGACTGATATGTCAATTTGACTACGAGAGCTGAAAACTAAGAACATTCATGGCTGCCCATTACTAGTTCTCTGCTGCATTGTTAAAGTAGAACTATAGGCACCATTTTGTTTTAATTTTGGATGGAGTATTAATATTGAGGATTATAACCCCTGTATTATTTTTTTTTTTTTTTTGCTATTTGTGTCCAGTTATGGAGATTTCCCTTTACTTCCTGTCTCATAGCCAAAACAGGAAGTGAGAGGAAATTCCTTCAAAGTCAGGGAATCCCTGGTTGTCACTAAAACTAGTGATCTCATTGCAAGATTTCCCCTCTATTTCTGTGACCACTCTATGGTTGGAATTTTCTCTCACTCTCAGTGATAATGGTCACCAGGAGAAATAGAGAGCGTGACTCTCCCTAACGGGGATAGAGATCACAATAAAAACCTGACAGGTGTTCAAATCCTTCTCCACACCATCCAAAACTAGGAAAAAAAATTCCTTTAGTTATACATTTAAAAATGTATAAAGCCTCATACACACGATCGGCCTTGGTACAAACTTTCCTGTGGATTTTTGTACAAAGGGCGTTGGCCGCATGCTAATTAAGCATACACACGGCAGGACTTTTTCAGCAACAAACACGAACGTAGTGACGTTTGAACGTACTGACGATACTTCAAAAAGAGACCCTTCGGTCAACTTCTGTATTGTTGTCTGATCTTTTGCATTGGTTCTCAGTAGGGCTGAAACATCTAATCGATTAATTGACAACTAATCGATTATTAAATTAATCGATTAATCGGCCAGTAACATAACAGGGTTAAAAAAACTAAAATGAGCCCTTTATAATACAAAAAGAGCAAATAATCGCTACTGTAACTATGCTTTTTTCAGCCGCTGCATATTTAGAAAGGGTCAGGAACTTTTTTTTTAAAACAAAACGGTGCTTTTTTGGTTCAATATACTTCAATGGAGAAGCTGCAGAAAAACATGTAATGCGTTTTTGCAGCAATTTGTGTTTTTTAATCTGCCCAACAACAAATTATCTAAAAAAAAATGCAAAATCATGTGCGCAAAAAATCAAATGCACAGCAAAAAGCACTGCAGAAACGGATCAAAAGCAAATTGCATAGGTATGTACCGAGCCTTATGCTGGCCACATGGATCAATTTTCAGACAAGAATATTCAGACGAAAAATCTTTGTACATTCGCTGAATTAAAGAATTTTTCATTTCATGAAATTTTCACTTGTTTTTAACAGTCTGTTTTTAAAATGAATGTAACTTCTGAACGAAAACCACATACCGGTACACTGTCTGAAAATTCCTTTGACCAAGAAGTTTTCTATTATTTCCAAATTTTCCCATCACTGTGGTTGAAAATGAACGTAGATTTGACCCCACTAACGATTAGAAAATTGAACGAACGTTCTTAAAATGACATTTTTTTTTAAGGAAGATTTTGTTTTTTAAATTAAAAAAATGTGAGTCTGATGATATTTACCAGATTCACCCTTTAATATACTGTTAGAGGATATATACTGTATATACTATCTCTCCTCTAATAGTATATATACAGTATATCTCCTCTAATAGTATATACAGTATATCTCTTCTGTCTGTTATTCTCAGAGTGGATTCGATATTTTGCTCCCTAACCATATAGTTGGTTATTTACATTTACTACTGAATAGAGATATTTGAGAATAAATTGCCTTTTTTTTAAACTTTACATATTAACTAAATTATACACCACACTTTTTTAAAGGTTATTAACCGATTAATCGAACTAATAATCGGCCAACTAATCGATTATGAAAATAATCGTTAGTTGCAGCCCTAGTTCTCAGCATGCGTGTTTGTAGTTTGTACAAAAGTCCGATGGTTTTGTGTACACACGATTGGACTTTGCTCCATCGGACTTTTGTTGCCGGAAAGTTTGTCTGTTCGCACAGCCAACAAAAGTCCGATGAAAACCGAAAAAGTTTGTCCGATGAAAACCGAAAAAGTTTGTCCGATGGAGCGTACACACAGTCGGATGTTGCCTTAAAACAGCAAATTTGCATGTTTGTTGTCAAAAAGTCCTATCGTGTGTACAGGCCTTAACACCGAAAGTAGTAAGCAGGTTTTATTGATAGTACAGATGGTTATAACCTGAATTAGGCCCAGTTAACCGCCTTTTTTTTATTCCCCCCTTGGCTTTTTTTTTTTTTTTACCGTTGGTATTGGACATATTATTTATTTCCATTCGTTTCACTATGCTTGTAGCAATCTTTGAAAAAACTAAATCTTTTGTAAAGATTTGCAGCGTGCATTGTTGCAGAAATATAATTTTACTGTTGTGATAAATGGAACAAATTGCAGGATAACATATACACTTAGTAGATGATAGTATATGGATTCGGCAAGGATTTTTCAAGCGTAGGGCACACTGAGACAGTTCTACATGACTACAGTATTTTTGAGGGATAAAGTGATTAGATTAAATAAGCTTGCTTACTTCCCCTGAGGTAACCCGCCATTGCTTAATGCAGAAGCTCTGCAGGCACTGTAAAATGGGAAAGACCAATGGGAAAGAGTAAATGAATATTTATTTATTAGCTGGAACACTTATCCAGATAAAAAAAAAAAAAAAAGGAAATGTATGGAAACATTCTATAGGTCAAATGTCCTTCAGAAGTTGTGAAATCATTATTTTAGCTGAACAGCCGCAACTTGAAATTAGTCATGTATTGGCGGTGTCTGTTCTGTATGCTGTTGAGAAGTAAATGTTGATACTAAAGTTGGTCCTCAACAGGGCAAATTTCAAGCTGTGGTAGATCTGTCTGCCCCACTCTGCCTGGCATTTCAATCTGAAAATTGAAGGAGCCAAGATCAAAATTATCAGATGAGCAGTGGTTGCAGCCCCTGTTCAGGTGTCCTAACAGCCACGGGTGCTGCGACTTGTCAGATTACAATAGCCAGCAGGGGATGTTGTTTAGTGTGGATGGAGGAATCGGTACATTCCTCTCATTCGGCCCACAGGACTGAACAAGAGAAATCTCAAAGTGTGTGTCCAGTCTATGATGTACTTTCAGAAGGGATCTCATCCACCAGGTCTTGGCCTGCTGCTGGGCTGTGGCCTTTCTCCTCCCAGACCTCCAGCCAGCTGCAGATCCCCTAACCTCCCCCAGCCTCAGCAGTGCTCTCTAGCTTTCTGCACAGCTTCCAGCCCTTCGTAGTGCTCCTGACCTCCAACATTTTCCCTCAGTGCACTCCAACATTCTACAATGCACTCCAGCTCCTGCAGTGCCCTCCAGTCTCCCACAGTGACCCTACGAACCCCCAAGCCTCATGGAGAAATCCTCAACTACCTCCAGAGGCTCTCTCCAGAAACCTCATTCTCTACAAGGCCACCAAGTCTGCTGTAAAAATCCAACCTGTCAGAGCCCCCATCCCCAAAATTACACCCAGCCCTATCCAGAGCCTTTCATCATTTAAAAAAAAATGTTATATTTCCATACTTTTATTGTAGTGTGAGTATAACCTGTTTTTCTTTTCTTTTTTGTTTAATTCTCTCCACACACCCTCCCAAGACCCCCCCCCCGCGCGCACACGCTGAAGCCCCACGTGTGCTGTCAATAATAGGTTTTTTTTCAACGTTTTACAGGGACGGTGGTGTCGTATGTTTGAGTCTGATAGAATTAAACCCTTTGTGAAACATTCACTGCATTGTTTATAGGCTACGTTTTGGATTGCTGTAGTACACAATTTGAATCCATAGATAACGTTTTCTATATCCCTCACCACTGATTTTTTGCTCAGAAAAACTAGACTACATATACAGCACAGTCATGGCAACCCAAAGTTTAAGAAACACTGCTATACAGCTATATACAGTACCACACTAAAGGGTCTATGTATGACAATTATGTCGGGATCCACTCAGATGCCTGACCAACAGCTGGCTCAGCCTGTCAGCACACCGCTGAGAGCCTGAGCCAGCCACTACCATCCCCAGCACAATCCGCTGCAGTGAGTGCTGGAGGGGCAGAGCAGAGAGCCAGTGAATGACAGTCTCTGCTTAGAGCATACCCGAGAACTGAGTGAGTCTTTGCTCGGTTCTTTGTGTGGACTCGGCAGGGGCAGCTGCAGCATCAGATTGATGCTGCAGCCATGTAGGTGAGTATGAATATTTTTTGGATTCCACACTTTTTTAAATACATACACCCCTGTTATTTACCAGCCCTCAGGGGTCAATGTATAAAACATTTAAAATATAGACCCCGAGGGTTGATGGATAACAGTATTTAGAAATAGTGTAACGGCTAAAACAATTTCCATATACAGTATGTGTGTTTAGCTCTTTAGCATTAAATGCAACCTATTCACCAGTTTTAAGCCTATCCTTATTCTTTACATAGGGACCACATGATGTTAACATTCATTAGGTACCAAACTGTGGAAAAGTCCAGTCCAGTATCTAGATATATCTACAGACATAACTGAGCTTCTCAGTCTTCATCTTAAACACATCGGCCACCAGCATCGGATTTTCTCCACATCAGACCACACAGCACTTTGTTTTTTGCATGGTGATATTCCCATATCTGCTGATGCTGGTTGGAGAGAGTCCCTGAAGTTGGACGCTGAGTGCCTGGTTCAAAGATCCCTGGCTGGGGTTGCAGCCACCCGCCCCCTTAGGTCTCCTGTAATTAAGAGACCAATTTTATCTGGTAAGAGGCAGCTATTTTTTAAGAGGTGGAGGTCTGTCTACGCCCTCTAGTTTCACCACAGCAAGATTCTGTTACAATAATTCACAGAGCACTTGGAGACAAGCCATATTTCATGCATGTTATTTTACACGGATGGACTCTAATCAATATATTTTTTTAGCCATGGACTTTTTTTGTGTCTACTTTTTTCCTTTATTTTGGTTTAGTTTTTACAGTCACAAATTCGTCACATCATTATTTCTTTAGCATTTGAGATATTGTCCTGTTATCGATTGTGTCACTTAATATTGATTCTTCCATACGGACATAGTTATCATTATCTGTGTCCCATCCATTTTATATCACTTCTAGTTTTGTTTATTTGTATAGTGCATGTTTTCATTACTTAGCACTCCTTTAAAATTTATTCACTTACTGACCACTATTCACCCTCATATTTCTATGAGGTTTTTTAGGCATTAGCCTGCTGTCACGTTTAGTCCTTAGCGCGACTTTTTGATTTTTATATAATTGTTATCTCCTGATTGGTCAGTATCAGCTGAACCACAACTCATATATGTGCAGAGGAACTGAAAGTAAGAACCTTAGTTGATTATTATTATTACTATACAGGATTTATATACTGATACACATTTATGCCATTATCGTCAGTCCAGCTCAGTCAGTACACATTTATTTCTGTTTGTACATTTTTTTTCAGTTTTGTGATCCTAACTTTATCTTTTTGTAGTTTGTTATATCAGCTAGTTCCAAAATAGAAGGTGCTCTTTTATTGGGACCATTTCCAGAGTAAAAATGAGGAATACTCACACCTGTTGGAAAGCATTATCTTGTGTGCCAGACATATCTACAGGTCAGGGTTGCACAAAGCTTACAAGCTGGAACGCTCTGAAGTTTAGACTTTAGTTCAGTTGATGGTATATTTGTTAAATGAGAGAATGATTTTAGTTTGGTAAAATATTTTTTATATACCTATTTTATATCCAATATGCATGTGCAGCATTCAGAATAATATATGATCTATTTATTACTGCCCTTCAGGGTATATCATGAAAGGCAAGTTTAGCACATTTAACCTGCAACTTGAATAGCAAATTGCATGAAATATTCCAGTGTGCCTGTTCACTAACAATCCAATCCCCAGCTGTGCCATAAAATCTTCACAGATTGTAAAGGTAATGTATATTGTTGTGTACATACTATATTTATTTTTAGATTGGGAGGCTGAAAAATATGAAATGTTGCGTTTTTAATAATAAAATAAAATTATAAGCTTGTTGTGTAGAGAGTTGGTTCGCTAAAGCTTTGCTGTACACAGACTGCTGAATGATTCAGATTGACCCATTCCCCACACCAGGAAGGTTCAGGGAGGATGGGAAGGTTCCTACAGACATACAAACAATTGGATCAGTGAACCTTCTCTTTTGTAGCTACATGTGTCAACCTGTGCTGGGAGAACTACTGGGGTCGAACTTGCAGGTCTCTTCTGCAAAGGCTAGTTGCTTGGCTGACGTTCAGTTTAAGACGCTGGCCTGGTACATGTATGGAGAGCAGGAGTGTTGGCTTCATTTCTAGCATGCTTGTACTAGGTTAGTGCTCAAGGGTATTAAAACCAGTATGTATATATCCAGCACTGGGAAGAGCTCTCCAAAATTCTTATGCTTCCACATAAAAAAAGGCATTCCGCTACCCATCTCTTAGCTATAATACAGTGCTCAGGGTCTGATTTTGTGCATACCAATTTTTACAGAATTACGCAGAATTACGTTTGTTCAGTCTAGACCAATGTAAGTATGTATGTGCCATACCTGTGGGATTCCTGTTGAAGCTAAAAATCACTGTTGTAGGCAATGCTACACTATCTTCACTATATTCCTGGTCTTGTGCTGAGCAGCTTCCCTGCTACAATGTGAACATAACAGGTCGCTTGCTTGACACGGACGTCATTCAGAGAACTCTTTGCATTTTCTCAATGAATGCAAAGTGTTCTATGATTGAATGAAGTGGAGAGGTGGGGCTGTGAAGTCACACTTTTCACCTTGTCTAATCAGAGCTTGATCTCTACTAGCTTCTGGGATACAAATGCTAGTAGAGATCACTGTAGTAGTGGTGCCTACTACAGTAATTTCCAGCTTCCTTGGGGATCCCACAGGTATGGCACGTGCATAATTCAGCTAGCCATAGATGGATCGAAATTTGATCGGTTCAGCAGGGACTGGCCGAATGTCTATCCATCTATGGCCATTCTCGTTTGAGAGGAGTTGATTTAGTGATTGACTTCTCCCGAACAGGACAGTTGGTAAATTTTCATTCGATCAATGTATGCAGACCATTGGCTGCAGTTCTGATTGGTGCATTTTGACAGAAGAGAAGTTCCACTGTCAGAATACAATAGGGAGGATTCTCTATCCACCTCAAATGTATGAATGGGGGAATCTGTTCTATTTTTTTTAATCAGCCCACCAGCTGATTGAAAAAAAGATCAATGTATAGCCAGTCTTACAATGGTCCAAGCCGGATCAATGTAACTACTGTATGTTAAGCTTGCCGCATCTAAACTTCAGCTTTAAAGCAAGTATTTGCATAGACACTGTGGGATCACTCCAGACAATGCAACATGAACAGATAATATAACAAAAAGTGTGTTAAAGCTACTAGTTTTGCTATGTTACTTTTGTCTGCAGGTTCACTTTAGACTCCACAGAATTTGTGCATGCTCCATGACATCCAAAAACTGACCACACAATGCTAGAGAAAGAAAGGGGGAAGCATGCCTCCAGGAAAAGTTTGTCTATTTGTTCTGAAAAACAATTCTGAAAACAGTTCTGAAAAAGACATTTTAAATAGATATGGTAGAAACTGATATCATGGCTTTGTAAATTGGGCCGTAAGCACTGGATAGTGTTAAACAACTGGTATGGTGCTACAAACTTTATCTATGCATTTTACAATGTGTCCAATAATAACATAGTGGATACCGTAATTAATCTCATTATCTGGTAAGAATGCTGGCAGATTAAATTTTTTTTTTTTTCTTAACAATGTCATACATGCAGTAGTGAAGTGCTGTACCTTATGTTTTACTATTAGTCCTATGGAGTGTCTAAAAACAAAATCTACATTGAGATAAACCCTTATTAAATGCTGACTTGGTGCTGCATGGTCATCAGAATTTGCCATCATTCTTGTTAAATCTTTATGTCACTCAGGTGCAGACCAGGTTTTCATGACTGACTGCTGGAGCATCTTCCTGTGCCGGGAACTTGGAAGTAGCATCTGTTTAGCTAAACAGAGATCCTCCAGTGATGAAGAGGCAGAAGAGAACTATCACCAGGTGGTGGTGTCCGACGTCATCCAGCTTGTCCCCGATGATCAGCCAGAGATACAAACAGGTACAGAAAGGACTTGGCTCTTATTAATTGGCAGCTTTTCACTTCATATTTGTGCCGCAATTGATCAGGAAGCAACCAGAATGCACCTTTTCTCAGATGAAAGATCATTGCTGATTGGATGCTATGGGTTACTCTGCTTTGCATTAATAAACAGCTTCAAGGCTGAGCAGTGGTGGTATACATGTTTTTATTAGGAAATGCTATGACCTCTGACATTGTTTAACGCTGACCAGAGTTTCTTTTAAACGTAGATGCCCAGAACAAGTCTCGCAGCGTTGGTCAGTTAACTTGACAATAACACTTAAAAAAAAATTGGGATGAATGTGAAAAGCAATTGCCGAGCCCTGACAAATTGCAACCATATTTTGCTGAATACAGGAATTTCCTGTGATCATCAGCTCCATTTAGTGGCCATAATGCAGTATTTTTCTGAAATGCCTCAATAAGAAAAAAAAAACACACTATGGCCACTAGATGGAGATGATGGTCATTGGAATTCCCTGTATGGCCTCATGCACACAGGATGTTTTTTCCTTCATTTTTTTTTTTTTTTTTTTTACAGCTTAAAAAACACTTTTCCATTTTATTCTATGTGTCCATGCACACAAAGGCTTTTTGAAGCATTTAGTGTCATAGGCGTTTTCAAGCTATAAAAAAACAAAACCCCAGGGCCAGCGTGCTAAAAAAAAAAGAGCTGCAAAGCCAGTACAGACACCAGGAAAAAGCTTTAAAAATGCGCTTATTGAAGCATTGGCTTTTATGAGCATTTAGCAGTGTTTTTTTTTTTAAGAACACTGCTCTCTTCTATTTTCCACTCCCAAATCATATAACTACAGCTTAAAAACACTTGACACAGCTTAAAACTGTGTACAGCGTTAACATGAATTTAGCTGCGCTGGGCGTTTTTACAGCTGTAATACTGGTCTTCTTAACGCAACTTTTTTTTTGTTTTTTTTACAGCTTGAAAACGTCTATGCCACTAAAAGCTCCTAAAAGCCTATGTGTCCATGGACACATAGAATAACAAGGAGAGGCGTTTTTAAGCTGTAAAAAAACACAAAAAAACGCCTGACGCAGCTGTAAAAACGCACTGTGTGCATGAGGCCTTAAGATAAAGACGGTCAGAATTCATCAGGACTAGGTGAAAACACATTCCTAACTATTTTTTTAATAAATGGAACTCTTTGACAAATGTTTCTGACTGACAGCAAATCTGAGCCTAGGAAGACTCCTAGATCTCTGCTGCAATGTTAATGATCTCACAGCAAGAGCCATTCTACGTTTGCATAGCTCCTATAACTGTCCCAGATTTCCAGGGACTGTCCCAGATTTCCAGGGACTGTCCCTGATTTGGAACAAAGTCCCTCTGTCCCTCTTTCCTCCTCATTTGTCCCTCAGTTTGGTCTGATCTATATAGTCGTATATAAAATGGACTACTTATCCATCAAAAAGTGTTTCCCAGTGCTAAACCTTTCATCCAATTTCTAAATTTCTGCATTTTTACATTTCACAAGCCAGAATAAAGGAATAGTAGTGGTAAAAAAACACTTGTTGGTTTACCTAATCATTTTTTGTTGTTGTATAATTCTCCTATAAGGGGGTGTGGCATGTGTCCTATGCCTACATACTTTTGCTAATCTGTGTCCATCATTCCCATCTCAAAAAGTTGAGAGGAACGCATTTGGACTTATAAAGTCATATTGTGTTACAAAGGACTTAAAATGCATATGGGCCTAATTTACTAAAGCTTATGCATGTACATCAAAACAAAGATAATGATCAGATAACAGATATATGTCCTCACAATATGAATGAATTTACTAAGAAGTTTGTTTTGCTCCTGTGTCTATAAAATAAGTACCCTGGGCAATGGTCACTAACCCATCGGCAACCACTGTGTTCCTAAAATAGTGATTTCAAAAAAGTGTCCTTCCAAGGGCTTTAATATGATGAAACAAAATAGCTTAAAAATAGCTCTTTTGTTTTTAGATTAAAAAAACAGCATTATTGATGGGTGGACAGTTTACACTGAGGTGGATCTTTGTGATTGATTGGTTATGGGGAGTATTTAAAGAGTATGTAAGCCCAACATTTCATATTCCTGATATATGCCTGCTGTACCATGTACTTATATGAAAAAGTATGCTCTTCTCTTTGTATTTATTCATTTGTGTGAAACCCTCAGCGTTCCTGCTAGTTCCCTTGCTTTCCAAATTAAAACTGACCACACTAGGCATGAGAGCACATTATGGTCAGTTCTCTAGCTATGCTGGGATTTCAGTATGCTCTCCTACAATGATCAGACTTATTCTGACATGCCCCTCCTGCACAACCATTCACTGGGAAGCTCAGTGTAGTGCTGTTTCTCCATCTTCACCTCTCACTGATCACTTCTAAGGAAAAAAAAGGGCTAAAAAGGTATTCATACTGTTTTTTATATCTATACACAAATGTATTACTTTTCATTTCTATTTTAAACGGAATAGGTTGTTTTACAAGGTGAGGGTTTACATACTCTTTAAGCCCTCATGCACACTGCAGCTCAAAGAAGCTGCTTCTTTGAGCTTTTTTTTTTCCTCTGCCTGTTAACTGCCCTTCATGTTATCCTATGTGTCCTTGCACACTATGGGTGGTTTCAGTAGTTTAGTGGCAGAGGAGTTTACAGGCAGAAAAAAACAAAAAAACAATCACTTGTAAGTTTTGGAGAGGAGGTTTTGAGCATAAAAACGCACAGAAGCCCCTTATCACGCGGTAATGCACAGTACTGTTAGGGGCGTTCCCATGTTAATGAATTCTAATGGGCAACATTCTGGACAGATGCAGGAATGCCTGCTAACACCCATACAAAACGCATTTTTTTAACACATTTTTTCTGCTGCTAAACTCCTGTAGGAGAAAAAAAATCATCAAGAGCATACAGTGTGCACGAGGCCTAATAGTGTAGGCATGGATTTTGTCTGTAATCTTTAGGCTCCAGAAAGAGGGTAGCTATGTTCCTACATACAGTGCGACCATGGAGAATGAATACTTTTATATGGGCTTTTACAACACATACGTGAATCCATTTTTTTTTTTTTAACCAAAGTTTAGTGTCACTTTAAACTCCAAACATTGCCATTGTGATAAAAGCTGTTTTTATGCTAGGGTGAAGAAACACCGGAAACGACCATATAAGGGTGTAAATGATCCCATCATTGAATAAAAGTATATCCGTTTTATGAGAGTTTAACAAAAGCTTGCAGCCGTGTGTTTTGTGAGTTTAGACCTCATTCTGTAATGCTTACCCACCCTGTGAATCTCTAGACAGAATGACATGCCTTAGGATAAGAATGTGATACAATGGAGTAACGCCTTGCATTCAGCATGGAATCATTCATTTGGAATATGTTGCTGCACTG
Organism: Lithobates clamitans; assembly: GCA_037952925.1. Taxonomy (NCBI): domain Eukaryota; kingdom Metazoa; phylum Chordata; class Amphibia; order Anura; family Ranidae; genus Lithobates; species Lithobates clamitans. The sequence continues at coordinate 3,376,279 of JBBGZY010001250.1, read as the reverse complement.
TTACATAATATAGAAGAAATAACACTCAAATCAAGCGTTTGGTTATAGGAAAAGTATACTGCTTTTTCTATATCTTTAACAGATACTGTACATACCGTGTTTCCCCGAAAATAAGCCTGGGTCTTATATTAATTTTGGCAACAAAAGACACAGTAGGGCTTATTTTCTGGGTAGGTCTTACCATGTAATGTGCTGTCTTTTCTCCCCCTCTCTTTCCCTGCCTGTCAGAAATCCCCAGTGTGAACTGAGTTAAAATGCTTGTAAAATCCTATAATTTACTATATTACAGTAGTATACAATGTACAATGTTTGTGTTTTTGTAATATAATTGTGCCAAATACCTTCGTTATAACGCCGCTCTGCGCTTCTGTGACCCGCCAGAGATCTCTTCCCCGCAATTATATTACAGAAACACACACATTGTACATTATATAGTACTGTAATAGAGTGGATTATAGGATTTTACAAACATTTTAAACTAGGGCTTATTTTCGGTATAGGGCTTATATTGCAGCCCTCCTGAAAAATAATGCTAGGTCTTATTTTGGGGGTAGGTCTTATTTTCGGGGAAACACGGTATTTGCATCTTTGAGATTTTAGAATTAAAGTCTTTTAAAAGTGGTACAAGATTATTGGAGCGAGCCTAAAGTGAGGATATAATCCAGCGCTTGCAGCATGTAGAAGGTCCCTCCACGTGTATGCATAACATGTTAATTTCTGGTGCCCAGAATATACAAATATTAACCTAGCTTCATAGCACAGATCATGTTTCCACCTCTAGGGCCGGACAAGGGGTGAAAGGGAGGGGCGGCTGCCCTGGGTGCAATGGTTTACTGTAGAAATGGGGGCATCTTCCTTCTGTTACAAGGCTGACAGGAGTAATGATAGCGGCAGTGATTTGGACAAGCAAATGATTGCTGGGCATAGGATCCCCTAAGCTTACACATCATAAATGGGGGGGGGTGCAGTTTGGCATCTTTGCCTTGGGCTCTAGATGACCTTGTCCCAGCACTGGCCACCCCCACCTCCCTCATAATCCACACTACTGGCCAGTGAGTTTGTCTATCAAAGGGATGGCCCAACAGGCTGGCATAGGACGTGGAAGTGGGTGGAGTCAGGCTCCCTACAAAGAAATCTGTGTCAATATTTGTACCAAAGTACCTTAGAATTTCAGGTACCAATATTGAGTTGTCTCAACCTTTGCAGCTATAACAGCTTCAACTCTTCTGGGAAGGAGTGTGTCTATTGGAATGTTTGACCATTCTTCCAGAAGCGCATTTGTGAGGTCAGGCACTGATGTTGGATCAGAAGGCCTGGCTCGCTGTCTCTGCTCTAATTCATCCCAAAGTTGTTCTCTCAGGTTGAGCTCAGGACTCTGTGCAGGCTAGTCAAGTTCCTCCAACCCAAACTCGCCCATCCATGTCTTTATGGACCTTGCTGTCACCTCCTGCTTTCAGTAGTATTAAACCTCAGCAATTTTTTATTTTAACACATTGAGCACAATAAAATAAAGATTCTCCGGTAAACTATTTGTTAAAATTCTTACCCCAGCACTTACAGTTTACAACTTTCAATTCTGCTGGCCTTTGCTCTCTTGGTGCTGCTTCCCTGTTCTTCTGGTCTTCATGAAAAAGTATTAACAGTGGATAGTAAAGTTTTCAGCCAGTCTGTAAGCTTGGAGATGGGAGGGGTAAGGATAGAAGAGTGCCTTGCCATCCTAGATAACAGGGCTATGCATTTTGTAGCTGGAAAAAAAATCAATTATTTTCTATGGCGATGGTTCACATCTCCACTTAAAGCGGACCTTCAGTCTTTTTTTCATCTTTCCATCTATTAAATCTTCTGCCCTTGTTGTTTTTAACTTTGGATAGTAAAACATTTTTTTTTCTGTCAGTAAATACCTTATACAGCCCACTTTCTGTTTCTTGTCTGGTCATTAGCCTAGGCTTATGACATCAAGCACAGCTCTCTCACTCTCGTGAGAGTTTGCCAGGAAGAGAGGGGGGATAAGTCATAAGAGAGTCAATGAGAGCTGCAGAGTTGGAGGTGTACCTCTGTGTGTCTGTGTAAATCCAGGAAGTGAACAGGCAGCAGCTTCAGCTGCCCACTCAGCCAGACTCAGTGGAGGGAGATTTCCGCAGCATATTTGGCAAGTACAGAATCACAGTATATATAAAATAATATGCAAAGTGGTTGGAGGGAAGATTCAGAATGGCAAAGATGTTTTTATTACAATTATGTGAGGAGACTGCAGTTCTTCTTTAAAGTTACCTAAAGCTTAGAAACGTTTTGGAGCTGTTTTGTAGCTCAAATTGGGCAAACTGGTGCATTTTTTAAATTTAATTTTTTTTAAAACACGTGATTCAGGCATTTCTGGAGCGTTTTGTGCTGGTTGTTATTGAGCCAGAACCTATTGACGTCCTAACAACAATGAGTCATCCCTGGTGTCAGCAGAATGTAAACAAAAGAGTTGGCATTGGGAAAATAAAAACAGCATTGCCCCCCCCCCCCCCAATCCATACAGGGCCCTTTGGATATGGTGTGGATTTTATAGGGGACCCCACAAAAAAAAAAGTTGTGTGGGGTCCCCCTCAAAATCCATACTAGACCCTTACCCTTATTACATGCAGCCAGACAGGCCAGGAAAGGGGGGGATGAGCAAGTAGCCGCCCCTTTCTGAACTATACCATGCTACATAGGGAGGGCACTTGATCATAAACGCTGGCCATCAACCTGCACAAAAAAAACCCCACTGCCTGCCGAACATGACCAGTCCCGTCTCTTGTCACTGGCAGAATGACAGCGCTGCTTCCACCCGCTGCTTTGTAGACAAAGGGTTGGGGTCACCAGGTGACATCACCAGTGTCTACACCCTATGTCATCACTCGGAGACCCCACCCCATGAAGTCATAATGGGCGAGACTACTCGGTAACGTTACTGGGAGGCCCCGTGCTTTTGTTTACTTAGAGCTGTCATTCGGCGAGTGACAAGTGACAGGACTGAAAGACCAGGAGCCAGCAGCATTGAAAGTTGTAAATATATATTTTTGTGCTAAATTTGTTAAGCTAAAAAAACTTTTAGAACTGCTTTAAACATTACTCTAGGACGTCTGTAAATCCTTTATTCATATCTGTTATCCGTTTCTTCTAGTTCAATATCCGTCTCGTGTATGATTATCCCAAACAAGTAAATTGCAACTGTATGAGCTGATGATGCATTTTAAATCTGGTTCAGAAATTTTTCAGCCCTCCATTGTGTCTGTAGGAAGTGATTGCCTTTTTACAGGAGAGGATGAGCCTTTATGTAATTCATTTTAACAGGCAGATGGTTTTCTAGATTGGATGACAGACTCCCTAATGAGAAGAGTGTGATTTCAGTCTCTGTAAATATAAAATGATAAAAAAAAATCTCCTCCCTACCTATCATGTTCTCTCAACATTTGGCCGTCCTCTCTGCCACATATAAAGCCAATTTCTGCATTGTGCTGTATTGTATTTCAGTATCTATCACCCTATCCCCACAGTGACTATTCTTCTTGTATGAATCCGTTTCACAATTTGCTTTTACATCTAGCTAGCACACATCTCTGCCCAGCTTTGCCTATCAGCTTTTTTTCTTTGTGTGTTCTAAGGTCCCATCACTTGGCTACACACAGTCCGCTAAGCTAGGTAGTATTGGTACATTTGTTGAAGATCTAAAGTATATACATGAAGCCAAGTTTTTTTTTTTTTTTTTTTTTTTTTTTTTTTTTTTTTTAGCTTTAGCTTAGGAAGGGTTACAACTTGTTTTTGGTTTGGAGCCTGTGGTCCAAGAAGATTCCCCTTCACTTTCTGCACTACATACACAGCAGGAAATGCAAGCAAATCTCTCCAAAGTGAACAAAATTTCCATCTTAGAGAGCTATCATAGCAAAACGCTTCCCCATTCATGGCTGACTCATGGATGTGCACTGGGACAAAAAAAGCCACAAACCATAACCATTGTCTAGCACAGTGTTTCTCAACTCCAGTCCAGTCCGCACCAACAGGTCATGTTTTCAGGATTTCCACTATTTTGCACAGCTGATTTGATCAGTTTCATTGCCTTAGTAATTACCACAGCCATTTCATCTGAGGGAAATCCTGAAAACATGACCTGTTGGTGCGCCTTGAGGACTGGAGTTGAGAAACACTGGTCTAGCACTCACCTCTTACTCTAAAGGTTTTGGATTTATCCTCACTTTCTATTGGTGGTCAACAGGATAAATACAGGGGTAAATGTCTCATTACATACATTTTAATATTTGTTTAAAAGGTTGAATCCTGCTGAAAGCCCAAAAAGTTTGTCTCATTTGGCTTAAAAGGGAAGTAAAAAAAAAAGTTGCCTCTTTCGGGGCACAGGAGAACATTTAGTTTGGTTCTCCTATGACCCAAACATTTATAAGTCTATTTTTCCTTCTTTATAATTAAAGTCAAGGACAATATAAAATACAATTAGACAAAGATGGCTAAAATAGGTTGAAAAACAGTGGGTAAATGGTGAGTCGGGGAAGTGACAAAATCCAATAGTGAACATAACCACCAAACATGTTTTTAAATCTAGTGTGAAAAGAGATACAAGTCCCCTAATGGATGTTTGGCTTAGAGGTCTGCATAATTGTAATAAATCAGAAAACATATAAGATATATAATAAACAATTTGCACTATATATTTACCAGACTATATTTGTGACTCCTAAGGGGTGCCATTTTTAATCCTCCATTGTCATTGCACTCTAGAAGAATACTGCCTTGTGGCTACACAGATTAAGTATGTGTACACAAGGGTCCTTCTGTGTCTAGTGATGTTTTGCAGATTGCTTGTGTGATTAAATCCTAAAGATGGCAGTGAAGATAAGATAACATGGTTATTTGGATCAAGAAGGTCATTTATATGCCTGTTTAATATCGCCTTTCATCTTGAGAAAACCATTATTTCCTTTTGCAGTTCATTTAACCATAAATTGGTTATAATTATGTTGTTATCTGCTTGCTTCTTTGTGTTTATCATGCCATAGATTCGAGCAACAGATAACAATGTGTAATGATGAAAACAGAACCCGTGCCAGTGGGATTTAATAAAAGAAAATGCAGGTTCAAGTCATAATTATTCTTTAAAGTTTAAGTAAACCCCCTATTGTTTTCAGCCAAGGAAGCTGCCATCTTTGCCTCTGTTTAATCTACAACTGCCATGATGCTGCACATGTGATCAGTTATGTTACCAGCCATTGGATGGTTTGACAGTTTGGTTGAGAGCACAACCAATGGGAGTGTTACATTTCTGGCACGTGCCGGAAATTAAACTGTTTTATGGATGGGTTTACTTCCGCTTTAAGTATACCATAGTGTGTGAATATGTTGACTCTAAAGAATACCTGAAGTCTAAATCACAACTACTAGGTGTAGAGATTGGTCTTTTGGTATAGGATCTTTTCTCAATGTCAGCGGAATGACTGTAAGGCTGGTCCTAGACAGGAGAATTTTTTTATCCAGTCTAATGAAGATTTGACAACATATAACTGTTTTATTTTAGATACACAATGATTACAAATTATTATTAAACCAGCGAATCTCAAATGAGCTGATTTTTTCCCAGCAGGGCATCATTTTCTAAAGACCAGCTTAAGTGTTCAGATTGGTGGATAGTGAATTTGTTACCATCTACAATATGTAATATCTGTTACTTTAGATTTTAAGAACAACCAAAGTCTTTTTTTCATTTTTTGAATAACAATTGCTTATAATTTTAATAGTATGATGTTTTATGATTATCAGCACCATATTCATTTAGCTGATTTCTAATGCATGGCCAGCCTAAATCTTTTGTATCATGTAATATGGGATTTCTGCTTGTAGTGTGTACACTGGAAAATATTAGGAATCCTTATATATATTTTCCCTGACACATGATTTGTAGCCTATGCTATGCAAACGGTGGGTCGGAGCTCCAAATGGGAATCACTGTTAACTTAAATTATCCTCCTATAGTTTCCTAATAGATGCCACTGAAAAATAATGTTTCCCTCATTTCTTGACTGGTAAACGTAATGAGGGTAACAGAGTCCTTTAATAGCAGTAAAATCCTGGCAAAGGTTTTCACCCTTCCTAATCTATTTCAAATCTAAGATAAAACATTTTGGCTGCACATACAGTACTTGTTTAAGTTGTTTTACGGTGCACCTTTATCCATACTACTGCATGTTACTCCATACATCTGTGTGATGGGTGACCTTAGTGACCAATATTGACTTGATGGAGGCAACTATCAAACAGATGACCTCTGACTCAAACATCAGTCAAACAGGGGGAAAGTCAAAACGACTGATTAGGAGGGGAAAGGTAACTCTGTTTTAATTATTTTAAACTGAATGTTCAGGTTCTTGCTCAAACCCAGGCATTACTGACTCTTTTTTGACACTGTTGGGATATTAGCTTCTCCGAACATCTGAAGTGCAAACCTTAAATAGATACACACTCAATAAATTCAGGTGGCAACCCGCATAACTTTATTTTTATTTTTTTAAATGGATATTGGTGCTGCCTGTAGGTTTCCAGTGGTGGCTATAGAACAGGGACAAGCAAAGAACTCTTCACAGGGGTGCACAAATGAAAAACAAAATGGCACACCTTTTATCATCCATGAGAACTAGGCTTGTGGTAAACAATAAATTCTACAATGCATCATGCACTCAACAATGCACCCCGATACACACTGCACCATGCATCTTTATACACACAACACATCCACCAAAGACATGTAGTATTCACATCAGTGCGTTCATACTTGGCCCAGAAGGCAGCAGAGAGATATGCAGCTCAGCAGCCTCCAGAATCCTGTGAACTCCAGTCCTGGTACCCACTACTACTCTACAGGGATGCAAAAAAAAAACCATATTGCTGCTATGTCAGGGCCCTCATTTCCTACAAAAAAAGGGGCACCTTATACAGTGTCTTGCAAAAGTATTCACCCCCCTTGGCATTTTTTGTGTTTTGTTGCTTTACAACCTGGAATTAACATGGATTATTTGAGGATTTGCATAATTTCATTTACAGAGCTTTGTAGAGCCACCTTTTGCGGCTATCACAGCTCCAAGTTGCTTTAGATAAGCCTCTATGAGCTTGCCACATCTTACCACTGGGATTTTTGCCCATTCCTCCTTGCAAAACTGCTCCCAGCTCCTTCAAGTTGGATGGTTTGCACTTGTGAACCACAATCTTTAAGTCTGACCACAGATTTTCTATTGGATTGAGGTCTGGGCTTTGACTAGGCCATTCCAACACATTTACATGTTTCCCTGTAACCACTCAAGTGTTGCTTTAGCAGTGTGTTTGGGGTCATTGTCCTGCTAGAAGGTGAAGCTCTGTCCTAGCTTCAAATCACACACCGAGTGTTACAGGTTTTGCTCAAGAATATCCCTGTATTTAGCACCATCCACCTTTCCCTCAACTCTGACCAGTTTCCCGACTGCTGAAAAACATCCCCACAGCATGATGCTGCCACCACCATGTTTCACTGTGGGAATGGTGTTCTTTGGGTGATGTGATTTGTTGGGTTTGCGTCAGACATAGCGTTTTCTTTGATGGCAAAAAAGTTCAATTTCAGTCTCATCAGACCAGAGCATCTTCCTCCATACATTTTGGGAGCCTCCCACATGCCTTTTTGCAAACTCAGAACGTGCCATTTTGCTTTTTGCTGAAAAAAATGGCTTTCTTCTGGCCAGTCTGCCATAAAACCCAACTCTATGGAGCGTACGGCTTATTGTCGTCCTATGTACAGATACTCCAGTCTCTGCTGTGGAAATCTGCAGCTCCTCCAGGGTTACCTTAGGTCTCTGTGCTGCCTCTCTGATTAATGCCCTACTTGCCTGGTCCATGAGTTTTGGTGTGTGTCCGTCTCTTGGCAGGTTTGCTGTTGTGCAATGTTCTTTCCATTTGGTTATGATAGATTTGATGGTGCTCCTAGGGATCATCAAAGATTTAGATATTTTTTTATAACCTAACCCTGACTTGTACTTCTCAACAACATAGTCCCTTACTTGTTTGGAGAGTTCCTTGGTCTTCATGGCCGTGTTTGGTTAGTGGTGCCTCTTGCTTAGGTGTTGCAGCCTCTAGGGCCTTTCAAAAAGGTGTGTATATGTAATAACAGATCATGTGACACTTATGCCCCGTACATACGATCGGATTTTCCGACAAAAAAAGTGGATTTTTTTTCCAAAAGATGTTGGCTCAAACTTGTCTTGCATACACACGGTCACACAAATGTTGGCCCAAAATTCCGAACGTGAGAATGTGGTGACGTACAACACGATGAGTCGAGAAAAAGGAAGTTCAATAGCCAGTGCTGCTCCTTCTGCTTGATTCAGAGCATGCGTGAACTTTTGATGCCGCAGACTTGTGTACACACGATCGGACTTTCCGCCAAGAAGTTTTGTTGTCGGAAAATTTGAGAACCTGCTCTCAAACATTTGTGTGCGGAAATTCCGACAGCAAATGTTCGATGGAACATACACATGGTCGGACTTTCCGACAACAAGCTCACATCGAACATTTCCCTTTGGAAAATCCGACCGCCTGTGCACGGCTTTAGATTGCACACAGGTGGACATCATTTCACTAATTATGTGACTTCTGAAGGTAATTGGTTGCACCAGAGCTTTTTATGGGCTTCATAAGAAAGGGGGTGAATACATACACACATGCCAATTATCATTTTTTTTATTTATGAAAAATAGTTTTATGTACCGGTATATATTTTTTCTAATTTTACTTCACCAACTTATACTATTGTGTTCTGATCCATCACATATAAATCAGATTAAAAAACATTGAACTAAAGGCTGTAATGTAACAAAATAGGTAAAAAGCCAAGGGGGGTGAATACTTTTGCAAGTCACTGTAATAAGGAAATAAAGGCACAATTTCAAATATCCTTGTCCCACCCTGTTCTGCACTGCATTGCTGTATACAAGTGAAGTATACTACTTATAGTGCTTCTTCCCATTACATCATATCATAGATACACACTATAAAACCTGTAGCGCCACCTGCTGGTATAGACAGGTATAATGCATATGTACAGTTCACAGTATACAGTAAAACCTTGGTTTGAGAGTAACTTGGTTTGAGAGCATTTTGCAAGACAAGCAAAAATTTTTAATACGTTTTGACTTGATATACAAGCGATGTCTTAACCACTTGCCGACCGCCTCACGCCTATATACGTGAGCAGAGCGGCACGTGCAGGCAAAATCACGTACCTGGTACGTGATTGCCTTCCCGCGGGCGGGGGGTCCGATCAGACCCCCCCCCCGGTGCCATCGGCGGTCGGCTTTTGGTTGGGAGCGATGAAAGACGAGGGGGAGACCATCCGATCGTGGCCCCCCCCTCGCGATCGCTCCCAGCCAATGAGAAACATCCCCTGCCTCTGTATAGTACACAGAGGCAGAGGATGTGATGTCATCTCTCCTCGGCTGGCCAGTTTCCGTTCCAGCGCCGAGGAGAGACGACATGTAAGTGCACCAACACTCACACACAAGACAGTAGAACATGCCAGGCACACTAAACAACCCCAAACCCCCCCCCCCCCGATCGCCCCCCGATCCCCCCCAATCACCCCCCCCGTCACAAACTGACACCAAGCAGGTTTTTTTTTTTTTTTTTTCCTGATTACTGCATAGTGTCAGTTTGTGACAGTTAGCAGTGGTAGGACAGTGAGTGTTAGCCCCCTGTAGGTCTAGGGTACCCCCCTAAACCCCCCTAATAAAGTTTTAACCCCTTGATCACCCCCTGTCACCAGTGTCGCTAAGCGATCATTTTTCTGATCGCTGTATTAGTGTCGCTGGTGACGGTAGTTAGGGACGTAAATATTTAGGTTCGCCGTCAGCGTTTTATAGCGACAGGGACCCCCATATACTACCTAATAAATGTTTTAACCCCTTGATTGCCCCCTAGTTAACCCTTTCACCACTGATCACCGTATAACTGTTACGGGTGACGCTGGTTAGTTCTTTTATTTTTTATAGTGTCAGGGCACCCGCCGTTTATTACCGAATAAAGGTTTAGCCCCCTGATCGCCCGGCGGTGATATGCGTCGCCCCAGGCAGCGTCAGATTAGCGCCAGTACCGCGAACACCCACGCACGCACCGTACAGCTCCCTTAGTGGTATAGTATCTGATCGGATCAATATCTGATCCGATCAGATCTATACTAGCGTCCCCAGCAGTTTAGGGTTCCCAAAAACGCAGTGTTAGTGGGATCAGCCCAGATACCTGCTAGCACCTGCGTTTTGCCCCTCCGCCCGGCCCACCCAAGTGCAGTATCGATCGATCACTGTCACTTTTTTTTGTAGCGTTTTGGTGAACTGGCAAGCACCAGCGGCGTAGTACACCCCGGTCGTAGTCAAACCAGCACTGCAGTAACACTTGGTGACGTGGCGAGTCCCATAAGTGCAGTTCAAGCTGGTGAGGTGGCAAGCACAAGTAGTGTCCCGCTGCCACCAAAAAGACAAACATAGGCCTGTCGTGCCCATAATGCCCTTCCTGCTGCATTCGCCAATCCTAATTGGGAACCCACCGCTTCTGCAGCGCCCGTACTTCCCCCATTCACATCCCCAACCAAATGCAGTCAGGTGCATGAGAGGCATTTATATGTCCTCCCGAGTACCCCTACCCAACGAACCCCCCCAAAAAAGATGTTGTGTCTGCAGCAAGCGCGGATATAGGCGTGACACCCGCTATTATTGTCCCTCCTGTCCTGACAATCCTGGTCTTTGCATTGGTGAATGTTTTGAACGCTACCATTCACTAGTTGAGTATTAGCGTAGGGTACAGCATTGCACAGACTAGGCACACTTTCACAGGGTCTCCCAAGATGCCATCGCATTTTGAGAGACCCGAACCCGAGACCGGTTACAGTTATAAAAGTTACAGTTACAAAAAAAAAGTGTAAAAAAAAAAAAAAAAAAAAACACAAACAAAAATAAAAAAAAATAGTTGTCGTTTCATTGTTCTCTCTCTCTCTATTCTCTCTCTATTGTTCTGCTCTTTTTTACTGTATTATAATCTGCAATGTTTTATTGTTATTATTATGTTTTATCATGTTTGCTTTTCAGGTATGCAATTTTTTATACTTTACCGTTTACTGTGCTTTATTGTTAACCATTTTTTTGTCTTCAGGTACGCCATTCACAACTTTGAGTGGTTATACCAGAATGATGCCTGCAGGTTTAGGTATCATCTTGGTATCATTCTTTTTAGCCAGTGGTCGGCTTTCATGTAAAAGCAATCCTAGCAGCTAATTAGCCTCTAGACTGCTTTTACAAGCAGTGGGAGGGAATGCCCCCACCCACCGTCTTCCGTGTTTTTCTCTGGCTCTCCTGTCTCAACAGGGAACCTGAGAATGCAGCCGGTGATTCAGCCAGCTGACCATAGAGCTGATCAGAGACCAGAGTGGCTTCAAACATCTCTATGGCCTAAGAAACCGGAAGCTATGAGCATTTTATGACTTAGATTTCGCCGGATGTAAACAGCGCCATTGGGAAATTGGGAAAGCATTTTATCACACCGATCTTGGTGTGGTCAGATGCTTTGAGGGCAGAGGAGAGATCTAGGGTCTAATAGACCCCAATTTTTTCAAAAAAGAGTACCTGTCACTACCTATTGCTATCATAGGGGATATTTACATTCCCTGAGATAACAATAAAAATGATTTAAAAAAAAATGAAAGGAACAGTTTAAAAATAAGATAAAAAAGCAAAAAAATAATAAAGAAAAAAAAAAAGCACCCCTGTCCCCCCTGCTCTCGCGCTAAGGCGAACGCAAGCGTCGGTCTATCGTCAAATGTAAACAGCAATTGCACCATGCATGTGAGGTATCACCGCGACGGTCAGATCGAGGGCAGTAATTTTAGCAGTAGGCCTCCTCTGTAAATCTAAAGTGGTAACCTGTAAAGGCTTTTAAAAATGTATTAATTTTGTTGCCACTGCACGTTTGTGTGCAATTTTAAAGCATGTCATGTTTGGTATCCATGTACTCGGCCTAAGATCATCTTTTTTATTTCATCAAACAATTGGGCAATATAGTGTGTTTTAGTGCATTAAAATTTAAAAAAGTGTGTTTTTTCCACAAAAAATGCGTTTGAAAAATCGCTGCGCAATTACTGTGTGAAAAAAAAAAATGAAACACCCACCATTTTAATCTGTAGGGCATTTGCTTAAAATAATATATAATGTTTGGGGGTTCAAAGTAATTTTCTTGCAAAAAAAAAAATTTTTTCATGTAATCAAAAAGTGTCAGAAAGAGCTTTGTCTTCAAGTGGTTAGAAGAGTAGGTGATGTGTGACATAAGCTTCTAAATGTTGTGCATAAAATGCCAGGACAGTTCAAACCCCCCCAAATGACCCCATTTTGGAAATTAGAAACCCCAAGCTATTTGCTGAGAGGCATGTCGAGTCCATGGAATATTTTATATTGTGACACAAGTTGCGGGAAAGAGACAAATTTTTTTTTTTGCACAAAGTTGTCACTAAATGTTATATTGCTGAAACATGCCATGGGGATTTGTGAAATTACACCCCAAAATAAATTCTGTTGCTTCTCCTGAGTACGGGAATGCCACATGTGTGGGACTTTTTGGGAGCCTAGCCGCGCACGGGACCCCGAAAACCAAGCACCGCCTTCAGGCTTTCTAAGGCCGTAAATTTTTGATTTCACTCTTCACTGCCTATCACAGTTTCGGAGGCCATGGAATGCCCAGGTGGCACAAAACCCCCCCAAATGACCCAATTTTGGAAAGTAGACACCCCAAGCTATTTGCTGAGAGGTATAGTGAGTATTTTGCAGACCTCACTTTTTGTCACAAGGTTTTGAAAATTGAAAAAAGAAAAAAAAAAATTTTTTTCTGGTCTTTCTTCATTTTCAAAAACAAATGAGAGCTGCAAAATACTCACCATGCCTGTCAGCAAATAGCTTGGGGTGTCTACTTTCCAAAATGGGGTCATTTGGGGGGGGTTTGTGCCATCTTGGCATTTTATGGCCTTCAAAACTGTGATAGGTAGGAGTGAAATCAAAAATGTATGCCCTTAGAAATCCTGAAGATGGTGCTGGGTTTTCGGGGCCCCGTACGCGGCTAGGCTCCCAAAAAGTGCCACACATGTGGTATCCCCGTACTCAGGAGAAGCAGCTGAATGTATTTTGGGGTGCAATTCCACATAGCCCATGGCCTATGTGAGCAATATATCATTTAGTGACAACTTTTTGTAAATTTTTTTTTTTTTTTTGTCATTATTCAATCACTTGGGACAAAAAAAATAAATATTCAATGGGCTCAACATGCCTCTCAGCAATTTCCTTGGGGTGTCTACTTTCCAAAATGGGGTCATTGGGGGGGGGGGTTTGTACTGCCCTGCCATTTTGCACCTCAAGAAATGACATAGGCAGTCATAAACTAAAAGCTGTGTAAATTCCAGAAAATGTACCCTAGTTTGTAGACGCTATAACTTTTGCGCAAACCAATAAATATATGCTTATTGACATGTGGCCGAATACATTTTGGCCTAAATGTATGACTAAAATTTAGTTTATTGGATTTTTTTTATAACAAAAAGTAGAAAATATCATTTTTTTTCAAAATTTTCAGTCTTTTTCCGTTTATAGCGCAAAAAATAAAAACGGCGGAGGTGATCAAATACCATCAAAAGAAAGCTCTATTTGTGGGAAGAAAAGGACGCAAATTTCGTTTGGGTAGAGCATTGCATGACCGCGCAATTAGCAGTTAAAGCGACGCAGTGCCGAATTGTAAAAAGTGCTCTGGTCAGGAAGGGGGTAAATCCTTCCGGGGCTGAAGTGGTTAATATACAAGTAGCATCATGTCGCAACTGAGAATAAAAGAGAAGAGAGGCGCCTCTAAGGGTAGCAATACAGTTACATTTAATGAAGGTATAACATTTAGAAACTCACATGATTGATTAAAACAGGCACATCTAAGTATGCCGGCATTCGGGGCAAAGCTGTCCACATAGACCATCCTCCTCACCGCCATTGACGTCATCCCTTTCACGCTGCGTTTCACGAGCGATTCAAGCCTCGCTTTCAGAACGCTCTACTGCAGGGTAGTCTTCCCGATCACGATTGCAGACAACTTTACCCCAGAAGCCTGAATACTTAGATGTGCCTCCTTTTAATCATCAACCATGTGAGTTGCTAAATGTTGTACCTTCATTAAATGTAACCAGATTGCTACACTTAGAGGCACCTCTCTTCTCTTTTATACTCTGTAGTTCCTGCTGGATTTTGCTTCTAATCCCCTTGTGGAGGCTGCCATTTGTGGATGGACATGTGGTTACACAACCTATCGCATTGCTAGTGAAAGAAGGGGGGAATGATTAATGCGCTACCCAAAAAGACAAAAAACAGCTGCTACAAACCATGAGACAAAAAGGTAACAAATATAAAATAAATTGTAGCGCTAAAACACACAAGCGTTAATAGTGAATAAAATTCAAAGTGCATATAGACGTAATGTCCCAAGTAAAAAAAGGGGGAATGTATAGTCCAAATAGGACAACAGTCCACAGTGAGATTAAATAATCTGTGTATCGATCCTGTCTGCTTCCCAACCGTCAGCTTTTATATCATCAACTTTAGCGAATAGATGGAATACGCTTACCAGAGAGGTTGGATTCTACTGCCATGAGCATAGAATCAATGGAGCTTGATGCCACCCTGGGCAAAATGGTGAAGTGTTGGAGGCAAGGGTAGAGCCTCTACAGGGCCGGGACGTCCCCTCTATGTCCACCAAAGCAGAGCCAAAATGGATTCCAAAAGGCAAAGTGGTTCCACAGTTCTCCAGGATATATGAAAAAAGGAAGGAATGCTTCCATATAGTGTAATTCTGGGTGTTTTTATTCATAAAAAAACACTACATATAAAAAGTGATCACAAAATAAAAGCAGTGTATAGGGTCTATAAAAGCCGCCCTACGCGTTTCGGTCCAATGACCTTCAACAGGGGCGTGTGTTTTAGCGCTGCAATTTATTTTATATCGCATTGCTATCATCTTTTTATATGGACTATAAACGAAAGGACCGTGGAACGAATCATCTGAGTTTCCATTATTTCTCATGGGGAAATTCACTTTGATATACAAGTGCTTTGGATTACAAGCATGTTTGGAACAAATTATGCTCGCACAACAAGGTTTTACTGTATAAAGCTACTATGCTGTTCTTCCAACAGGCATTACTGTAAAAAAAAAGTGTAAAATCTGTTTTCTTGCGGCCCACAATGTCAAACTCTGCTGGGATCTGGTGAAATAGTTTGCTGAAGTCAGGAGATCAGTCAGCGTGGTCCTCTTGCTGACTTCCTCACTGATTCTTCTAGCTGACTTCCGAGTCTATGCTCTGGAAGTGTCTGTTTTTGCCTTTGGACTTCATCTAAAGATTTCTCAGGATTGGAGAAGTGATCGGTGGCACAACCAGGAGGTGAGGTGAGCATGCACATTCTTTTACAGGTATGCATTGGTATAAACAAACTTGGGCCCCGTGCACACTGGGTGTTTAGCCCTGCTGCACGAGGCTCCAGTGTTTAGGTGCGGGCGACCTGTCAAACTGTTAGAGACTGATGGCTGCTTTTGGCTGGATGGCACACCTAGCGGTACTAATGTTTAGGGCAGTATGTACCTAAAGACCAATCAGCGTGGGCTAGACAGTGCACCTGTGTTTTTTACCCACATCTTAAAGACTTAAACTTCCTATAAACTGTAGGATTTCTCTTGTTAAGCCCTATGGACTGAACTAGAGAAAGTTTATTGATTCTCCCATCCATGCCAGAAAGCATGCATGGGGCAATGTCCACTGCCAGTAATTGTATTCTAGTCAGAATCTGTGACTGTACCCACACAATGGCTGTATCTGATTGAATGCAGCTGCAATTTGGTCAATATAATCCTGCTCCGCTCCTTTGATTTTTAGATCAGAGGATGCCAGGATCAGCCCTATAAATATTTCCTTTAGTAACTTGCTAAGGGCTAAATAAAATATGCCACTTTATTTTCTTTGTATTGTTTTAGTGAACTGTTAATATTATAAGATAAAGATCCTGTTTATATTTTAAATGTTTGTATGTTATATGTTTATGAGCAGCAGCCATTTTAACCCCCTATATACAGACATAAACAACACTTGATTGTAGTTTACTTTATTAAATTGGAAATAATAGTCTATTCTAGTAGCTCCTAATGCTCACATCTTTCATGCTTGCCTTAACAAATTTCTGTTTTTGAATTACATGTATAGATTTGTAGGCAATCCATTAAAAGGAACTCTGTATTTGATTCAGCTTTATTAAACCTCTCTGATTAACAACTACTCTGAGAAAATATCAGCCACACATGGGGGAATCTGTTTTCTGTATGTTGGCTGACTCATGAATGTGCATTGGGACAAGAGCCGCAAAGCATAACCATTGTGTAGCACTCATAGCCAGTATATGTAATGTGCAAATGTGGCAGCATTCCCCATGTACACATATTGTATAAGTACAAACTGTGCATTGCTGCAAACTTTTAAAAACATGGATGAGACTGCTTGATATCAAAGTGATATATTTTACACATGATACCTAAAAAAAAAATACCCACTGAGTGATTAAAGTGATTTTAAAGGCTTTTTTTTCAAATTAAAATAACAAACATGTTATACTTACCTGCTCTGGTATTGTACAGAGCAGCCGTAGGCCTGCTCTTGCACTCCTGGCTCCTCCACCCGCCAAGCCAAGCACCTTGCTACGGGGGGGGGGGGGGGGGGCACTCATATGTGCCCCACCCCCGAGCCACACTCTATGTGTCCATGAGACACAAAAAAGTTATGCTCAGCCCCGCCCCCTACTGCTGTGATTGACAGGGGCCCCCCTACCCCCCTATTGGCAGCCCTGTATGTATGTGTAAAAATATATATATATATATATATATATATATATATATATATATATATATATATATATAATTATTATTATTATTATTATTATTATTATTATGCGTGTGTTTCTGTTTGTTTTCATACCTTTTGTCATAGTTGTGTAATGAATGTTCTTTAGAAAAGTAGCAGTTATATTTCCATCCAGACTCTTCCCCCTGCTTTGAAGAGTTGTAAAATAGGTCACTTTCATATTGTGAATAGTGCTAGGTGACAAGATGTTTCTGCCACAGGTTGATAAGAGAGTTATCTCCTAGGAGGAGCTCATGTCCCTGAGGATTTATTGGTTGCCTTGCTAGGCAGTCTGAGTGAATGGCCTCTAGGGTGCCGTGCTGTACAAAGAAGCAAGTCTGTACCAGTGACAAGATATCCCTCTGGAGCTATAGAATTAACATTCACAAAGGTTGCCTTTTATGTTCTAAAAATCAGACAGCTGTTTGATATTTCCCTGTTTTGTCATTTTGCAGTTTTACCATAGCCTATTTAGTGTACTGTATATGTTTCTGAAACAATCAGACAATATTATCCAAGCGTGCTTATGAATGTTACAGAAACATATTTTCAGTTTTCTAGCAGTAATATTTATTCATCAAATCAAATTATGCAAATGTTACAGTCAATAAAAATGACAAATTAATGTTAGGAGGAGTCCACCTGTTTCTTTAATTAATAAAAGCAAGTCACATTTTCATACTCAAACGGAAAACTCTTTGTGGGGGGGGGGGAGTAATTACAGATATGATGGATCCTTTTTATTTGAGATCACCACATTGAGTTAACTGGCTTGTCCTGGAACGATCTGAGCAGCTTTGGCCATCATTACTTACCCACCTTTATCAGCCCTATCAAACACACAAAAAAAAAGTTTTGTCTAGGTACACTTTCAAATGGGTCAGAGTGGGAGTAAAGCCGGACATAAATGGTTCGAACAATGTATGTGCAGGCTGAATGTACCTAAGTTGATTGACTTGGGTAAAACCAGCCTGCTGAATTTTACATGTAATTATTGCAAGCGTCTGTTATACATACCCTACCGAAAAAGTATGGAATCACCACTCTTGGAAAATGTTAATTCAATTGTTTAATTGTGTAGAAAAAAACGAATCACAAAAATGCCTTAAAACTATTTTCATTTAACATTCCAACCTTCTGGCTTTAAGAAACACTTAAAAAAAGAAAGAAAACTGTAGTCAATTGCAACTGTTTTCGCAGATCAAGCAGAATATGGAATCACCATGTACTTTGCAGTTCTAAAACAAACATCTGCATCAGATTACATCTGCTAATTAGTCTGCAGTTAAAAAAGAGTGCTTGCACACCTTGGTGAGCTGTTGCACCAACCTGATTGACAAATCATGGCTCCAACACCAGAGTTGTCAGTTAAAACAATAGAGAGCACTTTACAGGCAGACTAATAATAATATGCGCAAACCAATCAATATACGCTTATTGTGATTTTGTTTTTACCAAAAATATGTAGAAGAATACATATCGGCCTAAACTGAGGAAAAAAATTGTAGTTTTATATATTTTTGGGGATATTTATTATAGCAAAAAGTAAAAAATCTTGCTTTTCTTTTAAAATTGTCACTTTTTTTTGTTTACAGCGCAAAAAAATAAAAACCGCAGAGGTGATTAAATACCACCAAAAGAAAGCTTTATTTGTGGGGAAAAAAGGACGTCAATTTTGTTTGGGTGCAACGTCGCACGACCGCGAAATTGTGAGTTAAATCTACGCAGTGCCGAATCACAAAAAGTGCTCTGGCCATGAAGGGGGTAAATCCTTCTGGGGCTGAAGTGGTTAAAAACAATTGTTTTAAAACCTTTTTCTTGCATTGATACATGTCCCCCAGTGCAGTACCGGGGTCCTCATACACTTTTTATGGCCAATAATTTGCGTACAAGCCTTCAATGAGGACTTTGGATTTTGCCCCATTAACTTCAACAATTCCTGCATATGCCGATGTGACAGGCATGTTCACCTGCAATAGCGCACTTTTCATTTGCATGTCCGCCCAGTTGAAGTCTTAATTGGCTTTAATTGGGCACTATTAAATGTAGAACGCCCATACTTGCCGGGAATCTTAGTAAATGACCCCCATAATGTCAATGGCATAGCGTGCAAATAGTCCAGACCTCAATCCAATTGAAAATCTTTTGTGGAAATTAAAGAAACTGGTCCATGACAAGGCTCCAACCTGCAAAGCTGATCTAGCAACAGCAATAAACCTGCGTACCCGTGTGTATGCCTCATCTGACTTTTTTTTTAAAAATTCTGATGGACCTAGAAATAGAACATGTTCTAAATATTTCCAACAGAACCAATTCCTATCGGGAAAACCGCTCGTCTGTATGCTGTTCTGACGAACCAAAAACGACGCATGCTCTGAAGAAAGTACGAGACGGAAGCTATTGGCTACTGGCTATTGAACTTCCTTTTTCTAGTCCCGTCGTACGTGTTGTACGTCACTTCGGAGTTTATTCCGACGGCAAAACCAGTCGTGTGTACAGGGCATGAGAGAATGTTGGAGATGGATTAGTGAAGACTACTGTTTGTTGATAGTTAAATCCATGCCTCAGAGAATCAACGCTGTTATAAAAGCCAGAGGTGGTGCAACAAAGTACTAGTGGTGTACTGTAGTGGGTTTTTTTTCACGATTCCATAATATTTTCCTCAAAATTGATTCTATATTTTTTTTTCCTCTGCATGATCTGCAAACACAGTTGCAATTGACTACAGTTTTCTTTATTTTTTTATTTTTTTTAAGTGTTTCTTAAAGCCAGACGGTTGGAGTGTTAAATGAAAAATAGTTTTGAGGCATGTCTGTGATTCTTTTTTTTTTTTTTCTACACAATTAAACAATTGAATGAACATTTTCCAAGAGTGGTGATTCCATATTTTTTGCTAGGGGTTGTAGCTACTAGCAATAATCACTGTGTTCCCCTGGCGGGGATGGCTTCCCCCACACCCCTGCTGGGAGAACACAATGGCTCAGTGAAAGGGATTCCCCTGTCAACACTGTTGATGGGGGGATCATGGTTTCAGGAAAGAAATTTGCTCCTTCTATGGCTGGCCTAAGCAACCCATCAGGCCTCACATGACATTACAGATACTCTTAACCAGCTTGCCTTCAAAATGCTATCTTTCCGTCGTGGCATCATTATCTTTTATGTTGTAATAATATGAAAATCTCTCATTGAGCTGTTTGGTCACGTTAGCATCATGGCCTTCTTGCTGCATTCCCAATGGCTTAATTTGTACTAGTTGATGCATAATGCAGTATTTGGAATAAATGTAACCATAGAGTCACACGCAATGTGCCAGAGCATTCACATTTAGCTGAATAGTGGAGAAAGTGAGAACAACTAGCTTATCTTTGGAAATCAATAGCACTTGGACAAGGTTGAACTTGTTCACTATTTTCCCCACAATCTCTTGACTGGCATTGTTTGCAGGTAGCCATAGTTATGACCTTGAATTAGTGACAATCAACTCATGTAAGTGGCCACCTTAATACCTTTTTTGCATGACCTTGTAAATTGCTATGAGGGAGGGAGGCAGCTTCCAAAGCTTCCATTGCCAATTGGGTCCGTCAATTGATTATACAGGCCTACGGTCTGAAACATAAAGCTCCTCCCTTTAGGATGAGAGCTCATTCTACCAGGGGTGTAGGAACCTCCTGGGCTTTTTGCCATCAGGTATCTGTGGCTCAGATTTGTAAGGCTGCTACCTGGTCTTCAGTGCAAAATTTTATCAAGTGGATGTTCGAGCAGGCGAGGATTCGTCTTTCGGCCGCAGTGTACTGCGGGCTGCCGTATAAGTTCTGATGGCTATTGTTTGTCTCCCTCCTCTCAAGGCTATTGCTCTGGGACGTCCCAGCAGGTAATGAATATTAGCCTGACTCTGTGTCCCATGATGTATGAAAAAGAAAATAGGATTTTTACGTCATACTTACCTGTAAAATCTTTTTCTTTGAGTACATCATAGGACACAGAGATCCCTCCCCTCTTTTTTGAGGATTCAGTGCTTGCTGCAAAACTGAAGTACTTCCTGTATGGGAGGGGTTTTATAGGGGATCACTTCCTGTCTGAAGACCTTTGGTCTACCAGTGTCCATTCACCTGATGATGAAGTATAACCCAGCAGGTAATGAATATTAGCCTGACTCTGTGTCCCATGATGTACTCAAAGAAAAGGATTTTACAGGTAAGTATGATGTAAAAATCCTATTTTTTCATGAAAGTTGCGTTTGATAAATGACTGAGCAAATATCATGTCACATAAGAAATTTCAACAGCCACCATTTTATCTTCCAGGGCCTCTTCTTTCAGAAAATATATTGGAGATTCTAAGTAATTTTCAAAAAAATTTTGATTTCAACATGTAATGTGAAAAAATTAAAAAAATGCCCCAGGAGGCAGGTGGTTAAAGAGTAATGCCACTTTTGTAGACACGAAAAAAAAAACCCTCTGGGTGATCAGTGTTTATTACAAGGATTTTACCACACTTTGTTGCAGATTCCTACCTGTTTCTTCTCTAAAGAAATATCTGTTTGTTGTGAGTAGAGTGAATCTGAATGGGAGTGACCTTTTTCATTATTAATCACCAGATTCACATGCAGTATTCTAACAAGGAAAATGCAGGGTCTGCATCACTTTATAAGTGATTAACCCTTTGTTAGCATCTCACCAAAAATTATTTTTTTTGCAAAGGATACCTAAATTCTGACTTATTTCTTAGTTCAGACTTCCAAGGGTGGTGCAGAACACTTTCAGGTTGTCATAATGCATTGAATTTTACAGAAAATCACAACATTGTAAATCAAAAAAAGGAAGATAATTTTTAATAACATTCAATTACACTATGACTTGTCTAGCAATTGTATTTGCTATATTATTTTCTAATCGCTATTTCTCCCAACGAAAGTGATGGTACCCTTTAGGGAATCTGAAAAAGAAAAATAATACTAATATTGACTAACCTGTTATTAAAATTAACCAGATTTTTTATGTATTCTATTAATTGGAAGATTTAGTTTTATAGATTTTTTTCTACTGGCTGATCTATTATGTAGGTAAAGACACATTTCAGTTTTTCTTTTACTTATATAAAGGATGTAGGGATCACTTTGTGGAATTTTCCTTCACTTGCTTGTTTGACTTTCTTCCATTTGAAAGTCCATTGGAGCATAAAATGAAGTGTAATAAAACATTCCAGGTACTCAGAAGCATGGTGTGTGATCTAGCTTAAGTCAGTTCACATTGGAGTGACAGTTTAATAAAACAAATTAACTGGTATCTTGATTACCTAGTGTTCTGCCCAATAATAGCCCAAAGCACCCTTGAAATAGTATACAAATTAAACTCTACTCAAATGTTACCACTGAGTGGTGACTGTGACTAACTGGGGAAGATAGAAGTTCAGATGATCTTGTCTTTTTCCTGAACATTTGCAGACATAAAGTGTCACTAAACTCACATCATAAAAAACTATCAATAAATGGTGTATTACATGCTGTTCATACTCACTCAGTCACTATGAGATTAGTTTTGTGTATTCTGTATTCTGCAAAAAACATGGTTGATCCTGCTGTTCTCTATCCCCACCTTCTGTCCAAGTCCCCAAAGCAGAAAGGGATTTAGCAAAGCAGTGTTGGCAGCTCTGCAAATGCTTCATTTTCAGTGAGTTTCTATGCTGAGCATTTCCTCCCTATCACATCTGTGCTGCCCATGTGACTATAGAGTCACACATGTGGGCGTATACACAGTGGTAAATGACAGCCTACTCCCTCCATCCTCCTCCATGCCCACTAACCAGCTAAACACAATTGGGATGGGATATTACATGTAGATTGATGGAGGCTTCACCTCCCTCTTATTCTAAGACACAGGCTGGAGGGGCAAGACACAGCCTGTGACTGGCAGAAATCCACCCACACCATGTTATTGCCAAAAAATATTTGAATGACAATTTAAAACAGTTTATTGGTATTTTTTATTTTGCTCTGTATTTCAAAGGCGTTTTTTTTTTTTTTTCATTTTGAACATGTGACCAGCAGCAGAGGACTTTTAAGCTCCTCCTGCTTTTGTTTCCCTGCAGACAGGCTGTGAGAGAGCTGGGTCATGTGACAGCTGTATATCATTTAGTAAAAAGGTACTTAGTTTTTTTTTTTATTTTGGATAGAGTAAGGTTTGTCCATACATGAGTCCATTTTTTTCATTCAACCAGCAGGTTGAATGAAAGAAAATGACTTCATTTCCCCATCCACATATTTACTGTGGACGGGGAAATCCCTCCCACTGGACTATTGTATCCTGACAGTGGGAAAATTTTCCTGCTATCAGAATACACTGATCAGTGCCAACTGATCAAAGCTGATCGAGAGCAAATTTTCCAACAAGTTGGTTGCTCACAAGTCAATCGATAAATCGACTTGTGTTCAACCAGCCTGCCTATATATAGATTAAAAGTCACCATTGGAAGATTTACTAATGGTGATTAGTCACACAATTACTTCACATAGCCAGCGATACATTTTTATCCAGCATAAGCGCAATTTAGGTGATTTCCTGTTTTACTGCATGCCAGAATTTAAGCATTAAGGTGCAACTAAAACACCATCTCCAAGGGGCATTCTTGCAAATCATACTTGAACATTATGGCAGACTTACTGACAGTTGTGCTGACAGTTCAGTGCTATTCCATGCCATTCCTCCTGATGTCATATGGCTGCAAATATGACCCAGCACTGTGTACCCACCCACTGTCTTGTAAAGTAAATATGATTAGGAGATTCCATTGGGTTATAGGAGATATATGTTGGTTATCGCTACTGGCCCTTTCTTTTGATGACCCAGGTTGCCCAACTGTCATGCTGATCCATTGACTTTAACACTTTTTGTGTCTTTGTATGCAAATCAGAAGATCTACCTTTACTCTGACTTCACATGCTGCATTATTCTAAAGCTGGGTGGGTTTACATTAGTGCTGTGCGTTTTTTTCCACGCTGCTATAGCCTGCATTGCTGATCAATGTATTCTGATTGCCGTCAAGTCTCCATGATGTCAGAATACAATAGCTCAGTGGGAAGATTCCCTCAATTACGTTAAGTGTGCAGTTGAGGAAAATGAATTCAGTTTCTTTCATTCAACCAGTAGCGGCCCGTCAATTAAGGGCGCACAGGCACCACCCCCCTATCCGTGTTGCCTGAGGCTTTAATAGGCTTCAAAAAAGGGTGGGGTGGGCCCACCAGGAGGAAGAGAGCAGAGATGCTCTGCTGGAGGAGCGGACACCGGATCCGCTGCTTGCACCTTGCAACCCGCCACGATTTTGAACATAAATATTTTGAACATTTTGACATTTTTAAAAATACTTTTACTGGGTTGCATTAACACTTGTGCAATTTGAAATGCAACTTTGGACAACAAAGTCACATAATTAGTCACACCCAATTCTTTTCAAAGCCAACCGTTCAAATCGGTGCAACTTAAAGTTGCAGTGACTTTGAAAAGGTTTGACAGCGCAACAAAACATTTTTTCTTCTTGTTTTCTATATTGGTATGTGCAATATATTTGAGTGCGGCTGTCAATAATTATATTCATCACTTTATTGGTTTATTCACATTGAGTGCAGATATCATC
Source organism: Lithobates clamitans (assembly GCA_037952925.1). NCBI lineage: Eukaryota > Metazoa > Chordata > Amphibia > Anura > Ranidae > Lithobates > Lithobates clamitans. The sequence goes on along the minus strand of JBBGZY010001250.1, from coordinate 3,351,651 downwards.
TATTTGACTTTGAAAAGGTGCCTACACTACTTTGGTTTGATTTTTGATGCGACTTAGATATTAAAGTCGCACTCCAAAGTTCCCCTATAAATTGTGTGACTTTGGTGACACGCTAATGTGAATGGAGCCTTAAAGTCTTGTTTTGTTTTTTGTTAAAAATAATAAACATGTTACACTTACCTGCACTGTGCAGTGGATTTGCAGAGGGCAGCCTGAATCCTGCTCTTCGGCTCTCCTGGCCCCTCCCTCCTGATGAGTGCCCCCACAGCAAGCAGCTTGTTATGGGGGCACCCGAGCCGAGCTGCAGCTCCGTGTATCCATTCAGACATGGAGCTGTGACTCGCCCCCGCCCCCTTTCTCTCCTCATTGGCTGGCTAACTTTGATTGACAGCAGTGGGAGCCAATGGCGCCGCACTGCTGTCTCAGCCAATGAGGAGGGGAGTCCCGAGCAGCCGAAACAATATTACAACAGCGCTGGATAAAGCAGGGGCTCAGGTAAGTATTAGGGAGCTGAGTGGGGCTGCTGCACACAGAAGGCTTTTTATCTTAGTGCATAGAATGCATTATGATAAAAAAAAAAAACCTTCTGACTTTACAACCCCTTCAAGCTGGCCATACAGTATAGAATTTTCTTATTCAGTTTCCTTTAGGTTTACTTTCAACTATGTAGTACAAGGGTTGCCTAATTGCATACAAATTGAAAGTGTTTAGGTTTGACCTCATATTATGTGATTTTGGTAAATCTAAAGGAAAATTGTGTAATGTATGGCCAGCCTTCGTTTAATCCTTAACTAAATTGTTAAAAATGTAAACAACAGTATTTCAAAGAACCTCCTTTGATTCATATATTTAAATTGCTGATTTACATTTTTGATTTAATATATGCAGACACCACAAATCTCAAAAGATTAACCATTTAAGCTCTTTTCTTCTGGGAACAATATGTCCACAAGCGACTTCCTAATGGGAAACTGAAATGACCTTTGAAAATCAAATGACCTTGGAGGAAACTGTCATGTCACCATAGAGACAGCAGGACATCCAATGAGGTTATTTGAAATAACTTGAGCATGAAATTGGCAGCCAGTCAGATTACTGGTGCCCAAAATAACACGCTACATACTGTAGCTAACATTCCCAGTGATAGACTTACTGTAATTGTAGTATTGAAATGCTGATCATGAAATACATTTCCTAAAGAAATGCATCAAATTACATTCATTTTTTTTATGAATTAAAGGTGAACTCAATTCAAGATTAAAATGAGTCTTTGATTGGTTACATTGGTATATCCTATACACCTAGTGCTTCTGTTTGTAATCCAGGCATTGCTGTATTGGATCAAGCCTTCAAATTCAGGAGATGATAAATCCCACATTACTGGTAATCAGATGTGGGATTTAATCATTACACTCTATCCCTTTCCATTAATCAATAAACTTTGTGTTCAGTTAACATCCCTACTTACCATTATGATTATAGTCTGTAATTTGCAGTGTTCTTTTTTTATAACATATATTTGACATTTGTAAATGTAACGTATGCAGTTATAACATGTCCTTTCATTAAGGCCTCATGCACACTGGATGTTTTTTGACGTTTTTACAGCAGCTGTTTTTGGCTGTAGATGTTTTTTCTACAGTCATTAACGTCTCCATCATGTTATCCTATGTGTCCATGCACACATAGGCTGTTATTAGCAGTTTTGGGCAGTGGTGTTTTTAAGCAGTAAATAAAACCCAAACCACGCTCTAACGCTGATAAACGCTCAAAAACGCTCACCAGCGTCTTTTAACGTTTTTGATCCATTGAAAAAAAAAAAAAAAAAAGAAAAAATTTTTCTTAAAAAACCTAAACGCTAATGCAGAAAAACCCTAATAAACGCTAAAAAACGCTATTGCAAAAACGTTGAAAAAAAGTTGAAAAACTCACTGCAAAGCTACTGACGTTTTTATAACGTTATTTTAAGGTCCAGTGTGCATGAAGCCTTAAAGTCAAATTCCAGCCAGACCTCAAAATACTGTGGGAACTGTTTTACTTGCCAAATGATTGGGATTTCTGACCATACATTTCTGAGATTTACTCAGCTCTGCTCCACAGCACACAGCCCTGTCTAGCTAATGAGGGGGCCTGATAGTTATCTACTGCATTTTCACTTTCCCGTACAGGTCCTCTCCCCACTTCCACCCTGTGGCTGGATAGTGCAAGAATAAGCAGCACACTGACATGCTCATCTGTCTATCACTCTGATCTTTCCTCTTATAATATATGTGTCAAAGCAGCGCTATAAATCTAACAAATAATGTGCAAATAATTGCAATATGAAACAGCACACAAAGTGCAATATGAGACAGCAAATATGTAACCACTTCAATACAGGGCATTTTCGCACCTTCCTGCCCAGGCCAATTTTCAGCCTTCTGTGCTGTCACTTTTTAAATGACAATTACGCGGTCACGCTACACTGTACTCAAACTAAATTTTTGTCATTTTGTTCCCACAAATAGAGCTTTCTTTTGGTGGTATTTGATCACCTCTGGGATTTTTATTTTTTGCTAAACGAATAAAAAAAGACTGAAAATTTTGAAAAAATAAAAAGGTTTTTCTTTGTTTTTGTTATAAAATTTTGTAAAGTTTTCTCCTTCACTGATGGGCATTGATAAGCTGCACTGATAAGGTGGCACCGATGAGATGCCACTGATGAGGCGGCACTGACAGGCAGCACTGATGGGCACTCATAGGTGGCACTGATGGGCGGCTTGATATCCTGACAATGTCATATGACGTCATTTTGCTATATGGCGGGTGGCAAGTGGTTAAACATGTATGTTCCAATAAGAAACAGGAGAAAAAGTGCCGGAGAGTGCAATATGAAACAGCATTCAATAAATTGTGGATACACAGTATCTCACAAAAGTGAGTACACCCCTCCTATTTTTGTAAACAGTTTATTATATCTTTTCATGTGACAACACTGAAGAAATGACACTTTGCTACAATGTAAAGTAGTGAGTGTACAGCTTGTATAACAGTGTGAATTTGCTGTCCCCTCAAAATAACTCAACACACAGCCATTAAAGTGTAAGTTCAGTCATTTTATTATCTTTCTAACTATTAAATCTTCTGCCCTTGTTGTTTTAACTTTGGATAGTAAAACATTTTTTTTTCTTCCAGTAAATACCTTATACAGCCAACTTCCTGTTCTTGTCTGGTCATTAGCCTAGGCTTATGGCATCATGCACAGCTCTCTCTCTCTCTCGTGAGAGTTTGCCATGAAGGGAGGGGGGATGAGTCATAAAAGGGCCAATGAGAGCTGCAGAGCTGGAGGGGTGCCTCTGTGTGTCTGTGTAAATCCAGGAAGTGAACAGGCAGCAGCTTCAGCTGCCCACAGTTAAAATGGTTGCAGCCAGACTCAGTGGAGGGAGATTTCTGCAGCATATTTGGCAAGTACAGAATCACAGTATATATAAAATAATATGCAAAGTGGTTGGAGGGAAGCTTCAGAATGGAAAAGATGTTTTTTATTACAAATTATGTGAGTAGACTACAGTTCCTCTTTAATGTCTAAACCACTGGCAACAAAAGTGAGTACACCCCTAAGTGAAAATGTCCAAATTTGGCCCAAAGTGTCATTATTTTGTGTGGCCACCATTATTTTCCAGCACTGCCTTAACCCTCTTGGGCATGGAGTTCACCAGAGCTTCACAGGTTGCCACTGGAGTCCTCTTCCACTCCCCCATGACGACATCACGGAGCTGGTGGATGTTAGAGACCTTGCACTCCCCCACCTTCCATTTGAGGATGCCCCACAGATGGTCAATAGGATTTAGTTCTGGAGATATGCTTGGCCAGTCCATCACCTTTACCCTCAGCTTCTTTAGCAAGGCAGTGGTTGTCTTGGAGGTGTATTTGGGGTCGTTATCATGTTGGAATACTGCCCTGCGGCCCAGTCTCCAAAGGGAGGGGATCATGCTCTGCTTCAGTATGTCACAATACATGCTGGCATTCATGGTTCCCTCAATGAACTGTAGCTCCCCAGTCGTGCTGGCAGCACTCATGCAGCCCCAGGCCATGACACTCCTACCACCATGCTTGACTGTAGGCAAGACACACTTGTCTTTGTACTCCTCACCTGGTTGCTGCCACATACGCTTGACACCATCTAAATCAAGTAGGTTAATCTTGGTCTCATCATACCACAGGACATGGGTCCAGTAATCCATGTCCTTAGTCTGCTTGTCTTCAGCAAACTGTTTGGGGGCTTTCTTGTGCATCAAGATTCCTTTAGAAGAGGATGACAGCCATGCAGACCAATTTGATGCAGTGTGCAGCGTATGGTCTGAGCACTGACAAGCTGACCCCCCCACCCCTTCAACCTCTGCAGTAATGCTGGCAGCACTCATATGTCTATTTACCAAAGACAACCTCTGGATATGACGCTGAGACCATGCACTCAACTTCTTTGGTCAACCACGTCATGTTAAACCACTGTATGGTCTTGGCCCCCATGCTGCAGCTCAGTTTCAGGGTCTTGGAAATCTTCTTACAGCCTAGGCCATCTATATGTAGAGCAACAATTTGTTTTTTTCAGATCCTCAGAGAGTTCTTTGCCATGCTGTGAAAGGTTGAATCTCCAGTGACCAGTAGGAGAGTGAGAGTGACAACACCAAATTTAACACACCTGCTCCACATTCACAACTGAGACATGACACTGGGGAGGGAAATGGCTAATTGGGCTGAATTTGGACATTTTCACTTCGGGGTGTGCTCACTTTAGTTGCCAGCGGTTTAGACATTAATGGCTGTGTGTTGAGTTATTTTGAGGGGAGAGCAAATTTACACTGTTATACAAGCTGTACACTCACTACTTTACATTGTAGCAAAGTGTCATTTCTTCAGTGTTGTCACATGAAAAGATATAATAAAATATTTACAAAAATGTGAGGGGTGTACTCACTTTTGTGAGATACTGTACATCCAACCCTTAACTGTGCATAAAAAGTAACAAGTGTGCAAACAATCACGTTGCATATATAAATGTCCTAATGTCATAAATAAGAAATTGTGAAGTTCATAGTAAGAACAAAGACCATTAGCATGTGTTCTTCCAACTTAGTTGTAAAGAGATCCATCACTGGCTAGGAATAATCATCACACCTCTTACCAGAAAAGATGGCCCAAAGGTTATAATGGCCAAAAGCACATAAGATGTTAACACAGACTGGGCGGTCAGCAAGGAAAACAATGGTCATCACTCCACAGTCAATGCCAATGGAACGCCAGGAAAGAAATACAAATCCCCATCGTGAAGTCCATAATAATAAACATCAAAGTTTATTGAAAGCTTACAGGGACAAGCTTCACAGCAGGGTGAATCAGCAGGCTGATAGTGTAGAGCAGGGAGCCTAGATGGTGCTCGATGGCTAATACAGATGGACACCAAGAGTAGTCACACTCTTCTCTTATAAGCATGGCTTACTGTACTGTAGCACCCTGAACTGGCTGCTTCTGCCTTCCCTTCTCTGACCTATGCTGTATAAATTGTATGGTAGACTGCAAGAAGCTGGTACCAGGTCAAATAATTTGAGAACCTGCTATCAAACATTTGTTGGTGGAAATTCCGACAGCAAGTGTTCGATGGAGCATACACACGGTCGGACTTTCCGACAACAAACTCACATCGAACATGAAATTCCATTTCTGGGGGTGTTCTGTATACTATCTGTGTAAAAAATGCCTTGAGGTTGCCATATTGCTTTGCATTTTACAGTACTACAAGGCATGAGTACTGACCAGTAACATTTAAATAACTAGCACTTTTTTGTATAGGTGGAAGGTAAAATTCGTGGAGAAAAGCAAAACCATAATTGCTGCTAACCTCTCATTTGAAATGCCATTGCCACTTTACCTAGTACAAGTAGCAATAAAGCATGTTTTTTACACATTTCCGTCCTGACACTGATTTATGATCTGTTGAGTAATATAATCTTGCACTATCCTGGTATTTACTTCCTGTTATGTTGACCTTGGGGCTTCCTGTTTGCAAGAGTTGCGGGGGAAGTGATCAGTCATATGTAGATAATATAAAACTCGGATTCCCATTCATGTGTCTCCAGATTCATTGCAAGGAAACCAAAATAATCACATATCTTTTTTTGCTCTTTTCTGTTCTATATAAAATTGGTGCACATGATCTTGGAAAGTACAGGCAGTAGTCATATTGTATACATGGGAGTAATCAAATGCTTTAATGTCTTCAGTTTGGTAATTGGGAAATAATTCATTTTTGAAACAGTATTTTCACATTATTAAATTATATTTTATTTCTAGTACAAATTTCCAGGATTTACTACAGTGTACAAACACCCATCATTCCTACTCATACTCTCTATACTAAAAACTGTAAAATAACTTGGGATATTAACTATAAGTCCATATCCTAGCAAAACCCAAAAAAGCATTAGAATAACAAAAAATAATAAATGCATATTACAAGCAAAAAGCGGGCTCCTGAATTCATCCCCCACTTCATAGCTAGGATTATTTTATTGTTTCCTGTGTTAATTTTGTCGACTAATTTCGAATAAAGTACGACTAAAACTAAAACAATTGAGATGACTAAAATACGACTAAAATTAAAATGGCATTTTAGTCAAGAGTATGACTAAAGCAAAATTGAAATTTGACGTCAAAATTAACACTGGTCTGTAGTGCATGTTCACACCTTATTACCAAAAATAACATATTCGATTTTTCACTCCAGCAGTATATAATGAGTTTGGAAATTGTAGAGAAATGCTTAAAGTGTTACTAAACCCAGTAATATGAAAATGGTTCATCCGTACTCACAGCTTATAAATATTTTTACATTAAAATACTGCCACTATATACCTTTTTCGGATGATCTGTATACCACAGTTACATGATAAACTGCACAGTTTCTCCAGTGCTGAGAGATCGGGAAGGAGGAGATTTCCACTGCAGCCTGCATACACGCCCACATGTGTGATGTCAATATCATGTGACCTGTCTAGCTCTGAGAACAAGTAACTGTTCTTTCCAGCATAAGAGACACAACTGAGCATGTGCAGGTTGGCTACTCTGCCTGTGTTAGCTGGCTGACAGTGCAGGAGGGGAGGATCTGTGCATACAGGATAAAACAGCCTTTTTACACAATGCAGAGAATTAACCCCTTAAGTTCCACAGTGAGTATAACAAGCATGCTTTACTGCATATACAGACTGATTTTTACTGTTGTGGGTTTAGTAACATTTTAAATAATGCATTACAATTTAACTACACCCATTAGATTTTAGATGACTAAAATGTACTGGAGATTTAGTCGACTAAATACGACTAAAACTAAAACAATTGCAAAAGACTAAAACTAAAATGCCATTTTAGTCAAAAGACTAAAACTAAAACTGAATTGAAATTTGCTACCAAAAATAACAGTGCTGCCCACAGTGGGTTTTGTCATTTAGCTTACTACTTGGTGTGTGAACACAAAAAGTGCACTGTTTTTCTCAGGGTGTTACTGATGTGTGGTTTAGGTAGCATATGTAAAAAAAAAAAAGTTTTTAATGTTTATAACACAGGGAAATATTGAGGGAAAGTATGAAAAATTGCTGATTTGTCTTAATTACAGGAATATTGAACATGACATTTACAACTTGTTTTTATTACTTAGTTTCAACATAAGCATGCAAATTTCATTTTATATTTTTAGCACTTCATTTTATATTTGTAGCACTTAATATTTATTAATTTATTGTAAAAAAAAACGTTAGATTCTGCTAAATGCATTCCGTTTACAATGGCAGACACCTAAGTGCATTAATTATTTAATAAAAAAATAAAAAAACCCTTTACACAGCTATTTACTCATATAAGTCTGAAAGGTTAGTATAGTTTGGATACACCTTCTCTCCTTCACCCAATACATTCCCTCTAATGCCGCGTACACACTAGTGGACTTTTAGGCAGAATTGTTCCGGTGGACCAGACTTCGTCAGACAATTCAATCGTGTGTGGGCTCCAGCTGACTTTTTTTTCCCCAAAAGTCCGATGGACCTAGAAATAAAACAGGTTTCAAATCTTTCCGACGGACTCGAGCCCGGTCGAATAATCCGCTTGTCTGTATGCTAGTCCAACGGACTAAAACCGACGCTAGGACAGCTAGTGGCTACTGGCTATCAACTTCCTTATTTTAGTTTGGTCGTACGTCATCACGTACGAATCTGTCGGACTTTGGTGGGATTGTGTGTAGGCAAGTCCGTTCGTTAGGAAAGTCCGTCGGAAGTACGCCGAAAGTCCATCGGATAGACCGTCGGACCAGTCCGGTCGAAAAGTCCGCTAGTGTGTACGCGGCATTACTGTACACTGTATTGTTTTTCTCCATACTCTGGACGTTCATTACTCCAGGATAAAGGTGCTTTTACTTAACTCAAGCCTTTGTCCCCATCCAAGCCATTTCCTCCTGTGACGTTCCAAACCACGTTCCTTCTGAATATTCTATATAACTATAACTCAACTGAATATTAACATTTTAGCTCATTGCCTTATTTTATTTGCAGTGACTGCATTATTACTCTATATGGTGTCCAACAAGACCTTCTACAGTGTATTATAAATGCTGCTACAATGTGTATATAAACCTGTAATCTTTTATCCTCTTCTGTCCTTCTAAGCCAGTCTTTTCTCTGGCTTCCCTTCAGCAAAGCATCAAATTCAAGGTATTATACCATCTCCACCCTTTCACTGACTTGCTTAGGTCTTCTGGGCTCCACCTCAACCCAAGGGCAATGCCATGATTTCTCTGAAGCTGCCACCATCCTCTGGAATTAACTTCCCCACTTTTTCAAAATGCATTCAAATTTTCCTTAGCTTTTACAGCTCCACTGTTCCCTCTATCCATCTGTTATCAACTCTGGCTACTACCGCCTCCTATACCTGTCATATATAGTGTTTCCCCACCTCCTAGGTTATAAGCTTTGCTGGCAGGTCTCTCATCTGCTGTATCATGTTATTTTTGTTTTTCTCTGGAGTTTGTAAGTCTGTAATTACATTACTGTACACCACCACACAATATGTTGCTCCAGAATAAATTAATGCTAATATTTAAATGATTTTTATATGCCTGCTGTTTATTACACAGTGTGGTTAGTGTTCAGGTGGTGGAGAAAGATGGGACATTGCGGAGGATTTAAGGAGAACTTTATGGGTGTGATGCTCCTGCATCGACCAGTAGATGTGTTAAGCCTCGTACACGCGATCGGATTTTCCGCAGACAAAACCTCAGACTTGTCCGAAGGATGTTGGCCAGGAACTTGTCTTGCATACAAATGGCAAGGGATTGTTGGCCAACAAACACGCACGTAGTGACATACTACGTGGTTTTTCAGCTCTTTAACACCACCCTTTGGGCTCTGTCTGCTAATTTCGTGTTAGTAGAAGCTTGGTGAGTGTTGATTCGTGCTTTTCAGTTTGCGCTTTTCATTTCACGCTTTTCATTTCATGCATTTCTGTTTGTTTCTGAACGACCGTTCATCAACCAGCCATGTTGTGGAATGGGAGGAGATAACGTGTTATTTATTATTGACCTTGGAGTTATCGCTTTGACCCAAGTCCAGTTCAGGAACAGGAGGAGGAGGATTTCTTGGACCAAAAGTTGGTTTCTTTATTAATCGTGACCAGTTATGTCATATGCCCTTGCTGCGGGTGCTCCAGGAGAATAATCCGGATGATTTTCAGAATTATCTCCGGATGACGGACCCCTGCTTTCACCAACTCTTGGCATTGTTGACCCCCTATATTAAGAAGGGCACATGCATGAGGCTTTTATTTTTTGGTTGAAAAATAATGATTTGATTTGTTATATTTTCTATATTTTTGGATGCATAGAATGCACTTTTTGGGTAATTTCTATTGGTAGATAGCATGTCTACTTTTATTTGTTTTCTTTTTTTAATGCACAATAAAAAAAAAATTGTGGAGAATAATACTTAACTATGTGGTTTACTTCAAATGACAGTTTGGGAGTAGGTAGTTACATTTTAAAAAATACAATGTAAAATTAACAAGAAACACAAACATGGTTGTATCTTTGATCTTAAAAACTACGGGATAATGGTGTTGTGGTAACTTGCACCAAAAAAAAAAAAAATGACAAGCATAATAATATTATTCTTGATATCACTAAAAAATTAGTTTGCAATAACTCCCATCAGTATCACCAGCAAAGCAGCTTCATTATTATCCCATTAAAGAAGAAGAGAATTGTGCGCTGCATTTTGAGATTTCATAATTTGCCACGTCACGACATGTTAATTCTCCATTACGAACGCTAGTTTACAAAACCGACCGCTTCTGGCTCATCCTTGCTTCTGAGTATGCGTGATTGTACTTTGGACTTTTGTCTGACGGACTTGTGTACACACGATCAGAAAATCCGACAACAGACATATGTCCGCGTAAAATTTTAAAGCCTGCCATCCAACATTTGTCAGCGGAAAATCTGACAACAATTGTCCGATGTCCGATGGAGATTTTCCCCCAACAGTCTGTCATCACACAATTCCCGTCGTAAAATCCGATTGTGTGTACGTGGCTTTAGAGGCAGTGCAAGGAGATGGGAAGCTAGTGGATAGTGGTTGATGCACAATTTGGGAAAGGTGTGTGAAAATGAGCAATGGCTGTACAGAATCACACATATCATGACAGATGTTTCAGGCAAGTGTTAATTCCAGAGAAGCCCACCAGGTGGTGACATTTGATTTTGTAAGAGGGATTGATTTGATGCTAGTATTTCATCGAGTATAACAATCTTATGTTTTATTACCATCAGTCTAAATTAAAAAAAAATCTCAGTTTTAACTAACCCATTTTTTAACTGAAAATTTTTAAATATTCTGTTAGATATTGTCCAGTCATGTCTTTTCAGAGCAATGTCTACTATATGGCCACTACTTACACTGTACTGTGTTATTCGTGGAGGTAGAGGCAAGTAAAAAAGGAGCTATCATTAAAACGTTTTATATGCTTTACCATTCATTCCTGTAGAAGGTGTGTTTTGCTGGAAAATGTACAAAATATACAGAAAGCTGGATTTCTATTATGGTGTGAGTTTTTTCAAATAGATGGTGGATCACCATGGATCACCATCTATTTTATAAATTTCATATGTGCGGGTATGGATTGACCCTTTTTGGTGCTTGCGGCAGTTGAATTATTATTTTCATAGTAGCACGGGAATATATATTTAACTTATTTATGGTGTGAGTATTCCCTTAATATTCCGAGGGCTCCAAAGCCTTGGTCATTGGACCTTATTTAGTACTGTAAGCAACTCCTGATTCTGTAATTGAAGCAGAATATTGTTGTGACAGAAGCATCTGTCCAAATGCCCTACAAATGTCTACCTTGCTTTTCAGCCCTGTGCTCTCCCCTAACCTGTAAGCATGTTCACTGTTTTGAACTGACAGTAATGTGCAAAGCAACATTGCCCTCAATAGCTCAAAGTGCTATCATAGTGTGCGTTGGGCTGTGCAAGGAATTACAGAATCTGTACTAGCATTTTGTGGCAGTTATTTGTGGTCGTTTAAGGATAGGTTCACCTTTCTGACGATATTTTATGTGGGTTCAAAATGAAACATGGTCAATCTGCAGCCCTCACCCCTCTGCCGCCCCCCCATTAGTTACTGAATAGGGGGGTTCTTTTCTCCACAGGCTCCTGTTCTCTTAATCATAGCTTTCAGAGCTTGGATTTATTGAATGAGTTTACCAAAAATATAAATATTGCAGAATATACAGCCTCATGCTACATAACTAAGCTCCATTTCATGATGAATACACTAAATTATTAATGTATCTTAAATAGAAAACTATCTTTAGATAGATTTTTACTCCAAAAGCATTTTATTAAAATAATTATGATAAAAATTTAAAAAAATCTGATTTAAGTAAAAAAAAAATCAAATTTTTTATTTTTATTTATCATTGATTTTTTTCCACCCTGCTTCCTTGTTCACAAATTGGCACATGCATAATGCACTCTCCCTCCCCCAGTCATTGTAGCTCTGAACTCAGCTGCTGCTGTGACAAGGGAAGGGAGAGTGCACTGTGCATGTCATGGTTTATCAACAAAGGAGATCACTTGTTCCTGTTGTTATATTGAGGAAGCACTCAATTATCAGTGCATCCCAGCTTCTATGCCAGGATCAGGTGGATTGGTCAGGATGCTATTTTATTTTTTTGCCCAGGATTAGGGAAAGCAGAAATTGGTTTAAATGTACTGTATGTCATGTAAGCTAAGCTCCATTTTTTTTAAAATAAACAACAAAAAAGGGGGACACTCAAAAGAGTAGAGACAAAAGGGCTGCGCACCCCAAAAGATACATACAAAAAACGGGAAAACCCCCTAACAGGGCTTTAATGCAGCCAATAATGTGATGTAACACAATGCAAGATGGGTAGATAATCAAAGGTCATTTTTATTAGTACAAAAAGTATAAATAGTAAATTCTGACATTAAAAAGTCAGGACATGAACTGGAGTACAAAATTTATAAAAGAAAAATACTCATGACAAGGGGCAGTGTACAGTAAAATACACTATAGGCAGCAAAGATATAATAGTGCAAAGTCTAAATCGTAGAAATCTGACGCGTTTCGACCCCAATGGGTCTTCTTCAGAGGATAGATGTATGACAACTGTAGGGATGTAAACATACATAGAAAAATGAAGCAAAAAACTATATATATCTGCATAAACATGGACGAGTCCATGTGTTACATCATTACCAGTCACGTTGCTCTTAATGATTATAGGTGGCCATGGTATGAAGGCGTTGCCCTCTTGTATATCCTTAATTTCCCAGAAGGTGGGCAGGAAGAAGACCCATTGGGGTCGAAATGCATCAGAATTCTATGTTTTAGACTTCGCACTATTATATCTTTGCTGCCTATGGTGTATTTTACTGTGCACTGCCCCTTGTCATGAGTATTTTTCTTTTATAAATTTTGTACTCCAGTTCATGTCCTGACTTTTTAATGTCAGAATTTACTATTTATACTAATAAAAATGACCTTTGATTATCTACCCATCTTGCATTGTGTTACATCACATTATTGGCTGCATTAAAGCCTCATTGGGGGGGTTTTCCCATTTTTCGTTTTAAATAAACAATGTTTTTTTACACTAATATACATTCATTTTTACAAAGGTGCACTAGCCCTTTAAAAATTGTGGTCTTGCTTCTGCTAAGAATATTAATTTAGCGACGACTCTTATCTTGATTGGCCGTAACACGTAAGGGGCGGAGCTGGCGACGTCACAAGGCTCAGAAAGGTAGCAAGGTTGTATGTTCAAAGTGTGGCTGCACACACATAGATCTTAAGGTGCCAGTACACGTGGTTAATTGTAATGCAGTTTTTTTTTTCTCTGTATTGCACCAACATAGTGCAACAATTTAATGTGAGAGCAGTTTTTATTTAAATAAAGTTGAAAAGCTTTTATATAGAGAAACACTATGGGGATATGTCTCTTTTCTCTTTGAGCTAACTGTGCATGCAGAGGTGTACCATATTTTACCCATATAAAAAGGGACAGAGGATTAATAATATCAGCAATGGAGGAGAATAAGGAGAAGAAGAGTGGGACCCCACCAGGAGAAAGAGGAGAAGGCTGACACAAACATAAGGTCAAGTTTAAAGGGGAAGGCACAGATTGACCTATTGTAACCTATAGATAAAAAAAAAGAAGGTGAGCAGTTGGTGTATGAGGTGACAGATATAAGAGTGATCACGATATTACAGGGGGAGTGTGGAGTACACAAAGAGTAATTAAGGGACTATCAGATTATGATGCACTAAGCACTGTGTTAGAAATATTATTATATGGAAGTTAATCAATATTTTTAGGGATTACGCATATATATTTTGTTTGTTAGTGGCAGCTTTTTTTGTGTTTAGTAGAAATACTGCAGCACGTGGGTTTATTATATACATTTTGTCTCCTAAGCACTCAGCCAGCTAAGGAGACCCCTGTAAACAGACAGGGGGGCTAGTGGCTTGGCAACCGGCAGCAAAAAAATACAACAGGCAGTTTTAAAGAGGGGGAACCATCATTTAATCTTAGTTTGGACCTATATGGGTTTATATTACTTTACCACTCAGGTAGTCTTTAAACACATTGTGTTATATAGTAGGCTTATATACTGACATAAAGCAGTAATAATCTTCCCGAAAGTGTTCTTTTTTTTTTTATAGACATCAGAAAAGACTGCTCCATGGTCCTCCCAATTCTGAAGCCTACAGAGAAATGTATTTAGTGTTCACGAATGTAGAGAGATGCAGAATCCCTTCCTGGCAATCATGTGTGATTGGGCTCTGTACCTTGCTTGGTACTGTGATAAATTCTAATCTCACTTCCTTTATAGCCTGCCTGGATGTATCTGCTTCACTGTCGGAGAGGAGCTGTGGACATGCCAACGCAGCGTGTGACAGGAAAGTCTGTGTATCAGGTGTTGGATTTCCCAGCTGTTCCATTCAGCTGTTGGGTTGCCACAGACAAAACCCTGACAGTCTGCCTAGCCGGAGTGCTTTTTTTACATCCTGTATGATCATTTGGTATATTAATCTGATGATTAGATAAAGAGAATAGTGCAGTGCATGGCATTTACGAAGGCTGGTGAAACCAATTCACTCATTGAAAAGATACATTTATCTAAGGCAAAATGGTTACCACAACAATGCTCCTTGTATGCATCTCAAGGCTCTATTTTCATTTGAAACTGAATTATACATTTATATTTATATAAGTAAATTTAGGTTTCAAAGCCGAACTCAAGGCAAACTATATACATATTCATATAAAGGAGCTATTTTACCTGACAAAGGATTTATATTCCTGTCCATCCACACAGTGTCTAGCCTGGTGGTTCTCAACCTTTCTAGTGCTGTAACCCATTGATAAAATTTCCCAAGTTGTGGGGACCGCTAACAGTAAAATTATTTTTGTTGGTCCTTCATTGCTGTAATTTTTCGTCTGTTATGAATCAAAATATAAATATTTGATATGCAGGATGTATTTTCATTCTTACAAATTTAACATCTTAAAGCATTGTGATTAATCACAAAAACAATCTGTAATATATAGTGCACAATATTTATAATTTTGATGGCACAGCGGAGGCGTTTGATGGCACAGTGGTGACGGGCACAGTGGCGGTAATTGATGGGCATAGTGGCAGCAATTGATGGGCACAGTAGATGCGTTTCATAGCACAGTGAGGCTACAATTGATGGGGGTTTTTTTTCAGATTTTTTCAGTTTGTTTGCGCCCCCCCCAAAAACTTTGAGCACCAGCTGCCACTGATTTATATATAAACGTCCCGGTTAGTTTCTCAAAAGTGGTTATTTCGTGCCAGTGCTAGATATACAAACTGTATAGCACCCCAACATATATCTAGCACTGGGACGTTTATATATAAATGATATGTATTGTTCCATAATAAAAAAAAATTTTGTCATGTCAGACTTATTTATTAACAACCTATGTATTGATTGCGCTGTTGACACACAGTACAAAAATGCTTTTATTAATGTCTCTGACTTACCAAAGTCACTCAGGTGTTCCGTCAGATTCAGCAACCCGTCTGTGTTAACCGGAAGTGACGTTTTGTCGCCGCCTTCTTGATACACTCGTCCGCAGCAAGCGGACTTCGGTTGGTGTAAAAAGATGTCCGCTTGCTGATTTCTAACTGTAGCCTTACTGCGAACGAGAGTACCAGGATGGCGGTGACAGAATGTCACTTCCGTGCAGTCTCTCCTCTCCTGAAAGTGACATCTCGCTGGCCGAGATGGACAGACTCCAGCGTAACAGTAACTTCAGTGGCCAGCATTCGCGACCCCTTGGCAACCGGCAATTGACCCACCAGGGGGTCGCGCCACCCAGGTTGAGAACCGCTGGTCTAGCGCCTGTACATCTAATCCTGACATTTTAGTGCACCCGGGAGGAAAAAGTGCAGCATCCAGGCCCCCTGCCCAAAACCTGACAAAGTATATGCCCTGAGTGGTACTTGCATTTAGGGCCCTATGTCTTCATAGATATATTCCTGGAACACAGATATCCTGTGTTGCAGGCATACATCTCTGAATGCACAGACTCCATAGACTTTGACAGGCTGCAGGCAGGACTAAAATGCCAGTATTGGGTGCACAGGGCTAGATGCTTCATTATAAAATGTCTTACCTGTAGATGCCTCAAACCTGTGCCATTTAGTAAATACTGGCATGGACTGAAACCAATGACATAATTAGTGCATGCACAGTACTCTCTGCATGCACAGAACACTGTGCATGCCGTGGATGCAGACAGGACAGTGCCGCTATGGTGACCCCCGTGTGCATGCACTGGAATGAAGTCATCGCCGCCTGACCATTCAAACAGCCGGAGAACGCAAACCCAGAAAGAAGACCAGGTAAAGATGGAGACGCTTACAGCAGTGACTGTGTGCCACTGGTGGGCTCTCTTTGTAAGGTAAATCTGTCATATTGTGCTAATATGTGGTACATACTAGGAAATGATGACATTAACCTGCAGGGGGACATTTATTTATCTATTTTTAAAGATTTCTAGCACTTTAAGCCCCACAGATAGGATTGATTTTGAATACAGTGTAACAAATGAATTTTAATGAAATGTCTCCACTGGGGATATTTTTCTTTCAGGTATTTAATGTCTTCTGTAATTTCTCCTGAATTTTGTTCTATCTGACACATATTGCCTTAACGAGAAGTGAGCGTAAGTCTTCCCAGTGGGGATACAGACAATTATCAAAACACTCACACACAGAAAACATTTTTTGTCTGTGTCCTCATTGACGAGATTTCTCTTCACTTCCTTTTTTGTCTCATCCCTGTCACGTAGACAGAAAATTAAAGCTGAATTCCGGGAAAACTACACAGCCTCCCGAGCAAAGAGGCTGCGCCCGCACTGCATGGGTTGACTGTTTATGTCTAGGGGACTGGGTAAAACAGTTTTAATGACCTGACCCTCTATTTGCTGCAGACTCTTTTCCCCTATGCTTTAGCTGCCTAAGGTCCTCTGATGTCATCATGACATGAGGACTCCAAGGGACAGTGCCAGATGAGCAGAAGTTGGGCCACTAGAGCAGGAATTCAAGGGAAAATTTCTAAAGAGGACACATGTTTTGCTGACAACTGAGGATGTCCCTTATTTATTACTTTTTGCTTTAGATATATTTTAACCACTTAAGGACTAGCCTCGTTTTGGATTTTAGGTGTTTACATGTTTAAAACAGTTTTTTTTTGCTAGAAAATTACTTAGAACCCCCAAAGATTATATATTGTTTTTTTTCTAACACCCTAGAGAATAAAATGGCAGTCAATGCAATACTTTTTTTTTGCACCATATTTGCGCAGCGGTCTTATAAGCGCACTTTTTTTTGGAAAAAATGCACTTTTTTGAATAAAAAAATAAGACAACAGTAAAGAGAGCCCAATTTTTTTTAATACAGTGAAATATAATGTTATGCCAAGTAAATTGATACCCAACATGTGATGCTTCAAATTTGCGCCCGCTTGTGGAATGGCGTCAAACTTTTACCCTCAAAAATCTCCATAGGCGATGTTTAAAAAATTCTACAGGTTGCATGTTTTGCGTTACAGGTCTATGGCTAGAATTATTGCTTTCGCTCTACATGGCGATACCTCACATGTGTGGTTTGACCACTGTTTTCATATGTGGGCGCTACTCACGTATGCGTTCGCTTCTGCGTGCGTGTTTGTCGGGACGGGGGGGTTTTAAAACATTTTTTTATTTTTATTATTTATTTTACATGATTTAATTTATTTTTACACTGTTTAAAAAAAAAAATTGTGTCACTTTTATTCCTATTGCAAGGGATGTAAACATCCCTTGTAATAGAAAAAAGCATGACAGGTCCTCTTAAATATGAGATCTGGGGTCCAAAAGACCTCAGATCTCATAATTACACTAAAATGCAATAAAAAAATTAAAAAAAGTAATGTAAAAAAATGACTTTGAAAAAAATGTGCCTTTAAGACGTATGGACGGAGGTGACGTTTTGACGCGATCACCTCCGCCACTACCGGCGGCTCCGATAAGCGGCGGAGGCCACCAGATCGCGGCGGGAGGGGGGCCCTTCTCCCGCCACCGATAAAAGTGATCTTGCGGAGAATCCACCGCAGAGACCACTTTTATCTGAAAGCCGACCGCCGCGCAAAAATGGGGATACCGGGGTTATGGCAGCTAGCTGCTGCCATAACAACGATATCCGCCGGCAAACTTTGGACGTACATCGGCGTGCGGCGGTCAGTAAGTGTTTTTTAAACAGCAACTGTACCTATTGTACAGTTGTCCTGTAATACTTTCCATCCACCCACCTTACTGTCTTCTACTAGGTAAAAATACTTGCCTTCAGCCCTGATCTAGCAATATTTACTGCGCAACCCCATTTGGAGACGCACAGCCTTTCTTCTGAAAATTGAGTATTGCGGCATTTATCCCTATGGGAAAGCTGTACTCTGAGTGACCACTTCAGGTCGCCATGAGTTTTTTTTTTTTTTTATAGGAATAAATGGTGCTGTGATGCGCATACACTGTATGAAACAGTGATTTTTGGAAGAGACAGTGGGAAGCACTCAGGGGGATTGGGGAACATTAAAAAAAACAAAAACTGTGCAATGGTATACTTGTACTTTACAGTAAAGGAAATATTTTTTTTTGGTTTTGGATAGATGGGGAAGGGTTAAAACATCTGTCAAGATATTATTACTGTGGGGGTCATTTACTATAGCGCTATGGCGCTAATTCGCGCAAATTGCCGCGAATTAGCGCTAATTCGCGGCAATTTAGCGCTAATTCGCGGCAATTTAGCGCGAATTAGCGCTAATAGCGGTAATTCGCGCGAAAACGGTATTCACTATAGCGCTGGTGAGAAAATTCTCCCAAAATCGAATTTACTATAGCTCCCTGAAACTAAATAGAGCCCAAACCCTTACTCTGCTAAAACCTAGAGAATTGCACATGGAAATAATGTTTAGAACATGATATAATTGCCTAAATGGTACTGAAATATGCAGTATATTATTTAAAGATTATTTGCTTTTAAACTGTGTGAAAAAGTGATTTCTACACTGAAATATCTTTAAAAGTCTGAAAAGTGAAAAATTCCCCGTTTTGGACAACTAGGTGCCAACACAACTGAGCATGCTCAGACCTGAAAATAACTCTCATTTTAACTCAAGTGTCTTTTTTACCTGGAGGTATAGTAAATACCAAAATGAGAGCTAATTAGAGAGCATTTTTTGGGAGTTAAAATCTGCTCTAATTTAGTCCAAATGAAGTTTCAGTCATTGATTCTAATGGAACAATTCTAACTTTCACAAAAAACCCTTTTAATGTTGAGATGGAATGTATCTTTCTGTGAAATACATTTTCCTTTGCAACATTGTTGCTTCTACTTAAAATATTTTGATTTTAAGAATGCTACAATGTGGAATGTTTTGATGTTTTGGTAAAATATATTTTTCTCTGTCACTTTCACTTGTTTTTCTTCATCTCACAACCATCTTTACCCCAAACTCACACAGGCGTCTTTACAATCCACAAACAATACCATTGCTGATGAAAATTTAAAATGAATCACAATTTTTTGTGCTTTGTATTATTTCCAAATATTCATAATTTGAGCCCAAAAATGTGATATGTGTACCAACATCAGAAATCAAAATGTAATTCCCAAAAATTTGAGGGTAATATTCTACTCTCACCCACAAAAAAACACCAAATATCACAGAATAAATCAAGAAGAATAACTCTTGAGTAATGTAATTCCATCACCTGTATGTCCATAGAAATGCAGTATATATGTGTTTTTATGTGTATTTATGTGTAGTTATGTGTAGTAGGGTCTCACACGTGGCAGCTCTGTGGCTTAGAGGTTAGAACTTCTGCTTAGTATCTCTGAGGGTCTGGGTTCAAATCCCAACCATGTTACTTCATGTAGAGAAGTTGTCTCATTTCCCAGGTCCTATAACTATGTCTAATTGTAGTAGTTATGTGTAGGAGGGTTCCACCACCATTGTAAGTCTTTTCCAGATACACTATATAGCCAAAAGTATTGGGACGCCTGCCTTTACACACACATGAACATTAATGGCAGCCCAGTCTTAGTCCGTAGGGTTAAAATTTGATTTGGCCCACCCTTTGCAGCTAGAACAGCTTCTGGGAAGGCTGTCCACAAGGTTTAGTCTGCCTATGGGAATGTTTGATCATTCTTCCAGAAGTGCATTTGTGAGGCCAGGCACTGATGTTCAATGAGAAGGCCTGGCTTGCAGTCTCTACTCTAATTCAGCCAAAGGGTGTTCTATCGGGTTGAGGCCAGGACTCTGTGCAGGCCAGTCAAGTTTCTCCACCCCAAACTTGCTCATCCATGTCTTTATGGACCTTGCTTTGTGTACTGGTGTGCAGTCATGTTGGAACAGGAAGGGGCTTTCCCCAAACTGTCCCCACAAAGTTGGGAGCATGAAATTGTCCAAATTGTCTTGGTATGCTGACGCCTTAAGAGTTCCCTTATCTGAAACTAAGAGGCCAAGCCCAACCCCTGAAAAACAACCCCGCACCATAATCCCCCTCCACCAAATCATTTGGACCAGTGCACAAAGCAAGGTCCATAAAGACATGGATGAGTGATTTTGGGGTGGAGGAACTTGACTGGCCTGCACAGAGTCCTGACATCAACACAACAGAACACCTTGGGGATAAATTAGAGAGGAGACTGTAGGTCAGGCCTTCTTGTCCAACTTCAGTGCCTGACCTCACAAATGCACTTGGAAGAATGGTCAAACATTCCCATAGACACACTCCTAAACCTTGTGGACAAGAAGAGTTGAAGCTGTTATAGCTGCAAAGGGTGGGCCAAATGAGTTTTGAACCCAATACTAATACTGGGATGCCATTACAGTTCATGTGTGTTTAAAGGCAGGCATCCCAATACTTACGCCAATATACTGTATATTGCTTGTGACACTGAGCATGGCTATGGACTTAGGGCTGGTTCACACCACAGAGATGCAGAGAACATGTGTGGGTCTGCCCTGGTGGCTTAGTGGGTAGCAGTTCTGTCTAGCAGCACCTGGGATGTTGGTTCAATTCCCCAATATGCTAATCCTTGTGTTGAAGTTTATATGTTCTCCCTATGTGGGTTTCTCACCACAATCTAAAGACATGCTGGCATGTTATTTGTCTCCTGTCAAAATAGGTTCTAATGTAAGAAAGTTAATTTTGGACTTTATATTGGAAGCTCATTGCAGCCAGGGACTGATGTTAATGTTTATTAGCACTAATCATGCCCAGGGACTTGGACAATTCAAATTGTAGGGTTTACACTGCACAGGTACATATGCTTAGAAAACTGTTGCTTTGTTTATGTGGATGCAAATAAACTTTGATCTTTGTCCTGTAGTTGGAGATTTGATGCACATAGCCAAGGCTAACACAGTTGCAAATCCTATTATGTGTTCCTGCTCATCAGGTGCAATCACTGTAGACATACATGAAGAGACAGATTGAAAGATACTGGTGGGCGTGTACTTCTATTGGGCGTGTACTTCTATTGGGTGTGTCAGTGTGCTAACAATACAACCTCTCTTATATAAAGGCCTGCAGTAGGGGGGTTCGTTTGGCCTGAGAAGGTCAGGTTTTTTGTTGTGATGGAGAAGGAATGATATTGGGAGATTTGATGAAATTCTTGTGCATTTTTTCAATCAAAAGTGGGTTTATGTGGCCAATGCTGTCAATGTTGTGTGTGTATTGTTCCTGTCTGATCATGCAAACATCATTTGGAAGCATCTGCTGACCTACTATTTTTGATCTTATTTAATTGTGTACACCGAAATGCAGCTTCCAGCAGAACATGGTCACCAATGTATGTATGTGTGGATTGTGGGCTGGTGGTGGGTGTTTTGAATAAGTCTTTTGCAATATTATGTTGGAATGCTTTGTAAGAATGACTGTTAAGTATGTTTCTATAATTTTTCAGATAATAATGTGATGTGTTGCCCGTTATACACTGAAATTAAAGCTGTGTCCACTCTAAGGTTTTGTCTAATTTTAGATTGTAAGCTCCTATGAGCAGGGCCCTTAAAACCCCATTGCTAAATGTAGTACCATATATCCTGTCCAAATTTTTTGAAGCTAGTAAATGTAAATTTATTTATTTTTTCTGCTGGTAAAATAAAAGTACATTGAGCTCTTGTTGTGGTGTGTGGGGTTTTTTTTTTTTTCCTTCTACTTTTCTTTCTTTAGTTTTTGTGGGTGGGGGTTTTGGGAAAGTGCAATATCTCTTTTATATTTTATTTCAATATGTATTTGTGCACCAAAAAACTAATCTCTTTGCCCTGGTTCACATGCTACTTTGAAATTGTGCTACTTCACTTGAAGTAGCATGATTTCAAAGTAGCAAGGTCAGCGTGATTTCAGGTGGCTTCATACACAAATGTCTATTGAAGTCGCACCTGGAATCGGCAAAAGTAGTGCAGGAACTACTTTAGCAAATTGATGCGGTGCCACAAAAAAAATGTTGCATCAATTGGAACAGTGCCATTGCCAAGAGTCACGCGATTTGATCTCTCAAATTGCATGACCAATCGCTCCAATGTAAACCTAGGCTTCTGCACAACTGCGAGTTATATATAAAGATTCCACCTTTATCATTAACAGCTGTGGAGAATTGCAGGTAATGAATTCAGCTGGTGGATAGGCAGTGTTTGAATGTGTCAGCTCTGGTTCACATTGGTGTGATTTGACATGTCAAATCTGTGGCAATTGCACTGTTCTAATTAGTGCGATTTGTATTGATATTGGTGCAGAAACCTGCAACGATGTCTCTGATGTTGCCCCCACAGTCAGGACTGACATGCAGGAATGAAATTGTGGGAGTTCAGCTGAACGCTTTCCTCCTGCTGTCAGTGTGAACCAGGGCTCAAACTGGGCCTTTTCCCTTTGTAATTCACCTGCTGCTAACCTAGGGACACCATTTCTTAGCAAACTCCCTTAAGTTTACCTTCAAATATATGTAGAAATACAGATTTGCATATCTGAAAATAAAAAAATACTAATCATGGTTGAGATCAAATATTCGCAGCTGCAATCAAAAGTGTGGTTTCACCTTCTGACCTGGAAATTAGTCATTGTATGCACCCGGAAGTTCCTGTGCTGGTCAGGATCTCCATCTAGGTGGACATGGCGAGGTCTCTTTAGCAGAGAGGAGGTGCTGCTCATTGGCCGGGTAAGTGTAGGATACGTACTTGTACTTATTCAATGTGGGGGTGGATGTCATAGTTAGATTTGGTGGGGTTCATTGATTTGTTTGGCATCACCACACATTTGCTTCCGTCCCATGTGCACACATCAATTCCTGCATTTGTTCTGCTGATGTAAATCAGTAAGGACTATGCAAGTATAAATGAGAGATCCTTTTATTAAAATATATATGACTTGTTTCACAGCTGGGCGAATTTTCCAGCAAATTTGGACCTCTGAGTTTGCATGGCAAGTTGTACCCCATGATTCTCAATGACAACCATTCATATCTGTGCTACTTTAAGTCGCACCAACTTCAAAGTAGTCCCTGTACTACTTTGGTGTGACTTGAGGTATATCGGGTACAATATTACACAGGCATTCCCAGAAGTTGGGGCCAAGTTGCAGCGGCAAAGTGGCAGCAAAATAGTGTGACTTTCAGGTCGCAGCAGTGTGAATGAGATTCAAGGATAACACCTTTGAATTTGGCCCTATTGTCATTTGTGCATCCTGAAAGTGTAGCAAATTCGTCCCTGCACTACCTTGGTTTGACTGATGCAATTTGAGGTCCATACACCACAAGATTACACAGACATTGCTTCAAGTCATGACAAAGCTGTGCAATTTTAAGGTCGCACAAGTGCAAATGGGGCCTTATTCAAAGGTGTTATCAATTAATCGCATTAGGTTACTTTCACACTTGGGTGACTTTTCATGGAGCTTTGGACCTCAGAGTCACATGAAAAGTTGGCCCCCTTGATTTCCATTAATATTTATTAGAGCTGCACGATTAATCGTCATCGTAATTTTTTTCCCCTTTACGATCTTGAAAAAGGCGTTTCACGATTCTTGCTATGCAAAGAACTCTTTCTGCTCTTCTGAAGCCACAGCCGAAAAACCAGGAAGTCTGCCAAGAATTAGAACATTCTTTATCAGTGAACTTAACTAGAAACCTTGTAACAATTTGTCAATTAAATAGAATTCTGTGTAAGTGAGGAAAGTTTAACCACTTAAACACTAAACATTTTTCTGACATTTGTTGGTTTCAGGTTAAAATCATTTTTTTTTTGCTAGAAAATTACTTAAAACCCCCCAACATTATATATATATTTTAGTAGAGACCCTAGAGAATAAAATGGTGGTTGTTACAATATTTTATGTCACACTGTATTTGCGCCTTTCAAATGCAATTTTTTTTTGGAAAAAATTACTTTAATGATTTAAAAAAAAAAAAGAAAAGTTAGCCCAATTTCTTGTGGGATAATGTGAAAGATTTTATGTCACGAGAATCGTGATCTTTTTATTCTAAGCAAAAAAATTGTGATTCTCATTTTGGCCAGAACCGTGCAGCTCTAATATCTATGCAACTTCACCCATGTTCACATAGGTCTGAATTGACATGTCAAATTGTAGGCCAAATCGGCGCCTATTGATGGCAATGGAACTGTCCAAATTGGTGCGACGCCACAACAATTCCCAAAAGTAGTTCCTGCACTACTTTGGGCGACTTCAGGGGGCGATTTCTTACCTCCCAACTTTTTGAGATGGGTATAAGGGACACCTATTAGCAAAAGTAGGTAGGCATAGGACACCTTCTTAAAGGAGAACAGTTGGGACCTATGTGATTTCACTAGACATTTGTGCAGGAAAGTGCACTGATGTCTCTGAAATCGCTGACAAAGTCGGGCTGAGTCACACTTGTGCGACTTTGGACATCAGAGTCGTATGACAAGTCATACCCCATGATTTTCAATGTATACCATTCATATGTGTGCGACTTCAAGTAACACTGACTTCAACGTAGTCCCTGTACTACTTTGGTCTGACTTTGATGCGAGTTGAGGTCCATAGACCTCAAGTTTACACAGGCATTCCCTGGAATTGCGGCAAAATTGCTGATGCAAAATCGTGGGAAAGTTGCGTGTCTTTCCCTGCGACTCCTGCGTCCATAGACCTCAAGATTACACAGGCATTGCTTAAAGTCGCATTAAAATCTCGCAACTTTCAGGTCGCACAAGTGTGAAAGGTGCCTAAGTCACTGTGCTGAGTACTATTTTATACCTAGAATATAAAGTAGTCCCACCATCAAACACTAGTAAACATATGTTCTCAATATAATTGTGCTCAAATGGCTGAAAATCACACAGATGGTATCACCTACTGAAAGCTTGCATTGTACTCAGCAGCGTATGCTGAAAAGAGGCGAACGCCTATTAGCCAATGCCACATCGGCACATCGGCATGAGCATGGTTGTTACTATAATTTTAATGCCTGAAATGCAAAACATTATTGTATTGAATCAAACATTAGTAAATGTATTTTCTCTGTAGGTAAGTGCTCAGCTCTGTAGCATAGCGGTATACCCTGCTGCCCCCAAAAGTTCAAGCCATGAATTCAAATCCCACTGACAGCATTACCTCCTAGAAGTGTGCATTGTACTCAGAAGCATAATTAGCCAAAGAACATCAGCTTGCTTTATTCCATATTTTAACTCTTCAAATGCATGCAATGGTATGTACTTATTCAATAATATTATGGTATGGAATTCCAAAAGTCAAGGAAAAAAATGTCGTAGGGTCCCCCCAGTACATACCAGGCCCTTCGGTATGGACTTTAAGGGGAACCCCACACCAAATTGTAAAATAAATTTGATGTGGGGCCCCCCAAAATCCATACCAGACCCTTATCCGAGCATGCAGCCTGGAGGTCAGGATAGGGGGGGACGAGTGAGCACCCTCCCCTTCTGAACCTTACCAGGCCACATGCCCCAAAGCACCTTTTCCCCATGTTGATGGGGACAAGGGCCTCTTCCCGACAACCCTGGTCGGTGGTTGTCGGTCTGCAGGCAGGGGGTTTATCAGAATCTTTAAAAACCTTTAAAAAGTCGGCTCCCAGATCCTGCCCCCTATGTGAATAGGTATAGGGTACATTTTACCCCTACCCATTCACCAAAAAAAGCAGTGAAATGTAAAAAAAATCAATAGCCGGTTTTTGACAAGTCCTTTATTGTAAAATAGCTCCGAGCTGTCTTCTTCCCTTGGCCATCTTCTCCAGACGCTGTCTCTCCCTCCTCCATCTTCTCCCCGAGCTGTATTCTCCCAGAGCCGTCTCTCCTGCCGCTGCCATGTTCTCCATCTGCTGTCTTCTTCCGCACCGCTGGTTACCCGCTAATAAAAAAAAAGCTGCTCTTTTTCCATGGTGGTCTTCCTCTGCTGTGTTGTCACCCGCTGTGTGGCGTCTCTTACATAGCCATGGAGCGGACTCTCCGGGTGACATTATCGGATGGCCACAGAAGACCGCCACAAGAAGAGCGGCTTTTTTTTTTATTAGTGGGTAACCGGCTGCGCTGAAGAACACATCAGCGGGGGAAGATGGTGGCAGCAGGAGAGACAGCTCGGGGAGAAGAAACATCAAACACTAGTGAATGTATTTTCTATGTATGACTGTGCTACACCCAATAGGCTAGCAGTCAGCACTTCTACCTTGAAGAACTCATGGGTACAAATCCCACAGAGAAATACTAAAAGATTGAATTGGTGAAAAAAAAGCAAATGACTATTAGCCAATTAGCCAAAGTAGCATATGCTGAAAATAGGTGAATGCCAATTAGCCAATGCACTTTAAATTTGGCTGATTATATTAACTCTTCAAATGCATGCAATGATATGTATGTATTCAATACTATTATGGTGTGAAATTCCAAACACCACACACTAACTAATGGGCAGATTACATTTTTTTGTTTGTTTATTTTAATTCGCTTGTGCACTGAAAAAATAAACACAGCTGGGGGATGGTAGGTTGGCTGGTATTTGAACTTGTACCATGAGTGCTGTGGAGACATCTGAGCAGACTACTAAGCCATTGTGCTAAGTATGAGACCTACATAATAGTGTAGTATGATTAAAGAATGAATATAAATAATTACCGCTTTATAGTCACCTAAATTAAAAAATAAAAAACAACATACAACAAATAGGTAACCTAAATGTTTAATACATGTAACTTTACAGAATAGCAGACATTACTATGTAATAATCATTCATAACTGCATTAGTTAGCAAAAGAAGGAAAGAAATAGGAATACTAATTGCAACATACATCAATAGATGCACACGAGGTAGAGCACATCTCACATAAAAATGTTTCTTTCACATACATGGATCATGGCTACAGTACACTGCTATATAACAACTTGATAAGAATTGGCATTTGTATATACGCGGAAGCGCTAATTAGCGGCAATTTAAAATTTTCAACCGTTTGTTCTCCACTTATATCGCTGATTTTCATGCGCAAATTCGCCGTTTTGTTTCCATTTGGCTAAAATTGGCTCTATTATTTGCCATAGTGCCCAGTACTTCCTGGAGTTATAGTAAATGACCCCCTGTGTGTCCCCACTGAGGAGATTGACATCTCCATTTTTCTTGTTGGCCACCGTGGTCACAGATACAGAAAGTAAGTGGAAATCCTAAATATTAGAGTTGTCACAAGAGCGAGAGGTACTCTCCCTGGAGAGATGATCTGCCAATGGGGGCAACTGTTCCAGTGACAAGTAGAAGTGGAAATTTTCCCTCACATTTGGAAAATTCCCTCTCACTTCCTGTTGTCTCAAAGATATAAATGTAAGGGAAATCTCCCTGATAGGACTCGGACTGCAAAAGGAGGTTTTAAACCAGAAATAAAGGCCCTATACTTACCACCTCTCTAAGGGCACTTGCACACTGGAGTGGGGGGACGTTAGCGGTAGCGGCTTTTAACCCCCGCTAGTGGCCAAATAAAGGGTTAAAAGCACCCGCAAAGCGCCGCTGCTGAAGGGCTTTGCAGGCGCTTCGGCAGTGCTGCCCATTGATTTCAATAGGCAGGAGCGGTGTATACACTGCTCCTCCACTACCCAAAAGATGCTGCTTGCAGGACCTTTTCTAACGTCCTGCAAGCCTACTGCCCCAGTGTGAAAGCACTCTGGCTTTTACACTGGGGCTGCAGGGGATGCATTTTTCAGGCGCTTTACAGGAGCTATTTTTAGCCCAAAAGCACCTGAAAAACACTCCAGTGAGAATTGGGTATAATGGTCCAAAGTCTGCGAGGAGTCCCTTGCTCGTGGCAGCATCTTCCCATCAGATGCTGGTCTACAGGCATGTTCATTGGCCAGTGCAGGATGATTTATCTCCTGCACATGTGCAGGAGTCAGTCATCCCAGCACACAGGGACTGTGCCAGCACTGTAAACTGAGGTGCGCATGCACAGGTCAGTTTACATGCCGCAGAAGACTAGGCAGGTAGGTGTATGTTATTGCAGACGTATGCTTCTTCTGCGATAGATAACCTGCCCATTCACATTCTGTTGTACAAAGCCTTCAGTTCATCGTTAACCATTCCATAATCCATCAAAAAAAAAAAAAGATGTGATTATAAAAACTATTTTAAGCTATAAAACGCTGCTCTAGACGAGTCATAAGAAGTGAAGTTCAGACCCTGCATAATGTTCCTGGCTGACTCCTGCTATCATGGACATTGGAAACTGAGGTACATCATCTACATTCTTCTACTCTCTTCTTTGTGTCTACTGTTAGCAACTTATGTGAGGAGGCCGTGTACAATGTGCGGAGGCACCTGTATGCTTTATAACTGCTGCCTTGGTTAGCATGAAATGTAGGAGAATACCTGAATTAGTACTTGACAACTATTAAATACCTGACACACTCACGCATTTTGAGGCTGAGGAATCAGAAATGCAGGTGGTAGGGGTCATTCACACAAGATGCCTTGGGGCTATGGTGGCAGCTCAGCTCCAACAAATAGGCAAAAAATTTTAATTGAAGCACCACACCACTGCCAAGAGGTCCAGATATGACTTTATTCCAAAAAAAGGTCACAGGGACAACTGAAAGAGTATCCAAAGCATTCCTGGGGCCCAAAAATGCCCTCTTCATCAAGGCCTGTGCCAAATTTACCGGGCTCATTGATACCTACTCTAACTTGCAGGCAACAAGTTTTGTTAATTAATATGCTATTTGTACTATTGGATGTTTTTACATTCTCGGCAGCTACCTTTCAGCTGTTTACTATCTTTTTGGCAATTACAAAAAGTCAGTTTACTCTGTTTTGTATTTCATTTTCATTTCCATTTCAATTTACATATTTCAATGTAAATTTTCAATAAAAATCGAAAGTGAAAACAATACAAACAGACTACAGGTGAACTGGCCCCTATTGTTTTTTTTTTTCTATTGTGATTACAGATGCAGGTCTTGTTAGCAGCCCAGATCACCTACATCAGTGGTTCTCAACTCCAGTCCTCGGGACCCACCAACAGGCCAGATTTTAAGTATTGCTTAGGGGAGATGCAGACTAGAATACTGCAATCACTGAGCAGCAAATTATATCACCTGTGATGTATTTCAGTTATCTTGCAAACCTGGCCTGTTGGTGGGTCCTGAGGACAGGAGTTGAGAACCACTGACCTACATCAACATCTTAGGATAAGATGGTAATACCAATAAGATAACCTTATGAGTTCAGTGCTATTTTTCCACTTATGATATCAGTTGACAGCCAGCGCAGAGGTGTGTCCTGAAAAAAAAAAAAGTAGTATTGCATGAGGTACTTTTTTGTCATCACAGTGGGTTGCACAATATCTAAACACCGCTGTGGTGAATAGAACTGTATTGAAATGTCACTCATGACATTTCAATAAAGTTCTGTGGAAAAAAAAAGAAGTAAACAGTGTTATGTGATGGGATTGGCACATCTGTACTGCCTCTCCCAGTGTGTACCAGCGGCCGAGTGATCAACACCATCTTGCTGGTGTGAACAAGCCCAAGTTGCCAACCAATTGGGTTCAGGGATAGGCACAGGCCAAGGCTGTGGAGGACATTTTCCAAAGTACAGGCCTTAGTGAAGACATCAAGGTACATTTCAATTTAAAAACCATCAAAAACACTGTCTACTCTCTGGCCTAGTTCTACAAGTACAAATACGTTTAAAATAACATTTATATAAAGACTGCTTGTGGTATACTGTTAGAAAAAATGTTTAAAAGATTTTCAAGATTCTTACCTTTTATATTTTTCGGTTTGGGTTTCATCTTTTAGTCACTTTGATAATGAATCAGGCAACCTGATTTGTTACTGCAAACAATGATTATATCTTGTTTACATTTCTAGAACTAATTTTTTATAACTAATTTTCTATACAATCACCCAACCCAACACATCCACTGCTCATGCAGGAGCAAAACATTTATCTGGGACACGCTAAGTCCCCTTTCACACTTATAGGACTTGTCCCACGATTTTGTACTGCAAAATCGTATGACAAGTCATTCCCCATGATTTTCAATGACTACCATTCATATTGGCACAACTTTAAGTCATGCCGACTTCAAAGTAGTCCCTGCACTACTTTGGTCCAACTTCCATGCGAGTTGATGTCCATAGACCTCAATGTTAAACCCTCAAGTAGCATGCAAATCGTAATTTAATGATATAGACACGATTTCAGTACGACTTTGTAAGCACAAGCCTCACACCAAGTATGTTTTCATTTGTTAATGTCAAAGTTGTGGAAAAGTCATACAAAGTAGTACTGCTCCCAAATCGCGGTAAAATCGCAGCAAAATAGCGGCTGTGAAATTGCGGTAAAATCGCGCAACTTTGAAGTCGTATAAGTGTGAAAGGGGCCTTAGGAAGAGTTGCCATGTATTTGTGCAAATGCAGAGGCATGACAACAGCATGAACATTTTTCTTTTCATAAAAGGTATTGGTTTTCTGAAACTGTACTGGAATTATGCTCTGTGATGATTTCGATGTAATGAGTACTTGGTTGAGATCCTGATAAGTGTAAAATATGTGAGAACATACATAAAAACTTAAGAAATGTTATATTAATGTTTTTCTGAAGAGGCCATCTGAATAGAAGCTTTTTTTTTCCCATACTTTTTGTCCCATCATGTAAACTCCCTGTGACATGCTCTGCAGCGATTGGTTGCCATAGCAATGAACGCATTGAAAGCGAAGTGCTGGACTGGACTGTGAAAAGAAGCAGGCTTTAGATCACGCGCAGCATATCTAGTGCTTCAGAAACATACAGCATTTTTAGTTCTTTCTGGCAAGGGGAAAACATTCTTGACCTAAAAAACCAAATGCACAACCAACAGGAATATCCTGGAGAAAAACGATTTAGTGGCATAGAAGAGTGCTGTTTAAAAATGAAATGAAAAGAGAGAGGTAAGTTTGTTTTCTAGCCTTTCGAGGAACACTGCATTCTTGCATTGAGGCTTAAAGAAGTGCTAATGAGAGGCTTTTCAGCATGGGGCTTTCTCCAACTTTGCTGTACTCAAGTAGCTTCAGGACCTAAATCATATAAACCTTGTATATCAGTTGGGGTGAGAGTGTACATAGTTTTAAAGATACATAATATCATCCCTGTTATATTGTATCAATCTAGTACACCAAGTAATATTGTATGAATCTAGTACATAGTATCAAACCAAGTTATATTGTATGAATCTAGTACATAGTATCAAACCAAGTAATATTTATGAATCTAGTACATAATATCAAAACAATTTATATTGTATGAATCTAGTACATAATAACAAACCAAGTTATATTGTATGAATCTAGTACATAATATCAAACCAAGTTATATTGTATGAATCTAGTACATAGTATCAAACCAAGTTATATTGTATGAATCTAGTACATAATATCAAACCAAGTTATATTGTATGAATCTAGTACATAATATCAAACCAAGTTATATTGTATGAATCTAGTACATAGTATCAAACCAAGTTATATTGTATGAATCTAGTACATAATATCAAACCAAGTTATATTGTATGAATCTAGTACATAATATCAAACCAAGTTATATTGTATGAATCTAGTACATAATATCAAACCAAGTTATATTGTATCAATCTAGTACATAATATCAAACCAAGTTACATTGTATCAATCTAGTACATAATATCAAACCAAGTTATATTGTATCTATCTAGTAAATAGTATCAAACCAAGTTATATTGTATCAATCTAGTACATAATATCAAACCAAGTTATATTGTATCAACCTAGTACATAATATCAAACCAAGTTATATTATTATATTAATCTAGTACATAGTATCAAACCACGTTAGATTGTATGAATCCAGTACATAATATCAAGCCAAGTTATATTGTATGGATCTAGTACACTCAAAACTCAAAAAAAGTTACATTGGGGGTTATTTACGAAAGACAAATACACTTTGCACTACAAGTGCAAAGTGCACGTGAAATTGCACTGAAAGTGCACTTGGAAGTGCAGTCGCTGTAAATCTGAGGGGTAGTCCAGAAATGTGTATAGTATCAAAACACATTACATTGTATCAATTTAATACATAATATCAAACCAAGTTACATTGTATCAATCTAGTACATAGTATCAAACCAAGTTACATTGTATCAATCTAGTACATAGTATCAAACCAAGTTACATTGTATCAATCTAGTACATAGTATCAAACCAAGTTACATTGTATCAATCTAGTATACAATATCAAACCAAGTTATATTGTATCAATCTAGTGCATAGTATCAAAACACATTACATTGTATCAATCTAGTATACAATATCAAACCAAGTTATATTGTATCAATCTAGTACATAGTATCAAACCAAGTTACATTGTATCAATCTAGTATACAATATCAAACCAAGTTACATTGTATCAATCTAGTGCATAGTATCAAACCAAGTTGCATTGTATCAATCTAGTACATAGTATCAAACCAAGTTGCATTGTATCAATTTAGTATACAATATCAAACCAAGTTACATTGTATCAATCTAGTACATAGTATCAAACCAAGTTGCATTGTATCAATCTAGTACATAGTATCAAACCAAGTTGCATTGTATCAATCTAGTACATAGTAGCAAACCAAGTTGCATTGTATCAATCTAGTACATAGTAGCAAACCAAGTTGCATTGTATCAATCTAGTACATAGTAGCAAACCATTTATAAGCACACATAATTGAGTTGCAGCATTACCTCTCACTAGAGATTGCAGTTTGTACTTCAGATTTTCCTGTTGAATTGTTAGAGAAGGGTTTACGCCTGACAGGAATTGCATTGTGTGTAATTACTATTTTGATGTCTAGAACTCATGGTAGCAGCGTGTTAATGACCAGCTTTGTTTTCTTCCAAACCATGAGAGCAAACACAAAATGCAGAAATGTAAAAAAAAACAAAAAAAAAACAAAACTTCATAACAGTCTTCTTTGTGTTTTGCCTGAAATTTTTACTTGAGACCATTGGTCATTGTTTGCTGAGCTTTTATTATTATTAATATTAATTTTCTATATAAGATTTATATAGGACCAACAGTTTTCAGAGCACTTTATAAAATAAGGAGAGACAGTACAAATCAGTTTCAGAGAAGAGGATTAGAAGGGCCCTTTTATACCTGTCTTAATGTTATTTTATTCATTATTCTGAGATGATGTTCCATCTGTATCAATGTTATGTTTTTTTTCCTAGATGAAATAACAGTTATCATCTCTATAGAATTGCTAGCCCTGTGTTGTTCCTTGTGATAGTACAGTGTTTTCCTAGACAGATACAATGAACAAACACAAATGTCTATTGTTCTTTCTTTAGGCCTAAGCTGTAGCAGCTCTAACTGGCACATTGGAAAAATACACGCTGTACATCAGAATAATCCTTATAATTTAAGTTTATAAATGATCTTTACATAGCTGAAAGCTAGATAGACGACAGTATCAGAAATGTTGTCTGCTGAAATGTTTTTCTCCTTTTAGGAAACAAATAATTTTACAGTGGATCCCCATTTTTTCAGTTTGTTATTCCAGTTCTTATTATCTGTATAGTTTAGGTTCTAAACTATAAAGAGAAATATTTAAAGTATATTTAAAGTAGAGATAAATCACAACTGGGTGAGATTTAGTTTGCTAAATCATTGTGGATCATAAATAATTGGCTTTTTTCCTTTTTAGAAAATACTTGATTGTTTTACCTTCTTTTATACACTATACTACCAAAGGTATTGGGACGCCTCCCTTTACACGCACATGAACTTTAATGGCATCCCAGTCTTAGTCCGTAGGGTTCAATATTGAGTTGGCCCACCCTTTGCAGCTATTACGGCTTCAACTTTTCTGGGAAGACTGTCCACAAGGTTTAGGAGTGTGTCTATGGGAATGTTTGACCATTCTTCCAGAAGCACATTTGTGACAATAAGGCCTGGCTCGCAGTCTCCGCTCTAATTCATCCCAAAGGTGTTCTATTGGATTGAGGTCAGGACACTGTGCAGGCCAGTCAATTTCCTCCACCCCAAACCCGCTCATTCATGTCTTTATGGACCTTGCTTTGTGCACTGGTCCAAATCATTTGGTGGAGGGAGGATTATGGTGTGAGGTTGTTTTTCAGGGGTTGGGCTTTTTCCCTTAGGTCCAATGAAGGGAACTCTTAAGGCATCAGCATACTAGGACATTTTGGACAATTTCACGCTCCCAACTTTGTGGGAACAGTTTGGGGATGGCCCCTTCCTGTTCCAACATGTGGCACCTGCCCTCCTGCGGTGTAGTGGTCTTGTGCGTTGGACTGTTCCTGAGGTTATCACGCCCATAGACCTGTTCTAGACATGCAGGTGTCAGGAACAGTCCACTTCTGGATCGTGAGGGAGCGCCATTTGCTGGTGGAGCAGAGGATTGGGTGAGTATACAGCTTTCTCCTCTCCTCTGGATAAAAAGGCATGGGAAAAGCTTTCTCCTCTCCCCTGGCATGGGAAAACTTTTTTTTTTGCTCGGAGTTGGGCTTTAACCACTTAACAACCGGCCCATAGCCGAATGACGGCTGCAGGGCTGTTGCTTAACTCTGGGAGGGCGTACTACGACGTCCTCCCAGAAATCCCCTCTCGCGCACCCGAACACATCTGTGACCGGACCCGGCGCATCACGGATCCCGGTAAATGGCCGCTGATCGTGGCCGTTTACCATGTGATCGCTCTGTCAAATGACGGAGCGATCACATGTAAACAAACCGGCGTCATCTGATGACGCCGTTTCCTCTCCTCCCCTCCTGTGTACCGATCGGTACACTGTGAGCGGAGAGGGGGATGGATGGATGGCTGCAGCGCTGTGGGCTGGATGTGTAGTGCCCACATCGCTGCACAGTGACATCCAGCCATCCATCCATCCATGCTCAGCCATCCATAATGCTCTGCAATGCTGTGCAATACTCTGCAATGCCCCACAATACTCTGCAATACCCCCACAATACTCTGCAATACCCCCACAATACTCTGCAATACCCCCACAATACTCTGCAATACCCCACAGTACCCCGCAATACTCTGCAATACCCCGCAGTACTCTGCAATACTCTGCAATACCCTGAAATACTCTGCAATACCCCGCAGTACACTGCAATACCCCGCAATACTCTGCAATACCCCACAGTACTCTGCAATACTCTGCAATACCCTGAAATACTCTGCAATACCCCGCAGTACACTGCAATACCCCGCAATACTCTGCAATACCCCACAATTCTCTGCAATACCCTACAATACTCTACAATACCCTGCAATACCCCGCAGTACTCTGCAATACCCCGCAATACTCTGCAATACCCCACAGTACTCTGCAATACCCCGCAATACTCTGCCATACCCAGCCATACTCTGCAATACTCGGTGATACCCAGCCATACCCAGTCATACTCGGCGATACTCTGCAATACCCCGCCATACTCTGCAATACCCCGCCATACTCTGCAATACCCCGCCATACTCTGCAATACCCCGCCATACCCTGCAATACCCCGCCATACTCTGCAATACCCCCCATACTCTGCAATACCCCGCCATACCCTGCCATGCTGAGCCATACTTGGCTGTACTCGGCCTCTGTATGTGGCCAGGCTGTGGAAGTCTCACACATGTGGTATCGCCATACTCAGGAGGAGTAGGAGAATCTATTTTGGGGTGTCATTTTTGGTATGTACATGCTGTGTGGTAGAAATATTGTATAAATGGACAACTTTGTGTTAAAAAAAAAAAAAGCGCTTTAACCACTTCCCGCCTGCCGGCTGTCATACAACGTCCTTGACTTTGTGCGGGGATATCTGAGTGATGCCTGCAGCTACAGGCATCATTTAGATATCAGCTTTTTCAGCCAGCGATTCCCTACACCATAAGAATGATCATAGCGGCTGTTCCACTGCTTCATCGTTCTTACAGGAGGCGAGGGGGGATGTCCCCCCTCCAGCCGCCCTCCGGTGCTTCTACCGACTCACCACTACGATCGAAGCCAGGATCTTTTTTTTTTTTTTTTTTTTTTTTAATTTCAGGCTTCCCAGCCTAGAGGTGAGATGTGGGGTCTTATTGACCCCATATCTCACTGTAAAGAGGACCTGTCATGCCATATTCCTATTACAAGGGATGTTTACATTCCTTGTAATAGGAATAAAAGTGGTCAAAAAAATGTTTTTTTTGGAAAAAAGCATCAAACTAAAATAAATAAAGTAAAATGAACAATAATAAAAAAAAAAAAATTTAAAGCACCCCTGTCCCTGTGTGCTCACATGCAGAAGTGAACGCATATGTAAGTCCCGCCCACATATGAAAACGGTGTTCAAACCACACATGTGAGGTATTGCTGTGATCGGTAGAGCGAGAGCAATGATTTTGGTCCTAGACCTCCTCTGTAACTCAAAACATGTAACCAGTAAAAAATTTTAAAGCGTCGCCTATGGGGATTTTTGAGTAGCAAAGTTTGGCGCCATTCCACAAGCGCGTGCAATTTTGAAAGGTGACATGTTGGGTATCTATTTATTCGGCGTAACTTTATCTTTCCCATTATGCAAAAACATTGGGCTAACTTTACTGTTTTGGTTTTTGTAAAGCACAAAACAGGTTCTTTTTCCAAAAAAAACGCGTTAAAAAAATTGCTGCACAAATACCGTGCGAGATAAAAAGTTGTAACAACCGCCATTGTATTCTCTAGGATCTTTGCTAAAAAAACATATATAATGTTTTGGGGTTCTATGTAATTTTATAGCTAATAAATGATGCTTTTTACATGTATGAGAGAACTGTCAGAATCGGCCTGGGTGCTCCAGAACGCCTGAAGGTGCTCCCCTGCATGTTGGGTCTCTCTATGTGGCCACGCTGTGTAAAAGTCTCACACATGTGGTATCGCCATACTCGGGAGTAAAAGCAGAATGTGTTTTGGGGTGTAATTTGTGGTATGCATATGCGGTGTGTGAGAAATAACCTCTTAATATGACAATTTTGTGAAAAAAAAAAAAAGGAAAAAAAAAAACTTGATTTTGCAAAGAATTGTGGGAAAAAATGACAACTTCAAAAAACTCACCATGCATCTTTCTAAATACCTTGTAATGTTTTCTTTCCAAAAAGGGGTCATTTGGGGGGTATTTGTACTTTTCTGGCATGTTAGGGTCTCAAGAATTTAGATAGGCCGTCGGTACTTCAGGTGTGATCAATTTTCAGATATTGGAACCATAGCTTTTGGACTCTATAACTTTCACAAAGACCAAATAATATCCACCGATTTGGGTTACCGGTAATTTTACCAAAGATATGTAGCGGTACAAATTTTGGCCAAAATATATGAAGAAAAATTACTAA
The DNA here is from genome assembly GCA_037952925.1 of Lithobates clamitans. NCBI lineage: Eukaryota > Metazoa > Chordata > Amphibia > Anura > Ranidae > Lithobates > Lithobates clamitans. Next base: position 3,313,635 of record JBBGZY010001250.1, on the reverse strand, counting down.
TTTGCAAAATTTTATAACAGAAATGAAGAAAATGTTAATTTTTTTACAAATTTTTTGGTCTTTTTTCTTTTATAGCGCAAAAAATAAAGAACCCAGCGGTGATTAAATACCACCAAAAGAAAGCTCTATTTGTGTGAAAAAAAGGACAAAAATTTCATATAGATACAGTGTTTCATAACAGAGTAATTGTCATTCAAAATGTGAGAGCACCAAAAGCTGAAAATTGGTCTGGTTAGGAAGGGGGTTTAAGTGCCCAGTTGTCAAGTGTTTAAATGCGGAGTTAAACCCTCCTATCTTTTACAGCTTAGGAAGCTGCCATTACACATGTAATCAGCTATGACTCAAGCCAACTGATGGCTTTACAGTTTGGTGACATAGTTGGTAAGGTTTAATAAAGACACCAGTTCAACCTGGTGTGTGTGTGTGTTTATGTCAATATTGAATCCCAAATCCCTGTATGTTGTGATCTTTAAGATGTCCATCTGAAAGTTTTTTGAAACAAGAGACACTCCCGCTCTGACAGCAAAGAACCCTCTACAGCAGGGGTTGTCAACGCCCGGGCCGCGGCCCACTACCAGGCCATAGCCTTTCTGCAGCCAGGCCGTGGGTGCGGGCAGCCGGCATGAAAGAGCTAGGGCTGCTGGTATAAGAGAGCCGGGCGGGCGGCATGAAACAGATGAGCAGCCAGCATATGAGAGCCGGGTGGATGGAAGAAGCGAGCGGTTGGGCAAGCAGAGATCTCTCTCCGCCCTGCCGCATCACTGCTCTTCCGCCCTCACAGCCGGTGTTCTGTCAGCCTCAATGTCAGAGGTGCGGCGGGAAGCAGAGAGATGACATCATCTCTCACCGCCCGCCCTGTATCACCGCTCTCCTGCCTTCATTTGGAACTCACCACTTCACAGAGACCTGCCTCTGTGCTAAATGGACCAGTGCTGCCACCAATGCAGTGGTGGCAAGCAGTGTGGCAAGTAACATTCCGCATCTGGTGACGGGCAACGTGGCAAGTGACATTCTGCATCTGGTGGCAGGTGACATATCAAGTGACAATCCACATCTTGTGGCAAGTGACATTCCACATCTGGTGACAGGCAATGTGGCAGGTGACATGGCAAGTGACATTCTGCATCTGGTGACAGGCAGCGTGGCAGGTGACATTCCACATCTGGTGACAGGCAGTGTGGCAGGTGACATGACAAGTGACAATCCATATCTTGTGGTAGGTGATGTGGCAAGTGACATTCCGCATCTGGTGACAGGTGACATGCCAAGTGACATTCCGCATCTTGTGACAGGCAACGTGGCAGGTGACATGGCAAGTGACATTCCGCATCTGGTGACAGGCAACGTGGCAAGTGATGTGGCAAGTGACAATCCACATCTTGTGGCAGGCAGCATGGCAAGTGACATTCTGCATCTGGTGACAGGCAACGTGGCAGGTGAGGTGGCATTCCGCATCCGGTGGCAGGCGACAGTGGCAAGTGACACGCTCAGGGCTCCCACTGATTCTGCATTATGGTGAGTTGAACTATTTCATTAATTACTACAGTGTAATAGAAATAATGCGCGTCAATCATCCTGACACCATTTCAAGCATGGTACCGTGATGATTGAAGTGTCCCCCCCCCACCACCACCACCGGTCCTTGGCACAATTTTCTTCCACGCAGCCAGTCCCGGTGCCAAAAAGGTTGGGGACCGCTGCTCTACACAGTTTAAGGTTTAATGAATTTCAATGAATTTCCGCGTGTCTTTTTAAACTCCCCCCCCACTGAGCAGTTTTTCCCCTATGCTAGGATCACCAGTAAGGTATTTGTATACCGTTATCATATGTCCTCTCAAGCATCTCTTCAGAGAGAATACGTTCAATGCTTGCAGTCTTTCCCCATAACTAAGGTCCTCCAGTCCCTTTATTAGCTTTGTTGCCATTCTATGGACTCTCTACGGTTCCAGCACATCCTTCCTGAGGACTGGTGACCAAAACAGGACAGAATACTCAAGATGTGGCCGGACCAGAGTCTTATAAAGTGCCAGAATTATAGTTTTATCTGTTGATTAGATACACTTTTGAATGCATGCTAATATTCTGCTGGCTTTACTTGCAGCAGCTTGGTATTGCATACCATTGCTGAGCCTGTCATCTACTAGGACTTCCAGATCTTTTTTCATCCTAGATTCTCCCAGAGGTTCTCCCCCTAGTGAGTAACTTGCATGTATATTTTTAGCACCCAAATGCATTACTTTTCATTTTTCAACATTAAACCTCATTTGCTAAGTAGTTGCCCCATTATTTTATTGAGGTCCTCCTGTAAGGTTTCCATATCTTGTTGTGAAGTTATCACCCTGCTTAACTTTGCATTGAGCTCTTTATACCAACCTCTATATCAGTGGTCTCCAAACTGCGGCCCTGGCACCGGATGTGGCACTTTGCTTGCCCTTATCTGGCCCCTGAGACACTATTCCATCCACAACTGACACTAATAATGGGGCACTATTCCTCCCACTGACACCAAGGATGGGGTGCTGTCCCTCCCACTGATAATAGGGCACTATTCCTTCCACTAAAATGAATGATGGGGCATTGTTTACTTTCACTGATACTTGGGCATTTTCTGCTCCCACTGGCCACAGTCCGGCCCCCATAAAGTCTGAGGGACAGTAAACTGGCCCTTTGTTTAGAAAGTTTGGAGACCCCTGCTCTATATCATTTATGAATAAATGTTGAGAGCTGACATAAGCACACTGGTAACTGTAGACATGTCTTGAATGAATTGTTTTGGGAAACTGGCAAAATCAGTGGGGGTTTGTCCCAATGTAATGTTGTTACAGTATCCTTACTGTGCATTAGTTCAGTCCTGTACAGCCAATGGCTTTAGTTTTCAAGAATCTTTCAAATAGTAACCACACTTTCACATGGTGGCCTTCATCAATTTCAACAGAATGCCGATTGTAAGAATGTTGATAGGGCTTCCACTAAAGTGAATGGAAACCACCACATGCATGGGTGGATAGGAGCTCTAAAGGTTTCAGAAGTTTTTGGCTGTAGGATGTTCAGTGCCAGAAAGTCTGCACAGTAAGGATATTGGGACAGTTTTGTTGTAAGTAAACCTATTATATACTAAAAGTCCTGGGGCATTGGAATAGAAGTGGAAAGTGCACTCATCCTTTTAAATGTTTATTCATGAATAGAGCTAGTCATACCACTTACAGATTTGATCAAGTTTTACAGTTCAGTTGACCTATTGACTTGCCAACAACTTTGTCATTGCTTACAGTTTCAAAGTTATTTGGAATTTATTTCTTCGGGGAAACAAATTTTTCTTCAGCTTCCAAAGATTAAGTGTAACTTCCTATCTGCTTTTCTGAAACTTTTTAGCACAAAGTAACCCATGAAGTAACTTTCATTTCCTAAGGAACCTCTGCTAAATATAGCTTTATCTCCAGCTCCCAGGACTGTGATCAGTTAGTTGTAAATATGATACATTAAGGAATAAACAATATAGTGTACCCATAGGTGTGCGCAGCCTATTGCATTAGGGTGTGCACCCCAAAGCTCAAACACACACTACTGATCACTCACTGTGTTCATTTAGAAAAGGAAGGGGTCGGTAAATTACATATTTACCAGCCACTTTCCCCACTCATCCTAAAACATCCCAGCAGCAGCAGCCATTGGTAAAGGAGAGGAGAAAAGCCGGAAGCTCTGTGGGGGAAATTTCGAGGGGGGGGGCAGGGCAATAGGGGGAATCTATGCTGCAGAGAGTGATTAGGGTGTGTCTGGGCACATCTGGCACACCCTGTGCGCACACCTATGAGTGTACCACACCCAGAGCAGGTCATTTATAATAGCACACCTGCTATATAGGACAAAATCATTTCAGTAATAAACCAGGATTTAAGGGAAATAATAAAAAAGGCTAAATGCAGACAGTAGTGCTCCTTTTTATTAGTGGTCAGTGTAGTACCTGTATACATCGATGGACAGTCGGAGAAGGGCCTCCTTACACTAATAGTCAGCGGAGAAGGTCTAGGCATTCATCAGTGGAAGAATGCCCCCCTTCCTTCTCATACTTTGTGGTCAGTGGGAGAATGCCCCACTATTCATTTATGATAAATTTGAGAATGTCCAGCATATATTGGTGGTCAGTGGAAAAAGAGCCAGATTTTTGTAATCAGTGGGAGAATGGCACCTTTACATTGGTGGTAAGTTGGAGAAGGGGACCCATTACATTGATGGTGAGCTGGGAATAGCCCCTGTACAATGGTGAACAGTGGGAGAATGGCCACCCATAGATTGGTGGTCAGTGAGAGAATGGCCCTGTAAATGTATACTCTGTGGAGAAAGACTAGCCATGTATTGGTGGTCTGTGAAAAAATGTCCCCTGTACATTGGTGGCCAGTGAGAGAAGGGACCCCATTACATTGGTGGACAACTGTGAATGGCCTATGTACATTGGTGGCTGGTGGGAGAATGGTCCTCATTTATTGGTGGTCAGTGGGTGAACAGCCCCCTGCACATTAGGAGAAGGGCTCCCCATACATTGGTGGTTAGTGGGTGAACAGCCCCCTGCACATTAGGAGAAGGGCTCCCCATACATTGGTAGTTAGTGGGTGAACAGCCCCCTGCACATTAGGAGAAGGGCTCCCCATACATTGGGGGTTAGTGGGTGAACAGCCCCCTGCACATTGGGAGAAGGGCTCCCCATACATTGGTGATTAGTGGGTGAACAGCCCCCTGCACATTGGGAGAAGGGCTCCCCATACATTGGTGGTTAGTGGGTGAACAGCTCCCTGTACATTAGGAGAAGGGCTTTCCATACATTGGAGGTTAGTGGCTGAACGGCCCCCTGCGCATTGGGAGAAGGGCTCCCCATACATTGGTGGTTAGTGGCTGAACAGCCCCCTGCACATTGGGAGAAGGGCTCCCCATACATTGGTGGTTAGTGGGCGAACAGCCCCCTGCACATTGGGAGAAGGGCTTCTTATACATTGGAGGTTAGTGGCTGAATAGCCCCCTGCACATTGGGAGAAGGGCTTCTTATACATTGGAGGTTAGTGGCTGAATAGCCCCCTGCACATTGGGAGAAGGGATCCCCATACATTGGTGGTTAGTGGGTGAACATCCCCCTGCACATTAGGAGAAGGGCTCCCCATACATTGATGGTTGGTGGGTGAACAGCCCCCTGCACATTAGGAGAAGGGCTCCCCATACATTGGTGGTTGGTGGGTGAACATCCCCCTGCACATTAGGAGAAGGGCTCCTCATACATTGGTGGTTAGTGGGTGAACAGCCCCCTGCACATTAGGAGAAGGGCTCCTCATACATTGGTGGTTAGTGGGTGAACAGCCCCCTGCACATTGGGAGAAGGGCTCCCCATACATTGGTGGTTAGTGGGTGAACAGCTCCCTGTACATTAGGAGAAGGGCTTTCCATATATTGGAGGTTAGTGACTGAATAGCCCCCTGCACATTGGGATATGGGCTCCCCATACATTGGTGGGTGAACAGCCCCCTGCACATTGGGAGAAGGGCTCCCCATACATTGGTGGTTAGAGGGTGAACAGCCCCTTGCACATTGGGAGAAGGGCTCCCCATATATTGGTGGTTAGTGGGTGAAAAGCCCCCTGCACATTAGGAGAAGGTCTCCTCATACATTGGTGGTTAGGGGCAAAAATGCCTCTTACAATTGCAAGTGGCAATATAATTAAATAGCTTATGTACACTGTATAAACAAAGGTGCCCTGTAAGTTGCTTTAAAATGTTGCAAACTGCAATTCATGTACTACTTTGTTACATTTTTCAGTCTCTGTGAAAGAACTAGACTCGAGAAATGTATTGGTCTCACTGACCCAGACCTGAGCACAAATGCTGATGCCTGTCCTAATTCTGGAATGAAGGGAAGACACCTCTTTTATGCAGTGTATTAGATGGCTGTGTAAACAATTTATACAGCATGCTTCTTTTCATGGGAAAAACATTTGCTTTGTGTTTTTTTTTAATAACTTTTTAGAAACGCATTGAATTGAAATAGGATGTGTAGATGCAGAGAACTATTTATTAGTTGTCACTAGATGGCAGTATAGCAGTTATTATTGAGCATGTTTTCGTTATTAGTTGTGTTGCCTGAGCAGATACTTGTACTCATCTGTTTTTTCAATGTTTAGGTGCTGTGGTATTGTATTTTGTGCTATTGTACTCCACATTAAGGCTTTCTTGTAATATATTATAATATAATGAATAGATTAAGCTTGTTACTTCTGCACACAGCATTTTTTTAAATTGATCTTTTTATTGTTTGAGAATATCTTCTAAATTGCTTCATATTTTTTTTTGCTTCGTACTAATCCTTGTACATAGTTTCTCAAAAATACTGCTTTATTGTTAGTGTGTACAATGCTCAGGGGAACATATACAGTACCTTGAAAAGTATTCATACCCCTTGAAATTTTCCAAATTTTTTTGTCATGTTACAACCAAAAATGTAAATGTATTTTATTGGGATTTTATGTGATAGACCAACACAAAGTGGCACATAATTGTGAAGTGGAAGGAAAATGATAAATGGTTTTCAACATGTTTTACAAGTAAATATGTGAGAAATGCAGGCCGGATTGGCCATAGGGCAAACCGGGCATTTGCCCGGTGGGCCGGGGCTGCCGGGCCACATGTCCTTGCTTGTGGGGCCAAGCCAGGCTGCTCTTTAAGCCCGCGCAAGTCCCCCGACCTTTTTGCGGCCACCCAGCTGTCAGTTCAGCTCAGGCTCAGCCATCGGCACCAGGGGGACGGAAACATGAAGGGGGAGGAGCCAGAGGAGTCATCTCTCCACGGCCGCCAGTATAGTTCAGCCGTTGGTGCCAGGGGGCATGACCACGAAGGGGAGAGGAGCCTGCTGCAGCCGGATCAGAGAGAACGTAAGTGCGACTCCCTGTAACCTGAATAGGAGGAGCAGTGGGGTGGCTGCATATAGAAGAATTATTCTTTCCATCTTCCTCCCGCAGTCTCTGAATGCCTGCTTCTGCTCCTCTCCCTCTCGCAGGCTTTCAGGTACTGCGGGAGGAAGATGGAGAGAATAATTCTTCTATATACAGCCACCCCACTGCTCCTCCTATCCTGCTTATCTCTGCTGCCCCCACAGTGCTCTCTACCCCCCCCCACAGTGCTCTCTACCCCCCCCACAGTGCTCTCTACCCCCCCCACAGTGCTCTCTACCCCCCCACAGTGCTCTCTACCCCCCCACAGTGCTCTCTACCCCCCCACAGTGCTCTCTACCCCCCCACAGTGCTCTCTACCCCCCCACAGTGCTCTCTAGCCCACCACAGTGCTCTCTACCCCCCCCCACAGTGCTCTCTAGCCCCCCAGTGCTCTCCAACTCCGCCATGCTCTCTGCTGCCCCCCTGTGCCCTCTGCCTCTCTCCATGTGCTCTCCACCTCCCCCCATGATATCCACCTCCCCCATGCTCTCCGCTGCCTGCTGTGCCCTCCACTTCTCCCCAGTGCTATCCAGCCCCCCCTGTGCTCTCCTCCTCCCTCCTGTGCTCTCCACCTCCCCCATGCTCTACACTGCCCCCCTGTGCCCTCCGCCTCTCCCCCTGTGCTTTTTACCTCCCCCTGTGCTCTCCACCTCCCCCCATGCTCTACGCTCTCCCCCTGTGCCGTTCGCCTCTCCCCCTGTGCTCCTCACCTCCCCCAATGCTCTCCAGCCCCCCCAGTGCTCTCTAGCCCCCCAGTGCTCTCTAGCCCCCCAGTGCTCTCTAGCCCCCCTGTACTCTCTAGCCCCCCAGTGCTCTCCAGCCCCCCCCCAGAGCTCACCACCTCCCTTCTGTGCTCTCCACCTACCCCCATGCGCTATGTTGCCCCCCTGGGCCCTCTGTCTCTACCCCTGTGCTCTTCACCTCCCCCCAAAGCTCTCCAGCCCCCCAGTGCTCTCTAGCACCCCCCAGTGATCTCCAGCCCCCCTGTTCTCTCCACCTCCCTCCTGTTCTCTCCACTTCCCCACATGCTCTATGCTGCCCCCCTGTGCCCTCCGTCTCTCCCCAGGTGCTCTTCACCTCCCCCGCCCTCTGCCTCTCCCCCTGTGCTTTTCACCTCCCCCTGTGCCCTCCGCCTCTCCCCCTGTGCTTTTCACCTCCCCCTGTGCCCTCCGCCTCTCCCCCTGTGCTTTTCACCTCCCCCTGTGCTCTCCATCTCCCCCCATGCTCTACGCTGCCCCCCTGTGCCCTCTGCCTCTCCCCCTGTGCTCTCCACCTCTCACCTGTGCTCTCCACCTCCCCCCATGCTCTATGCTGCCCCCTGTGCCCTTTGCCTCACCCCCTGTGCTCTTCACCTCCCCCCAATGCTCTCCAACCCCCCCCAGTGCTCTGCAGCCCCCATCTTCTCTCCACCTCCCTCCTGTGCTCTACGCTGCCCCCCTGTGCCCTCCGTCTCTCCCCCTGTGCTCTCCACCTCCCCCATGCTCTACGCTGCCCTCCTGTGCCCTCTGCCTCTCCCCCAGTGCTCTCTAGCCCTCCCAGTGCTCTCCACCCCCCATGCTCTATGGTGCCCCCCTGTGCCCTCTGCCTCTTCCCAGTGCTCTCTAGCCCCCCCAGTGCTCTCTAGCCCCCCCCCCCGTGATCCCCATTTCCCCCATGCTCTACGCTGCCCCCCTGTGCCCCACGCCTCTCCCCCAGTGCTCTACAGCCCCCCAGTGATCTCCGCTCCCCCCTGTGCTCTCCACCTCCCCCCTGTACTCTCCGCCAACCGTGATCTCCTGTCCTCCCTGTGCTCTCTGCCCCACCCTGTGTTTTTGCTTCCCCCTGTGCTCTCCAACCCCCCACTCCCTGTGCACTCCAGCCCCCCCATGCTCTCCGGACCCCCTTGTGCTCTCCTCTTCCTCCCTGTGTTCTCTGCCTCTCCCCTGTGCTCTCTACCCCCCCATGCTCTCCGCCTCCCCCCACAGTGCTCTCCAGCCCCCCTGTGCTCTCACCCCACCCCATGTTCTCAAGGTTCTTCCCTGTGCTCTCTGCCCCCCCCGCTCTTTCCCTGTCCCCCTCGTCCCCCGCACCTTTGCCGGGTTTCCCCCTCCCAACACCCAAGGGATCCGTCAGGATGGAGAGTGGGTAGGGGGCTGGTTAAGATGTCATGGACTGCTCATTCCAAAATGCCCGGGCCTATTTTTTGTCCCAGTCCGGGCCTGGTGACATTTTTGCACATTCTTCTTTGCAAAATAGCTCAAGCTCTGTCAGATTGGATGGAGAGCGTCTGTGAACAGCAATTCTCAAGTCTTGCTACAGATTCTCAATTGGTTTTAGGTCTGGACTTTGACTGGGCCATTCTAACACATGAATATGATTTGATCTAAACCATTCCACTGTAGCTCTGGCTGTATGTTTAGGGTCGTTGTCCTGCTGGAAGGTGAACCTCTGCCCCAGTCTTGTGTCTTTTGCAGACTCTAACAGGTTTTGTTCTAAGATTCCTTGTATTTAGCTCCATTCAGCTTCTCATCAACTCTGACCACTTTCCCTGTCCCTGCTGAAAAAAGCATCCCCACAAAATGATGCTGTCACCACCATGTTTCGCGGTGGGGATGGTGTGCTCAGGGTGATGTGCAGCGTTAGTTTTCAGCCACACGTAGCATTTTTGCTTTTAGGCCAAAAAGTAAAATTTTGGTCTCGTTTGACCAGAGCACCTTCTGCCACATGTTTACTGTGTCCCACACATGGCTTCTCGCAAATTGCAAACGGGACTTCTTATGGCTTTCTGTCAACAATGGCTTTCTTCTTGCCACTCTTCCAAAAAGTCCAGATTTGTGGAGTGCACAACTAATATTAGTCCTGTGGACAGATTCTCCCACCTGACTGCCAATGCCTGGCCTCATGTAGCAAGAGTATGCAGACAGTTCCTGGAGGATGAAGGAATTGATACCATTAAATGGCCCCATGCTCGCCTGACCTAAATCCAATAGAACACTTCAGGGACATTCTGTCTCAGGCCATCCAACACCGCCAGGTTGCACCTCAATCGGTTTTGGAGCTCAGTGATGCCCTGGTCCAGATCTATGAGGAAATACCCCAGGACAACATCCATCGTATCATTAGGAGCATACCGCAACATTGTCAGGCATCCATACAAACTACTGAGTACCATTTTGAGTTGCTGCAATGAAATTTCAGCAAAACGGTCTAGCCTGCTACATAATTTTTTCACTTTGATTTTCAGGGTGTTTTTGAATTCAGCCCTCTGTAGGTTGATAATTTCCATTTCCATCAAACGATGTGGCATCCTTTTGTTTCTAACACATTACCCAGTCCATATCAGTATAGATATTCATAAAAACACAATTCAGCAGCGCTCAAATGATAGCATAGAATGAACTTATGCATGTGAGTAATAAAACCTATAACAATCATCTTTTCTGTCACTTGATTGCACATAAAAATAATAGTTCACCATATGTGTGAGAAGACAGTCTATTAAAATGGTAACATCTGTGAATACGAGTTCAGCCGTGATCTATATCCTAAGTTACCACCAAACACCACAAGTGCGTCCCGCTCCCAATGGAATAAACACCAAATAGGCTAGTGTTATAGGGCGTACACACGGTCGGACTTTGTTCGGACATTCCGATAACAAAATCCTAGGATTTTTTCCGACGGATGTTGGCTCAAACTTGTTTTGTCTACACACGGTCGCACAAAGTTGTCGGAAAATCCGATCGTTCTAAACGCGGTGACGTAAAACACGTACGTCGGGACTATAAACAGGGCAGTGGCCAATAGCTTTCATCTCTTTATTTATTCTGAGCATGCGTGGCACTTTGTCCGTCGGATTTGTGTACACACGATCGGAATTTCCGACAATGGATTTTGTTGTCGGAAAATTTTATCTCCTGCTCTCCAACTTTGTGTGTCGGAAAATCCGATGGAAAATGTCCGATGGAGCCCACACACGGTCGGAATTTCTGACAACACGCTCCGATCGGACATTTTCCATCGGAAAATCCGACCGTGTGTACGGGGCATAAGACATATAGCAATGATGTCTCTCTGCTCCTTCCACACCAGCTGCTCGTCACTGAGCATAGGGAATGATTTATGCTGTGCTCTCACAAAGACAAAAAACGCAGCACCATAGTGTAACTCTGTATAAAAATGTATTATGCCAAACTCCCCCTCCCTTAAAAAGTTACACCTACAAGATGTCAGTTATTGAAAGCATTATAGCAAATTGTACAAATCTGTCAGGTTTTACCCCTGGATGGTATGGTGCCCTAGCTCCTACCACTCCTCTCCTCCGAGCCGGCGGCTGCTAGACACCTCGTTTGTAACCTCCGGGTGGTGTGCTGATGTCACTGGTCGCTATGTAGTCCTTCTCTGACGCGTTTCGTCATTTTGACTGTCTGAAGGTGGGGATACACGCGCAGCATCCCAGTACTTATAGGGAGCAGTCCGCTGCACTTAACCCCTCATTACCTATACAGGACAAATTCCCCATATACAAGTAGATCTTATGTAGTGATCTGCATCGCAACAACTTTCCCCTATACCCAGTTAATTCACAATTCTCACATGGATGTAAAAGAAAAAGATCAGAGTAAGAGAGCAAATAATGTAAGAGTGGAAAAGAAGGTAATGTTTGTGATGCAGAGCACATGAGTGTCAGTGGAATGTATCATGGATGAGCAAATAGGAAAGTGGTGACAAGTATGTAGTGTGCAGGTTTGGATTGTAAACAACAAACCTGAATCTGAAAATTGAAGGAACCAGACAGAATTCTCAGGCGAACAGTGAGTGCAGCCAATCAGTTGCAGTGGCTGCCCGAATACAATACTATGCAAGGAAGATTTCTGCCATTCACTCTGTTTAAGGCTAGCCTCAGGGTGGCCATACATGGATCAAAATGTGGATAAAAATTCGGACAGGATGAGTTTTGATTAATATATAAGTTTGTTTGAGTGCCTTGAGCCTCTCTATGCAGGACATAATGCTTCACAAAATAGACCAAGTTATGGTTCATTTGTATTTATGGCAAAAAGTGTAAATAACACCTAGGTCAGGGGTGTCTAACCTGCGGCCCAAGACAGCTAGGAATGGGGCCCAACGCAAAATCATAAACTTTCTTAAAAATGTTTTTTTTGGGGGGATTTTTGTAACACAGAAGAAAAATTTGACAGTGCCTCTTTACTGGACATTTTTAAAGCAGAGTTACAGGCAAAAATACAACTTGGTCTTGTAAAATAGACCACAACCCCCCCCCCCCCTTCATTTTTGTATATAGTTTTTTTTATTTTTTTCTATTTGTGTAGTACCTTTTCTGGTGTTTTTATGGGTCAACTTCCGTCCTACCTGCGCAAGATTGGGAGGTGCATGCTGGGTAGCCAGCATGCACCTAATACCCGGAAGAGAAACCCAGAGGTCTTCACATGCCCACAGTCAGGATGGCTGCACTGTGCAGATGGAGAACAAAGTTAGTAATCAATGCTGCACAAGTACAGAAAAGAGGACACTTTAACAATTACCAATTGTAAAAGAACTGTGACAATCACGGGGGTAATTAAAAAATTTTTTAAATGGCCAGAACTCTGCTTTAAGTTTTTTATTCAAACAGAAAAATCCCCCACTCTTCATAATCATGCCTTTTTGCATGTCATCAGTTTTTGGCAGCACCTATATTTGTGAGAAACAATTTTCAAGGCTAAAGCACCTGAAGGGTAAAATTATAACCAAAATATCTCATGAGCACCTTGAGAATTCATTAAGAAATGCTACTACATCCATTGAACCATATATTGCTTGGGGCAGCACAGTGGTTACCACCTTCGCCTGGTAGCACTTGGGTCATCAGTTCAAATCCCATTCATGGCACTACCTGTCTGGAGTTTGCATGCTCTCCCTGTGTGGGTTTCCTCCCACAGCCAAAGACATGCTGGTAGGTTAATTGGCTCCTGTCTAAATTGGCTCTAGTTTGTTTATGTATGAATGTGAGTTAGGGACCTTGTATTGTAAGCTCTTTGAGGGTAGGGACTGATGTGAATGTACAGCGCTATAAAAATACCTGTAATAAATAAATAAAAAACAAATACCACACTAGTTTTTATGTTACCCTTGATCTGCCCAACTTTTTCTGCTCATCAGCTATTCCCATTGTTAGTGTATTTTATGTGTGGCCCAAGACAATTCCTCTTTTTCCTATGTGGCCCAGAATGGTCAAAATGTTGGATGCCCCTGATCTAGGTCTTTCTGTATGTATTCTCAGAAAAACACCATGAGGCAGTCGAGATAAACTTGCCAAACCTGCTAATTTTGACAGTGAAATTCATATCCTCATTAACAATTGACATTATAGTGTTTGAATGTAGTCTGGGAAATATAACGCTTTGGTATACTGTATAATGTTACAATCCAGAAACCTAATACTTTAGTGAAATGGTTTCAACAAATACTATGCAAACACAAACAAAAAAAAACACATGAGCACATAAAGGGACTTATGCACAACATATCCCGGAGTCATGGTCCTGGTGCACCTCCAAGAGTATATTTTCATAGACTGTACTGGCAGCCATTTCCCCAAAATTCCAAACAGAATAAGGCAAAAATCTCCAATATTTTAGGAGCTTTGGTTTTTGTTGCTGTTGCAGAAGCCTGTTGAGGCATACTGTGAGTTACAAAAGAGCTATGGCAGAGTCTTTTGTAGATGCTTGGTTGCTCAAGCATTCAACAGCTCTTACCTGTTCAGCTGAATTCACAAAATGTGTCAGTCCAAGACTTTCCTCTTGAATGCTGCTTTCATGATTCAGTCTGCCAATTAACAACTTGTCTGAAAGCATTTATAACTTTCTACATGCTTCACTGTCATGCTTTTGTCAAAAACTTAAGAGAAACAGAAGGCAGAGTGTAACTGTGTAGAGAAAAATTTACTTTGATATTAATATGTATTAGCTGTGCACACACAGTGTTCCACAGAAGAGGATCACAAACACACAGACAGATGGACTTTTCCTCAACAATGTTTCCATATTCTTTATGGTTCTGTGTGTGCAAATATTATGCTTGTTCATAAAGAATTACTGTTCACTTTTAAAGTGTATATAAAGTGAAAAAAAAATGTAATATAGCAGTCTTTGCCGGCACCAGCATCTTCTCCCAGTCTTTGGTCATCTTGCATTGTATGTCGGTTCTGCAAAAAAAGCATGCCTGCTCACAATTAAAAAAAAAAAAAAAGACTTGTTTGGTTTTTTGTCGCTTGGTTATTCTGCCAGTAACATTTCCTGTCCTAGGGTGACAACGCTTATTTGTTGTACTTGATCTATGGAGAGTAGCATTGTCACCCTAGAATAGGAAGTATGTGTAGGGAACACCCTAGGGGGAGATGTTCTGTAGTTCACAGAAGATAGCTGTGAAGGCTGATAACACTGTTTGAGATTTCACTTCAGTAAACAGAAAGTTACAAGAACACTGGATTTATGTCAGGAGTCATGCCTCCACTGCTGCAAATCTGATTAGGTGTGGGTGTAAGGAGATCATTGTGAGGATATGAAAAAGGAGAAGCAATACGCTGATGACATAGTTTGGGCCAGTCAATTTTTATTCAGCCATAAATGAGACACAGTTCATCGCCTCCAGGGGACTTCCTTTGTCTGACATGTTTCACTGTTACGGGATTAAGCTGGCCATACATGGTTCTGTTTTTTTGTTAAGCCAGGGGGTGATTGAAAAAACTGAACCTATTCCCCAATCTACACATTCGAGGTGGATGGGGGATTCCTTCCCACTGTTTTCTGACAGCAGGGAGAATACACAGAATACACAGATCAGTGCTACAGCCATTGGCTGCAGGCAGGTGCTGACCGAGCTAATTTTTTTCGACAGGGCAGTTGAATAAAACTGGATCGGTAGATCCCCTTCTGTTCAATTGCAATGGCCACATATGGCTCGAATTTCATGCCGTCCCTGTTGAACGTCCATCTATGGCCACCTTTAGGCCCTAACATTAAGCAAATTGGATTCACAGGCAGAATGGTGGTGATTCTGCCCACGATTCCAAATTGCAGATAAACATGTCTTGTGCATTTAGGTAATCTTAATGCCCTCCCAAAAACAGTGCGATTCTGCAGCGATCATCATGCATCAGAATCGTGCAGAAAAACACGTTTTTAAAGCAGGAGCTTCTTTTGGGCAAATAGCAGAAATGCATATAAAGCATACTTTCAGAATTGCAAGCAGGGCTGCTCATTCCGGCAACGCAATATCTGAACGGGGCCTTAGCCATTAAGGCGGTGAAGGTTTGAAGGAGGAGTAATTAAATACCATGCTAGATTCTATATCTAGGTGAAAATAATTAAGCAAACTTAGAATTCAACAGATGAAAAAGATACAAAAAAGATCTCTCAAAGAGACCATACTGCGTATGGCATTTTCTGTACTTGTACAAAAAATGTACACTTTACCTGAAAAAAAACCCCTTTCATCATTTGGAGTATTTGGACACTGACCAGAAAAAAATGTTTCTTCTCAAGGAAAAGATTGCTTCCCTGAGGTCCAACTGTCGGGCTCTCAAGTATCCCATTACTTGCATCTTCATGAGGGTTTTGAGCCTCATGGTAGCCTCCTTCGAAGCGGTCCCCTTTGCTCAGTTCCACTCGAGATCTTCAGATCAACATTCTCATGATGTTGGACAAGCAGGTCTCTTCACATGGGACGGCACTGCAGAGCCAGCTGGGAGGAAAGACAGGGGTCTGCTGCGTAGGAACCTGTTCACGGTCCACCTGTTACCTGCAGGCGGTCGATAGGTGAACCGCAATCAACAGGTTGCAGACCTCCGCTCTAAAGGGATAGTTTTCTGGCTTATCCATTCTATTCCAGATCTTTGTAAAGTGAGTTGACCATGTTATTCCCCCACGTTGACCTCCCTTGTCTCCCTGGGATCTGAATCTGGTATTTTTGGTGCTTCAAACACCTCCCTTTAAACCAGTTCGAGATATCCCATTAGGAAATCTCACCATTTTGGTGACCATTACCTCCAGCAAGCATGTCTCCAAGTTGGCGGACCTTTCTTGTAAGGAACATTTTCTTATTTACATAATCTTTGCTATAACGTCCTCTCTCCTCAAACTCTCATTTCTTTACCCCTCCTCTCCAGCTCGCAACCTGTACATATCTCCCTCTCTTCTGCCCACTCAATATTACTGCACTTATCACCTCTTGCTCATTCTAAGCTCACACAGTATCACCACTTTCACTCCACTACAGCATCTGCCCTCTTATAAATCACACTCCCGCCTTACCACCCTCACCCTCCTACTACTCCTAATGTCTGGGGACATCACACCGAACCCCGGCCCTCCCACACCCAATTCCCACACCCAAAATTGGCTGGGGTCCAGACGCCGCCAAGCTCGGTTTTTTGTTTGAGGTGACGGGAAGGGAGGATACAGCGAGAAGGAGGAAGAGGAGAAGGGCCTGGGACGGACCGTACTAGTACGCGGCCCCTAGAGGGACGAGCGTCCGGAGAACCGCACACATACACCCAACCCCCCTCCCCGCCTTTCCCAGCTTAGCGCGCCTTCTCGCGGCAGTGTGCGCGGACACCGCGTGTAGGCTTCGCGGCAGCCACAGGCGGCGAGGGGTGGTCACAAGCCGGGGAGACGGAATAAAGCCCTAACGGTGCGATAAGAAGTGGGCGAGCTCCCGCCATTGAGAATGCTGCACCCCCAGAGCCTAGCCCTGCCCGCTCCTGCCCCTCGCACCCCGTGACAGCCCGCATTCCTTCTGGGGAGACCCCCTTGACAAGCCGTTCACCTACCGCCGTCTCCGTCCCTTCCTCGCCTTCCCCTTCCCCCCTCACATGAACGCCGCCGTGCTGACGGAAGTGTGGACACATTACAGCCGCACGGGACGAGCTGGAGGAGGAGGAGAGCATTCACCCTGGGTGGCGTTCCTGCTTGTTGGGCCCTGTTCATCTAATTTCACTTATCTGGTATCATGGCAAAAGATTGAAGGAGGAACCAACTACCACACAGATTGATCCATCTATGGTTATAAGCGGTGTGACCTGTTTCAGGTCGAATGTCTGAGGTGAGGGGCCATCCATACCCGGTGGAGGGATTTGTCACCATTCAGATATTGATCTCAGCCTAATTGTCACTGGTGGTCTTTGTCCTCTGATTTTATCACTCAAATTTATACATTCATTTTACCTAAGGACTTTTATTTGCGCAGCACTTTTTATATGTTTTATGCTTTGGAGGTATTTCTTTGAATTGACCTTAGTGCCTGCTTGCATTTATTGTGTTAAGTCCACTTATTAGTCAGCGCTGAATTTCACTACGATTTTTATGTCTACCTCCTCCAACAGTAGTCGTAATTCCCACCTTCTCATTCCAATTCCCCTGATTCCACAAGTCGGCCCCCCTCTTTCATGTGCCCTCTGGAATGCCCGCTCAGTCTTCAACAAACTAGCTTCTATCAATGACCTTTTCCTCTCCAAATCTCTTAATCTAATTGCTATTACCAAAACCTGGCTCCAGAAATTCGACACTACCTCTCCAGCTGCACTGTCCCACAGTGGCCTTCTCTGGACTCACTCCACCAGACCCAGTGGACGAAAAGGAGGTGGCGTCAGACTTCTCCTCTCCCCACAATGCACCTTCCAGGTTCTTCCCACACCTCCCTCTCTTTCCCCCTGCTCTTTCGAAATGTACTGCATTCGTCTTTTCTCTCCAGCTTGTCTGAGGGTCACAGTCATTTATCGGCCTCCTGAACCAGTGTCGCGCTTTCTGGATGACTTCTCTGCATGGCTACCCTATTTTCTCTCCTCTGAAGTACCTGCCATTATCCTAGGTGACTTAAACATTCCAATTAATTTTAATACCACTTCTCAACTACTCAACCTAACCTCCTAACCTCCTCTTTTAACCTAACACAATGGACACAAACCACCACTCACTCCAACGGCAATACTCTCGACCTCATATTCTCCCATCGCTGCACTCCCTGCAACCTCTATAACACCCCCTTTCCTCTCTCTGATCACAACCTTATCCGTTTCACACTCTCCTTGTCTCCTACCTCCCATGCTGCCAACCCACAAAACACTACACGCAGAAACCTTCGCAATCTCAACCCTTACCTTCTTCATTCTGCTACTGATGGCCTTTACGATAAAACCCTTGTCCTGCCCAGACCTAACCACTTCCATCTACAACAACACGCTGTCATCCTCCCTAGATGTGCTTGCTCCTCTTTCTATACGCAGAACCAGGCCCCATCTGCCACAACCCTGGCAAACAGACGACACCAGAAGTCTCAAGAGATGCAGCCGTGCTCTTGAGCGAGCATGGCGTAAATCTAAATCACTGCAAGTCTTTACCCTCTACAGATCTGCCCTTCCTAAATACAACTCCTGCCTCCACACTGCTAAACAAACCTACTACAACACTCTCATCAAAACCCTCTCATCCAATCCTCGTCAACTCTTTTCTACCCTTAAATTGCATGCTTGCTACAAAACTGAAATCCCTAATGCCGCGTACACACGAGCGGACTTTACGGCAGACTTTGCCCGGCGGACGGGATTTCGTCTGACAATTCGATCGTGTGTGGGCTCCAGCGGACTTTGTTTTCTCAAAAGTTGGACGGACTTAGATTTGAAACATGTTTTAAATCTATCCGTGGAACTCGAGTCCGGTCGAAAAGTCCGCTCGTCTGTATGCTAGTTCGACGGACAAAAAGCCACGCTAGGGCAGCTATTGGCTACTGGCTATGAACTTCCTTGTTTTAGTCCGGTCGTACCTCATCACGTACGAATTCGACGGACTTTGGTGGATTGTGTGTAGGCAAGTCCGTTCATTCGGAAAGTCCGTCATAAAGTCCGTTGAAAAGTCCGCCAGGCAAAGTCTGCCGTAAAGTCCGCTCGTGTGTACGCGGCACAAGAGTGAGTGAAATTATGAGGGTGCACAAGTTCTGTTTTGTACTCCAATATATGGAATTCACAGGTACATCAACATTCTTGTTTTTCTGTTTTATTAGCTAATTTTTCGATGACCGTTGATGGAAAAAAAGGGCTAGGCCTAATGCTTGCACCCATTGATAGGAAATTTTAATAATTACGCTTTTAAAATATAATAGCAGAATAAATCGTATATATATGGTATTAATCCTGGATACTCGTGAGAGACACAGGAGCCAAGGTGGAACATAAATGGACCATAGAGACACACACTTCTACACAGTGTGTTTGTATTTTCTGTGCTTCACCTACTTTGTATGCTTTTAACAAGAATCACATAGTATGTATATACTCACTTTTCAGGGAAACAGGATGTGGCTGACTCTATCGAAAAGCATAATAATAATCTTTTGTTTTGTATGTAAGATTTTGAGAAGTTAATGCTTTGCTCACATGCTTGTCAGTTTACCACGAGAAGCTTTGACATTTCTTCACAGATGCTGACTGTTACATAAATTGTTCACTTTCGTATTGTTTGTATTGATTGCTTTTAAGTATTTCTGTTAAATGCAGAATCTGTTTCAATAAAAGTATAACTAGACATTTTTTTTCAGTTTTGGACAAAAAGGGATTACAACACCTGACAGTTTTTTTTTTTATTACTGTCTATGTCCCCCTACATAGACATATGTAGGGGGATTCAACCTCTCTAGTGTCCTGTTTACTGCTACCATTGAAAGTATAAGAAAATACCAAATTTGGGGTTATCCCCAGAACAGTAATAAAGGGGAAATCTCCCTGGTGCCTGGTGACAACAGGGGGTTCCCTCACTTTGGAAGGATTTCCTTCCACTTCCTGTGTCGTCTATGGGACAAAAAGTAAAGGGAAATCCCCCCAATGAAGACACAGGTGGCAAAAAATGCAGCTGTAAAATGCACAATAAAAATATTTTCCTTTAAATCTTATGGAACTCTTCACATCGGTGCTCTGTGGGTTATTTTTAAAAGTCCTGCATGCTGCATCTTTGGTGCCATGTTTCACAAATGCATAAAAAATGCACCTCCTATTGATTTATATAGGTAACGCATCAAAAATCCACCCGTGGTGTGTTTTATGAGTCACATGTCCAAGTTTCACAGTGCATGCTGAAAGCTGGGAGTCCAGAAAATGCATCAAAAATTAAATTGAATTGAGTTGAAAATGCAATAAAGTGCATACCGTGTCTTTGGCATGCCAGTGTGAAAGGACCCTTAATCGATCCAAAATGGAAAAAAATTTTGCCTTTAGTTCTACTTAAAAAAAAAAATCATATAATTCCTAGAGTTTGTTACCTGTGCAGTCTGTGGGTGGGGATATTATATTGGATGCCATGGCTGATTTCTGATCTTTTTGTACCAGTGGGGTTGATTTACTAAAACTGGAGAGTGCAAATTGGTCAATTTAGCTTTGACAACAAAATCTGGAAGCTGAGTGGTTTCTATACAGAGCTGCACCAGATTTTGCACTTGCCAGTTTTAGTAAATCAACCCCATTGCGACATCCACGGATACTGAGTTCTCTGTGTAAATATAGCTTTAGACTTCTAAAGTACCGTATATACTCGAGTATAAGTCGTTCCGAGTATAAGTCGAGGCCCTAATTTACCACAAAAAAAATGGGAAAAACTTATTGACCCAAGTATAAGACGAGGGTGAGAAATGCACAGCTACTGTAAGTGGAAAAGAGGGTCAACAATGCCCATTTGCAGCATCACTGTGCCCATTTGCATGCCTCACTGTGCCCATTTGCAGCCATAGGTCCCCTGAACTTCAAACTCGGTATTTAAGGGTTCCTAGATGCCCCCTAGCTGCAGCCAAAATTTGGGGTCTCTGAACCCAAAGGGTCCCGAAATGACATTGCTGCAGATAGACACAGTTGACCGAATTTGGGGCCCTGTATCTCAGGGCCACTTAGTGCTAAGAACCCCAAATTTGGTGTGCAAACCCAGTGGAACTGGTACCATAACATATCCAAAGCTGGGGTTCCTAGCACCAAGTGGCCCAGAGATACGGGGCCCCAAAACTGGTTCAGAAAATGTCAAGCACTTTTCTGCAGCAGAGAATGACATTTTCCGAACCAGTTTTGGGGCCCCGTATCTCGGGGCCACTTAGTGCTAGGAACTTCAGCTTTGGATATGTTGTGGTACCAGGTCCACTGGGTTTGCATACCAAATTTGGGGTTTTTAGCACCAAGTGGCCCTGAGATACGGGGCCCCAAAGTCGGTTCGGAAAATGAAATTTTTTGCTGCAGAAAAGTGCTTGACTCGAGTATAAGTCGAGGGGGGCACTTTCAGCACAAAAAAATGTGCTGAAAAATTTGACTTATACTCGAGTATATATGGTAAATGGCAAAGTGACAGTTGTGTTCACAGAAGAATGCCCAATTATAAAACATTGGTGCATAGCATTTATACAGTGCCCCTCACCCGTCCACTTTTCTTTTCTGAGCAATCAAATCTAAAAAGCTAGAGCCAGGAAAGTTTTTGCATTTCTGACATGAGGTGGAAGCTCTAATGCAGGGGTCTCAAACTGGCGGCCCTCCAGCTGTTGCAAAACTACAAGTCCCATGAGGCATTGCAAGGCTGGCAGTTACAAGTATGACTCCCTCAGGCAGAGACATGATGGGACTTGTAGTTTTGCAACAGCTGGAGGGCCGCCAGTTCGAGACCCCTGCTCTAATGTATGCATACTGGGCAAATGAAAGGAATAGCAGATGAGATGTAATAAGTTTGTTTTTAAGTTAAAGAAGAGGTTTCTCCACATTATTTTTTTTTCTTATTGCTCATCCTTAATAGCGTTTTTTTATTAGATGACCTTTGGTAATCCTATGTTAAAATCTCAAACCTGTGATTATATATATATATATATATATATATATATTATATATATATATTATATATATATAATCACCGTTAATTAAATATACTATATATTAAATGTTAAATTATTATCTTGTCACCTCTGTGAGAGTTTTTTTTTTCTCAGAATCATGCTGTAACTCTTTTATTTATAAAAGAGTTACAGAGTTAAAGAGTTATATAGCATCAACATCTGCTGGAGGTCTGTACACCAGCCTTACAAGGGCTGAAAGAGTAACATTGTATTATACACAAGTACATTCAACCCTAATGATGATACCCTACCTAAAATAAAAATAAATTGTACAGTACAAGACATAGGAACTTGGTTTTAAAGAAGAACTACAGCCAAAGCTTGCTTGACAGTTATGGTTTGAGAAGAAGTGAAGGTAAAGGAGCGCCCGGTGTCCAGTTGATGCAGGTTTTAAAATGTTTTATTTTGAGTCACAATAAAATAAAATGAGGCCAACGTGTTTCTGAATCCATAGCCAGCATTTGGACATCTATCGGTCTGATCCTTGTGCCAAAGGCAGTCCGTAACAGGACCATTTCCTTAATAGCGTTCAACAGCAACCCTGGTGAAGGGCTCCTGGTGGTCCACGGAATGCGTTGGCCTCATTTTATTGTTGTAACTCAAAATAAAATGTTTTAAAACCTGCATCTACTGGACACCGGGCGCTCCTTTACTTTCACTTCTTCTCAAGCATATGTGGAGTGGACCACAAGGCCGTACCCCGAGGTGGCAGCCCAGGCCCTAACAGGGCCCACCACCACGTTTTTCCCAAGCCGGGCACGGACCTCTGGAAACAAACCCTTCCCATCTGCTCACACTTTTGCTTACCCAACAGTGACCGATCGAGTCATTCCAGCGTATTCCACAACCCCCCCCTCAAAAGCCTATGGTGTGGTTTATCACGCATGGCCATTAACCGCTTCTGCTCTGCAGTGGGTCTGGTCCGTGAAAAACCCTTATTGGAAATGTTTAATTGGATACTATTGGAATAGCCGTCTATGGTAACCTTTTCATGTATGGTCATTAACCTTCCTGCCCTGCTGTAGTTTGTGAGTACTCCTTGGTGGTAATGTCTCCCTGTATACTGTTTGTACAGCGGCCTATGGTGACCTAGGCATGCACAGCCTCAATCCCTACTGCTTTACAGTAGATCTGTGAGTAAAGTTTATTGGTATTATCTCACTGTCTACTGTTTGTTCAGCTGCCTTTGGTGACCTAGTATGCATATATTGTCCATGGGGGATGTTTCCTATTAAAATTACAGTATTGCGCTATGCAGAGTATCCCTTCGTTTTTTGCATGATGCACTTTTGAGCTGTTCCATGAAGGAAATTTTATGATCCAAGGACAGGAGTTCATCCAGTATTGTGTGGAGATATCAGGCTTATTTGATCCTTACTTGTGGTGAGTGGATTACCAAAGGAGATTTTATGTGCACGTGGTGTATCAGTGGCGGTATTCAGGAACTGAGTGACTTCTCCTATGGTTCTGATGGGATACGGAACACTACACACATTATAAGGACTTTCCTATGGACTTTAATTCCACTCACTGACCAATGTCTGTGTGCGATTCTATTGTTCATTGAATGCCATTAATTGCACTGAATACAATATTTTTGTAATTTTACTCTATATAATAACAGCTATAGTGCATCAATTTTGTCCATCTTTTTGAGCACTGGGATCAGTAACACTTATAGGGCGTACACACGGTCGGACTTTGTTCGGACATTCCGACAACAAAATCCTAGGATTTTTTCCCACGGATGTTGGCTCAAACTTGTTTTGTCTACACACGGTCGCACAAAGTTGTCGGAAAATCCGATCATTCTAAACGTGGTGACGTAAAACACGTACGTCGGGACTATAAACGGGGCAGTGACCAATAGCTTTCATCTCTTTATTTATTCTGAGCATGCGTGGCACTTTGTCAGTCGGATTTGTGTACACACGATCGGAATTTGTTGTCGGAAAATTTTATCTCCTGCTCTCCAACTTTGTGTGTCGGAAAATCCGATGGAAAATGTCCGATGGAGCCCACACACGGTCGGAATTTCCGACAACACGCTCCGATCGGACATTTTCCATCGGAAAATCCGACCGTGTATACGGGGCATTAGTGCGACTGATATTTTTTAAGATTATTTTGTATATTTACCCATAGCGATCATGGATGCAATTAATTATTTAAACAATCGCCAATTAAACCTAGATACATTTTTTTTAAACAGAGGAAGAAAGTGAGGTGAATGAGGACTTTAATGGTATTCTCACTGCTTTGGGTAATGCTTTGGAGAAACAGGTGCACACTTGGTGGGACAGCTGTACCTTTGAGCATTATCTTAAGGAAAAGATTATTATGCGGAGTCTCAGGTGGGAAGTGTGCCCTCAGGATGGTCTGGATGATATTGATTCTACCTCTGAGTGGTTGGATTTCTTCAATGGTGTAGGTTTTAAACTGTAGCAATTAGTACTGAAACGTAAAAAGAAAAAAATGACTGGAGAAAAAGATTCTAGACCTCCAGGGTAAATTAGATCCCATTAACCACTTAAGCCCCAGACCATTTGGCTGGCCAAAGACCAGAGCACTTTTTGTGATTCGGCACTGCGTCACTTTAATTGACAATTGCGCTGTCGTGCGACGTGGCTCCCAGACAAAATTGACATCCTTTTTTCCCCACAAATAGAGCTTTCTTTTGGTGGTATTTAATCACCTCTGCAGTTTTTATTTTTTACGCTATAAACAAAAAAAGAGCGACAATTTTGAAAAAAAAACCCAATATTTTTTACTTTTTGCTATAATAGATATCCCCAAAATATATTTAAAAAAATGTTTTTCCTCAGTTTAGGCCGATACGTATTCTTCTACATATTTTTGGTAGAAAAAATTGCAGTAAGCGCTTATTGTTGGTTTGCACAAAAGTTATAGCATCTACAGAATAGGGGATAGTTTTATGGCATTTTTATTAATATTTTTTTTTTTTACTAGTAATGGCGGCGATCAGCGATATTTATCGTGACTGCGACATTATGGCGGACAGATCAGACACTTTTGGCGCAATTTTGGGACCATTCACATTTATACAGCGATCAGTGCGATTAAAAATGCATTGATTACTGTGTAAATGTGACTGGCAGTGAAGGGGTTAACCAGGAGGGGGCGCTGCAGGAGTTAATGTGTCCTAGGGATGTGTTCTAACTGTGGGGGGATGGGCTATGTGTGACATGACACTGATCACTGCTCCCGATTACAGGGAGCTGTGATCAGTGTCACTAGGCAGAATGGGGAAATGCTTGTTTACATCAGCATTTCCCCGTTCTTCCTCTCCGTGAGACGATCACGGGTATCCCCGCGGACATCGAGTCCGCGGGACCCATGAGACGATCACGGGTATCCCCGCTGACATCGAGTCCGCGGGACCCGCGATCACACTCACGAAGCTCGCGGCAGGGAAATTTAAAGGGACGTACCTGTATGCCATGCGGTGGTCGGCAAGTGGTTAAAGGAACACAACAATTGATTCATTTTATTAATGAAATCAAGGAAAGATTAGAAACAAGTGATAATCCAGTTATAAAGAAACTCAAAAGAAAAAAATTAAAAAGTTTCGTAGAGATCAGTGATTTCAGAAAAAAACTCCATTTACCAGAATATTGATACGCCACCTATATCTTCTGAAGGTATGATGGAGAATAATCCATCTCCCAGTGATTATTTGATCAATAATGGGAATAGATCTAATACAACAGCACCCCGTGTAAAGGCTCTAAAAAGAAATCCTAGACAAATGCCGACAACCCAGAATAACAGAGGAGGGGCAACAAACAATGCCCCAGAGGCAGGAATAATGTTTTTTCTCAGCCCATGAACCCCCCCCCCCTAATAATTCAGGGTATAATGGTTCGTATTTGGTGAATATGCAGAATCGCTATGAACCTTTGGAAAACATGGGGAATGACTAGAATTTCCAATCTCCATGCCCCCCTCCTTTTTTAGGGAGAGGCATGAGAGGTCATCCCAGAGGACATGGTCGAGGGAACCGTCCCTGGAGAGGCCGTCCGTCGCAACCTTGTTTCCCACTCAATAAACAGGAATGGTGGAACCCTCCATGGTGGGAGAAACCATTCAGCCCAACCAGATTTCCAAGGACAGTGCGCAAATAGGTTGTAGAGCAGGACGCGGGGTCCAGCAAAAAAAGACGAAGGGAAATTCTGTTACATCTGGGATTGGTTAATATCTTGACCACTTTCTACAGATGAGTGTGGTGCACACAAAGGCTTATCTTAAAGATACCACAAATTTTTTACAACTACCGAAAGATGTTGTCTTCCCTGTGAATGCTGAGATTTATTTGGTAATGGCGGATGTTTCATCATTATACCCAATACCCAATACACAGCACAATGATGCATTATTGGCCCTTAATTGGGCTTTTTGCCAAAGGGACGACATTCCTTATATTCAGAAAAAGTTTTTAAGGATGGTTTTAGAATTTTGGCTTACGCACAATTATTTTTGGTACGATGGTAAATTCTATAGCCAAAGGAGAGGTGTAGCGATGGGCACTAAATTTGCGCCTAGTCTCGCTAACTTAAATTATGAGTGAGTGGGAAGACAAATGGATTTATGGTAGAAAGAGGAAATAACTTTTTTTTTTACCAACACTACATTGATGACCTGTTCTTTATTTGCCAGGGATCAGAGGCCTCACTAATTGAGTTTTCAGAATGGTTGAACACTAATACCATCAACATTAAATTGTAGTTTTGTTGGAGTAACGAACAAATCAATTACTTGGATTTAACCCTTATAAAAATCAAAACTTATTGCTCACCAAAGCATAATTTAAACCTACTGACCGCAATAGTTATATTCCAATCAACAGTGGACACCATCCACTATGGCTAAGTAACTTTCCAAAGGGTCAGTTCATGCGGATTCGCAGGAATTGCTCTTTGGATGCAGATTATGCCGTACAAGCACAGCAGATTATGAATCGTTTTGTGGAAAAAGGTTACAAACCTCAACATCTGGACATGAAGTGGGTGCTGTCGCACAGGATTCTTGTCTGGAGGTTAAGACAAAGCTCAAAGATAATAAACATGAATGGGACATTATTAGTAACTTCCATGAACACTTTAGAGATGTTGAATCTATTTTTAAGAGACACTGGAGTATTTTGAGAATGGATAAGACTTTGAGTAAAGCCCTTCCAGAGGTTCCTCCCACCAGACCTCAAATGTTTTGGGACTGAGCTGGCTTTTATGCCTGTAGGAAGTGTTAAGCGTGCCAGCAATTAACACCCATATCAGAGGTCTACAGTAAGTAGATTTAGATCTACGGCCATGGAGTTTAAAGTTAAGGAATTTATTTACTGTCTATCCACTCATGTTGTGTATGCTTTAGAGTGCCCTTGTGGCCTAATGTATATTGGCAGGACCAAAGGAACACTGGGCAAAAGGGTCTCTGAGCATATATATAACATTTTAATCGGTTATAAGGATCACAGTGTTTCACTTCATTTTAGACAAAAACATGGCAGGAATCCAGCTGGACTGAAGTTTTGGGGGATAGACAAGATACACCCCATGTGGAGGGGTGCCAACCTTGTTCGTGAGTTGTCCAAACGAGGAACCCAATGGATTTTTTTAACCAATACACTGAGTTTGAACGGAATGAACATTGATTTGGACTTAAATTGCTTTATTAGCGACCACTAGTCCCTCTGTTTTAGAACCTGCTTTACATATTTGAATGGCTTTTTTGATTATCAATGTATAGTTTTTATGCATTTAATGATTGAATATCTGGGTTAATATGCAGTTCATTTTAATTATGTATTCTATTATAGGGGTTTACCGTTCTGATACCCTTCTGATGGTCCATTTGCAGTCCCATTATCTATGAGACTTCATTTTTGTGTCATAATTTTATATGTAATGGTAATATTTTATTTTAATAATGTATATATAATGATTTACTATAGAATTTATACTATGTGACAATATTGGTGCCGCCCCCTCCCGATGCAGGTGTTGTCACTGCATCGGTACGGGGATGTTGTTGTGCCAATCCACTTGGTGACAGCTTTTCACACTTGTGAGGAGGTGTTGGCATCAGCCTTTTTCCCAGTTTTTACTATATTGCTTTTAAATTGTTTTTATAAGGTTAGGTACAGCTGTGAATACTCTCCAACATTTTGTTGAGTGTGGGCGATATATGTGGTATGAGGTATGAAGTCTGATTATGTTACATTCAGTTCACATGCTGTTGCATATATATGACATTGTGTATGCTGCAGCTTGTTATCAGCCATTGCCGGCCGCCGTGATGTTTGTGATGTTGTTTATGCCTCATTACATGTAGGGTTAACTACCCACCCTCCTTGAGTATTTAACAGAGGAGCTGTACCGCGTGGACACGCCCTCCGAAGAAGACGTGATGACAAAATGCGTATGACCACGCATCTCTAAATTCTTTCAAAAATCAGACAATGTGATTGTCTGGATTTGTTTCCACATTTTGTCTCTCATAGTTGAGGTATACCTATGATGACAATTACAGGCCTCTCTCATCTTTTTAAGTGGGAGAACTTGCACAATTGGTGGCTGACTAAATACTTTTTGCCCCACTGTATCTCATTGCGTACTGTTTATTCGGCAGCCTATGGTGACCTAGTCACACACCCTTGCTGCTCTGTAGTGGTTTGTAAGAAATCTTTAGAGGTAATGTCTCCCTGCATTCTATTTGTACAGCTGCCTGCAGTGACCTAGTCATGCATGGCCAATAACCCCTACCTGCTCTACAGTGGGGTGGTTTATGAAGTGACCCTCTGTATACATTTTGCACATTGTCATACAGTGCTCTGGTCATGCATGGTCATTAACCTTACCACACTACAGTGGTTAGTTGGTTCTGTCTCGTTTTTTTTATTTACCATTTGTACAGTGGCTTACGGTGAACTATTTGACCCCTATAGTTGACAGTCTGTGAGTATCCCTTGCTCATATCTTACTTGCACACTGTTGGTGGCCTATGGTGACCTAGACACAATGGCCATTGTCCCACCTGCCTTGCAACAAACCCATAAGCGCCTCTTGTGGGTATGTTTTCACTTAGGGCCATTTCACACCAGATGCAGTTCCGTGTGCTTTTTTTCTGCACTAAAAATGCATGCACAGTGTTTTCCATGTATTCCAATGGCTCTAGTTCACACCATGCAGTCAGTTTCCGGTCCATTTCTGCACAAGAAACTGACCGGAGACTGACTGCATGGTGTGAACTAGAGCCGTTGGAATACATGGAAAACACTGTGCATGCATTTTTAGTGCAGAAAAAAAAACGCACAGAACTGCATCTGGTGTGAACTGGCCCTTACTGTTGTATGACGGCCTGGAGTGCCTCAGTCAATAACAGCCTTTAACCACTTGGTGATTGGTACACTACCCTTGCAGTTTCTGTCTCCCTTCCTTATTATTTTGTTTGGTGGCCTAAGGTCATATAGTTATTGTCTTCTGTTTACCCCACCTTACCCCACCTGACCATGACCTAGTCATGGGGGGGGCAATTTACCACTTCTGTTCTGCAGTTGGTCAATGAGTCGCCTTTTAGATGTAGCTAAATCTTATGCAGGCTGTTGTGAGACAGCCTCTGCTGCCCTGGTCATGGGCGGCCTTTACTCCCCCCCCCCTCTTGTATTAAGGCCTTGGGTGATCCAGTAATCTATTTCTCTTGCTCTGTAGCTGGGTCCTGATCCCACCTTGTTGGTGCTGTGTGTGTGTGTATATGTATTGTATACAGTTGGCTATCTCTGTTTTTGTGTCATCTTGCCATGTTGGCTAACTCTGATTGTCCAGAATCCCTCTCTGTTTTTTGCAACAGCTTCTGTTTCACTGAGCCAAGTGCGTAGGTGTACCCTATCCTTTTGGATGAGTTGGTATGTGGGGATGTTTAGTCTTTAAGCATGAGTTCTGAGTCAACTGTTCTAGAGCAACCTGAGTCCTTAGGGGTTTCATCCTAATACTGATCTCCTGACCTTTGGACTTTTGTCACATTTGGTTTGGCAGACCTTCACACTGCTCTGATGCAGCTTTTCTCCCCAGGGATCATTAACAAGAGAGCATCCGCCCCATACTTGACTACTATACTTCAAATTTCCTGCAGGGAAACTGCCAGATCAGTCATTGCTCTCTCCATATTGGGGACCTTTTGGCCTCTGTAGAACTTGTGGCATGCCAACTGCATAACTATTTTCCCGGTGGTCTTACAACTCCTGGCTCGTTTTGCTGGAGTCTCTCAGCCTTTGTTGCTATTCCTTGGGCCTGTAAACTACACCTCAGGTCTTCCCAAGGTGCTATCCTCTGTTTTTGCTCTGCTTAAACTGTGGAGTAATGAATGACCCTCTTCCAAAAGTGTGATTTACCTTGGTAAGCCAACATCCATCAAACTGTGCAGACCTTCCTGAGATCCAGGAGAGGCCAGTGCTGGAACGGTTTAATTGCTTGGAGTATCTGAGTCTGACCCTAGTTTTTTCTCTGTTCAAGGTTTTTTCTATCTTCTGGACAAGCTCCAGCCTGTTAGCTCCCATGTTTGACCTGCACAGTTCAGGAGCCGGCTATCCTGTATTTGCATTGTCCTCTTTAAGGCAGTCCTATAGCCTCATTTTCACTCCAGACCATTGTTGCTCACTATTCTGACAGTGTTGCGAGATGAGGGATGCATTCTCTAAATCTTCTCATTCATGTATCTGGCAGGACCAGGCCCAGAAGTTGTTGCTAAATGCTTTGGTTGGTGCTGTTAACGATCAACAGTCTATGAAGCTGGGGAGATGTCCTAGGTATCCTTGTGGTCCAAAGTAGTTGTCTGTCAGTGAAAACTAACCTCTTAATCAACGCACCAGAACTGAGGGCACTTTAGTTATCGCTTCAATGCTAGAACTCTTGCCTGAGAGGTTACTCAACCTGGATTCAGAATGTTACAACAGTGGCTTACATTAACTATCAGGGAGTAATCTGATGTTTTTGAATTACAGGGACATGGACACAAATCTGATTTTGACCTGAATGGGATTTCTCATCCCAACCCTTACCACTATGCTTGTCCCTCATGTGGAAAATTGGCAGGTGGACTTCCTACGGAAGCCACGAACATTGGATTGTGCCCACTCCAAAGGATCAGCCCCAGCCTTTGCAGTGGATGATCTGGTGACTTTATTAATTCTATTTTCCCTGAACTATGCCCTCAAGGCTAAGGAACTGATTTCTCATAAGTCTATATTTGCTCTTGAATTAGGATTTTGATTGTACTGGAAACTAGGATTCCTATCCAGGCTGTAATCTGTGGGACAAATCCAGACTTCTTCAGGTCTGGATCAGCTTTGGACCATCAAGAGTCTATCCTAGGCCTTAGCGGTTCCTTTCAGAGGGCAACGCCTTTGTGGAGGGCTTTTTATGAGGGCTTGCTTGCAATAGTTCTTCCTGTATTTTTCCCAGAAATTCTGTTTGATGGTACTTGCACAGATAATGCTGAAGTAAATGACAAGCTAATGACAGGTGTGTTATAGATGGAAGAGAAGATAGGATCATGAATGATGTATTACATGACAACAGCAGTAACAAGACAAAGCGTGGATGTGGAAAGTTGTCTTGCTATGTGCATGTGAAGCTTGCTTCAAAGTACATTCAAATATTGTACATGGGAGGCTTGTCAGTGGTAAATAAAACTGAGAAAACTATTCACTAAATGACACAGATATTTAGTAAATAGGTGGAGATTTCATAACTGTGTAACTGCTGCTGCCTTTTATACGCAAACTGTACGTAAAGAGGAACTGAACTCTAGAAGCTGTTCCAAAACAAAGGCAGGCACAGGGAAAAGGACTAGGTACCAGTATTGACTGTGTTTCCCTGCAGCTGATCTTACCCTCATTACTGGCTTACCTGCTACTATGGCTATTGTTATGCCATTTATACTTCATTTGTATCAAAATAAAGCATATCTAAGATATTACCTTTGATCAATAACCTAGCTAATCTGTAGCTTTTCTTGTTCTAATATGCCAGCGGCTGTGTGATTCATTTTCAAATGTAGAATTTTTATATATCCCCATTTCTTTCTTCCTAAATTACAGTAGTATAATAGAATAATTTTAAGGACATCTGTCTTTTTGCGCCTGCACGGCTACTGAAAATCTCTATCCTTTTTACCCAGTCATTGGTTAGACCCTGAAAGGAAAAAAATTGTTGTGAGGATATAAATTTGCAGTGGAAGGATTCAGCACGTTGCCGCAGAATACTGTCAGTGCGAACTTTTTAAGTGACCCTGACGTGATAGAGAATCATAACTGTGCCTCCAATCGCAAACGTCTCGCCTGTGTATTGCAGTGGAGAGAGAGTGTGCTCACTTACCACCTCCTTTTGTGTCAAGCAAGGACCTGGAGCTAATTGAAATGCAGTGCTAGGGAGCTCTGCTGTAGCCTTCTTCGCTTCTTTCGCAGAGGGAAGAAAATGCTTTCTGTGGATCCTTTCTCGTGCTACTAGTGAAGCATCGACATTTGATGAAATGGCCCTAGAAGAGCTGATGAAGAGATTAAATGCTGTGTTTCATAATACTGGTAGGAGGAGCTGCATCTTGTTAATATTCTTAATGTATCTGTATTTTCCAGGTAAAGATGCTTGGGGATGCACAATGTCATGCATGGATTATCTAGCTTTCTAGGGACAAATGCAAGCACATGGTGCTTCTCATTTCAGTACTGCAAGAGTGTATATGAAGAGCTGAAGGGCTGTGATGCTGTAAGTTATGACAGAGTGAGTTCAGTGGATGAATTTGACGTGTGTGATTTTCAGGGTCTGTAAATACATTAGCTCATCAGTATTAAAGAAGCCATTTATTGTCTATGGGGTTGCAACATCTTTTTCCTGGGTTACATAGACCGGCCTGCATTTTACAACAGCGGTAATGATAATGCAATCTGTTTCATGCTTGTGCCATTTATCAGATGTATAAATGCCTGAGCAGACTGTGGTCTGAAGCTGCAGCCTGGTGTGTGAAATGAGGGAAGTATGCAGTACAGCTGGAGTGGGTGTAAATGTATATAATGGGGACAGGTAGAGAAATCAGTATAAGGGTCTCCCACCCCAGTCATAAAAGCATTTTTACCACTGGGACCTGTTTAGGTTACAACAAAGCAGTATTCTGAAAAATCTCAAGGTGTTTTGTTATAATTATCTGAACTATATAAAAAAAATCATTGTATCTGTAAGTTATGTTATTGCTGCCTTGTGACATCATTATGCTGCCATAATGTACTAGGCCTCCTGTTCTCATGAGTCACATGGGCTGCGTTGGCTTTAGTTACATCCTTGATCTTAAGGCTTGGTCCTTTGCATTAGTGACAAAACAGTTAAAGAAAGCTGTTCTTGAAGGAAATAAGCTTTCTGCCACTACTAACCTTGAAAAATGCTAGTTTCCTAGTTGTCACGCTGATCCTCTGGCTTCACTTTGAGTATTTTGTCACTGATCCCAAACAGGTATGGAACAGATAGGACACCTGACCTGTAGACCTGCTCCAGGTCAGTGACACAGAAAGTAGAGAAAGGGGCACTGCAAGCAGACAATGAGGGGGAGGCAAGCAATGGCAAGCAGGTTTTCATTTAACTACTGTTACCAAGGAAAGTAAAAAGCCAACATATTACTCTATAAACCTGAAATAATTTACAAAAGTGAATGGAATATTCTGTGCTGGAACCCAAAACGCACCTAATTTATTGAGGTATATTGTTTCTGAGCTGGCATTGCATAGGGTTCTCAGCATCAATTGAAAGATACCACCCAGGTCCTGCTGTGCAGAAAAAAAATATCCCAGACATAATGCTAAAGTTAGTTCATGTTCATGATTCACACAGTCGGCTAATGCTATTTCTCACTACACAGGCTGCAAAGTAAGAATGATGGCAGAAGTCAGCAGATTCACTTGTACAAAGATGAAGATCAGTATGAGCAGAACACATTATTAACAGTGTAATTGTGTTTTGAGTTACACATGGTACTCTGGAGAAAGGAGAAAATTAGAAAAGGGAATTCAGTAAACCGGCACATGTCCCTTCTCAGCACGCCATGCCAATTCCCAGCCATGCTAACACTGCCCACGATGTACCATACTGGAGGCCGTAAACAGTCTCACGTTTTTGTAATAATCATATCATGAGCAGACCTACTGTTTTCTAGAACTTAGGGACCATTTATGCAATCTATCTGGTAAATTTGTTATTTCCAGGTTGTTGTGGTCCCTGATTATAGTGATAGCCAGTCTTTGTTTCCATTGGTAACCAGTCCAGTGGCCAGAGTTTATAGTGGTAATTTCTTTCATGCTGTAGCAGTTGTTAATAATAATAATCATCCTACCAAGATGTAGATGTATTCACTCCCAGTGTGATGATCTAGTAGAGGTTAGTCCTTGGTTCCAGTGGTCATCAACTACTAGTGTCCACTTAGTAGTTGGCTTTCCTTAGCTGAGTGTTTTCATAGCATGACTGTATAGTTATATGGCTGCATGAATATATTACGTTTTTGGAATGCACTGTAAGGTTGACCTTGGGTATATACTAGAAGGTGAAGTTGGTTTTGTATTCGTTATCTATACGTACCTGTATTGGAAAAGTATGTGTGTCTGTGCACTGTGGACATCATTAATGTGAGCCTTTTCTTGAAGCACAGGACTGTTTGGCCATGGAACATTTGGCTTGACCACTTGGCATTTCTTCGAAGAGCAATCAGCATTGGCTGTCCA
This sequence comes from Lithobates clamitans, assembly GCA_037952925.1. Classification (NCBI taxonomy): domain Eukaryota; kingdom Metazoa; phylum Chordata; class Amphibia; order Anura; family Ranidae; genus Lithobates; species Lithobates clamitans. The sequence goes on along the minus strand of JBBGZY010001250.1, from coordinate 3,279,010 downwards.
ATGGTATTATAACACAGATTGCAATCATTTCTTAGTCCATTCATAATTAGTTATTGATCTTGTAATGTATGTGGGTACCTATACTGTTCATTAACCCTAGTGTACATGTAGGTAGGTAGTGGGCAATGCTGCCCCAGTTGGGAAGGTTAAGGTTAATTGTGTTTTCTGGGTCTTTTTTTGTGGGTTTTCTTGGGGAGTCCTTACTAGGAGAGACTGGGCCTTGCTCACTTGTTGCAGACCCGCTCACTGCTGTTGCCGGAGTCTGGATACCTAGTGCCATGTCAAGGTTGGAGCTCCCACTACAAAAGGGGATTACTGAGACTTACAGTCCTCCCTGAAGAATCCAAGCATGGATTCTGCCTATGCAGGCTTGCTGGGGCAACCACAAGCTTGAAGTTAGGGACTAGGGTTGTTAGAGAAAAGTCTGCACTTCATTTCGGACTACTGTGTGTATGGCATCATATTGATTGAAACTTCGCCTTTGCCTGGTCTGAAGTTACTAAAGGGGTTTAATGCAAGTAACTGTCACACATAGTAACAGTTCGAGTCACAAAAGACATCAGGGTATGAAGATAACAGTACAAGAGTAATACAGTGTGAACATAAAGTGGTTAGCAAGGGTAACGAAGGGTTCTCTAGTGGCCTTTGTTTTAAGTGTATACATGTGACAGGTGAGATAGTCTCTTGCAGCGAGCGAGAAGTTGGCAGCACTCCTTCTGCAGAGATCGGAGCAATCATAGCAATCGGAGCAGGCCTGCATCACTGGGGTGCTCAGCCTGTACACAGGTACAGAAGAGGAAGAGTTAAGTCAAGTGCATGTATCGAGTCCACGCTAGGTGCAGGGCGGGACCCCATACCGTTACTGGAAGGGAGGTATCGGTACTACTATGCTGGACAGGCAAGGGCTCTGTGTGCCCCTCTAAATGCACAAGTAGCAGTGGTGACATTTAGTACATCGAGAGAGTTTACTTAAGTCAGCCATCTGTTCCAGCAAAGGTACTCCATGTGTAATGCAGCGACCCTATCTAAAGTGCCTAGCGTAGCCCAGAAGAACCCCCCTTGGGGTAGTCCTCTCATGTGACTTTTGCTTGGTGCCCGACGGGGAGGGGAACATGGAGGACGTGTTATCCGCCTACCCTTACACACACACACATTGATGTTAAGGACAAGCATACAAGTCCATCTGTCTCTGTCTATAGACACCTGACTGACTGAGTATCCTATAGTTTATTACCTGTCTCAATGCTGGGATGGGTGGACTTTCATCCCTTGTGCATTGCCAGCATTACTGAGCAGAGATGTTAAGCAGAGTGACAGTTCTGTAATTACATTAATATGATAAAGATTCATCATCTGCATGTTTTACATTAGCTGTATGGTAGTGGAATCTAAATATACACAATGGCCCGGGTTTTGTTTAAAGCAGTTATTCATTGGTGTGAGTGCATGCTACTCAGTTTTTATGGGTCGTTGATTTATTTCATATATGAGTGTTTTTTGCATTGAATGCCTGTTGATTTATATAGATTTTTTTGACAGGTGCTTTTTATAGTAACAAACATGGCATAAGCAGGATGTTTTTTTCCATAGAAAGAGGTTTACCGCTCTAAAATTATGTTGGGTTTAGTCATCTTAGACCAGTGTGGTTTTTTTAACAGATTTTAGAACATATTTCAAAAGTGGCGCACTAATAAAACAGTGATAGTGAAAAATATTACAATATTATTACATGTTGCAATAATACTATAATGTGTCCATACAATTTTCTTTCTTTAAAGAATAACTGTGCAACGTAAAGTCCAAGTGCAAATAGAACAATATTAAGAATAAAATGCAAAATGAATGTGCAAAAATGTAATCCTCTTCAGAAATGTTCAAAAACAGCCATGTACTGTAGATAGTGAACGTCCATCACCATTACAACATCCTAGCTGTGACATCACCACCTCAATAAGAAATGCAGGTTTATCAAATTCATAGTATACTTTAATGAAAGAGAAGTCAGTAGAGCATATGGCCAAACACCTTAGCCAGGGTTTTCCTAAAGCTCTCCCATCATCCAGCAATGACATCCACACCACCGAACTCCAGCATCTTCCACCTCCCCTGACGACAGTCACTTCCCTGACAACGCAGCTGCTACAAGCCCTTTCACTCGATTGGACGCGGCCAAATTTGGTAAGCTTGCATTCTTATTGAGGTGGTGGTGTCACTGCTGGGATGCTGTTTTTGAACATTTCTGAAGAAGGTTACATTTTTGCACATTCATTTTGCACTTTTTTGCACTTTATTCTTAATACTGTTCTGTTTGCACTTGCACTTGGACTTTACTTTGCACAGTTATTCTTTAAAGGGTAACTCCACTTTCGTGGGGGAAAAAAAAAAAGCAAATAAAGAAAAAATAATATAGCGTGTACAATTGCGACACAAGTCACATTGTAATCGAATGTTAATAAAAATTACCTTTCTTTTTTTAGTCTGCAGCCGCTGTAATTTTCTAGAAATGCAATGCTATATGGCTACATGGACTTGTTCTGTACACAGAATGTGTACTGACCACTCCCCAGAAACATAATTTTCTGCTTTGTGTCACCAATTTTCCCAGAAGTCTGCACTAAGATAAGTCAGATTTCAGGCATCCCCTGCAACAGAAATGTAATTTTTGGAGAGATATTTCCAATAAGAATACCTCCTAAAGGCATGCAGGCCCAGCAGCTTTTCTCATTAGTGCTCTTCACCTGCCACAGCTGACTGATAATTATGAAACCACTCCCAGTAGACCAGGGGTGTCCAAACTTTTTTCAAAGAGGACCAGATTTAATGAAGTGAACATGCGTGAGGGCCGATCATTTTGCCTGACATTCTTTGAATTATTTAAATTCGGTCTAAGCACTAATACACTGCCCAACAAGAATTCTCTTGCCTTTATGGCTGTGTATGGTGAAGAGATGAGCTTGGGCATGTTATTTGGATACATATATATCTTTTGTGGCCCCCAACAAATCCCTGAGCGCCGCTCAGGACCAAAGATGAGCTTGGCGTGTTATTTGGATATACTGTATTTATCGCCGGTCAGTGCCCATCAATGCAGCCTAATCAGTGCCCATATGCAGCCTAATCAGTGCCCATATGCAGCCTCACCATTGCCATGAATGCAGCCTCACCATTGCCATGAATGCAGCCTCACCATTGCCATGAATGCAGCCTCACCATTGCAATAAATGCAGCCCTACCATTTCAATCAATGCAGTCTCACTGTTTCAATTAATGCAGCCTTACCATTGCAATCAATGCAGCCTCACCATTGCAATCAATGCAGCCTCACCATGGCAATCAAGGCAGCCTCACCATTGCAATCAATGCAGCCCTACCATTGCAATCAATGCAGCCCTACCATTGCAATCAATGCAGCCCTACCATTGCAATCAATGCAGCCTTACCATTGCAATCAATGCAGCCTTACCATTGCAATCAATGCAGCCTCACCATTGCCATGAATGAAGCCTTACCATTGCAATCAATGTAGCCTTATCATTGCAATCAATGCAGCCTTACCATTTGCAATCGATGCAGCCTCACCATTGCCATGAATGCAGCCTCACCATTGCCATGAATGCAGCCTCACCAGTGTCATGAATGCAGCCTTACAATTGCCATCAGTGCGTTCTGATCAATGCCCAACTGCAGCCTCGGAGGGGACAGGGAGGGGGCAGGACGAGCGCCAACAGACTACATACAGAAGAATCTCCTGTGTACTAGACATGTGCATTCGTTTTCGTCCGAATGCATTTTCGTCCGAATTTCAGGTATTTTCGTTATCGTTTTAACAAACGATAACGAAAGTGCAGAATCTGAAAAACGAAAGATCCGACATAAACAAATGCTTTATTTTCGTTTTCGTTGCTACAACAGTTCGATATAGATAGAAGATTCAACATGATGATGACAATAACAATCTGTGTCCATTGAACCTGTGGTCGAATGTGCCTAACCTTAACTCTATTAGTCCAAGATTATTCTACATAGAGAGAAAAGATTTGACATAGAGAGAAAAGATTCAACGTAGGGGAGAAAAGATAAATAAAAATAATGATGATGATGAATGTTATTGGCTGATTGTAACCAAAGAGGAGGAGCAGTAAAATAGCTAGAACTAAGTACACACGTACTTTGGCTTATGGTGTCTGTTGAAAGTTCTAAGAAGATTTGACGGAGCAGGTAAACTATACAGCGTCGTACAGTTTAGCTGCTCCGTCGAATCTTCCTTGAACATTCGACAGACACTATAAGCCTTTAATGACAGATTCGACCTTAGTTTGGATTTTCGGACGAATGCAATTTTTAACAAAAAACGAAATAAATAAAAACGAATTCCGGGAATAACTAAATACATTTATTTTTCAGACGAAAACGAAATTCCGAAACGAAATATTTCAGTGTGCACATGTCTACAGTATTTACTCAGTGGCCTTTTTAATACAAAGTTCCGCCTCCTATGATAGACAGGACAGTCGTCCAATGCCAGCCCAGGTGACTGGACTTCCTATTACAGATGCCGCCGAGTAAACAGGAGATTCTAATGTATGTAATCTGAAGGTACCTGTACCGCTTTCTCCGAGGCAGCGCCAATGAGTATGGTATATATCTTTTGTGGCCCTGGGGGCCGTAATAAACCAGAACGCAGGCTGCGATTGGCCCGCGGGCTGGACTTTGGACATGCCTGCATTAGACACACTCAGCCCAGAGGCACAGACAAACACACAGTGATTTCTTCAGAATAACAAAAGGTAGGAATCTGCAACAAAGGTTGTTATAATCCTTGCAATGTACATAGATCACCCAGGAGGGAATGTTTTTTTCTCAACAAAAGTGGAGTTACGCTGAGTTACACTTTAAATTAAGAAAATTATATGGACACTTTATAGTATCATTGCAACATTTAATTAATATTGTATAATTTTTTACTATCACTGTTAGCGCGGCTCTTTTGATTTTTAATTTGTATTTGCTGTGTGGTAATATCTCACAGCAGAGCCCCTGCTCTTTAAATTCATTAATTGTGGAGTTAATTTCTAAGCGCAGTTTTATTGGTTAGATTATATTTGATATATATATGCCACATATTTTGTAACAGATTATACATTTTATTTAGTTTGTGCTAATGCTCTCTGATAAATATTTAGGTGGATTTTCTGTAGAAAAACAGAGCGTGTGACAAAATCAACAGTAAGGCTTCCTGGTCTTGACATGTGGCCAGTGACAGGAGTACAGTACACCCTCATCTGAGGAGGAGTCACCATCAGGGATTGTCCCTTTTTTAATGCCCATACAAGCTTCTTTAGACCAAAAACATTGTCATACATTTTGTTTCACCCAATAGCACAAGCACTACGCATAAAAGTTGAGAAAATTCCAATATGTTTAAATATGGCACATTTAAACTAATGCACTGGGTAGCAGTCCAGTTGAAAATAGTCCTGCATACTGAATCACAATGCCCCATACACACGATAGGATTTTCCGGCGAAAATCCGAAAATGTTCTATGGGAGATTGTTGTCGGAAATTCCGACCGTGTGTAGGCTCCATCTGACATTTTCCATCGGAATTTCCGTCACACAAAATTTGACATCTGGATCTCAAATTTTCCGACAATAAAATCCTTTGCCCTAAATTCAGATCGTGTGTAGACCATTCCGAAGCACAAAGTTCCACACATGCTCAGAATCAAGCAGAGGAGCTGCACTGGCTATTGAACCTAATTTTTCTCGGCTCGTCGAACGTGTTGTACGTCACCGCGTTCTTGACGTTCGGAATTTCAAACAGTATTTGTATGACCGTGTGTATGCAAGACAAGTTTGAGCCAACATCCATCGGAAAAAAAACATGGATTTTGTTGTCGGAAAATCCTATCGTGTGTACAGGGCATTAGTCTGTTGCATTTTGAGTCCTTCAAAGCAGGTAAAATAGTTTGCTTCATTAACACAAGGTAGTGTCTGAAAGGCATATCTTAAAAAAATGGGCTTAACACACAAGGCATTATGGAATTTATGTTTGCTGGTTGTAATACAGGTATTCGGTGTAAACAAAATCAATTATCACGCATTTCTATAGACTCCATTCATATCTGATTGGTACATACAGCATATTCATATCTTAGGAGCTGTGACTTCAAACTTCTTCTCACTTATGTCAGTAATAGAACATGGTTAGCTAAATCTATAGCATTTTATACCTGCAGGATTTGCACATTGAATGTTAACCAAGGATTATTTCCACAATCAGAGGAAATGAAAGAAAATAAACTGTTCTGTTCTTGTGTTTCCTGGGACATGGAAAGGTAACCATCAAACAGACTACCTAGTGCAACTTGTTTCCTGATCGGGAGATTGCAGAATAACCTACAGGAAGTTTCTCTGTATCCATTGGTGAGGAAGTGCGTACTTGTTTCATTATTCTAGGCTGCGAATAGATTGTTTACATCCTGTTGCTCTGCTAAATATTTGATTTTCCTACCAACTGTTTGTAGCACAATATCAGCAAGATGTATTCTTCAAAAATTGTTTCTTGTCATATTTTTTTTTTTATGTGGCCATGTTTTCTTATCTTTCTTCAACAACTTCTTATTCTCAGTTTTCAGGTCTTTAAGCAGAAAAAATGTCAGGTCCCTAGAGTAGAAGACACAGTGCACTCACCTCTTCACAGACGCTTTCTTCTACGTACCCTTAATTCTAAAGCTGCAGCATCCATAAGACCAGTCGGCATTTGACACTACTGGGAGTGTTGCATGGCTATGTCCCCCACCGCATGCTGGTCCTTTCCTCTGACTTAATTGAAGTACAAATCCATGCCCCAAGGCTTAGAGGAAGGAACAATGGTGAATAGCAGGGGACACAGGCATCTGACACTCTCAGAAGTGATAAATGCTGAAGAATCTTAGGAAGGCTGTCTTCTGTTTTAGGGATCTGATAGTTTTAAATCTTTAGAGACCTCACAGGGTCTCTTTAAAGTGGAAGAAAAACACTAATAATAAAAATGTTCCCACCCCCCTCTTCCTACATATCCGTCATACCTTGTATAAAAAAAGATCTGTATGTTTACCTTTTTTTTAATCCAGGCCGGTCTGGTCACATGATCCTGCAGCTCTGGTTCTCTGCGCAAGGGAGCACTCAACAGTGGCTGTGAATTCCAGGACCTGTATTATCACCATGAGCTCACATGGCCCAGCCATCATCGGCATTCCCTCCTCTCCCCTGCAACAGCCACTTACTGACATGGGGAGCCGGAGCTGCAGGATCACATGACCAGACCAAAGCCAATTCAAAAAAGTATACACATCTTTTTTTACATAGGGTATGCAGGATAGGTTGAGGGAAGGGGTGGGGAATGTTTTTAAGAACAATTAGTGTTAGGGCTTTTCCACTTTAATGCTGGTTTTGGAGAGGATAGATAAACCCCTGAAAACTGGCATTATTTGAACAACATTGGTATAGTTTGTGCTGTATGTGGGTTGTAGAATGTTATGCTACCATCAAATCATATTTAATGCTTATGACCAAAAAAAAAAACCTACTGAATATGTGGTTACAAAGAAATGCAGGTGGGCCTCCCTGGAGCAAAAGTGCTGCTACATCAGCAATGGCACATATAACTATAAATTTCTTCCATGGAACTTTAAAGCAGCAATACACAGTATTTATTATAACATATACTTTATTTATGCAATGGCAAAGAAGACACTACTATATACAATAATACTCTGGCATTTTATATTAAAAACATCACAAAAAGGCACATATAACCCGTGAGATTTAGGCAGAAAGATAATGTGGTGTGAACTTTGTTATGCCAATGAATACCCCAACACGTTTCAATTGACCTTCATAATCTTCATCGGGGGGCAACAGGGTTATTTCTACAAAGGCAAACAACATAAAACAATGACAGAGCATATACTAATAATATAAATATCCAAAACTACAGTACAGTATTTTTCTTATTTTCCCAAATAATATTCTGGGCGACTCTGTATGTTATTGATATTCCGTAATTATGAAAAAAATACTGTACTGTAGTTTTGGATATTTATATCGTGTTCACATCGATCACATGGTACCGTGCACAGGCTGATACACTGGTCTGTCAGACACAGCGGGTCACAGATCACCAAGGGACGATCCAAGGAGGACATCATTTGAACTTCACCCAGGATAATGGGGGTTAAAATCATACAATTGTATTTTATGACATATGCAAAAAAAAAATTTTTTAGAAACCATTTAAAACAATCCCATGCAATTTAGGCAAAACTTTAAACCATCAGTGACCACAAATTTTGCGAATATATCCCATCTAGCCTCTCAAAAAACACCTCTAAATGTGGGTATACCTGCATACCATACCCGTGTACACAATATATAAAGTTATATATTGCTGATTGCCAGATCCACTTCATGCACATGTATTTAGCAGAAGGCTGTATTCTCAATGTGTTTCGCTATCTGCTTCTTCATGAGGTCAAGGCACTACGTGTATAGAATAAAAAATGGTAATGGAGACCTAGGTGTTGCATTCGCTTGCTAGAACAGACACTCCCCCCATGTGGGGGCTTTCGAGGAGGAAAAAGAGCACTTAAGAACAGCCTACAAGTCCTTAATTAAGTTATTATATCTAAGGTATAGCCTTTAGCTATGACTACTCAACCTGCGAGAAAATACATATATTAGACCTAGTATATCTAGTTGTTCCCCCAATATCACATTGTTCAGATGTGCTATGATCAAATTTACACTGGTGACCTTCAGCAGGTCTCCTCCACCAGTTCAAGAATGGATAACTACCCTAAATATAGCAATAATGGCCCTCTTTCCATAGAGAGAAGCTCTCTCTCATAAGTCCACTTTATTGCAGAGATACTGAAATGGGGAAGTGGCCTTTGGAAGAGGTGTGAAGAATCCTATAAACCTGCCTTTGATCGGTAGTACATGGACGCTATCTGTGGTAAAATATTTCTGGTTCTGAATAGCCACAAAAGCAGTTTGGTCTTTTTAAATTATTTTATTTATCATAGGCCAAATACAGTCATCTATATATATGCAAAAAACAAAGCAATGAAAATCATTATTACTCAGACAAATAATTCACAGAGTGCTGTAGGACAACGCGCATCACACACTATGCATTAAACATAGAAAAACTGCGTGTTTGACAGTTCTGAAAATGACAATCTAACACATTTCCCCTTTGGGGGGAACAGAGAGAACACCCTACATATAGTTTTCTGAATTCTGGAAACAATGTCTAAAGAAAAGACCAAACGAGAAATAGGGAAAGATGAGGGGAAAAAAGAGAGGTGGGGGAAGGATAAGCAGTTCGATCTTAATAGTTTAAAACAAACTTAGAAGGGAAGAATGAGATTTTTGTAGCAGCTGGTGTGTTTCAATCTCACCTTGAGTAATCTGAAATAAAGAGTCTGATGGTTTGTGCTTTAGCCCACCAATATATATTAAAATGATATAATTAGTTTAATGTAGACTGACCTTTTAAATATTGTATGTGGCTTTTAAACACACATGTGGCAGTGATCTTTAGCATCTTCTAATTAGCTACAGAGTGGAACGGCTGTAAGCACTTCCTTTAGCGCAATGCCTAAACCTGTGGACAATGCTCTCTGACCATACAGTATAAACATCAAACAAGGCTCTCAGCCAGCTTATTAGATCAGTTATTTACATTACTGCCCATAGTTTTTGGCCGTAGTTCTGGGTCGAGCAATGACCTGGCTCACATGAGTGTTATTTTGTTTAATTATTTATTAAATCATGGCAAAAACAGCCTCAAAAGACCAGATTGTGACTGACATTAGACTGACATCAGAAGATTGTCAGCCATGCAGGCACAATCTGACTGCACATAAAGAGACAGCGATACCAGGCCATTGATTTCAGCAAAAATCTTCCCACTAGTTTAAATATGCATTTAAATATTTTATGCATGTTATGTAAAACACTCCCTTGTGTAGACATCCAAAAGCTGTGAGACTGCTGTTGGGCCCCACCATCTTGAATGTGATGTAAGCAGCCCCGGCAGACTCAGCTGCCACTCAAGTGACATTCAAGAGCAGTCATTTTCAATTAAGGTTCTGTGGAATCCTAGAGTTCCTCTAGAAGTTGCTTGATTTTTATCTAATTGACCCCTCATTTGTTGGTACCTGCATAATTCTGGGGCTAATGCAACTTGGTAGAGTAAGAAGGCATGACACTAACAATCTTTTATCTGTTATGCCCTGTACACACGGTCGGATTTTCCGATGGAAAATGTGCGATCGGAGTGTGTTGTCGGAAATTCCGACCGTGTGTGGGCTCCATCATACATTTTCCATCGGAATTTCCAACACACAAAGTTTGAGAGCTTGCTATAAAATTTTCCAACAACAAAATCCGTTGTTGGAAATTCCGATCGTGTGTACACAAATCCGACGCACAAAGTGCCACGCATGCTCAGAATAAATAAAGAGACGAAAGCTATTGGCTACTGCCCCGTTTATAGTCCCGACGTACGTGTTTTACGCCACCGCGTTCAGAACGATCGGATTTTCCGATAACTTTGTGTGACCGTGTGTATGCAAGACAAGTTTGAGCCAACATCCGTCAGAAAAAATCCATGGATTTTGTTGTCGGAATGTCCGATCAATGTCCGATCGTGTGTACGGGGCATAAGGCTCACCTTACAGCTTACAATCTGAATGTAGGATCTCTGTGCAATCAACTTTAGATTTACATTCTCCATTAGGGTTTCCCTAGACGTTGCTAGGAGTTCCTTGATTTGTGACTAATTGACCTCCTATTTGTTGGTACTTGCATAATTCTGTGGCTAATGCCACTTGGTAGAGTAAGAAGGCATGATGCCAACAATCTTTTATCTGTAAGGCTGTACAATCAATTTTAGATTTGCTAAATCTATGTAATATAGGAACCCACCTATTCTATCCAGTCAATCTGTGTCCAGCAAGAAAGATCCTTTCACTACATACCTTTTTTATAGGTCTAGAGGAGATTTTACAGATTGTAGGGTGTATAGTTAGCCTAATGGTGGCATTATGTCCACTACTGTAAGTGGGCATTTTCCCACTGACCCTCAATGAATTGGTTTTAGCAGGGGATCCTTTCAAGGGTTCCTCAGGGGTAAAAATGCTGAGAAAGGCTGCTCTATTGTACTCCCTTTTGCTGCCCCCTGGTAGCTACATAAAAAAACATATAGTAAGGTGAAGGGAGGAGCAGATGAACTGGGCTAGCACAAAGAGTAAAAAAACACTATTCGAAGAAGAGTGGGCTATGACGTGCAAGGGGGAGTGGACTGTCCTAGGGTACTGACCCTCCTAAAGTAGTTAAAGCAGAAGGTAAACCGTGTTTAAAAAAAATAAAACAAATCTGTTCCCCCCTGCAGGGTAATGTCATAATGTGCTATTGTGCATTTCATACTAGCACATTATGACAGACTTATCTGTGAAACGGATCCCTCCAGCGGTGCCCTGTCACTGCTGACAGGGAATCCATCTTCACCTGGTTTTTCTTCCAGGTTCATGGGCTCTGCATGTGCATGAGTCACAGCTCTCTCAATGGATGACATGGGAGGTTGAGGACAATGTAGGACACTGTTGAAGATTAGAGTCACCATGAGAGGGATGGAGACTCTGCAGTAGGCCGGGGGGTGTTGGGGTGCACTGTGGGACACTGTTAGAGATTGGCTGCACTATGTGGGCCACTGTGGGAGGCTGGGCAACGATGTGGAATGTTTAGGGGCTGAGGGCCTTGTAGAAGGTTGAGATGGCACTATGGGAGCTGGGGGCACTATGGGAGGTTAGGGGATCTCCATCTGGCTGTAGCTTTCATGGGGTCGGGGAGGTAGAGTGGGGTCTTAATGCAGCAGATGTTTTCACCTCCCTATCCCCACTCACTTCAGACTTGCTGTAGGAGGTTGAGGTCACTTTGGGAGTTTTGAAGGGCACTGGGTGGAGGAAGGGGAAACTATGGGAGCTAGGGGGCACTGTAGGAGGCTGGGTGACACTGTGAGAGCTCTATGGGTGGTTGGGTGGCACTGTGGGTGTTTTGGGGCAACACAGGAGGTTGGGGGACCTGTGGGGGCTTGGAGATCCACAGTGACATGGGGCACTATGGGAGGTTAGGGGATCCCCAGGTGGCTGGAGGCTCTCAGGAGGCTAGAGGGGCACAGTGGTGGAATGCAAAAGATATTTACCCCTTCTCCATTCCCCCACTATCTTCAGACCATACTGATGTCAGGTCTGCTGCTGCTCATCCTCAAAGGCGGCCTTAAAGCGGTTATAAAGGCTTGATTTTTTTTTTTTTGTAAAATAACAAAAATGTTACACTTACCTACACTATGCAATGGTATTGCATAGAGCTGCCCCTAACCTCCTCTTCTAGGATCCACCACTGGCACTTTTCTGCTCTTACTTTTCCGTTTTTTATGCTGTTTTCTTACAGCTTACTGGGGGTAGATATGCAGGCTCAAGAGCACAAGAGACTTGCCTGAGACCAGCGCCATCACATCGCATGCACAGGGATGAGGCGTGTCAGCTCTCACTGCCTGGAAAACATAAATATTGACTGGCATTGTGTGGTGTCTTGCAGAGAACTTCCTTGTATAGTCTGTGCAGTGTTCTGTGGTCAACTTCCTTATGCCAGTGCTGATGTTGACTGCATATTCGACAGGTGCGTCAGAGAGGCTCGCTCTGGATAACATAAATACTGTCCTGATGACATCAGTGTGCCCAACAGACATGCCCAAGCTGTGCCTGTGCTGGAATGCTTAGGGGGAGGTATAAGCTCAGCTCTGATTGAACTTCAAAATAGAAATGCACACAAATTGGGCTTCAAACAGGGGAAGCTCAAAGGCAACTATGGGAGAAATAAAGATGTTTTTCTCTATAGAATTGTACTGCGTTTCTTTTCACAACCAAAGAGAATTCATTAAGAATGGATTTTTAGGCCAGGATATAAAGTATTATTCCTAATTAGATTTCTTCTTTAAAGGCTAAGTCCACCTTTAAGAAAAATAAAACATGTATTTTTGCAGGGGAAAAAAGGTGCATTTATTATTTTTTCACATAGGAGCCTGCAAAGCATTGCACACGCAATTAGTCGATCGTGGGTGCAATGCCAGGCTCCTGCAATCTGCTCCTCAGGCTCTTTGTCTGTACTAAGGAGTAAGGCTAGCAGTTAAAGAGCTGTAGGAAGTGTCAATGGACTACAAGTGCAGAAATCTCCACAGTTCCAGTGAGGGAAAAAAAGTGTTTGGTCCCCTGCTGATTTTGTACGTTTGCCCGCTGACAAAGAAATTATAAGTCTATAATTTTAATGGTTGTTTTATTTTAACAGTAAGAGACAGAATAACAACAAAAGTATCCAGAAAAACGCATTTCAAAAAAGTTATAAATTGATTTGCATTTTAATGAGTTTAATAAGTATTTACACTCTTCGCAAAACATGACCTAGTACTTGGTGGCAAAACCCTTGTTGGCAATCACTGAGTTCAGACGTTTCTTGTAGTTGGCCACCAGGTTTGCACACATCTCAGGAGGGATTTTTTCCCACTCCTTTTTGCAGATCCTCTCCAAGTCATTAAGATTTCGAGGCTGACGTTTGGTAACTCGAACCTTCAGCTCCCTCCACATATTTTCAATGGGATTAATGGAGAAGTCCAGCCTAAGCACGTTAGGCTGGGCTTCTCCTATGGGTCACAGGATTGCAATTTGTTTTGCACTCCTGTGACCCGTTTTCAGCAGAGAGCAGACAGTCCAGGCATCGGGTCATCGCGACAAAGTCTGGATCCGCCAGGTGCCTGGACTGATGACCGTCTCAGGCTCTCAGCGAGACGCTGAAAGCCTGAGATGGCCACTCTCCGTTCCTCCACAGCTTAGCGCTTCAGTGAGCATGGAGGAGCAGAGTGGAGAGCTGCTGATTGACAGTCAGCAGCTTTCTGCTCGGGGAGCTGTGAGAACCGAGCCATCGGCGATGTTCGATCGATCGGTTCTCAGTGCAGAGGCGTCGGGGGACAGATGCAGCATCTGACCCATGCTGCATCCACCTAGGTAAGTTTAATGGAAGAAAAACCCCCAAATACAGCTCTTTTAAGGTCTGCAGACTGGCTAGGCCACTTCAAGGCCTTTAAAGTTCTTCTTCTTGAGCCACTCCTTTGTTGCCTTGGCCATGTGTTTTGGGTCATTGTCATGCTGGAATACCCATCCACGACCCATTTTCAATGCCCTGGCTGAGGGAAGGAGGTTCTCACCCAAGAGTTGATGGTGCATGGCCCTGTCCATCGTTGCTTTGATACGGTGACGTTGACCTATCCCCTTAGCAGAAAAATACCTCCAAAGCGGGTCTTTGGTCTTGGCCATGGTGGAGCGATTGGAATTTGATTGATTGCTTGATTGGTGTCTTTTATACAGGTAACAAGCTGAGATTAGGAGCACTCCGTTTAAAAGAATCTTGCTGATTGATAGGAGCTACTTATTCTACTCATTAAAATGCAAATCAATTTGTAACTTTTTTGAAATGTGTTTTTCTGAAAATTTTTGTTGCTATTCTGTCTCTCACTGTTAAAATAAACCTACCATTAAAATTATAGACTGATCATTTCTTTGTCAGCGGGCAAACATACAAAATCATCAGGGGATTAAATACTTTTTCCCTCACTGTATATTCCACTAAGAACTACAAACCCATTTGACGCCAATTTCAAAAGTGGGGAGAAGAATCTTACACTGCAAGGATGGAGTGATATTTTTTTGCAGGTTTACAAAACGGTCATACTGCAGCTGGATAATAGGTTTCCCTTAAAGGAGGGTTGCTCAAACTTTTGAACAGCAAAGGCCACTTTAGTGATTTGGTAACTGGTTGCAGGCTACAATGAACAGTGGGGTTTTACCACCCCCGTAATATAACTTTAAGTTGATGCAACAGCTTATTTGTTACCCTCACTGTTAGTTCTGCCTTATGTGAACCACATTTCTTAGCAAAGCCATGCTATATTGCAGGGGTTTATTCAGAACTATTGAGTAAAAGATATGTGTATATACTCTTCCCCCAACAGAAAATGTTTTCACAGTCTTGGTATTCTGGATTGCATTAAAGTAAAACATTATGTGTCTAAATCTATAAAACAAAGTATAAACGTATTTCTGACATCAGTACTGTGGAATGTCTGTCTGTAAAGGGCCTTTTGGGTCACCTCAGAAAACAGAATAAAAGTATTTAAGTTTAGCTGCACTTTTCGTAATCTAGCCCCTTCTCTTGGCAGCTGGCCTATGTTTCATTGTGAATATGCATATGTGGTCTGTACATCCATATGTGTTAGATTATTTAAAGTATACACATAGAATAAAAAAATGTAACCTCTTATGCAGGGACACTGTTAGAAATCCCAGCCCACCTAAAGCCCCCCCCCCTCCAAAAAATATCAAAAGAATATTTTTGTTAAAAATACAGTAAAATCATTATTAGTGGAGACAAACACAAGATAACTTACAAAATTGCTGCTAAATCTAAAGAATAAATCTGTATTGAGGTAATAAAAAAAGCTGTGTGTGTGAATGATGTCTCGGGGCTCATTCACATTAGCGCTGTTTCCTGTACAATGTGAATCCGTGTTTTTTTTTTTTTTTTTAATGAGGCTGTAGCTGTGTGCAGGTAGCCTATGTTACACCATGGAGAAGCCGCAGCTGTACAAACACAGCCACAGGTCCCAATTTGACAGGCATGTGGGTGCAGGTGTATGGCCCCGAACAGAAACTGTGTGCATTCGGAGCCACTCTCCCACACCTATCATAATCAGAACCTGCAGCTTGTCTGTCACCATAACAAACAAACCGCTCATTTATGTCGCATGGGCCAGAGAACCAGTGTGAATGAGCACTTAATGACATATTTTTTAATTTTGTTATTTTTTTAAATATTTTTTGTCATTGTCTTGTGTATCAAAAAATCAGTGTTCAGGATCCCTTAAATAAGAATATGCACCCCTTGTATTGGTCCTAATACATTTAATTTCTGAAAGCTGTATTTTGTTAACTGTTGGATAATGTGCATTTGGGCTT
The DNA here is from genome assembly GCA_037952925.1 of Lithobates clamitans. NCBI lineage: Eukaryota > Metazoa > Chordata > Amphibia > Anura > Ranidae > Lithobates > Lithobates clamitans. The sequence continues at coordinate 3,262,894 of JBBGZY010001250.1, read as the reverse complement.
TTGCAGTAAAGCAGTTCAAAGTTCAGTAACCCATAGCAACCTATCAGATATCTCATCTTGAAGTGTTAATAAACCCAGGACCCTGCATTCACTATATCTGGTTTCCCACAGTGCACAGAACATGGAAATGCAATTATATTAGTAAACATAAACTGCTAAATCCCTTTTCTCTTCAGCAGTATATAGCAGTCTTGTGACTTCTATCAGTTTCTGGTTTAAGCTTGTAGGAGGAGGAGTTTTAATTCTCCTGTGATTGTCTTATGAGGCTGCAGGACCCCTGACCCTCTGTCTGGACACTGATTGATGGTTACTGCTGATGCTGACACTGCTGATTAGCCCTGTGCTGATCACATGCACCCTAAGGAAAAAAAAAACTCTCTAGCAATACACACCAAACTGAGCATGTGCAGAGTGACTCCAAAGGCTCTGTCTTATCAGGAGATAGATTGGGGACAGTGTAAAAAGGGGAGGATCAGAAAAGACAGGATCAAACAGCCTTTTTATACTTTGTGGAGGATTAACCCCTTAGGTTCCACAGTGAGTATAACAAGCATTCTTGACTGCATATACAAACTGATTTTACTGTTGTAGGTTTAGTAACACTTTAACTGAACTGACCAAAATTAAATTTGATTGGTTTCTATTGGGGTCCTGCATGTTTTCTTTATCACTTCTGGATAAACCCCATTTTTTTTTCTTTTATCCAAAGTGAGCGACATAAATTTGTTTTCCGTGTCCTTTCAACAAACCTTTAGAAGACTGAGGCATATGGAAAGCATTCTTTTTCTCCTGTGCTCTGCTAATGTGATAAACAGTTCTATTTCTGTAACTCTGTCACCTAGGAAATAAGTATCATTTGCAATGGAATCCGTTGGGATTATGCAGGTGTCCTCAGTAAAGACCTGTTAGATGCCTAGCTAGTTTATACTCTTGCTGTAAGTGTAGAATTTAGTGATTGCAATCAAACCCCTCACTGAGCTAGGCATGGCTAAGCATAACAATGGACATTGCAGTCTTTGCCAAAAAAATTAGACACATTATTTTCCCCTTTGTCTTTTATTTTAAACAAACCAGGGCAGCAAAAGCATCAGCCATCCCTGTGATCTCTAAAGGCAGAGAATCATTTCCCTCCCTTCCTTCCAGGCATAGCTGTTTTCTTGAAGTTCCTTGGGAATTTCTTTTACACTATTCTCCCTCCTCCAGACCTTGCACAGTGTCTCGCAAAAACATCTTGGGTTTTAACTTTACAGCAGCATTTCACTCTTCAGAGACTTAAACAGGACCATCTGTCTGTTTCAGGAAAGAACATGCCCGTGTCGTAATGTTTGACCAGGTTATTGATCTGATTTTGTGAATTGGCGTCAGATGGCACAGTCCATGACCTCTAGTGATAGGAGGTGAACGGTGGCTTGTGCGGTTGTGAAAGATCTGTGAGATATTAGGTTACTTTCTGAATGATTTTCCTGTATCCACAGTGGGTGCCGGCCCTTTGTAAGATATTTCTGATTTGGAAACCAAAGAGGGTCACCTTGTACCCGAAGAGTATGCTAAGTACACAAAGAAGGAAGAGATGTTCAGCTATTTAACTTAAATGGAAAATGGATTAGTGATGCCAGTATTGGAAGTTCAGCATAATCATTTTTTTTTTTAGTTCTTTTTCATTTTTGCTGTTGGAAAGAAAACAGAATACCTTGTTTCATTCAGTTGGAATGTTAAAGCATCCTCGTGGTTTACACTAGACGAATTGACTTTTGATATTTCATTGGAACTGGTCATTTTAAAGCCCTTTTCTTTTGTTTGCATCGTGGAGTTCATAGATTCTTCCAAAAGCAGTTTATACTAGAATGACAGTGTAATCCCAGAAACACTTATGTCGTTGCACAGATTAAGAGAAAGACACGAGGGTCATGGTAGTAGATCATCGCCCAGAGTCACTCAAGTCCTTCACAATGCGTTGTCTTCTATGCGCCGCTCACTGCCCAGGAGGGGCTGGAGGAAAAGCTCTCATCAAGCATGTTCTGGTAAGGTACCTCTTCTGGTAGATATTCATGGCTATTCAACGGTTTCTTGCATACCTCATTTATTCTTGGCTATGTATTACATAATTTAATCTAAAATCTATGTTGCAGATTCCTGAAAGATTGCATTTTTACAAGTTATTGATTGATTGAGTAATAATGAATAAGCCCTATTATATGCAGTAGGAAAAATAGGGTGGCGATAGATGGAGTTTTATCTGGCGATTCCTGCCAGGTCCACGAGTTGTCAGAGTACCAGGATCAGCCTCCATTGTTGCCCAATGGTGATAGTAGATCACACCCAGTATTCTCCTACTTTATTGTTCTAAATGGAAAGATCAGACCCACTTGCTGGGATATATTTAAGTTAACTAGCTGATTTTTGTATAATGAACGCCACTGATCAGTTCCCCAAGTGATTAGAAAAGTTCAGAGTTGGTTGCATTCTTACTATTATCAGGCCCTTTATGGTCATTTAATTTTTCTTTTAAAGTTTTCTATGTTAACACAGAAGGAAACTCACACAGAGTGTTTGTACCTGTAAGCATAATGACAGTTTAGTTTAAACACTTTTGAGGATTGTTCAGAATTGCAGAGTAGATGCAAGACTGTACAGTGCTTTGCAAAAGTTTTCACCCCCTTGGCATTTTTCGTGTTTTGTTGCCTCACAACCTGGAATTAACCTGGATTGTTTGAGGATTTGCATCATTTAATTTACAGAACATGCCCACAACTTTGAAGATGTTTTTTTTTTTTTATTGCGAAGCAAACAAAGTAAATGTGCATAACTATTCACCCCTCTAAAGTCAATACTTTGTAGAGCCACCTTTTGCGGCTATCACAGCTCCAGGTCACTTTGGATAAGTCTCTATGAGCTTGCCACATCTTACCACATCTTACCACTGGGATTTTTGCCCATTCCTCCTTGCAAAACTGCTCCAGCTCCTTCAAGTTGGATGGTTTGCGCTTGTGAACAGCAATCGTTAAGTCTGACCACAGATTTTCTATTGGATTGAGGTCTTGGCTTTGACTAGGCCATTCCAACACATTTACATGTTTCCCCTTAAACCACTCAAGTGGTGTTGCTTTAGAAGTGTGTTTGGGGTCATTGTCCTGCTGGAAGGTGAACCTCCGTCCTAGACTCAAATGGCAGTTGAATCTCTGTTCCTCCAAACGTAAAGAGTGTCCCCTTGTCCTTTGTAATGATCTGAAAGTCAATAACGCTACACCAAGTTCACCATATGGACCACCTCTATATTTATACATCATTTCACATCCACTACTAAGTTGCACCAGTATATTCCTGAATCAGTGTTACCAGGTGTCAGTGACCACAGTAATAGCTCCCCGAGTATTATGGTAGTGGTAACGCTATTCCAAACCATGGCATGGCAATGCTGTTAACAACCCCCCCCCCCCTAATCTCTCCCTTAATCGGTGATCAGTGGCAGTGCTGTTAACCGCTCTCCCTACATTGGTGATCAGTGGCAACCCCCTGAGTGTTTATTTACCAGAGCATCCACTCCTGCTCTCACCTTGATGACGTTGAGCCAGGACTACTGTCAGGATCACTTTGCTTAGTGATCAGCAATGGCTTTAATTCAACCCCTGGTGCAGGAACGCAGACAGCATTCCAGTACTTGGCATCCTAATACACCCTTCAAACTGCCCAACACGCAACAGGCCACACAGAGAGTTGACATGCCTCATGTTGGGCATCAGGGTTCTAAACTGCCCAGGCAGCATTTATTTGGTGGAATACTTAGTAACAGATCTGAAAATATGTGGAATTGTGGTTGGTTATTGTCCAGTCCTTTCTAAGAATGACTTCCATAACATTATGAAGTGTTTAGTAATGTACTTGAAAAAACAAGAAAGGTATGAATATCACTGTTTCCTTGGAGACTTTAAAGTCATATGGTAAATGTATTACTAGACGATACCAGCATTTTTTTGTCACTACTTCATCACCCTGAATGACCTTAGACAAACAACTTGCGGATCGGAATAGCATTGATTAAATCAATTTGAATTTTATTTAAAATCAAGAATAGTAAAAGGTAAGGGGTATAAACAGTGGCGTAGCGTGGGTTGTCAGCATCCAGGGCAAGGCAAGTAATTTGCGCCCCCCTAACCTGCGGACTTTTAGCACTCCCCGAGTCCCTTCAAATACAATAGTACTGACCAACCTGATTCCAACACAGACCTACCTGATTTGTATACTGACCACTACACTAACCTACTTGATTTCAACACTGACCAACCTGATTTTTTTACTGACCATTACACACTACCCTGACCACTATACTATACTGTCCACTACACTGAGAACTACACTGACCAGTGACCACTATACTGTCCACTACACTACATTGACCACTATACTGGCCACTACACTACACTGACCAACTATACTGACCACTACACTACACTGACTAACTATACTGACCACTACACTACACTGACCACTACACTACATTGACCACTATACTGACCACTACACTACACTGACCACTATACTACACTTACCACTATACTACACTTACCACTATATTGACCACTACACTAACCACTATAATGTCCACTACACTACATTGACCACTTTACTGTCCACTACACTGACCACTATACTGTCCACTACACTGAGAACTACACTGACCACTACACTGACCACTACACTACACTGAGAACTACACTGACCACTATACTGTCCACAACACTACACTAACCACTATACTATACTGTCCACTACACTGAGAACTATACTGACCACTACACTAACCACTATACTGTCCACTACACTACACTGACCACTATACTATACTGTCCACTACACTGAGAACTATACTGACCACTACACTGTCCACTACCCTACACTGACCACTATACTATACTGACCACTATACTATACTGTCCACTACAGTGACAACTATACTGACCACTACACTGTCCACTACACTGCAAACTATACTGTCCACTACACTGCACTGACCACTATACTGTCCACTACACTACACTGACCACTATACTGTCCACTACACTACACTGACCACTATACTGTACACTACACTGACCACTATACTATACTGTCCACTACACTACACTGACTACTATACTGTCCACTACACCGAGAACTACACTGACCACTATACTATACTGTCCACTACACTGACTACTATACTGTCCACAACACTGAAAACAATACTGACCACTATACTATACTGTCCACTACACTGACCACTATACTACACTCACCACTATACTACACTGTCCACTACACTACACTGAGAACTACACTGACCACTATACTGTCCACAACACTACACTAACCACTATGCTATACTGTACACTACACTGATTACTATACTGTCCACTACACTGCACTGACCACTATACTGTCCACTATACTATCCACTATAGTACACTGACCACTATACTGTCCACTACACTACACTGACCACTGCACTGACCACTATACTGTCCACTACACTACACTGACCACTATACTGTCCACTACACTACACTGACCACTATACTGTCCACTACACTGAGAACTACACTGACCAGTGACCACTATACTGTCCACTACACTACACTGAGAACTACACTGACCACTACATTGACCACTATACTATACTGTCCAGTACACTGACCACTATACTACACTGTCCACTACATTGAGAACTCTACTGACGACTACACCACACTGACCACTACACTGACCACTACATTGACCTCTATACTGACCTCTATACTGTCCACTACACTACACTGGCCACTATACTGTCCACTACACTACACTGACCACTATACTGTCCACTACACTACACTGACCACTACACTGATCCCTATACTATGCTGACCACTATACTGTCCTGCCTACAGTAACTCTCTCTCTCTGCCCTGCCTCTCCCCATTCCCTAGTCCATGTTCATCCTCACCTTCCTGTCCTGCATGATTGGCCCGGACTCCAGAGGATAGGAGGAGGAGGAGAAGACCGGCCACGGCGGCTTTTCATTACTTGTCTCCCCTGCGCTCTGGCCGTCATGTTCAGTGTCTGGCGGCCTGTGATTGAGCGTATGGGGGTCATGTGCGGAGGGACTTCAGGAGCAACCGCGATTGTGGACAGGCAATCACAGACACTGAACATGGCAGGCGGAGCACGGGGGACACAGGAAATAAAATTAGGAGGAGGCAGCCAGTAGTGACGCACACTGGCGCAAATTTTTTTCCCCCCTAACTGTTGCACCCGGGGCCACGGCCCCCTCTGCACCCTCCACGCTACGCCACTGGGTATAAATGTATCCATTTCCCTGGGAGCTGGCAGATATATGGGTGCCCTTTATTATTAAGGGGTTCCAGTTTCCCCCATAATTTTCCCACCTCCATCTTGTGGCATCATTGGTGAGGAAGGTATGCTTGTCCCTCAAGACTGGAACAAGGGTGATTTGCAAAGAAGGGGGGCGCCCTTACATTCTTGCAAGGTATTCCCAGCAATGTAGAAAGGCATTTGGCCTAGTCTGGCATAGGTGGGCATAAGCTCTTGAATGCCTGCATAAGGGTCTTACAAAATTTTAAGGAGAACCACACAGAAACACACTAGGTAGTTTGCATATGTCAAGCTAATAGTGAAAATGAAATGCCACGGTCTATGTATGAAAAACGGTTTTCTTAACAAAATGTGCAGATTTAAGGCATCCGTGAATATTGTACTGTTCTGTAACCCCACGCAAAGATTTAAGCCATTGCATGTTTTTAATGTTGCCCTTTAAGTTACCTGAAAAGAAAAAAACTTTTTTTGCAAGGGTACATGTTCCTCATGGCAATTCCTGACTCCCCATACATGGTTAACTATTATTGTAGAAAATGGCCAAAAAAATAAATAAATGCCAAGATTCACCTCCTATAGAATTCAGTGAGGATTGGTGCCAAGTTCAGGGTTTGCAGGCTTTAATCAGGATTCTTTGAACCCGACTTGAACTGAATCCAGGCAGATTTGTTCATCCCTAGTGAGAAGCAGTGAAAATTGTGATGGCACTGACTATTAAAGAGCTTTAAGTCCATGCATGCTAATTATTGGAGTGTATGTGTCACAAGTATTTATTACCATCCACAGAGATCACAGTACTCTCTCTGACAATACCTTCATCTTCTTTTCTCTCCAGAAGGACAGTGCCATCTTTGTTCAAGTACTGTATAATCCATAGTCCGCATCTACTTCCTGAGCTGAGGTGCTGGCTCATAACTGATGCACTCATGTAAATCCTGCTGCCTGTAGAGTTCTTGGCCTCATGCACATGGGTGTAATGTTTGGCACTTTCATGTGTCCGGGAGCTGCAGCACCATGTTTAGCCGCCAATGCCAATAGCATAGTTGCCAACATTGCAAAAAAAATTTGTGGGACGCTTTTTTTGGCTGTAGGCAGAGCCTATAATTAGGGGGTGGGGCATGCATTTGTAGGCGTGGCATAGCTAAAATAAAGGAAACTGCTGCGTGCTTTTCATGCAGCGGGACGAAAAATGGGCGTGGCTCAAAGGGGGTGTGGTTAGAGTCTGAGATGAATGAGGGATGGAGAGGGAAAGGGGGAGAGAGGAATGGAGGGACAGCAGGCCCAGATCCTACACAACAATAGAAATATGTGTATTCTAGAAAGTTTAACAATCAGCAGATAAAGATACTCCAAACACCTGGTGTTAGTGCTTCAATCATCCCGGCACTATGATTGTTATGGTGTCAGGATGATTGAAGTGCATTATTTCTATTATTAAATTGTAATATAAAATGAAATCATTCAACTCACCATAATGCCGAATCAGTGGGATCCCTGAGTGTGTCACTAGCCACGTCGCCTGCCCCCAGCAGAGTTTGTCCTTGTGTCAGGTGTCCCCAGCAGAGTCCGTCCTTGCATCAGGTGTCCCCAGCAGAGTCTGTCCTTGCATCAGGTGCCCCCGGCAGAGTCCCTCCTTGCATCAGGTGCCCCCGGCAGAGTCCGTCCTTGCATCAGGTGCCCCCGACAGTGTCCCTCCTTACATCAGGTGCCCCCGGCATAGTCCCTCCTTGCATCAGGTGCCCCCGGCATAGTCCCTCCTTGCATCAGGTGCCCCCAGCAGAGTCCCTCCTTGCATCAGGTGCCCCCAGCAGAGTCCCTCCTTGCATCAGGTGCCCCAAGCAGAGTCCCTCCTTGCATCAGGTGCCCCAAGCAGAGTCCCTCCTTGCATCAGGTGCCCCAAGCAGAGTCACTCCTTGCATCAGGTGCCCCCAGCAAAGTCACTCCTTGCATCAGGTGCCCCCAGCAGAGTCCCTCCTTGCATCAGGTGCCCCCAGCAGAGTCCCTCCTTGCATCAGGTGCCCCCAGCAGAGTCCCTCCTTGCATCAGGTGCCCCAAGCAGAGTCCCTCCTTGCATCAGGTGCCCCCGGCAGAGTCCCTCCTTGCATCAGGTGCCCCCGGCAGAGTCCCTCCTTGCATCAGGTGCCCCCGGCAGAGTCCCTCCTTGCATCAGGTGCCCCCGGCAGAGTCCCTCCTTGCATCAGGTGCCCCCAGCAGAGTCCCTCCTTGCATCAGGTGCCCCCAGCAGAGTCCCTCCTTGCATCAGGTGCCCCCAGCAGAGTCCCTCCTTGCATCAGGTGCCCCAAGCAGAGTCCCTCCTTGCATCAGGTGCCCCAAGCAGAGTCCCTCCTTGCATCAGGTGCCCCAAGCAGAGTCCCTCCTTGCATCAGGTGCCCCAAGCAGAGTCCCACCTTGCATCAGGTGCCCCAAGCAGAGTCACTCCTTGCATCAGGTGCCCCCAGCAAAGTCACTCCTTGCATCAGGTGCCCCCAGCAGAGTCCCTCCTTGCATCAGGTGCCCCCAGCAGAGTCCCTCCTTGCATCAGGTGCCCCCAGCAGAGTCCCTCCTTGCATCAGGTGCCCCAAGCAGAGTCCCTCCTTGCATCAGGTGCCCCAAGCAGAGTCCCTCCTTGCATCAGGTGCCCCAAGCAGAGTCCCTCCTTGCATCAGGTGCCCCAAGCAGAGTCCCTCCTTGCATCAGGTGCCCCAAGCAGAGTCCCTCCTTGCATCAGGTGCCCCAAGCAGAGTCCCTCCTTGCATCAGGTGCCCCAAGCAGAGTCCCTCCTTGCATCAGGTGCCCCAAGCAGAGTCCCTCCTTGCATCAGGTGCCCCAAGCAGAGTCCCTCCTTGCATCAGGTGCCCCAAGCAGAGTCCCTCCTTGCATCAGGTGCCCCAAGCAGAGTCCCTCCTTGCATCAGGTGCCCCAAGCAGAGTCACTCCTTGCATCAGGTGCCCCCAGCAAAGTCACTCCTTGCATCAGGTGCCCCCAGCAGAGTCAGTCTTTACACCAGTGTTCCCAGCCTCAGTCCTTAAATCAGAGTGTCCCAGGCAATGCCATAGTTACCCCCCCTGTACATAGTTACCCCCTCCCCCTGTACATAGTTTCCCCTCTCCCCCTAGTTACCCCCCTGTACATAGTTACCCCCCTGTACATAGTTACCCCCCTGTGCATAGTTACCCCACCTGTTCATAAAAACCCCCCCTGTGCATAGTTACCCCCCTGTACATAGTATCCCCCTGTACATAGTTCCCCCCACTGTACATAGTAAGCCCTCCTGTACATAGTTAACCCCCCCCTGTAAATAGTTAACCCCCACTCCTGTATATAGTTAACCCTCCTCCCTCCTGTACATAGTTAACCCTCCCCCCTCCTGTATATAGTTAACCCCCTCCTGTATATAGGTAACCCTCCCCCTCCTGTATATAGCTAACCCTCCCCCTCCTGTATATAGCTAACCCCCCCTCCTCCTGTATATAGCTAACCCCCCCTCCTCCTGTATATAGTTAACCCCCCTCCTCCTGTATATAGCTAACCTCTCCCTCCTGTATATAGCTAACCCCCCTCCTCCTGTATATGACTAACCCCCCCTCCTGTATATAGTTACCCCCTCTCCTCCTGTATATAGTTAACCCCCCTCCTGTACAATAAAGTTAAATTGCTGCAGAGACAAGAGCCAGTGGCGTCACTACAGCTGGTGGCACCCGGTGCAGAAAAAAATTGGTGTCACCCCCCCCTCCACAAACTATGGTCCCCCTTCAGTAAAGACCCCCCCCCCACTAAGCACAGACCACCCCTCCAGCAGTATAGATCCTCCTCCCTCAGTACAGACCCCCCCCACTAAGTACAGACCCCCTCCATCAGTTCAGACCCCCTCAGTGTAGACCCCCTCATCAGTATAGACCCCCTCAGTACAGACCCCTCTCCCTCAATACAGACCCCCTTAGTGCGGTCCCCCCATCTATCAGTATAGACCCCCTCAGTGCAGACCCCCCTCCATCAGTGCAGACCCCCCTCCATCAGTGCAGACCCCCCTCCATCAGTGCAGGCCCCCCTCTATCAGTGCAGACCCCCCTCTATCAGTGCAGACCCCCCTCTATTAGTGCAGACCCCCCCTCTATTAGTGCAGACCCCCCCTCTATTAGTGCAGACCCCCCTCAGTGCAGACCCCCCCCCCTCTATCAGTGCAGACCCTGCCCCCTTTATTAGTGCAGAACCCCTACATCTACCACAAGCATAAAACCTCCCAAGAAAGAAAAAAGCCTATCTGAGGCAGGTACTGGAGGATTAAGAACACTCGGCGCTAAAGGGATCGTTTAGCGCCGAGTGTTCTTAATCCTCCAGTACCTGCCTCAGATAGGCTTTTTTCTTTCTTGGGAGGTTTTTATGCTTGTGGTAGATGTGTCCCCTGCAGGCACTCCAAGGGAAATATTAAAAAACGAAAAAATTTTTTAGCTTCGGCCACTAATAAAGAGTACGAGATCAAACAGCTAATCACATGCAATACCATTGGGGTTGTCTACATGCTGGAGTGCAGTTGCGGGCTCCAGTATGTTGGGAGAACCTCAAGACCCTTACATGTTAGACTGGCCGAACATGTCAACAATATTAAGAAAGGCCTTAAGACCCACAATGTGTCCAGACACTTTAAGACCTTTCATCAACAAAACCCTAAGTGTCTAAAATTCTGGGGCATTGAAAGGGTCACAAAGCACTGGAGAGGGGGAAATTTTATCAGACAGTTAAGTAAAAGAGAATCCCATTGGATTTATGAGACAGGGGTAATGTGCCCCGATGGGTTAAATGTAGAGTTCGACACTAATTGTTTTATATCTGATCGATAGGAATTTTATATATATTTTTATTAATGATTATAATTTTATCTGATTTTTATATCTTTTTGATATTGTTTTGTTGGTGAGCAGTCGGTGGTCGCGAATGACGGATAGTTATAATAACTATTTTAACTTTGAAAATATTTTTAAATATTTATCTTTTATGTGATCTAGGTTTTTTTGATTGTTCTGTTAAGATTACACTTTGCAATGTGTGTCTTAGTGCTTTAACACCAGATCATATATTTTTAATTCTTGAGTATGTGCAGATACGAGCCTTTATTATCAGATTGGTTTCCGTTCACTCCGAATGATGTGTATGGAGACACTTCCGGAGCCAGTCCCCATCAGATATACGTCATTCGTTGTTGTTTGGTGTTGCCATAGCAACTCACCTCCTTATAGCGCGGGTGCCCACGTAGTCACGACATCTGCTGAGGAAGTCCCCGCCCACTGGGACGCAACGCGTCCAGAACGTGACGTCGTGACGTTATCCGCGGCTACTGCGCATGCTCCACCGCTTGCACTCACTCTGCTGTGTGTTCTATGTCAGCGTTCTGGCACTTGTGAAGTGCCTGTTATGTAAGTGAGTCTTTTATATTCTTCCAATAAAGCATACTATACGGAGAGCACTATGTCTGTCTCCTTTCTGTTTATATGAATCACGCTGACCACCTGCTACGTGGTTATCTGGAGGAGTCTCTTGCCATTGGACCTTTACCTTCACTTTGTTGATCCCTATGGGAATGCTCTTTTGACCCTTCTTTGAAGGGTCCCTGTTACCAGGTGAGAGGCCATTTGGTTTATGGTGAAGGGTTCTTCTATCAGCTACACACCTTTGCTGTGATTATCACGTTTGCCTGGTGGATTCATGTTTTAATATCCGGACATTCTATATCTGGACATTTTTTGTGCTCTTTATATTTTATAGGACAATACTCTATTGTTATTCTCTTCATCCCTGGATTATTGTATTTTATATACACTCTTTTTGGTTTATTTTTTTGTTTTTAGCGCTGCACCTATTTTATTTATATGATGAAAACTATATGTGTGACAGTGCTGCAACTAAGGAAAAAACTGGAATATTCAGTTTAGAAACATGTATAACATAAAATTAGATGCGCAACCAAACATGTGCAAACAAATGTGTGCAGAAATAAAAGTATCATCAACATGAATAGAAAAAACATCCATAATAGATGATATTCAATATAACTCCATTGGGAGTGAGTCCTTCAGTAAAAAGGCAGATGATTCTTTTCACCGTATACTCCCACAAGACAGCCAAGGAATAATGAAAAGCCAGAGGGCCGCTTACCAGATCTGTAGGATCTCTATTACGGAGATCTTATGGGCACATACAGGAGGGATCACTCAGGCAGGGGCGGTAAGTTCACACATATGGAATAAAGGTTCCTTTATTCCATATGATGGGCAACTGACATCTCAACAAGTGATAGCAGATAATTCAAAAGAAAAACACAGCTGCGGCTCAGGCCATCCAGCTGGTGCGTGGTGACGTCAGGTCCTATAGCTCCACCCTATAGGACCTGACGTTACCAAGCACCAGCTGGCTGGCCTGAGCTGCAGCTGTGCTTTTTGTTTGAATTATCTGCTATCACTTGTTGAGATTTCAGTTGCCCATCATATGGAATAAAGGAACCTCAGATTTTAAACCTACTGCACTATGGAGCCCTTTCTTTTCCTTTTATAACATACCCCACAAGTGCACCTTCTCTGTTACGGGTCCCACAGAGAGCATTTGAATTCCCGGTGGAGGAGAGGATCCAGATGGATGTGTGAATTTACCGCCCCTGCCTGAGTGATCCCTCCTGTATGTGCCCATAAGATCTCCATAATAGAGATCCTACAGATCTGGTAAGCGGCCCTCTGGCTTTTCATTATTCCTTGGCTGTCTTGTGGGAGTATACGGTGAAAAGAATCATCTGCCTTTTTACTGAAGGACTTACTCCCAATGGAGTTATATTGAATATCATCTATTATGGACGTTTTTTCTATTCATTAATTAACACATGTTGATGATACTTTTATTTCTGCACACATTTGTTTACACATGTTTGGTTGCGCATCTAATTTTATGTTATACAGTATATTATGTTTCTCATGTGATGAATTGAAAGGACGCAAAGGAGGAGATTTACTAATGCCTGGTACACACGATGAGATTATCGGACGAATTAAAACTTTTTTTTTTTTTCCGCATGCTAATCTCATATTGAAAGTTGAGAGTTTACTAAAGTTAAAAAATTCTTGTATGACAGAATAAAAATTTGGAAGTGATGTAATGTGGTGTAGTGTATTTTTGAACGACAACTTTACTGATTAAACGAAAATTGTACGATCTGGCATCGTATGAGAAAATTTTTTGTGCTTGTCTGATCAAATAATATCTGATGAACTGTTGTAATTGGCTCTCGAAAGCTCTGTACTAACGATCAGATTATCGTATGATCGCTTCAAAAGTAGTATTTTTCGTATGATTTTCTGATCTTGTATACGAGACTTTAATAAAGTGATCCTAAAGTCTCCTTTTTTTTTCTTAAAAAATAACACGTTCTACTTACCTGCTCTGTGCAGTGGTTTTCTACAGAGTAGCCCCGATCCTCCTTTTCTCGGGTCCCTCGCCAGCGCTTCCGGCCCCTCCCCCCTGCTTGCTATGGGGGCACCCGAGCCGCATTAAGTTAATAAAGCTTCTGACTTTGCAACCACTTGAGGCTGGATTCACTCTTGAGAATGCAGCGGCTCACAGCAGGAGCCCGGTTGTGTCTCCATTCACCATTTCAGGTCTGATTTCAGCCCAAATTTTGGGCTGAAATTGGAGCTGAAACGGACCAAAAGACGCACGGGGCTCCTGTGCAATTCGCCGCTGCGGATATGTGAGAGCCGGTCACAATCTCCTGCTATGCAAATTGAATGCGGAGAAATCTCTGATCCAATTCGCAGTAGTGTTGTATCCAGCCTTAAGTTGGAGAGTGCAAAATCTGGTGCATAGAAGCCAATCAGCTTCCAGGTTTTATTGTCAAAGCTTAATTGAACAAGCTGAAGTTGGAAGCTGATTGGCTACCATGCAGAGCTGCACCAGATTTTGAGTGCTCCAGTTTTAGTAAATCTTCTACAAAGTGCTTGGTTGGTTTCTGGTATGGAAGGCTTTGCTAGTGAGGTGAGAGAGAAGCCAATGGAAACTATTTTTTTGACTATGTAATAAACCTCATTGTTTGTAATATTTTTGATTAACTTCTTCGTCACTCTTTTTGTAAGGAATATATGAAATGGTTGGACTGGTGGTTTACTTGCATTCATGCCCTTCTCTTATCAGTGGTGTTCATGACCTTGATATGGAGCATGCTGGGAATTCTAATAGGAGACCAGGCACATGGAATATGCTGTCTCTGTTGTGTTTCGGGTAACTCTAGATGGTAAACGATGTGATAAAATAATCCGTTGCAGATTTGAGAGCTAACCAACGCTGGTTTGAAGGCTTGTCGAGCAGGTTTTAGAGTGTACTTGTACTGCATGGCTGATAAGCAGGTAACTTTCAGTCTGCCACGCTACAGTCCAGCTGCTTCAGTAGCCTTTCTCAGCACACACCTACGGTAGGTAAATAATAGAAGGGTGGGAAAAACTGCTTACAGGATAATTACAGTAAGATGCAAAGTTGCTGGAGCAAGAAGTGCATTTCAGAAGACAGATGGTTTGTACCTGTTCTTGTTTGAAGTACAAAGTTCACATGACAGCCACGATGTGTGTCTTATTGGTATAATAAGCTTTGTGAGGTTGGCTAGGCACAAAATGCAGAGTTTTCTCTCTGATAGCATGCCACGAGATCATGGATCATGTAAAGATTTCCACTGAAGAAATGGAAAAATATCATTGGCTGTCTGAGATGTGCTTGTCTATGGATTTTGCTGTGCAGCGTAAGTACAGAATACGAAAGCTGGGGAGGCTGACATATCGTATGGCGTTTCTCTTTCTGCCTGTTTGCTGTGTAGTTCTTTGGAAATGTATAGAAATTCACTGCTGATGTCTTGTCTACTAGTGTGTTCATGTAAATTGTTTCTGAACGCTCACTACCTTTTCTGTGCAATTGGCTATTTTATGGACTGCATTCCAATGGCTTCAGGGAGGGCCCCATGAACAGTACCCATTTATTGACCACACCAGATCAGTGGTGTAACATTAGCAAGTGCAGCTCATGCAACTGCTATGGGGCCTGGGAGTGGAAGGGGGCCCCATTGGGGAGGCTGTTGAGCCAATATTAACATAGGAAATCTGTGTGCTTGTAAGTACATACAGTATTGTATCAGAGATTGCTTTCCTTTTGGACACTGACCCCACGCTTCTCTCACATTTACAATCCGGATCGGCTGACATCGAATGCAAAGGAGGAAACTCGAGAATCATTGTTGCTAGTCACACATCCCCTTTGCAGTGTGTGCAGTAAGATATAATTTGTTTAGCTGTCTTAGTAGTGGATATATATATATATATATAACGTGTGTGTCCTTTAGAACTTTTGGTCATCCTGACCAGCACTGACATTAACCCTGTGTGTCTAATGTCATCTTTCTCAGGCTGTAAAAAAAATCCTAGAGCAAGAAAAGATGGGGAGGCATTTGTAGTCCAATCTGAAGATCAATGTAGCGTGACACGCTGCTCCTCTATAGATATAGTACAGTAAGTGAGCATTGACAGCCTAGGACAGCAAGTGTGTTACTGGCAGGGTGACTAGGTGAAAAAAAAGCCTGAGAAAGTGAATGCAGCCACCATATTGAAGGACTGCTTATCTGCAGTATATTACAGTTTTGTTACTGGGTTCAGACCTGCTTTGTTTTAACTGTATGAATTCATCTTTTTACAATCCTTGTCAACCTCAACACACACTCCAAAGGCTATAACACAGTTCCTACATTCAGTGTGCATTTGTACATGCATGTTTACAACATGCTTTAAACATTTTTGTAGTGCGTTTTATGTGTTCCAGTGCAGTATTAAGCTTTTTTTCCACACATTTTTGTAATGTGTTTCAGGACAGTTTTATGCCTTTTTTTTTTTTTTTTTTTTTTTCACACGTTTTTATAATGTATTCCAGTTCAGTTTTATGCTATTTTTTCCACACGTTTTTATAATGTGTTATTGTGCAAAATAATGCATGCTGCTGTATTTTTTAAATTTTTTTTTCTGAAAACACTGGAACTCGAATGGATTTTACTGTGAATGCATTTATAAAAGCATCTAGTGTGAACAAGTCCATAAAGATTTGTGAAGTATTGAAAGAGGCCTGCTGGCACCCTCTCCATTTGCACTTGTTGAGGTTTGTCAGTGTGTGTGTTCTGTGGTGAGGTGCACTTCCAAACTAACTGCTGACCAATTTTGTTGTGTCTGTTATTTGATTAGTAAGTAGGGTTTTTCTTCAGGTGTTCTTAGTGGATCTGACTCTACCTAGTGCAGAAGTAAGAAGCCTGCTGGGAAGTCTTGCTGCACCTGAAACCTTTTATGGGTCTCTCTTATCATATTATATTCATGGTAACAAATTGGCTGCTATTTATTGAGCTAGTAAATCTTTCTCGGTTGCTACTGTTTATAGACTGAAAATAAGTATGTAAAGCTTTGCTTATATGTGACTGCATGTTGCAAGGAAACTATGTAGATGTACTAAAAAAAAAAAAAAAAAAAGGCATAGCAACAATTTTATATCTGATTTTGCATGTGGAAGTGTTAGTAGTGCCCTCTGTGGAAATGTCAGGGTCTTCATTTATTACTGATTTTGTAAGCAGCGCCATTGAAAAACTGCTGTTTTGGTGATTCGAAGGCCCATGTCTCAGGATTTGTAGCCGTATTTTGCAGCACCTGCAGGATTGATCTTATTTTTGCTTGGAAAGCAATTCCAATAATGTGTAGCTGAGTCACTGAGCAATTTGCATTTGTAACTAACTACAGAATTGTCAGCTTCAATGGTTATCTGCCAGCTTTTTATTGTATAAGGCTGCATTCACACCTGAGCGTGGTGTTTTCAGGCGTTTATTTATTTTTTTTTCAGCTTTTCCAGAGTATATTAGAAGCGTTTCCACAGCTTCAGGTGTTTTTGTTTCAGCACTAGGAGGAGGAAATTAGGGGTGGAGAGATTATTATTATTATTATTATTGTACAGGATTTATATAGCGCCAACAGTTTGCGCAGCACTTTACAACATGGGGCAGACAGTACACTTACAATACAAATCAATACAGGAGGGATCAGAGGGCCCTGCTCGTTAGAGCTTACAATCTAGAAGGGAGGGTCAAGTGGAAACAAAAAGGTAATAACTGTGGGGGATGAGCTGATGGAAAAAATGAAAATGAGATGCTATGTGAGCGTTTTTTCTGGCATTTTACAAGCATTTTTCTGTTCAAGTCAGGCGTTTTTATTGAAATCTATAGGGTCAAAAAAAGAAGCACACGCTTTTTTTGAGCTTCAGGCACTAAAATGAATGGGATTTTGCTAGTTGGGCGTTTTGGAACTTTTGAGATGAGCGTTTTACGAGCTGAAACGCTCAGGTGGCCACTTCCGGACCGCCCACCGTCATTATACGTCGGCTGTTTGAAGAGGTTTATCGTTGTTATGGCAGCAGCTAGCTGCCATAACCCCGGTATCCTCTTCTTCAGTGAGCGGTCCGGTCTCAGATAAAAAGTCTCTGCAGCGGATTCGCAGCGAGATCACTTTTATCGGCGGCGGGAGAGGGCCCCCCTCCCACCGTGCTCCGGTGCCCTCCGCCGCTTACCGGAACAGTCGGCAGCGGCAGGGGGGATCGGATCTTCACCCTTGCTGGGCATGGAGACGAGTGAGGGGAAGATGGCCCCCACCCGTCTCCATAACAATGCAGGGCAGAAGCGACATCAAAATGTCACTTCCACCCATTGCTCTTAAAGGGCCATTTTTTTGATTATTTTTTTTTAATTACTTTTTTTTTTTTTTTATTATTATTGCATTTTAGTGTTAATATGAGATCTAAGGTCTTTTTGACACCAGATCTCATGTTTAAGAGGTCCTTTCATGCTTTTTTCTATTACAAGGGATGTTTACATTCCTTGTAATAGGAATAAAAGTGACACCATTTTTTTTTTTTTTTTTTTTTAAATGGTGTAAAAAAAAATAGGAAACATAAATAATAATAAAAAAATTATAATTAAACGTTCCCTGTCCTGATGAGCTTGCGTGCAGAAGCGAATGCATATGTGAGGTAGCACCCGCATATGAAAATTGTGTTCAAACCACACATGTGATGTATCGCCACGATCGGTAGAGCGAGAGCAATCTTTCTAGACCTCATCTGTAACTCAAAACATGCAACCTGTAGAATTTTTTTAAACCTTGCCTATGGAGATTCTTAAGGGTAAAAGTTTGTCGCCATTCCATGAGCAGGCACAATTTTGAAGCGTGACATGTTGGGCATCAATTTACTCAGCGTAACCTTTTCTTCCACAATATAAAAATAAATTGGGCTAACTTTGCTGCTGTCTTATTTTTTTAATTCAAAAAAGTGTATTTTTTCCAAAAAAAGTGCTCTTGTAAAAACCGCTGCGCAAATACGGTGTGACAGAAAGTATTGCAACAACCGCTATTTTATTCTCTAGGGTGTTCGAAAAAAATGTATAATGTTTGGGGGTTCTAAGTAATTTTCTAGCAAAAAAAACTATTTTTAACTTGTAAACAACAAATCTCAGAAAGAGGCTCGGTCCTTAAGTGGTTAAAGATCTGCAGCACATTGCCAGCTTTGGTTGTCTCTTGCATGCAGCCTAATACCAGTATACCTCATTCACAGCATGTTACAAATAACAAAATGAATTTGTGCCATTTCATTATATGAAGAATACTACATATGAGAGAAGGCATATATTTATTTTCACATATGTATAAATGTGACTAAATTAATCCACACACATTTGTCTAGATCCCAGCTATAATCTCCTGCACAGCAGAACACAGACTGAGGCTGGGTGCACATTTATGCGAATTGGATGTGAATTTCCTCGCACCCAATTCGCATGACAGGAGCGTGTGCTTGGCTCTCAATGGAGCCATTTCACACATCTCCGAGGCGGCTGCAGAGCGCATTGCACAGGAGTCCTGTGTGCCTTTGGTTCTGTTTCAGGCAAAATTGCGGGCCTGTCTCGTCCCTGAAACATAGAAGAGGGACGCACCGCACCCCTGCTGTGAGCCACGTCCGCACGCAGTGTGAACCCAACATTATTATCCTTCTATTCTTTTCTTTAGTGCTAGACCACACCAGACGCAGTTCCGTGTGCTTTTTTTCTGCACAAAATGCATGCACAATGTTTTCAATGTATTCTAATGGCTCTAGTTCACACCATGCAGTCAGTTTCTGCACCGGAAACTGATCTGAAACTGACTGCATAGTGTGTACTAGAGCCATTGGAATACGTTGAAAACATTGAGCATGCATTTTTAGTGCAGAAAAAAGCACACGGAACTGAACGGAACTGCGTCTGGTGTGAACTGGCCCTTAGTGGAAATGATCTCTACCCTCCCAACCCTACCCTTAGTGGATCCTTTGGATGACGGGATGAAGAGCAATGGGAGATTGGTAAATGGGCAGTCACTGATCTCCCTTCCCCTCCATGATGAATATTGCAAAAAGTGCTTAATTCTGAACACAATTTGCTGTCCCAGTGAAAGTAGCTGGCTGAGTTGCAGACTGGGAATTCTTTGTAATCAGTATAAGCTGGAGGTGGAGGAGGTATCAGGGGTCTAATAGGACTTCATAAGGATTACTGTACCTGTAAATGTCTCGGGGCTATCAAATGCAGAGCTTTCCCTAGTGCAAGTAGTAAATAGCTACTGTGACAAATTGAAAGGAGCTAAAGTTTTTTGGCAAAAGAGAAATACAAAGTCCTTTTTTTTGGCAAAAAAAACCTTGCCCAGTGTGCACATCCCTGCTCATTTTTGGTATGGTCAGAATAGAGCTGAGTGCAGAGGGGTCCACTAAGGTAAGTGTCCCACAATGTGCAAGTATGCACTGCTATACTCGGCTGCTTTGAAGAATAGAGATACATACTACACCACCAGGTGTCTTTAGTCTGATACTTGAACTAGATGCTTATAAGCAGGATGTCCTGTTTGCTGGGAAATATTAATATCATAGGCTGTAATGGGGTTAGACAAATCACATGTTACTAACTCTGGGAAATCTTAACATTCTCCTTTTGCAGTAGGGCTGTGTCCACACTGAAAGGGTTAACTGTTTAATTTAGGGGGATGGTAAAAGCACTTTTACTTACCCAATACTCAACCCCTTCATGTTTTTGAGCCTAGGTTCACAATAATGCAAATCTGTGTTTCCTGCAGAATATTTAAATTGCACTCCGTTCATGCGATCTGCGGTGGGTGTCGATGTAAAATTAATGACACCCCACAACAGCTCGCAAAAGGCAGTGCGATTGCCATAATTGGATTGTATGAGTGTGAACACCCATGCCATCTGATTCAAGTGTGGCAAAAAAAAGGGACCTGCTCCATTTTGATACAGTGCAATTTGAGCTATACAAAATGAATGATTTAAATCGCATCGCATGTGATATTCACAGGAATGCGGTGCAATTCCTGTGCGACTCACATGCGGTGTCCCGCACCACACAAGGGTGAACCAGGGCTCCTCATGTCCAATGCCAGGCTGCAGACCCTGCATCAGTGTTGAAGACATCAGACCACAGAACATGAGGGAGAAGAGGCTGAGGGGACCGGTCTAGCAGCACAAAGGAGCCTGCAGGAGCAATGGATCTGGTAAGTAAAACTGCTTGTCAAAAATCCCCAGAAATGAGCAGACGCAGCTCCACTGCAAGGGAGGATTTATAGGTTTCCTTGGGTTCAGCTTTAAAAGAGAAGCCTTGAGTTTTTTATTTTAAAATAATACTTACCTAGGTGGATGCAGCATCGGTTCCCCACCGGCTCTAACACAGAGAACCGAGCGATCCAACACCACTGATGGTTCGGTGCTCACAGCTCCCTGAGCAGAGAGCTGGTACATGTCAGTCTCTGCCTCCTGTCTGCCCCCTCCTCGCTCACTGGAGCGATGGGCTGTGGAGGGGGCGGGAGTGGCCGGCTCAGGCTCTCAGGGGCTCGCTGAGCCAGGTGCCAGTCCAGGCATGTGGGCAGATCCTGGCTTCATTGTCGCAATCTTCCCGAGCCTAGAACGGCTCTGTGATGGCAGCCGACAGCGGGCATCAGTCCGTTGTTGGCTGAAAACAGGTCACAGGAGTGCAGAATAAACTACACTCCTATAACCCACAGGAGATGTACAGACAAACAAGCTTTGTCTGTACTTCTCCTTTAAGGCATGTTTTTGGTGCTGTCTGAGACCACATGGATGTATACGTGTTCTGTGCTTCCCCTAATGCCGCTAAGTACTTTTTTACATCAAAGTGTGTAAATAGATAAAGTATATAGATGCTTATTCAGTAAATCAGTTCTAATGCAAAAAACATGTACAAAGTGCCCTTAAATGGACAAGCCATTTCAAAATGATGTTTCAATTGATCCAACTACAGTGAAACCTAATGTGTTCTGGATTACTGCACTTTTAGGCTGGGTTCACACTCGATCGGATGCGGCTCCGGTGCGTCCTTGGGTGAATCAGGTCTGAATCGGAGCCAAAGACACACAGGACCTCTGTGCAATGTGCTCTGCAGCCGCCCCGGAGATGTGGGAACCAGCTCCATTGAGAGCCAGTCAGTCTCCTGTCATGCGAGTTGGATGCGGAGAAAAACCCACACCCAATTTGCAGAAGTGTGAACCCGGCCTTAATAATCTCTTTGCCTCACACCTTATCAGAAAAAGTCTATTTGCTTATCTCTGCTAATTAATCACCTTCTAGGAAGGGCCAGAACACTAATAATACACCAGCACTAAAGGTAAACATGTGTTGCTTGGATGGCCGGCATTGAACACAGCACTGGGAAGAGAGGTCATCATCTGCTCCTGTATGCGTCATGCAGATTGAAAGGCACTGCGATCATCAGTGTGTTAATTAGTTTCAGCAGCAGGCGTTAGAAGACATGGGGAAAATGAAAATGAAAAGTCATCAGAGCTGAGGATGAAAATATTGATGTGGGTGAACAGCATACCAAGAAATGCAGCTTCCCTTCAATCAGCACCTTTTCACACTGTAATAAGAGAGCATGGCATATTGAAAGAAAACACAATGCACTCTGGGAATCTGATGTACATGAGAGATTTTATGGCGGTTGTCATTCACACTCATGTTGCCTGGGGGTGATCGTAGGTGTTAGCTGTATCTACATATAGCTGTTTGTATATACTGCATACTTTACATAAGGTACACGAGATCCTAATCACCTTTCAGTGTTCATCAGAGCCTTGATCTATGGTTTCTGTACATCTGTTATCTCACTCAAGCACAATAAATTGCTAGCCTTAAAGAAAAAAAATATATAATTCTAAAAGAAAAAAAAAATTGCTGCAACTGCTTAGTGTGAGCTGGAGTTCCACTTCAATTTGTTAGTGTATCTAAATATGCTAGTACAT
The DNA here is from genome assembly GCA_037952925.1 of Lithobates clamitans. Lineage (NCBI taxonomy): Eukaryota > Metazoa > Chordata > Amphibia > Anura > Ranidae > Lithobates > Lithobates clamitans. The sequence continues at coordinate 3,240,155 of JBBGZY010001250.1, read as the reverse complement.
CTGACACTCCCCTCCCCCCAGACTGACAATGCTGCTGTCCAAAGGGGTGGCTGTGCTCCTTCATCCAGAGTAGGTGCAATCTAAGACAGGAAGTGTTACTAGCCTGATCACCAGATAAAGACAGAGGGGGAAAAGCCATAAAAAAGGAATGCAGCCACCACATCTAATGAGGGGTAAGCTGCAATATATTACATTTTTGGTTATGGGTTTAATATCGCTTTAAGCTATGTGTAAAGCACAGATGCTATAACTTTGGCAGTTTGTTTTTCTAATTCTATTTCAAGCCCAAAACTTTTTTTTTTCTATTTTTAAGTATAGCTAAAGCATTCTTGGCTAAACTCCTCCTACGAATCACAAGAGTGCAGTTCGTTCTGCACTCCTGTGATCCGTTTCTAGCCGACAGCAGGCTAGTTCGCTGTTGGCTGATATCACTCAGCCAGTCCAGGCTGGGGAAAGATCCCAACCATATTGTCAGGATTCACCCAGATGCCTGGACCGGCACCTGGCTCAGTCTCTCAGCGATCCACTGAGAGCCTGAGACAGCTGCTCCCGCCCCCACCACAGCCCAGCACTCCAGTGAGTGACAGTCCAGTGCTGACTGACAGTCACAGCTCTCTGCTCAGAGTGGAGGGGGAGAACTGAGCGATCAGTGTTGATCACTCAGTTCTCACTTCAGAGCCAGTCAGATCGATGCTGCATCCACCTAGGTGACTATAAATGTTTGTTTTTATTTCTGTTTGTAATGTTGTTGGAGCATTCTCCTCCCCCAGAACACAAAGTAAAGGGAAATCTCTCTTATGGAGCCCTGGTAAAAAAAATTGAAATGATTTCTGCCCCTTCCTCACTTTATCCAAAAGTGGAAGTTCTGCTTTAAGGACTCCTCGTCCCCTTACATGCCACATTTGGCATGTCATTTTTCTTTGGGGTGGGGGGGGGGTTGAGTGGGTAGGCACCTAGTTTTGACAGGTACCCAGCTCCCACTTCCTCTCAAGCCGCCAAGGTGACTTGTGCATGCGCAGCGTGCACCCGGCTGTGAACCTGCAAGCTGTCACAGCCGGGTGCCCACATTTGTGATGCCGGAGAGAGGCGAGGGAGAGAACCGAGGGTTCGGGCGGTCGTATTGCTGGATCCTGGGACAGGTGAGTGCGTGTTTATTAAAAGTCAGTAGCTCCAGCTTTTAGCTGCTGACTTTTAACAAACACAAAAATGACTGGAACTCAGCTTTAATGCCAACTTACTTTGGTCCAGCTGGGCTCAATGTAGTTATCCATATGGTCTATCTGGAGGGCCTCTGTGGAGGAGCTGCGATCTTCTGTATCCTGCTTATGCGGCTTCTCCTCTGAACGATGACCACAGGGAGTCGCTCACACAGCACCAGTGCCAATCAGAGAATGCCTTGTACTTATTGAAAAAAATACAAGGCTTTCTCTGAATGGCAGCAGTGTCAAGTGTGGGAAAATAAAGGACCACCTCTGGTCAATGAGTACAGAAGAATCAGTCATGCAGTACCTGTAAGATCACAATTATTACTGTTTGTAGTGTGGACTGCTATCGTGGTTTTCAGTATCTCCAGTGGCCTTCTGGATATAAGATATGAATCAATACTTTGTGGCATTTGAGACAAATGGAAGTTGGAAATAAGGACAATTTTTGGGGTTACTAAACCCACAACCGTAAAATGCAGAATAGCATGCTTGTTATACTCACTGTGGAACTTAAGGGGTTAATTCTCTGCATTGTGTAAAAAAGGCAGTTTTATCCTGTATGCACAGATCCTCCCCTCCCTCCCTGCACTGTATATCTAGGGAGGACCAGCTAACACAGGCAGAGTACCTGACCTGCACATGCTCAGTTGTCTTTTATGCTGGAGAGATTTACTTGTTGATCAGAGCTAGCCAGGTCACATGATATTGACATCACACATGTGGGCGTGTATACAGGCTGCAGAAAAAATGTCCTCCTTCCTGATCTCTCAGCACTGGAGAAACTGTGCAGTTTATCATGTAACTGTGGTATACAGATCATCCAAAAAAGGTATATAGTGGCAGTATTTTAATGTAAAAGGATTTATAAGCTGTGTGCACTGTGGGGGGTGGTGAACTATTTTCATATTACTGGGTTTATTAACACTTTAAAGCGGAACTACACTGCATCTGAGCACAGCAAACCAAAAAACGCTATTTAATTCGTTTTTATTATTCAACGCGAGCTCCCCCATCCATCCATGTCTCCATGCTTTATTTTTCTGAGAAATCACTTTGAAAAACACCCCCTAGATTTTCTGGCCGTGGCCATCTTGAGTAAGGGCAGATGATTCATGTAGCATTTACTTCCTGGAAATCTGTATGCCCTTAGCTCGGGCATGCAGGGTGGAGGAGGTGCTTTGCTGAGAAAACCCCTTCCCCCCTCCTGAAGACTCCTGGGATGTATGATATCATTTGCCTAGGCCTGGAAACCAGGAAATAGCTGAAGAAATATAAAAAACAAATGTTTTAAACAAGTAAATATGATAGGAAACTTTATCTATTTACTAATGCTAGCAGCATAAGGATTAAAATAGTCAATATTGATTGAGGCTCGTTTCACAACTTTCCCTTTGGACTTCCTTCTGACTTGATACGACTTGTATGCTATTTAGGAGCCTGTACAATGCCTGAAATTGCACCCAAGTCGGACCAAAGTAGTGCACGAACCTTTTCTAAAGTGACTTGTGTAGCATCGATTAGGATGGCTCCCATAGGGAAACATTGCATTTGACACATCATGCGACTTGGGGTCTCACAAGTCTGATCCTATGTCGCAGCAGTGTGAACCAAGCCTTATGCCGCGTAAACACGAGCGGAATTTCCGTCAGAAAAAACTTGGATGATTTTTCCATCAGAATTCCGCTCAAGCTTGGCTTGCATACACACGGTCACACAAAAGTTCTCTGAACTTTCGACCATCAAGAACGAGGTGACATACAACGAACCGAGAAAATGAAGTTCAATGCTTCCGAGAATGCGTCGAATTGTTTCCGAGCATGCGTGATTTTTTGCGCGTCCGAATTGCATACAGACGAACGCATTTTTGGATAGGAACTTTTTCCGACCGAAAAATAGAGAACCTGCTCTCAATCTTTTGCTGCCTGGAATTCTGCCAGAAAAAGTCCGATGGAGCATACACACGGTTGGAATTTCTGACCAAAAGCTCAAATCCGACTTTTGCTGGCGGAATTTCTGATTGTGTGTACGGGGCATTAGAGAGTGAAGTTCCACTTTAATGTTTTTTTTTTGTTTGTTTTTTTAACAATTCATTTTGGTTGAAAGTTTTTAATTACTTTAATGTTTAAACACTTTGTTTTACACTTTGACCACGTATATTTTTAAAAATTAAATCCAATTATAAAAATTGTTGGTACTACCTGGACCTCCTCTGCAAAAGAACATTAGGAGGGACACCCTTTGAAAACAGTACAGCTCCTTATTTTCCTGGCCAGGGATTACCAGTCCTACCTGCTGGTTAAATGTGTAGGGTCTCTGTACCTCTAGCTAGCCATGATCTCTGAAAATGTAATACAGACATCCCAAGCCACTTGCACATCCGCAAGCGCCTCCCGATCTCCCGGGAATGATCGGTGCGGCGGGGAACAGCTGTGAACACCGATCTCCTTTTGTATAGATTTTTAGTTGACAGCCACTTCTCCTTCTCTCCCTCTCACGGCTGTCAGCTAAAAATCAATACAGGGAGATCGGTGTTCACAGCTGTCCCTCCCGCCACACCGATCATTACTAGCTATTTCCTGTGTGCTCCTCCACCAGCCCCCACCGTGTCCTTCTCCGCCCCCCCCCCACGTTCTCCTCTCCCGCTCCTGTCCTCCTGCTCTCTTCTCCCGCCGGCTGTGGGGGGAACTGTCAGGAATTGGACACAGTGAGTGAGATCGCTCCTGTGTCCTTTGATAACTGTGTAACTGTGCAGAGTAAACTGTGTTTACTCTGCTCAGTTTATGAATGAACAGGAGCCTCTGTCTCCTATTCATTCATCTTCAGTGCTGAGAAAGGGACTGGGGAATCTGTGTCCTCAGTCCTTTTCTCTGTCTCAAAGGGGAGATGTCAGGGGTCTGTTTAGACCCCTAACATCTCACCAAAGCCCCCAAAAAATATATAAAAAAAATTATTGTAAAAAAATTCAAAAAAATTAAAAAAGATAAAAAAAATAAATTAAAAAACTGACACCACTCTCCCCTGCCCTACCAACACTGTCCACTGCCCCAACCCCCTCCCCCCAAAAAGCATTGAGAAAATTTTTTTAAAATAAATTAAATTGTAAAAAAAACAATTATTAAAAATAAAAACAAACTACTGACACCGTCCAGATACCACCCACCCTCTTCCCCAGAAGCACTGTGAAAAATTATTGAAAAGGTGCTATAAAAAAGATTTTGCTCCTCCCTGAAATGAGTTTTTGCAGGTCGGGACGTCTGGTAATATGTCCATGTAAGGTTCTTGAGAAATGTAAACAGTGGAGGGGTGTGGGCGCAAGGGCTTGTACATTTATGTATTTCTTAACATTGAAATAAATCTTTTTATGAAGGATTTCCTGTATAGCATAACATCTATCCAATAGCATATAGTTTACACTGAAAGTAAATTATTAAACCATTTTGGCTATACAGTAAAAAATGCAAACAAGTTTGTTGAAACGTGGACAGGAAAGCTCATGTAAATACAGTTTTTTTAAAAGTCTCTTTTTTTTTTTCTTAAAACGTTTTTAAAAAAATGTAATCACTCATTCACATAAAAATATAACATTATGCTTGTTTGTCTAATTGCTGTGATTCCTGCATGTACTCTTCAAGGGAGTGTAGCTAGGACATGGCTGTGTTTTGGAGCATGTAAAAATTATTAAAGCGGTAGTAAACTGCAAAAAAAAATTAAAAAAAATGTCATAATTTGCTAGTATGCATTGCATATTAGCACATTATGAAAGACTTACCGTATATACTCGAGTATAAGTCGTTCCGAGTATAAGTCGTTCCGAGTATAAGTCGAGGCCCTAATTTACCACAAAAAAAATGGGAAAAACGTATTGACCCGAGTATAAGACGAGGGTGAGAAATGCACAGCTACTGCAAGTGGAAAAGAGGGTCAACAATGCCCATCTGCAGCTGTATACCTCCCTGTGTCCTGTGCATGTATCATGTGTCCTGTGCATGTATCATGTGTCCTGTGCATATGTGTCCTGTGCATATGTGTCCTGTGTATATGTACCTGTGTATATGTGCATGTGTATATGTACCTGTGTCCTGTGTATGTGTATATGTACCTGTGTGCATGTGTCTGTGTGTGCATCCTACCTGTGTCCTGTGCATCCTCCGTGCGCCGCTCTGCACCGATCAGCGTGTAGTATTCAGCGGCCATTCACTGTTCAAAAGCCGCGCCGCCTCCTCGTCCAAAAAACTCCATTTCCCAGCAGTCAGCGGTCAGCCTATCATGGACATTCTCTCATGCTCATACCACAGACGAGTATGAGAGAATGTCTGTGATAGGCTGTACACTGACTGCCTATCACAGACGAGGAGGAGCGGCTTTTGAACAGCGAGAGCCGCTGCCTAGTGCTGTGTAGCACACGCTGGCTGCCGTCTGCCTGCATGACACGCTGATCATGTAGGCAGACGGCGGTGACTCGTGTATAAGTCGAAGGGGGCACTTTCAGCCCCAAAAAAGGGGCTGAAAAATTTGACTTATACACGAGTATATACGGTACCTGAAAATAAAGCCCTCCAACGCCACGCTGACAGGGCTTCCATCACCACCTGGTCTTCCTATCGGGTTCGCGAGCAGCCGCCGTTTGGCCAAGCGGCGATGACATCACTCCCCTGCATGCCATCCATTGAGAGCGTAGTGCCCATGCCCCGTGTTGCTAAAGTAAATCTCTCCTAAATGGTGCACGTTTAGGAGAGATTTACTGTACCTATAGGTAAGCTTTATTATAGGCTTACCTGTAGGTATAAATTTAAAAAAAAAAAAAGGCTTTACTACCACTTTTTTAATTTCCAGATACATGAACTGATATTGTAAAGCAGTAAAGGCGAGTTAACCACTGGCAACCAACATTGACATTATAGTTGTCCCAGAATGTAAAGATGGCTTCTAGTTAAGCTGGCCATACATTATACAATTTTTTTTTTTTATTCAATTTCCTTTAGATTTACCTTTAACTATGTAGTGCAAGGGCCTGGCTGATTGCACACAAACTGAAAGCTTTTAGGTTTAAACTCCTATTATATGGTTTTGGTAGATTCAGTATTGGCATGCATTAAAAAGGGGATCAACTCCAGGGATAAAACGATAGATCTTCCGCTCTACAAGACTCTGGTCCGGCCGCACCTGGAGTATGCTGTCCAGTTCTGGGCACCAGTCCTCAGGAGGGATGTACTGAAATTGGAGCGAGTACAAAGAAGGGCAACAAAGATAATAAAGGGTCTGGAAGATATTAGTGAACTGAGCTTATTCTCTCTGGAGAAGAGACGCTTGAGAGAGGATATGATTTCAATTTATAAATACTGTACTGGTGACCCCACAATAGGGATAAAACTTTTTTGCAGAAGGGAGTTTAACAAGACTCGTGGCCACTCATTACAATTAGAAGAAAAGAGGGGCAAGGATGTGGAATTCCCTTCCAGAGGCGGGGTGCATCGATAGTTTAAAAAAACTATTAGCACCTGAACAATCACAACATACAGGGATTTACAATGTAATACTGACACATAATCACACACATAGGTTGGACTTGATGGACTTGTGTCTTTTTTCAACCTCACCTACTATGTAATCTGTGTAATGGAAAATTGTACAGGAAGATTGTAAAATGTATGGCCAGCCTTAGTTGTGACAGGTTACTTCACTTCATACACTTATTGATTGATTATTTATTGATTAGGATAATTATTTATTAAAATTATATATATTCCCATGTGCTCTTTTTTTTTTTTTCTGATTTATTTTAAAACTGGAACCCCAGTGTGTCCTTATATCGTATTCTGCAACTAAGCCACGCTTTTAACCTATGTACAGTACCTAGGGCTACAAATTCTTAAATCCCAAAGCTTACAGACAGAAATATGTTTGCAGGGCCTGGGGCAGTGTAACTTCGTAGAAAATGTGTTAGGACAAAGACGACCAATTTTGGCAAAGGTATCTATTTAAGCATATGTACAAGTAAATGCATTATGGGATTTACTAATTAGTTCAAATAATACAGGTTATTTGAGAATACAATGATGTGCTTTGCAATGTAGATATTAATATTCTCGGTGACTGCAACTGCTGTGCTTTAACATATAATACAAAACTGAAATGCAGAAAGAAAAACTCTAAATATGCATTTAAAATAAATGCATATGTGAATTGTTCAACTTTGAAAAGGAATACTGTTAACTAGACTTGTGATCAGGACAGCTTGGTCTAGAACACAACCCCAGTCTGCTGATTGGACAATGAAGGAGCAGCAGCACAATGAAGAGTCAACACTGTGCTCATACTAGTCTCTTCTTCTGTCAATATTCTGCCCTGTACCAGAGATTGTTTGGCTCCTAGTGCTGGCAAGGGACAGATTTTTACATCATACTAACAAGATCAGATATAATAGCACATGAAGAGGACTTAGTAGCTGCCCATACTGACCTCCATTTATTATAGGACACAGGAATGACATGGAAGTCAGTAGGAAGAACCACTAAGTGCTATGAGGGATCCAGAAGACTGACTCGCCTTGAACTGTCAAGTCTCAGAGGGAACTTCAGCCAGTGATTAGTTTAAGTAAGAGCTGACTTTAGCACGAAACGCGTTGCCTTTTATGTTCCTGTCATACCTGTGATGTGATTTTAATGCTACAACTAAGATACCAAGGTGTGCAGCAATATTCTGGATTTTGCATGTTACTGAATCAGCCAGTGATCACTCATAGTTTAGGCTCGGTTCACACTGATGCAACATGGGGTCTCACAAGTCAGATCCTAAGTCAAATGACATGTGAAATTCAATGTTTCCCTATGAGAGTTGTCTTAACTGATACTACACAAGTTTGTCCGACTTTAGAAAAGGTTCCTGCACTACTTTGGTCCGACTTTGATAGGACTTCAGTGCCACAGAGTGTAAAAAGTCACATCAAAGTAGTATCCCAAACTTGCACGCAACTTTGGAGTCGGCTAGTGTGAAACGAGCCTTATGCCCTGTACACACGGTCGGACAGGACCTTGTTGTCGGAAATTACGACCGTGTGTAGGCTCCATCACACATTTTCCATAGGAATTTCCGACACACAAAGTTTGAGATCTTGCTATAAAATTTTCCGACAACAAAATCTGTTGTCGGAAATTCCGATCGTGTGTACACAAATCCGACACACAAAGTGCCACGCATGCTCAGAATAAATTAAGAGACGAAAGCTATTGGCCACTGCCCCGTTTATAGTCCCGATGTATGTGTTTTACGTCACAGCGTTCAGAATGATCGGATTTTCCGACAACTTTGTGTGACCGTGTGTATGCAAAACAAGTTTGAGCCAACATCCGTTGGACAAAATCCATGGATTTTGTTGTCGGAATGTCCGATCAATGTCCGACCGTGTGTACAGGGCATCAGAGTGGTATTCAGCGGCACAGACACCAGGATATGTAAGAAGTACTTTGCTTCTTTACAGAGCTTATAAAGACCTTTTTTTTTGTAAGTGACAGGCTCTCTTTAAAACAAGCTCTTACTGACTTTGATGTTGGTGTTCTGCAGAAAACTCTAATTCGCCAAAATCTCCAACCATGTCACTTCCGGTGACTCTGCAGCAGCTATAATGGAAATTTGGACAAGTTGGCTGTTTTGACAGAACAGCGGCAGCGTATACACCACGACAATCTTTCTCAACTCCAGTCCTTAAGTACCCCTAACAGCTTATGTTTTCAGGATTTCCCTCAGTTGAAACGGCTGTGGTAATTACTAAGGCAGTGAAACTGATCAAATCACCTGTGCTTAAATAATGGGAAGCTTAAAAACATGACATGTTGGGGGTACTTGAGGACTGGAGTTTAGAAACATTGCACTACGGTACACCATATAATGAGTGGACATTGTTAGTCTGCTGGATACTAACCAACAACATGGCCGCCTCCAACCCTGCGACAACTTTTATCCTCCTTCCCCGGTGTTCTGTCAAATCAGCCTACTGTATACACTACTGTATACACTGGCGCTGTTCTGTGAAAACAGGCAACTTGTCAAAATCTCCATTATTGCTGCTGGAGAGTCACGGGAAGTGACAGGGTTGGAGATTTTAGCGAGTTGGAGTTTTCAGCAGAACACCGGTATTGTGTTTTTTTTTTTTCATCTTGAAAGTTTACAGCAAAAAAATACATTCACTTTCATTTCCAACAATTCTGCTAATTTTGCTCAACCCTTCCAGAGGAGATTTGGCAGCCCGCAAGCTTTCTAATCTATAATATAAACACAAAGCAGGTACCCAAGAAAAGGAGAGAGAGCTGAGTTCACTTTCTTTTCTGAACTGTGAGGATGAATTGCTATACAGTGGCTGCAGCTACATGGATCAGTGAGGGCTTGCTTCAAAAGCAAGCAACCGTCGTGCTGGCTTTTTTTTTCTACATCTGGTACATCTGTTTGATGACATTTGGGCATTATTACAGATCTTGCTGTACATTTCAGGCTGCTCAGATATAGGCCCTCTGCATGGTGGTTATGCCTCCATCCTGGCTTCTTTAGGCCATTTACCAAACACACAGCCCCAGGCCTTGTTTTATGAATGGCCAGGAAGTGAGGGAAGCGGAGACACAACCTAGTAACCACTGTTTGAGACCTTCAGAGCTTAGTTCGGAGCAGCCAAAAAGTACGGTATAATGGGAACTGTACAAATCCCCCAACTTGCAGGTTTGACAGATGTAGACTAAATCCTGCATGATATGTTGCATTTGAAACAAATCAAGGTTTAAATGCTTAACTTGTAATTTTGTACCTGCCTGAGGCGGCATCTGCCCCCCAGAGTGGCCCTAAAGGGGATCTTTGGATTACTATGTACAGTATTACATTTTTGTAAGTAAAAATAAAATAGAGCACTGCCCGCAAACAAGACAAGTTTGCTGTATTACAAAATTTGGATTCAAAGTGGGGATATTTGATCGACATATCTACTAAAACACGTTCTTATGTTAAAATTTGAAACATCCTAAACAATGTTTTTTAGAAAATAATTGATTGTATTTTTGCAGATTATATGTGCATGTGCACTGAAGTAAAAACTAAGGAGACTTTGCATAGATCTATCTAGCATAGGAAAAAAAAGTGTGTTCTTGTGGTAAGTAAATAAGTGTGTGTCGGCATGATTGCCTCTCCCATATGAAGAATGCAACCTTAAAGTGTTACTAAACCCAAGACCCTGCATTCACTATATCTGGTCTCCCACAGTACGCATAACATGGAAATGCATTTATTTTAGTAAATATAAACTGCTAAATACCATTTCTCGTCAGCAGTTAGAGCAGTCTTGTGACTTCTAGCAGTGTCCAGCCAAGCAGTGGTAGGAGGAGTTTTCTGACTGCCCTTTGAGACAAGACCCCCCTGACTCTGTCTGGACAGTGCTGTACTGATCGAATGCACCCTCCCAAGAAAAAAAAACCTCACTAGCAATACACACCGAAGTGAGCATGTGCAGCCTGACTCCATAGACTATGGGTTAACGGGTAATTATCAGGGGACAGTGGAAGGAGGGGAGGATCAGAGAAGACAGGACCAAACAGTCTTTTTACACAATGCGGAGGATTAACCCCTTAGTGAGTATAACAAGCATGCTTTACTGCATATACAGACTGATTTTACTGTTGTGGGTTTAGTAACACGTTAAGGAAATAGCACAGGAAATGAGTATAAATCTCTCCAACGAGGGTTCAAATAGCAATAAAACCCTTTCCATTTTAAAACAAATAAAAATGAAATGGGTACTGCCCCTCCCCTACCCTGGATGAGAAAAGTGGTCTGACTCTCAGGTGTGGTGCCAACACGGGGTATTTTAGCCCTTACTGAAGCACTTAGTATGTATAATAAAAACAAAAAACAGAACAAAAAGTATTTAACGCTATATCTGCAGCTTGACTGCAATACATGAATCAATGTTGAAGCTTCAATTGAGCTTTATGTTTACAAAAAGCTACCCTTAAGTAAAGCGTGTCTTTCAGTGAACACTGTACGTTATATTGTGATCTCCTAGATATGGTGGTTCATTTGTTATACTGAAGTGCTGTGTGATTTCTGAATGAACTGTTCTGCAGTATGATCCTGAATCATGTGATGTGCAGTAAGCTGCATTCTCTTGTTTCCAAGCTTGTGACATCCACCAGACCTCGGTACATAACCGCTCACCCCAAGAAGACTCTTTAATCTGCGAGTAAATGACTCCTCCGCCTTCTTTGTGCAGTGAGCTAAATGATCTGGCCACAAAGCATATTAAAACATTAGTAGTTTAGTGCATGCTGATAACGGCAATAAATGAATTACCAGCAAGCCACCTTATTTACATCTGCCAGGGAACTTGTCATGAGTGCGAGATCTCCAGTAATGTGCCTAAACCCCTGATAATGGCGCTCAGGGAGACCTTTCTGCAGTGCAGGTAAGATTAAAGTAATTACAAGTAACAGCCTAGACTGCGATTTACACTAAGGCTCTGAGCATGGTAACATTGCCTGTCAGCAGTTGTCCTAACCTCAGCTGAATATGTGGAATATTATGCATTGCATGAACATACTATCTGGCAGTTTACTGCTTTTTCTGAGGTTCCGGTGACAGAAATTCCTTACTAAGAATTGTGGGCTTTTACATGTGAACCTAGCGGTAGGCAGCACTTACTGCATACAGTGCCTTGGAAAAGTATTCATACCCCTTGACATTTTCCATATTTTGTCATGTTACAACCAAAATCATAAATGTATTTTATTGGGAATTTTATGTGATAGACCAACACAAAGTGGCACATAATTGTAAAGTGGAAGGAAAATGATAAATGGTTTTAAACATTTTTTACAAATAAATATGTGAAAAGTGTGGCGTGCATTTGTATTCAGCCCTCCTGAGTCAACACTTTGTAGAACCGCCTTTCACTGCAATTACAGCTGCAGGTTTTTTTTGGGGATGTCTCTACCAGCTTTGCACATTTAGAGAGTGACATTTTTGCCCATTCTTCTTTGCAAAATTGGATGGAGAGTGTCTGTGAACAGTCTTGCTATAGATTCTCAATTGGATTTAGGTCTGGACTTTGGGACATTCTAATACCTGAATAGGCTTTGATCTAAACCATTCCATTGTAGCTCTGGCTGTATGTTTAGGGTCGTTGTCCTGCTGGAAGGTGAACCTCCACCCCAGTCTCAAGTCTTTTGCAGACTCTTAACAGGTTTTTCTCTAAAGATTGCCCTGTATTTGGCTTCATCCATCTTCCCATAACTCTGACCAGCTTCCCTGTACCTGCTGAAGAAAAGCACCCCCACAACATGATGATGCCACCACCATGTTTCACGGTGGGCATGGTGTGTTCAGGGTGATGTGCAGTGTTAGTTTTCCCCCACACAGCGTTTTGCTTTTAGGCCAAAAAGTTCAATTTTGGTCTCATCTGACCAGAGCACCTTCTTCCACATGTTTGCTGTGTCCCCCAAATGGCTTCTCGCAAACTGCAAACGGACTTGTGGAGTACACGACTAGTAGTTGTCCTGTGGACAGATTCTCCCACCTGAGCTGTGGATCTCTGCAGCTCCTCCAGAGTTACCATGGGCCTCTTGGCTGCTTCTCTGATTAATGCTCTCCATGCCCGGCCTTTCAGTTTAGGTGGACAGTCACGTCTTGGCAGGTGTGGAGTTGTACCATACTCTTTCTGTTTTCGGATGATGGATTGAACAGTGCTCCGTGAGATGTTCAAAAATTGGGATTTTTTTTTTAACCTAACCCTGCTTTAACCTCCCTGGCGGTTTGATTATTTCGGATTTTAGGTGCTGAAAGCGGTACAATTATTTTACATGGAAATTTGGCATTTTATATTGTAGGTCTGTAATTCTTAACAATAACACACTTAAATCTGTCCAAACAAGAGTCTAGTAGATATCCCGGGTATGATGACGTTTGAAACACAAAAATGTAAATTATAATATAATAAATTAAATAAATATAAATAATTAAAAAAAATAATAATATAATAATAATACATTTCCCCACGATTCACTATCGCTCAATTCTGCAAGTGTTCTAATTTACTATTACTGTTTTTTAGCTAAAGCCACTTTTGACGTAAAGGCACACTTTTTGGTTGTTATGGACAATATCCAGTTTCCAGGCAGAAAGAACAGTATATATAATATAAAACTGCATGCAGGGCATAGGACAAAGCACTGGGGACAAAAGGGATGCGAAATAATTTCATACAGTACTGTAATCTGTAAGATTACAGTACTGTGTGTTATGGTTTTTACATTTTTTTGAATTTGCCGCCAGACTCCGCCCCCGTGCGTCGCGATGCTCGCAGGGAACGGAGCCTGGCACGGAGAGGCTTCGGTGGAGACAGAGCCCGCAGACACAGCGGGGGACATCGCAGAATACTGGGGACAAGGTAAATAACGCCGCACCAGGATCCTGCAATGTAATCCCGAGTGTGGCTCTGGGTTACCGCTAATGGGACTGAAATTTAACCCACACTCGGGAAAACCGCCAGGGGGGGCTACACTTATCCACAACCTTATCCCTGACCTGTCTGGTGTGTTCCTTGACCTTCATGATGCTATTTGTTCACTAAGGTTCTCTAACAAACCTCTGAGTGCTTAACGGAACAGCTGTATTTATACTGAGATTAAATTACACACAGGTGGACTCTATTTACTAATTAGATGACTTCTGAAGGCAATTGGTTCCACTAGATAGTTAGGGGTATCCGAGTAAAGGGGACTGAATACAAATGCACGTCACACGTTAAGATATTTAATTGTAAAAAATGTTGGAAACCATTTATCATCTTCCTTCCACTTCACAATTATGTGCCACTTTGTATTGGTCTATTACATAAAATCCCATTAAAATCATTTACGCTTTTTGTTGTAACATGACAAAATGTGGAAAATTTCAAGGGGTATAAATACTTTTTCAAGGCACTGTATGATTGTAACTGCCTAGCATACCTGCATATAACAGCTGTAGGCTAACAAAAGTTGTGTTTAGAGTGGATAGTTAACACAAACGCCTTAATCCTTTAGCCTCTGTTCACATTTGAGCTTTGATATTTTTTTTTTTTTTTTTGGCCAATGACCAGCAAGATCTGTTGTGACGTCACTTGGCATTGTCTTCTTTGTATCTGCTTCCTGATTGCTTTGTGTTGTGGTGTGTAGTTATGCTATTTGAGCAGTCATATCCGCTATGACTTGTTTTTTGGCACCAGTCACAGCTACTGTCGCACTGTTGATAGAAGAAGAGGCAGAAAATAAGTGAAGATGCTTTATCCTTCCAGTGTTTAAGTGAGGCTGGGCATTTGTCCCATTCTGTATAACCCTCACAGCAATGCTCTCTTGCAGCGATCCTTGTAGTTGTCATCACTGGGATCGTAGAGTAGTGTCTTTGCTGCTTTTCAGTATCAAGCATGGTATGACCTGCTCCCACCATCTTGCTCTGCAGCCTGTTTAGGCCTCATGCACTCTGGGCATTCGCCCAGCTCCTCTGCCTTTCTCCTGGCAGGAGAAAAGCAGTGTCAAAAATGTGCCTAAATCCATGTTTTAGCAAACTTGTTTAGGTGTGTCAAGGGCTTGAGGTTTATTTATTTCATTGGCCAGAATAATAATTTCTTTTGGTTATTGAAATTAATTCTTTATGCACCTAGTGCTTAAGCACGTTTACATGCATTTAGGCATGTCAGGCATTTTTTTTTTCTGCCAAAACGCTGCATCTCTAAATGCCTGTGCATGCATGGACACATAGGGGGTTATTTACTAAATGCAAATCCACTATGCACTCCAAGTGCACTGAAAGTGCACTTGGAAGTGCAGTCACTGTAGATATGAGGGGGACACGCAAGGAAAATAAAAAAAAAATAGCATTTTAGCTTGCACATGATTGGATGATAAAATCAGCAGAGCTTCCCCTCAGATCCACAGCGATTGCACTTCCAAGTGCACTTGTAGTGCAGAGTGGATTTGCCTTTACTAAATCAACCCCATAGGCCAGGGATATGCAATTAGCGGACCTTCAGCTGTTGTAAAACTATGAGTCCCATCATGCCTCTGCCTCTGGGTGTCATGCTTGTGCCTGTCAGAGTCTTGCTGTGCTTCATGGGACTTGTAGTTCTGCAACAACTGGAGGCCTACTAATTGCATATCCCTGCCATAGGCTAACATTGAGGGGTCTTGAGAAGCAGACAAAAAAAATGCAAGATGCCTCTAAAAACAGGGTTTTAAATGCCCAGTGTGCATGAAGCCTTAGACTAGACAGGGTGGGCTGGTAAAGAGAGCAGGCCAGGAGTGTTACAAATGCAGCATGAACGTGTAGGAATTCAGGAAGCGGAACATTTATATCTAACAGTGAGGTGCCCATACAGAGAAAGAAGTGTGTTCTCAAAGAACGCTCCGCTTTCCTCCACTCCCTGTGGACTGCTGTTTGGAGGAAGGAGAGATCAGCAGCTATCGAGGCCCCTGCTCTTTGTCATAGTCCAACCTGGAGGGACAGCAGTGGCCCATTGCTCCAGTTAATAGGGCAAATAGAGAATGGAGCAGTTGCAACATCTCACCAAGGGCATGTACCCACTATTTCATCATTTCATACACACTCCTTCAATCCAGGTGCCAGCCCAGCTCATAAAGCAGCTTGTAAACAGGGAAAGGAAGACCTGGATGTCTACATTCCAGTTATAAAACCACCTTTATTGTAGAAAGTCCTTGTCACATAGCACTTGAACGCATAGAGATCGCACTGGGTGACTGAAGGTATAACCTGCTGGATTGGTCCTACAGCCACCTAATATAGGAAAATAACACTCTATTCAGCTGTACACAATTAACTGCTAACGGATTGATCACAGATAGGCAGGTCAGCTACTTTGTATACCTCCATATAATTTCTAAAAACAAAATAAAAATTAAACAAACTTTCAACTCTGCCATCAGAACAGTGAAAAGCCACTGCTCAGAAAGCAGAATAGAAACCTGATACAATAAAAAATGCATCAAAGATGACAAATGGGGCTATGGAATATCCTCTAGAGCACGGGTATTGAATTAAAATTCATGGAGGTCAGATCAGAAAATGTTTCTGCTAGCAGAGGCCTATATTGCAAGTTTATGCAATGACTTGGTTCCTTCACATCACAACCCCTCTTTTTTATATAACAATTCCCTTCTTACGTCAGTATTCTCTGCCCCTCCTTCACGTCACCCCACACAGTGGTGTCCCCTGCTCTCCTTTATAGCATTCCCTTCCCACAGCAGTGTTCTCTGTCCCCCTTCCCATCACAGCCCCCCGTGGCTCTGCCCCCCTTCACATTGCAGCCCCCCACAGCTCTGTCCCCCCAATTTACATAGCAGCTCTGTTCCCCATTCACATTACGCCACTGCAGCTCTGCCCCCCACCCATTGACATTGCTCTTCACAGCTCTGTCCTCATAATTTACATTACAGCCCCTGCAACTCTGCCCTCCATTCACATTACCGCCCTCCATAGCTCTGTCCCCCCAATTTACATTGCAGCTCTGCCCCCTATTCACATTAAAGCCCCCACAGCTCTGTCCCCCAATTTACATGGCTGCCCCTGCATCGCTGTCCCCCCCATTCACATTACAGCCCCTGCAGCTTTGCCCCCTCCCCCATTCACATTACCGCCCCTGCAGCTCTATTCCTCCAATTTACATGGCTGCCCCTGCATCGCTGTCCCCCCCCATTCACATTACAGCCCCTGCAGCTTTGCCCCCTCCCCCATTCACATTACAGCCCCTGCAGCTCTATTCCCCCCCATTCACATTACAGCTCCCACAGCTCTGTCCCCCCACCTTTCATATTACAGCCCCCGCAGCTCTGCCCCCCCCCCCCATTCACAATGCAGCTCTGTTCCTTTGCTCTCCTACCTTACTCAGGCCATCTGATGCCCCAGTAGAAGTTCTAGTAGGACGAAACGCATCAGACTTGGTTTCACTGCTCCCCATATTGCTTTTACTTGTGATCACATTCTATTCTGTATGCTGGTTTTTATAAATAAAAAACCCACCTTTTTTGACCTGCACCATTGGAAACCCCCTTCTTTTTTTGCATACCTTCCGGGATGTGAGTTTGTTTGTCTTTTCCATCTGGTCACTAACGGCTCAGTGGTTGTCGTTACCATCGAGAGATTTCTGGACCTCCCTGGACCCCTTGGATCATTCCTGTGGATCCGCTGATTTGGATATCCATGCCTGATTGACCTGGTGTCGCTGACATCCAGGTCCACTGGTTCCTGTAAGAGTAATTAATCTTATCTTACTTTGGATGTCACATTTCTTCGGATGTTGTATATATTCAATTCATCACCTGTTTCCCTATGAGAACATCTGTTCGGCCGGGGTGGATTTCGCCTTCTGTTTGGACTGACCTACCTGGGACTTATTTTTTGTTCTTTTAACTATACACAGATGGGACTCAGAATGTTTTAGATTTGAGTTTTACACAGTTTTTTATTACTACTGTTTTTCACTATTAATATTAAAATAAATTTCGCGCAGTATTAAATCAAAATATAATGTGTAAACGAATGTGTAAAGTGCATATAATAATGCAAGTGTGGGACACTGGTGACTTATTATTATTATTGCTAGGATCGATGATCTCTATTTTGCACAATAATAATCGCTGCTATTGGCCACTAAAGTGGTGGTATTCCAATAGTTGTAAAATACTGACATACTAAAAATATTAGAATAGTAAAATTATCACCCTGTAATCAGCATGAAAGAATGAGCAATGGCAATTCCTGGTAAATAAAAAAAACAATGAAATCTTCTAAAAGCAATACTCAAATGCTAGAATAATATATATATATGCCACCCTGTAATCAGCATAAAAGAATACGTGCATGTAACATGAATAAGTGCATAAACAAATGTTAATCCCTGGTGAATAAAAAACAAATGAGGTCTTCTAAAATTAATAATCAAAATGTGCAATCAAATATAAGTGTAATCCTATAAAATACTCATACAAATTGTGGTCATTAAAATGAGTGAAAAACAGTCTGTTTTGGTGTTGTAGTAAAGTGCAAGTGTTCAGATAAAAAGTGCCTTGAAAGAAGGTAGGTGAATATTAATGTAGAAAAAAGTCTGTGAGTGATTCTTCTTTTTAATCTTGAAAATAAAGATGTGACAAAATATGTATCCTTTTGCTGGTGATATCTCCTAGTGTGGTCTCACAGAACCCTCACCTTCAATTAGTAGCAATCAGGCATTCAGTAGTATATCTTTAAGGAGTGGGAGTGGTCTCTGACAGCCTTCTCTTTCTTTGTTAATTTTTCTCCAGCATTCCCTCTATGTACCTCGGCTCTGGTAAACTCAGTTTTTTGGGGGGGGGGGAATAAATAAAGAGGGGAGGGGGAGAAAAGAGGCTCCACTAGTGCATTAAACTTTTAAAAACAAGGAGGGATATTTAATTCAGTAATGCTCTTACATCTATTAAAGTTAAAACAGGCAGGGTAAATGTAAAAACGGTCTGGCGTTCTCAGCGCCCTCTCACTTATGCTTCAGATAGTAGTATCGCTCCAGCCAATCACTACGCGTTACGACACCGTCACGTGTCTTCATCCCCAGATGAAGACACTTTTTCTATCCCCTAGATACGAAGGGCTAAGAAATCACCATAAGGATGTTCATTATCCTGCCCATGCAACACTGTACCCATATGACATTTTTATCTTTTTTTTTACACAAATAGAGCTTTCTTTTGGTGGTATTTAATCAACACTGGTTTTTATATTTTTTGCTAAAAAAAAAAAAAAAAAAAATTTTAAAAGAACAGCGGTGATGGCTCTTTACCACGTGATCAGCCATGTCCAATCACAGCTGATCACGATGTAAACAGGTAGAGCCATTGATCGGCTATACCTCACTCACGTCTGACACCCACCCAGGACCTCCAGGATGATGCCAGGACCACCAGGGATGGCCACCACACTGGACCAACAGGTATGCCACCCTAGACCACCAGGGAAATGCCAATCGGTGCCCAGGCAGCTGCCAATCAGTGCCCATCCCCAATGCCTGCCAGTGCCATCAGTGATGCCTATCAATGCCCATCAGTGCCACGTAGCAGTGCCGCCTATCAGTGCCACCCATAAGTACCCATCAGTGCAGCCTTTCAGTGCCCATCAGTGCCCATCAGTGTCACCTATCAGTGCTGAATATCAGTGCCTATCGTTAGTGCCTGTCAGTGCCACCTCATTGGTGCCGCGTTATCAGTGCCATCAGTGAAAGAGAAAACTTATTTACAAAATTTTATAACAGAAACAGAAGAAAAAACTTTTTTTTCTCAAAATTTTAGGTCTTTTTATTTGTTTAGCAAAAAATAAAAAAACACAGAGGTGATCAAATACCACCAAAAGAAAGCTCTATTTGTTGGAACAAAATGATAAAAAATATGTTTGGGTACAGTGTAGCATGACCACGCAATTGTCATTTAAACAGCGACAGCACTAAAAGCTGAAAATTGGCTTGGGCAGGAAGGGGGTGTAAGTGCCAGGTATTGAAGTAGTTAATGTGACCTATAAACTGTACAACTCAGTTGAACAACAAACTGAAATCTTTTAGGTGGAGGGAAGTAAAACTAAAAAACTAAAATAATATGGTTGCATAAATGTGCCCACCCTTAAACTAATACTTTTGTTGAAGCACCTTTTGATTTTATTACAGCACTTTTGGGTATGAGTCTATCATCATGTCACATCTTGACTTGGCAATATTTGCCCACTCTTCTTTGCAAAAAACACTCCAAATCTGTCAGCTTGCGAGGGCATCTCCTGTGCATAGCCGTCTTCAGATCGGACCCACAGATTTTCGGACCATTCCGCCCGCTGTCTCTCACCAACTGAGCCGTCTGCTGTCTCTCACCAATGGAACCGCCCTTGCTCTCAGTCGCGGAGCCGCCTGCCGCCCACTCACCCGCATTCTCGGAGGGGGCAATTGCCCCGTTGCCCCCCCCTGGATCCGCCCCTGTTCCTAGATGCTCCCTAGCTGGAGCCAAAATTTGGGGTCTCTGGACCCAAAGGATCCTAAAATGACATTGCTGTAGATGGACACAGTTGACTAACTTTGGGGCTCGTAAAATGTCAAGCACTTTTCTGCAGCAGAGAATGACATTTTCCCAACCAACTTTGGGGCACCGTATCTAGGGGCCACTTGGTGCTAGGAACACCAGCTTTGGATATGTTGTAGTGCTAGGTCCACTGGGTTTGAACACCAAATTTGGGGTTCCTAGCACCAAGTGGCCCGAGATACGGGGCCCCAAAGTCGGTTCGGAAAATGTCATTCTCTGCTGCAGAAAAGTGCTTGACTCGAGTATAAGCTGAGGGGGGCATTTCAGCATAAAAAAATGTGCTGAAAAACTCAGCTTATACTTGAGTATATATGGTAATAAGTCTTAATTTCAAACTCCTTATCCCTAACTGTAGACACAAAGCTGTCACCATGGAAATACAGGGACAGCATGGACATTTGTCCTCTCCACATCTATAATTGCATTTGAAGTGGAGCCCTCTATGGCTTTGCACTGCAGATGACAAAAAATAACTAGGGGAACAGTGACTGCCCAAAGAGGGAGTTTGTTGGATACTGTCCTAATTCTGTTAGATAAGATACCACTACTGGAAGATGGTGTTCAACTATATTCCACATTTTTTTTTTTTTTTTTTTTTTTTAACTGCAAGCTTTATGCTGTAGAAAAAACATCCTGATGGCCACTTTTTTTAGTTACCATGCTGATGATCACTAGTGACTTCTCTCCCTACCGTGCTGATGACACTTGTGACCTGTATCCCTTCCATGCTGATGACATCTTGTAATCTGTCTCTCTACAATGCTAATGACCACTTGTGATTTGTCTTCCTGTGCGGATGATCACTAGTAACTTCCATCTTTACCAGAGGCGTAACTAGAACCTCTAGGGCCCCGATGGAAGAAACCATCAAGGGTACCCTAGCCAGGGCACTTCCCACTGATCCAGGGCCCTTTACTCCCGCTGCAGGGCCATTCGGTCCTGCAATGGGACCCTTTTGCATGTTCTGCAGCGAGGGCCCCTTTCTGCCATCTTGTCTCCCTTTCATGCTGATGACCACTTGTGACTTGTCTCCCTATCATGCTGATGACCACTTGTGACTTGTCTCCCTTTCATGCTGATGACCACTTGTGACTTGTCTCCCTATCATGCTGATGATCACTTGTGACTTGTCTCTCTCCTGTGCTGATGACCATTTTTGACCTGTCTCTTTACCCTGATGATAACCACTTGTGACTTGTCTTCCTACTGTGCTAATGACCACTTGTGATTTGTCTCCCTACTATGCTGAT
The DNA here is from genome assembly GCA_037952925.1 of Lithobates clamitans. Taxonomy (NCBI): domain Eukaryota; kingdom Metazoa; phylum Chordata; class Amphibia; order Anura; family Ranidae; genus Lithobates; species Lithobates clamitans. The sequence continues at coordinate 3,218,588 of JBBGZY010001250.1, read as the reverse complement.
GACCACTTGTGACCTGTTTTCCTACCATGCGTATGACCACTAGTAACTTGTCTCCCTACCATGCTGATGACCACTTGTGATCTGTCTTCCTATTGTGAAGATGATAACTAGTGGCTTCCCTCCCTATCAGAGGTGTAACTAGAAACTCTAGGGCCTCAGTGCAAGAGACTTTAAAGGGATCCCTGGGGGATCAGTTCCCCTGATAACGCCCCTCCTATCCAGGTGTGCAGGGGAGCCACATGGGGCCAGGTCGCAATTGTGATCCCTGTTGTTACGCTCCCTGCCCTGCTAATGACAAATCTCCCTACAATGTAGATGCCCACTTGCAAACCGGTCACCCTACTATGCTTAGGACCATTTGTTACTTATCTGTCCTGATGACCACTCGTGTGACTTGTCTCCCTATCATGTTGATGACCACTGGTGACCTGTTTCCTTACCGTGCTGATGACCACTTGTGACCTGTTTTCCTACCACGCTAATGGCCACTACTGACTTGTCTTCCTACAATTCTGATGGCCACTTGTGACCTGTCTTCCTTCTATGCTGATGACCACTTATGACTTCCCTCTTGTATTTTCCAATGTAGAGAATTAGGGGAAATTATACCAATCTACTAATCACCAGGCAGAAACACAATAGAAGGATGCCTTTTTGGCTCTGTTTGATTTGTTGTTTTATTGTTACTCTGTCAATGGCACAGTAGAGGGGAGGGTAAAACACATTTCACAAGCATAGATGGTACTGTGCTGTATTACTGCAGCTGAAGCAATAATGGTATCTATAGGGTGCTTATCTAATTTAACCAGTTAAATCAAGTTTTAAAAACGTACAATTTGCTGCAGGCAGTTTGTCCACCACTGTACTGGGTTTGCTTATTAACTATTCTGCCATTGAGTGAACAGATGACGGGAGGGGCCGGTCAGCGCTAGCAGCATTTATTAAGCTTACTTGTCAATAATTTGCTGTGCTTTTGTGCCTTTGTCCTATCGTATACTAATAGCACAAACCCGTTCTTCTCTTTTTTTTTTTTTTTTTTTTTTCTTCTTTGTTTAAACATCTTAATAAACCTTATGGCCTTGGTAAATGTCTCAATATCCATGATCAAAGTATCCGATGCTGGAATTTATTGAGTAGGACAGCTGTCTGTTTTGTGGAATATTTCCTTAGGGCAGAGGGATGGTTTGACTTGTGAGGTCAATATTTACTAAATGAAGGGCACCTCTAGGGAGGCTTTGGACTGGCCATATGCAGGAGCCTTTTTCTAGAACAACATGGTATTGGGGTTGTAATCAGTGATGGAAACACGACAGCCTGTATCAAGTACAACTCTAAGGCAAGTGTTGGGAAGCAATGCACAACAAGGAGTGTTCTGCTTTTGGATTTTAATTGTCGATTCTTTTGTCAGCAAATGGGAAGGTGTTTCACCTTGTCAGACTGTCACGGCAGCCCAGCTGAAAGGCATACTAGCTGAGTGTGTAATTTGAAGAAAGGTATTGTATCCCTCACTGCTTGGCTCCCACTGAAAGGCAGACTTTGGTGCTCTCTTTGTACTTTACAAACCAACTTGCAGAGAAATAGGTCAGTTTGGAGGAACCAGAATGACATTAAACCTCATCTCTCTGCTGTGTAAGGACATCTCCCAGCTATGGCTTCTTCTGGAGAAGAGGACAGGTGTGTTACCTTTTTGTTTCTTGAACTTTTCTGCTGACCTTCCTTTTTGTTGTGTCTTATCAGGTGCTGTCTTTTACAGCACAGGGTGTGATGTCATTGGAGAGGATGACGGAGTAATACTTTATTTTTAAACTTTCACAGCATTTGTTCCTAAGTGTTAGGAGTGTTGTCTTATTCAGAAGACTAGTCTTGTTCCATATATAGCCGATTATGTATTGTACCAGTGCACGCAGTTCATCATGTCATCAGAATTTCCACAGTCCTTTAAAAAATGTTGTCATCCCAACACCTGAGCTTCCATTGTCAGCTATTTGTAGAGAGGAAAGCTGATCTGTGTTCAGGATATGCATTAGAAGAGAATAGTTTAGTAGTGCTATGGTCACCCCTATCTCTGCCAGTATGTATACATGAAGATACGCTGATCGATCAACCAAGCTGAAGATAATGTTCAGGTTACTATTTTGAGTAAAGCTAACACTAAAATTATATCCTTTTTTTCCTTAAAAAATATTCATATACATCTACTACTTAATGGCCCTGTAATCTATTTTTCATAAATGTATTTTCTTTCTGTGTTTTTTCTGTATTTTGCAAGCTCCTGAATCTCTCCTTTTTCCCCTTACTTTGGTTTGTTTGGAACGGGCTGTGCATGGTCGTTGTGGTCATGTATACTGCTCTATGCACACTACAAATCCTGTAGTCCATAGGCCATCACAACAGCCAAAAAAAGAGAGAATTTGGAGATTTGCAGGAGTCAATAGAAGGTACTTTTTGAGTTAAAGTGCTTGTAAACCTCAGGCATGAAATCTGAAAAAAGTATACAGTGATAGAAAAAAAATATTTGATCCCCTGCTGATTTTGTACGTTTGCCCACTGACAAAGAAATGAACAGTCTATAATTTTATTGGTAGGTTTATTTTAACAGTGAGAGACAGAATAACAACAACAAAAAAAATCAGAAAAAGGCATTTCAAAAAAGGTATAACTTGATTTGCATTTTTATGAGTGAAATAATTATTTGACCCCTTCGCAAAAAATGACTTAGTACTTGGTGGCAAAACCCTTGATGGCAATCGCAGAGGTCAGACGTTTCTTGTAGTTGGCCACCAGGTTTGCACACATCTCAGGAGGGATTTTGTCCCACTCCTTTTCGCAGATCCTCTCCAAGTCATTGAGGTTTTGAGGCTGACAATTGGTAACTCGAACCTTCAGCTACCTCCACATATTTTCTATAGGATTAAGGTCTGGAGACTGGCTAGACCACTCCAGGACCTTTAATGTGCTTCTTCTTGAGCCACTCCTTTGTTGCCTTGGCCATGTGTTTTAGGTCATTGTCATGCTAGAATACCCATCCATGACCCATTTTCAATGCCCTGGTTGAAGGAAGGAGGTTCTCCCCCAAGATTTGACGGTACATGGCCCCGTCCATCGTCCCTTTTGATACGATGAAGTTGTGCTGTCCCCTTAGCAGAAAAACACCCCCAAAGCATAATGTTTCCACCTTCATGTTTGACAATGGGGATGGTGTTTTTGGGGTCATAGGCAGCATTCCTCCTCTTCCAAACACGGTGAGTTGAGTTGATGCCACAGAGCTTGATTTTGGCCTCATCTGACCACAAAACTTTTACCCAGTTCTCCTCTGAATCATTCAGATGTTCATTAGCAAGCTTCAGACGGGCCTGTACATGTGCTTTCTTGAGCAGGGGGACCTTGCCGACGCTGCAGGATTTAAGTCATTCATGGTGTAGTGTGTTACCAATTGTTTTCTTGGTGACTATGGTCCCAGTTTCCTTGAGATCATTGACAAGATTCTCCTGTGTAGTTCTGGGCTGATTCCTCACCGTTCTCGTGATCATTGAAACTCCACAAGTTGAGATCTTGCATCGAGCCCCAGACCAAGGGAGATTGACAGTTATTTTTGTGTTTCTGCAAATAATCGCACCAACTGTTGTCACCCTCTCATCAGGCTGCTTGGCGATTAGTCTTGTAGCCCATTCCAGCCTTGTGTAGGTCTACAATCTTGTCCCAGACATCTTTTGGACAGTTCTTTGGTCTTGGCCATGATGGAGAGATTGGAATCTGATTGCTTCTGTGGACAGGTGTCTTTTTATATAGGTAACAGGCTGAGATTAGGAGCACTCCCTTTAAGGAGCACTCCCTTTGGATGATTAAATCAGCAGAGTTTCCTCTCATTTCAGATCTTCCCCTCATCTATAGCGACTGCACTTCCAAGTGCACTTGCGGTGCACTTTTAGTGCAAAATGGATTTGCCTTTAAATAACCCCCATGGTGTAGTTCACCTGTTTATTCACTGGTGTCTGTATGTTTTGTATGGTGTCTGACACAGATCAGACTCTCACTTTGAATACAGTTGGTGAAATACAGTGGTGGTCAATTAGGTGGATATAGAGGGCCTCAAGAAAGGTTCAGCTCCTGGGCTTAGTGCTGGACTGCGGATGTCGCTGGCAGCCGGCGGTTTCGACCACTATAGCTTGTCAGAGTCGCTGTCACTCAGCATGCAGGCCCCCGTGTACCAGAGCTGATTATAGGTCTGGAGCACAGCATGCTGTATGTTGGGTGCTGTCTGAAAGCTTGTGGAGCACCAAGGATTGAATCACTGGGAGGGTGGATACTAAGGAAATGCTTTTTCCTTTCTGTAATAGATTGGGTACATATCTCAGCCTAGACAAAGTCACTTGCATGGAACTAAAGGACTACTTTTTAGGCGTATTGTGCATCCAGCCCCTTTACATGCAATCCCAGCATTTTGGTGCACCTGGGAGGCACACGCCCACTGCCTGAAATACACTGTGGCTAGATGGGTCTGAATGCTGCACTGAGTGGTACTCTTGTTTGGGTACCTAATGCATAGGGACAAATGCCCATAATGCAGGTATTCTGCTAGATGTCCCATGTGCAAGTAGTTACACACTTCTTTGTGCTTTGTGTACTGGTGATGTATATTGGACTTTTCAGGAATTTATTATGTCAGACTTGTAAACAGAGATCCACTCCAAAGTTCAGTAAGTGACTATGAACTATTCAAGTTGAAATATTTCCTGTGGTTGAACTCCCAACTGACCTTGAATGTGGAAATTATTTGTTTTCCACATACACAGCCCTAAGGTAATGCATGTGTGAACATGTAGATTATGTACTCTGTAAATGACTTCCCCCTGTGCAGAGAAATGTTTTAAGCTGCGTATACACTTATCTTTCTTTTCAACATTTTTTTTATTGTAAGAACGTTCATCCATATCTCTAACCTTTTTATTGGGGTTAAGTCGATACCCGTTTTTTCGACTGTAATGATGAGAAAATTTGAAGGTGCAGGATGGAAAATGTTTCTCGAATTTCTAAGGGCACTTTCACACTCATAGCACCCAGGCGTCGGCGGTAGAGCGCCGCTTTTTTTAGCACTGCGTTACCGTTGTTTTAGCGGCTCTTTTCACCCGCTGGTGGGCCGCTTTTAACCCCCGCTAGCGTTAAAAGGGTTAAAAGTGCCGCTGCGGCGGGACTGCCCATTGATTTCAATGGACAGGGGTGCTTTAGGAGCGGTGTATACACTGCTCCTAAAGCGCCTCAAAGAAGCTGCCAGCAGGACTTTTTTTGACGTCCTGCCAGCGCACCGCTCCAGTGTGAAAGCCCGAGGGCTTTCACATTGGAGTGACGGGAGAGGCGCTATTTTTAGAGCTATAGCTCTTGTAAAGCGCCTCAGTGTGAAAGCGGTCTAATGCCCCGTACACATGGTCGAACTTTGTTCGGACATTCCGACAACAAAATCCATGGATTTTTTCCAAAGGATGTTGGCTCAAACTTGTCTTGCATACACACGGTCACACAAAGTTGTCGGAAAATCCGATCGTTCTAAACGCGGTGACGTAAAACACGTACGTCGGGACTATAAACGGGGCAGTAGCCAATAGCTTTCATCTCTTTATTTATTCTGAGCATGCGTGGCACTTTGTCCGTCGGATTTGTGTACACACGATCGGAATTTCCGACAACGGATTTTGTTGTCGGAAAATTTTATATCCTGCTCTCAAACTTTGTGTGCCGGAAAATCTGATGGAAAATGTGTGATGGAGCCCACACATGGTCGGAATTTCCGACAACAAGGTCCTAGCACACATTTTCCATCGGAAAATCCGACCGTGTGTACAGGGCATAACAGTTTTTATATGGTTTTTATTTGGTAGTCTATTCATTCTATGATCAATTGTTTAAAGCAAACAAAAACTTGAATTACTTCTGAACAACATTTGAATGTTCTGAGAATTTTCATACAATTTTTTATCTAAAAATTTTCAATTGAAATTCTACTAGTTTATACCTAGCTTTATGGAGATCCCCTTAGGGTTTGTGTACACTTGGGTTGACCCTCTCAAGACAATCCACAGTGGATCACTTTTTAAAGGGCATTTCACAGGTGGTGAAGATGCATTATGCCACTTTCTCACCACCTGTTTTAGCCCCTGAAAGCCCACAACACAGCATTTGGGTGGTTGTGGCGTGGCCCTATTCATTTGAAAACGTGGCATTATGCAGTACTTCCTTATATGTTTTATAGAGTTATGCTTAGATGAAGTGTACCTGTATTAAAGGGATGAATATACATTGCACTGGTTTAGTTTGTTTTGGCCTTCTGCAAACAGCATAGCAATTAGTAACGTAGTGTACTTATTTACTCAGATAAAAGTATCCAAGTATAGCTCCCAAGATTAATCTGTCCTAATGTAGGTGAATGCATCAAAATGATTATGTCAGTGTCTCAGTAAACCTTTTGTGTTTCCTTATTCATGCATTGTCACGCATTTTTAATGCGTTTTTATTTTTCAATAATAAAAACAATTTAGAAAATCGAACAAACGTTCTGAAAATGAACATTTTTGAACGACAGTCTACTAGTGTATGGCCAGCTCTGATTTGAAGAAAATAAATTATATTTTTTTTAGACAAAGCTTTGTGAAGAAATCACAAAATGCTGCTTGCAATAGTTACTATCCACCAGGTTGGTGTGTGTTCTGTATACCTGCTGTACTTCTGGTTCAATTTTGACACTGAATGCAGAGAAGTGACGCCGCTGGACTGGCGTCTGGATGTCCGGTTTCCATACAGGCTTATCAAGCTTGCCTTCTGGTAAGCGCGGCATTCATGTGGTGGTGGATCACAACAAGTGGTGGTTATTCATCCAGTATTTTCCACACAACCTTCACTGGGATCAATTGAGGGATTTGTCCTTTTGTGTTTGGACTTTTCTGTCTCTCTTGATTTTTTTTGTCACATATTTTTATTCAAATATTTTCATTCACTTTATTGATTTTAATCTATTTATTCATTTTTCTCACCAGGTTTTTTTTTTTTTATTTTATTTATTAGCACAGTTTTTTCTTTCTTTTTTCATACTATCCACCAGGCTCTGTATTCTACACTTGTCTACAGGAACAAATCAGGTTTGTATTCTAATCACTACATTAGTACTGGCCAGAGTAGAAACGCTATTTTGCATGCTCACTGATTAAATGTATTCTGCTGTGTCACTTTAAATCGGAATGTTTGTTGTGTTTTTTTTTTTCTAACACATGTTCTGTATTGTTTTAGTATATTGTACGTTAACCTGTAATTTAAAAGCGTAGCACTGACGCTCATGCTTGCCCTAAGGGTAGGTTGCTACCAAGTAGATTTTAGGAAGTGCCACTCAGGGAAGAAGCTCTCAGGTTACAATTGAATTGAGTTTGACACTGTACAACCAACACAATACAAGGGCACCCCAGGGGAATATGTGCAAATCATCGCTATGGAAATACTCCACAGAGCATTGTCCTGCTATAAAAAGAACTTTGTGAAGCTCTATGTGCATCTAAACTGGTCACGTTTCATGGGAAAAATATAATTTTATGCTGTTTCGGGAGCTTGAAGTGACATACACTTGTGGAGGAATTAAAAACAAATATGATCTATGGTGGTTCTTTTCCTTTTAAGCCTGGCATAGCTGAGCATTAATTGCATAACAAAACTGCTTTCATGATGTGTTAGGAGCTTTACTGAGTATTGTTGCTGACCATGTCCATCCCATTATGACTACAGTGTACCCATCTTCTGATGGCTACTTCCAGCAGGATAATGCACCATGTCACAAAGCTCATATCATCTCAAACCTGGTTTCTTGAACATGACCATGAGTTCACTGTACTCCAATGGCCTCCACAGTAACCAGATCTCAATCCAATAGAGCACCTTTGGGTTGTGGTGGAACGGGAGATTCGCATCATGGATTTGCAGCCAACAAATCTGCAGCAACTGCATGATGCTATCATGTCAACATGGACCAAAATCTCTGGGGAATGTTTCCAACACCTTGTCTAATCTCTGCCACAAAGAATTAAGGAAATTCTATAGGCAAAAGGAGGGGTCCAACCCGGTACTAGTAAGGTGTACCTAATAAAGTGTCTGGTGAGTGAAAGCATTGAGCTCTGTCATTTTAAAGCCATTGTTTCTAATTTTTAGGGACTCGTTAATGACTGGAATGATACCACTGGATTGGCGTAGAGCCAATGTGGTGCCCATATTTAAAAAGGGATCAAAATCTTTACCAAGTAACTTGGTTGTAGACTTGTTCGTTTTAACTTCTATAGTCAGGAAGATATTGGAGAGTTTATTAAAAGACCACATAGATGAGTTCTTGCTGTAAAAAAAACATTTTAAGCAACAGACAGCATGAATTCATGAAAGACAGAAGTTGTCAAACAAACCTGATTTCTTTTTATGAAGAGGTAAGTAAAACCTTGGACAGAGGAGTGGCTGTGGACGTGGTATACTTGGATTTTGCATAAGCATTTGACACAGTTCCCCACACACGGCTAATGTGTAATGTAAAGTCTACAGGCTTGGAAAGATCAGTTTGTAAATGGATAGAAAACTGGCTAAAAGACAGAATTCAGAGAGTAGTGGTTAATGATTCTTACTCTGAATGGTCTAAGGTTATCAGTGCTGTACCCCAGGGTTCAGTGTTGGGACCCTTACTTTTTAATATCTTTATAAATAATATAGGGTCTGGGATTAAAAGTGTTTGCAGATAACACCAAGCTAAGCAGTGAAAATATGTCCGTACAGGATTTCTTCAATTTACAAGCTGACCTCAATGCACTGCACTGTTTAGTTGGGCAACTGTGTGGCAAATGAGGTTTAATGTTGATAAATGTAAAGTTATGCATTTGGAAGCTAAGCATATGCATGCATCATACATACTAGGGGGAGTACAACTGGGGGGATCCGTAGTGGAGAAGGATCTTGGGGTTTTGGTAGATTTATAAGCTTAATAATGGCATGCAATGCCAAGCTGCGGTTTGCAAAGAGAGCAAAATCCTTTCTTGTATTAGGAGAAGTATGGACTCCATGTACAAATCATTAGTAAGACCTCATCTGGAATAAGCAGTTCAGTTTTGGGCAGCAGTTCTCAAAAAGGATATCGGGGAACTGGAGAAAGTGCAGAGAAGAGCAACCAAACTGATAAGAGGCATGGAGGAACTCTGTTATGAGGAAAGATTAGAGAAACTGAATTGTATTCTCTCTTGAGAAGAGGAGATTAGGGGGGAGATATGATCAACATGTATAAATACATAAGTGGTCCATAAAGTGAACTTGGTGTTGAATTATTCACTTTAAGGTCATTACAGAGGACAAGGGGGCACTCTTTACATCTAGAGGAAAAAAGATTTAATCTCCAAATAAGGAAAGGTTTCTTCACAGTTATGCCCCGTACACACGGTCGGATTTGCAGACGAAAAATGTTCGATGGGAGCTTGTGGTTGGAAATTCCGACCGTGTGTAGGCTCCATTGGACATTTTCCACTAAATTCCACACAAAAATTGAGATCTGGATCTCAAATTTTCCGACAACAAAATCCGTTGTCGTAAATTCCGATCATGTGTACACAATTCCGACGTACGCACAAAGTTCCACGCATGCTCGGAATCAAGCAGAAGAGCCGCACTGGCTATTGAACTTAATTTTTCTCGGCTGGTCGTACGTGTTGTACGTCACCGCGTTCTTGACGTTCGGAATTTCTGACAAGATTTGTATGCAAGACAAGTTTGAGCCAACATCAGTCGGAAAAAATCCATGGATTTTGTTGTCAAAATGTCCGATCGTGTGTATGGGGTATAAGAGCTGTGAAAATGTGGAATAGACTCCCTCCAGAGGTGGTTCTGGCCAGTATTCTTTCCTTAACATACATAATCTAACTGGGTACTAGCATTTATAGGTAAAGTTGATCCAGGGAAAATCCGATTGCCTCTTGGGGGATCAGGAAGGAATTTTTTTTCCCTGCTGTAGCAAATAGGATCATACTTTGCTGGAGTTTTATTGCCTTCCTCTGGATCAACTGTGGGTGAAGGATTGTGTATATGAGATTGTATGTTTTTGTTTTGTTTTTGTTTTTGTAGTTGAACTGGATGGACTTGTGTCTTTTTTTTTTTTTTTTCAACCTGACTAACTATGTAACTATGAATGTATGTATAACTTCCATCGAAGCCTTTTCTTTCGAAAGAGGAAAAGGTAGAGCCCCTATCAGGTTTTTAGTGCTATGTCCACACTGCCTTTACTTTCTGCTGTATCACCATGGCAGGGTGAGAGGTAAATCTCTCTAACAGGCATACAACCATATAATAAGGGATGGTTTCTGTCATTTCCTACATCATTGATGGGGAGGTTTCCTTTTCTTTCCTGTTGTGTCACCAAGACTGGAAGTGGTGGGAGGTCTTCATCATAGGGATAAAGACGACAACAAAACCTGACAGAGGTTCTAACCCACCATTCCTCTGTGTTAAAGTATACCAAAAACAGGCAAGAGTTCTTCTTTAGGCACATTATTTTTGGAATCTGCTTAAAGACCGCTACCTGATCTTTTATAAAGTCCTCTTGGCCTCAGAAAGGTAGACACAGTTGATTATATTTAGTCTACTCTTTCATTTATAACCATAAAACCGTGTTCATTTTAGAATGGAGTTCTTTTTAAAATAAGCCACATTCACACCTAAGTGTCATGTTTTCAAGCATTTTTTTTTTTTTAGCAGAATTGCACATGTTTTGCAGCTTTTGTCAGTTTTTTTTTCAGGTGTTTTTCAAACTTAAAGATGTGGAGTGATGCTGAAAAAGGGGTGGAGAGAGATGGTTTTTTGCTGTGCGTTTTTTGCTCAAACGCTTGAATAAACTGCTCAAAATGTTTATTTCGTGCTTTTCAGGCTTTTCTTTTGAAATCTTTATAGACAAATATGCTCAATTCTGCCTGAGCTAGATGACATTAGCTTAAGTGCAACCTGAAACTATATTGTAAATTCACACAAAATTTTTACCACACAAAATTAGGTAAGAGGTTGATCACATTATCCCAAACAATGCAAACTATAAACAGTAATCTACATCTAATGAACAGCCAACATAATCATAAACAATTATCTAATAATTAGTCACCTAGACAAGCCTAGGTGACTCAGATCAGTGCCCACCCAGACATTTCGGCACCAGTTCCCCAGAAAGAAGATCCATTGCTGTCCATATCTCCTTAAAGCGGAGTTCCGCCTGTAGCTGCTGACTTAATATAAGGACACTTACCTGTCCAGGGAGCCCGCGAAGTCGGCACCCTAGCCAATCTTCGGATTGACTCCCGGGTGCTGCCGCCGCCATTCCTGGTAAGGGAACCAGGCAGTGAAGACTTTCAGCTTCACTCCTGGTTCCCTGCTGTGCATGCGCGATTCGCGTGCGCGTTCTGATTGCTCCCTGCTGTCTTCTGGGACCTGTGTGTCTCCCAGAAGACAGCGGGGGGGGTGTTTGCCAGACATTGCGTAGATCATTGCGCACAGTGTGCAGCGATTTTCCCCGGAAGTGGGAACAGATACCTGGATTTGACAGGTATCTGCTTCCCCCCTCCCCCCTCCCCCTGAAAGGTGCCAAATGTGACAGGAGGGGGAGGAATCCGAACAGCGGAAGTTCCATTTCTGGGTGAAACTCCGCTTTTACCAGCTTTCACCTGTGTAATCTGTCCAGTAGGCTGAAAAAGTGGAATTAATTTATCTTCATAGATTTCTTGAGGAAGATTGTTGATAAGTATTTCTGTCCCAAGTGAAGCTTCTCCAACCCAGTCTGCAGGAGGGCCACCATACAGTATTTCCTCTGACCATTAACCTGTAGAAGATTACTATTACACCTTTCCATCCACTCCAGAAGAGAAGCCTTATTGTCTTTATTCAGAGAATTAATCTAAGCCTTGCTCTCAGCGTTCATCACATAGTTGTCTCATTAGAGAATGATCTGCTCTCTCCATGGGATCAGAGGCTGAACTGTGCTTTTTTCCATGCTCTGACCGGAAGAAGCAATCAAAATCCATGGTCTCCTCCATGGGCCATAATCGGTGGGTAGAAAGCTAGCCCCTAGTCCCCTCCAAAAGCCCCTAACCTGGTTGGGTTTGTCACAATGTACTTTTTTTGAGCAACAGGCGTTTAGCTACAAGTGACAATGCTCCGATGTGAACAAGGACTATGCTTTTTGCTTGTTTTTGCTTGTTGTGCATTTTTGAGCTACAAGCTACATAATGCTCAAGTGTGAATGGGGCTTTAGGTTATAGTAGAGAATAACAGGTGAAGAATGCACTGAAAGAGCCACAAACCATTAGAATCATTTTTACACATGGTACCATCTACTATATCTGTGCCTGTTTATATTATGTCCTAACATACAGTCAATGATAAAAGTGCTGGAAGTTTGAATTTTATTTTTACCTTGTCTGTTTTTTGTCAATTTTATCTGTAAGGCTGTTTTTGTTTTATAATTCATAACTATACAGTTTTATATGTGAAGTAATATTGGGTTCCAAGTAAAATATATTATACCTGTCATAAATGAGTCCATAGAACTTACAGCTTGCAGTGTTTTGTGGAGCCATTCCTAGTGATGTCAGTATTGTACCAGATGTGATCCCACATCTGCTGTTAGAACACAGGTGGAAATCCTTCTCTTCCTCTTTGTAAACTAGACAAATGCCTCTGGCACTGAGAAATAACAGGAGGTTAGACATGTTACTACTATGCCCTGTACACCAAATTATATCTTCGTTGAAAGGTAAAATAACCTTAGGGTATCTGAACAATGGGACCTTTACATGCAAAAGGGTTTGTGCCCGAGGTCTGAAAATGTGATAGTTTCATCTGTAAAATGGTTTACAAATACTGTTTAGAAGGGAATGTGTTGGCAAATTGGAGACATCATTTCAAGGACCTCTTCATACTTTTTACATATTTACAGCTGCTCACAGGAGTTAAGAATTTTTAATGTCACTTTAATTAGGAATAGTAAAATATTTTTGCACTGGTGCGTGTTTTTCACTCATACTTGCAATCCTTGGTGAAGATTCAGCAGTTCCACAGGGAAAAGGTAACAACCTTCTCCCCTTTTGATAACCCCCTCGTCCAGTGCTGCTGGGAATGCGGGCTGATAGCTGCATGGCAGGGGATGTAAAGTGTAGGTTCAGTGCTATGGACAGTGAATGGGCCTCTGTAGATTCACCACATATAATTGGGCTTAAAACATGCCCAGCAGTGGCAACGCATGGATTTCAATGTGTTCCTTTTTTTTTTTTTTTTTGAAGCACATGATTAGAGCCGGAGACTCTAATAATAATAATTATTATTATTATACAGGATTTGTATAGCGCCAACAGTTTGCTCAGTGCTAATTGGCTTCAAAAAGGGTGGGCCCACACCACCCACTTGTGTGACATTAGGGTGCCCACCCACTTGTGTGAAATTAGCGAATTAATATTCTCTAATGTCTTCTTGCTTATCCTCCCGGCCTGTTGGCTCTCAGGACCCACTTCTGGGAGAACAAGCGACCGCGGGTACTCAGGAGGAGATGCAGGGGGAAGCCGCGACCCGGATGGAGTAAGTGTGGAGCAGACGGGCAATCGTTCAAGCGGCAGAGGGGGTGGGGGAGTGAGGGGGCCAGGTTTGTTTGCCCCCCACCCAAATAAAAGTTGAGCACCAGCCGCCACTAATCCCCAACGTAAAAAACACATTGGGGTTGATTTACTAAAGGTAAATAGACTGTACACTTTGCAAGTGCAGTTGGTCCAGAGCTTAGTAAATGAGGGGAAGTTCTGCTGACTTCCATCTTCCAATCATGTGTAAACATAAATGCAGGTGTTTTTTTTGTTTTTTTGTTTTTTTCTTGAATGTGATTATGTATTCTTTGTAAAATTAAGCTTCACCTCACTTACTAAGCTCTGGAGCAACTGCATTTGCACAGTGCAAAGTCTATTTGCCTTTAGTAAATTAACCCCTCAGTTTTCTCTTAGCCGGAAATCTACAGGGGGGTGTATAGCATTAGCCCACACCATATAAGTGAATGGTTGTGTGCATCTGTACTCCTGTAAACGCCAGTGCTTCTATGCATATGATTTAATTACCTGAATGCATCAGTTCCATGATAGGTAACATTTTTTGTACACTCCTGTGTGGGTAAATGCTAATGCAGATAAGCATGAGTTTACATGAGTAAAAGTGGGGCATACAGCCAGCCACAGAACTGAAAGGCTGTATGCCCCATTAATGGCTCTTAAGTCCTGGAAAACCGTGGGGGGATTTACTAAAATTGGCACACAGAGAATATGGTGCAGCTGTGCATAGTATGCAGTCAGCTTTTAGGTTTTATTGTCAAAGCTTAATTGAATAAGCTGAAGCAAGATGCTGGTTTCAATGCACTGCAGAGCCAGATTTTGTATGCACTAGTGTTAAAGTGGTTTTAAACCCCATTAATGAAATTTGAACTAAGCACATATTACTGTAGTGTTTACCTGTCTCTCTCCAAAGCTCTAAGTGTTGTTTCTCTCGGGTGCTTTGTTCCTCTGTTTTAAACATGAATCACTTCTGACAAGAACTCCAACACATGAGATAACATGAGCTAAAAAAAATTGTTGGGATGGTGCTTAGAGGAAGATGAGCACTGAGCTTGTCTATTCAGGCTACAGCTCTGCATGTTCCTTCATTTGGAAAAGAGGGAGAGATGAGGGTGCTCTGGTGATGCTGGGTATCCGATCCTTTGTAATAGTAAAGAGATGGCACTGAAGGGTGTGGGTGACTGGGGACATGAGATAACATGAGCTAAAAAATTTTGTTGGGAGGGTGCAACACAGACCCTCCCTGGATCAGAACGTCTCTCCAAACTGGATGAAAGAGCCAGGAGGAAACTGGTCAGAGAGGCTACCAAGAGGCCTACATCAACTTTGAAATTGTTGCAGGAATGTATGACAAAGAGTGGCCATTGTGTGCATGTGACAACAATATCACACATTCTCCACAAATGTGACTTGTATGGGAGAGTTGTAAGAAAAAAACACTCCTCAAGAAAGGCCACATGCAGTCATGACTAAACTTTGCCAAAACGCACCTTAAAGATTCTGAGGCCACATGTTATGGCCAGATGAGACTAAAATTGAATTATTTGTCCTCAACACCAAATTATATGTCTGGTGGAAATCCAATGTAGCACAATTCCTACAGTAAAGCATGGAGGTGGTAATATCCTGTTATGGGGGTGTTAATCTGTATCAGGGACTGGAGCACTTGTCAGGATAGAAGGAAACGTGGATGGGGCAAAGTACCATTCTTTGATACCATCAAAATCTGCTGCCCTCTGCCAGAAAGTTGTCAATGGGAAGAAGGTTCCACCATGACAATGACCCAAAGCACACAGCAAAAATTACCACATAGCGGTTGAAGGAGCAAAAGGGTGAATGTCCTTCATGGCCTAGTCAAAGCCCAGACTTAAACCCCATTGGAAATCTGTGGAATGACTTGAAGCCTGCAGTTCACAAATGGTCACCATCCAATTTAACTAAGCTTGAGCAGTTATGCAAGAAGAGTATGCAAACATTATAAAGTCTAGATGTACAAAGTTAGTAGAGACATATCCCAACAGACTAAAGGCTGTAATTAAAGCAAAAGGTTGCTAAACAAAATACTGATGCAACGGGGTGATCCTTTTTCCAACTCCAGTGATTCTGTTTCTTATTTATTTTAATTTTTTTCTAACGTGTAATGCCCGTACACACGGTCGGACTTTGTTCGGACATTCCGACAACAAAATCCTAGGATTTTTTCCGACGGATGTTGGCTCAAACTTGTCTTGCATACACATGGTCACTCAAAGTTGTCGGAAAATCCGATCGTTCTAAACGCGGTGACGTAAAACACGTACGTCGGGACTATAAACGGGACAGTGGCCAATAGCTTTCATCTCTTTATTTATTCTGAGCATGCGTGGCACTTTGTCCGTCGGATTTGTGTTCACACGATCGCAATTTCCGACAACGGATTTTGTTGTCGGAAAATTTTATAGCCTGCTCTCAAACTTTGTGTGTCGGAAATTCCGATGGCAAATGTGTGATGGAGCCTACACACGGTCGGAATTTCCGACAACAAGCTCCTATCACACATTTTCCGTCGAAAAATCCGATCGTGTGTATGGGGCATTAGTGTTATATCTTTCACTTGGATGTTATAAGTTGTAAATACAGCTAGATAAAACAACAACTGTGTGTCTTCATTTCAGGCTGCAAAGCAACAAAATGTGACTATTTTAAAGGGGGTGATTCTCTTCTATACCCAAATTTTTTTTTTCTTTTTTTGTTTTTATTTTTTCTAAAAAGCTAAAAACGGTCTTTGCTGATTTTATGAACAGTACATCTGGTACCATTTATATTTTTATATCTTATAACTACAGTAGATTGGGTCACGTTCATATTATTGAAGAGAAGAAAATGGGACCTCCTGCACTGCAAAGATTGATTACTTGTTTAGTCTAGGGGTGCAGGGATAAAGGTGTAATAATTAACTTACTTGTGACTCTGGCAGGCTTCATCCAAACCTACACAACTAATTCCCGGTGTTCAGCGTTAATTTGCTAGAAACAGATATAGTTACACCAGCTTTAAGTGTATACAAATATGTTAAATCAGATAATTACTATTAAATCTATAATTGTGTCAGTACTTCTATGCTACACTCTTTGAAGTATTGAATTACTTCACAGTGATTAGTAATGGTAGGCTTCTGTAGCTTCTCTACAGTGAGGTAAAGAAGTATTTGATCACCCAGCTGATTTTGTACATTTGCCCACTGACAAAGAAATGATCAGTCTATAATTTTAATGGTAGGTTTATTATAACAGTGAGAGACAGAATAACAACACAAATATCCAGAAAAACGCATAAAAAAAAAGTTATAAGTTGATTGTCATTTTAATGAGTGAAATAATTATTTAATCCTCTATCAATAAGAATTCTAGCTCCCAGGTGTTTTCTCCACAGGCAACGAGCTGAATTTAGGAGCACTCTCTTAAAGTAAGTGCCCCTAATCTGAGCTTGTTAACTTTATACAAGACACCTGTCCACAGATGCAGTCAATCAATCAGACTCTCCAGCATGGCCAAGACCAAAGAGCTGTCGAAGGATGTCAGGGACAAGATTGTAGACCTACACAAGGCTGGAATGGGCTACAAGACCATCGCCAAGCAGCTTGGTGAGAGGGTGACAATAGTTGGTGCGATTATTTGCAAATGGCAGAAACACAAAATAACTGTCTATCTCCCTCGGTCTGGGGCTCCATGCAAGATCTCACCTCATGGAGTTTCAATGATCACGAGAATGGTGAGGAATCAGCCTAGAACTACACGGGAGAATCTTGTCAATGATCTCAAGGCAACTGGGACCATAGTCATCAAGAAAACAAATGGTAACCCACTACGCCGTGAAGGACTGAAATCCTGCAGTGCCCGCAAGGTCCCCCTGCTCAGGAAAGCACATGTACAGGCCTGTCTGAAGTTTGCTAATGAACATCTGAATGATTCAGAGGAGAACTGGGTGAAAGTGTTGTGGGCAGATGAGATCAAAATCAAGCTCTTTGGCATCAACTCAACTCGCCGTGTTTTGGAAGAGGAGGAATGTTGCCTATGATCCCATAAACGCCATCCCCACCGTCAAACATGGAGGTGGAAACATTATGTTAGAAAATATGTGGAGGGAGCTGAAGGTTCGAGTTACCAAAACGCCAACCTCAAAACCTTAATGACTTGGAGAGGAACTGCAAAGAGGAGTGGGACAAAATCCCTCCTGAGATGTGTGCAAACCTGGTGGCCAATTACAAGAAATGTCCGACCTCTGTGATTGCTAACAAGGGTTTTGCCACTAAGTACTAAGTCATGTTTTGCTAAGGGGTCAAATACTTATTTCACTCATTAAAGCGGAAGTAAACCCATCCATAAAACGGTTTCATTTCCGGCTCGTGACGGAAATGTAACACTCCCATTGGTTGTGCTCTCAACCAAACTGTCAAACCATCCAATGGCTGGTGTCATAACTGATCACATGTGCAGCATCATGGCAGTTGTAGATTAAACAGAGGCAAAGATGGAAGCTTCCTTGGCAGAAAATGATAGGGGGGTTTACTTCTACTTTAAAATGCAAATCAATGTATAACTTTTTTGAAAGAAGTTTTTCTGGATTTTTTTTGGTGTTCTTCTGTCTCTCACTATTAAAATAAACCTATCATTAAAATTATAGACTGATTGTTTCTTTGTCAGCTGGCAAACATACAAAATCAGCAGGGGATCAAATACTTCACTGTATATACAACTTTGATATCGGCCATAACATTAGGGCAGCATGCGCACAGGGCTTAAAAAACACTGCTTTTACGGGGGTTTGGCGGTTTGTTTTTTTTTAATTTTTCATTCTGCAAAAGCACATCGATGTAAGCCTATGTATCCATGCACACATAGGTGTTTACAGTCATATTAGAAGAGGAGTGTTTACAGGCTGAAAAAACACACCAAAGGCACGTTCAGTAGAGAAGCTGAAGAGCAGAAAAATTGATAAACATGATTAAATGCGTTTAGGCATGTTTGAGTGTTAATGAATTCCAATGGCTAGGATAGATTCATTTTCTGGCCAGTGGAATACATTAATGCTCAAATGCTTGATGCACCTAAATGTGTGTGCAATACAAGGTGTTTGGGTGAACTTTTTAAACAGCTTTTTTCCTGCCAGAAGTTCTGCATTCAGAGGGGCTAAAGAGATGCCCTGCATGAGGCCTAAAGTGTTTCTAAAGCCATTTTTTGTCATTTAGTTTTGAATAGAGAAGTGAGGTGTTAGAAGGTTTATAAGGTTTTTATCCATATGTGTCCCCGCTGGGGGATTCATCCCTCCTTTTTGTCCTGGTGACCATTGCCTCCAGGGCTTACAGTGAGGGAAAACCCAAAACTTTGAGTTGTCACTGGAACAGGAATACTTCCAATGAAGGGACACTGGCTTTAATGACAATTATGTTAGAGGATTTCCTTTGTTTTAGTGTGATCTTTCCTTAAAGAATATGTAAACCCAACATTTCATATTCACGTGCCTGCTACACCATGTACTTGTATTAAAAAATATCCTGTTCTCTTTGTATTGCTTCCTTTGTGTGAAATCCCTGGTGTTCATGCCATGCCAGTCCCTCATTCCTATCAAAAACAAACCACACCAGGCAGGAGAGCACACCGTGGTCAGTTCTCTAGCTGAGATGAGAACTTAGCCAGCTCTCCTCCAATCCTCCACAATGTTCAGACTTGCGGTAATAGTCTCCCCCAACACCCCCCCCCCCTGCACAACCATTCACTGGGATAACCAGTGCCTGCTAGTCTTCCACAACACCCCCCCCTTCCCCTCTCTGAGCGTCCCTATGCAGCTAAAAACAGAGATGATGTAATCACTTCTATAAAAAAAAAAGGGGGGGGGGGGCTTTCATTTCTATAGCAAACTGAGTGGATTGTTTTACAAAGTGAGGGTTTATATATACTTTTAATCCTATAGTACATCAGAAGTGAAATAAAAAATCTCTGCAATGTGACACAGGCAGAAAAAAAAAACTTGACTAGTTTTAACCCTTTCCTACACTGTCCAAAACTAAAAAAAAAAAAAAAAATTTTCTCTTTGGATATATTTTAAGGCTCAGGACTTGTCTATAAAAGATGCACTTTCATGCATTTTACAGTAACTTACGCAGCAAGCAAAATGCATTGGTCAGAAACTCTATGATGCATGGTTTCAAAAGACTCTGCTTCCACAAATGCATTGTGTTGCAGTGTGTTGGGAGGAAGCCCTGCATGCTGCATCTGGGAGCACTGACCTGCACTTTTCTATACAAATGAATTCATTCAAAAACCAACTTTAATGCGTGTTAACCCATGGTTTCTGGTGGGAGTGAGTCCTTATTCAACCTTTCTGCTACTCTGTATTTCCTAAACAGTTAGATGGATTTGCTTACTGCTTGTGTAAAAAAGCCCTTTGGTGGTACGCCTCTGAGCGAGAAATCTGTCATTGAACACACAAGATGCACACTGACACATTTGACCTCGTAAACTGTTGAGAGGGTTAATCCTAAGAAGTTTTAGCAATGTGATTAAATTGACTTTAAACTTACTGTATGAGATCATGGTGCTATTAGGTAATTACAAATCTCTTGTGTGCCAGGTCACATAGGAAAGCATTTTTTTCTTAACAAAACAAGAGATTTGTTTGATGAGATTAATCTCTGAAAATCATGCAATTAAAATTGCCTATGTAGTTTAGCCATTACTCAGTAAAATGAGATTCTGTTAGATTCCTGAGACTTTATGCTAATCTCATAATTGCAAGAGCAATTTGTTTTTTTTAAAGACCTTTCCAAGAGCCATTAAATCATTCCAAGAGCATGCTTTGGGATCATAGTTCTGAGGCTTAGCAGCCAAGTCATTTGCTGTACACTGCTGTAAACGTGATACAT
This sequence comes from Lithobates clamitans, assembly GCA_037952925.1. NCBI lineage: Eukaryota > Metazoa > Chordata > Amphibia > Anura > Ranidae > Lithobates > Lithobates clamitans. The sequence continues at coordinate 3,198,065 of JBBGZY010001250.1, read as the reverse complement.
ACCAGAATCTAACACCTGGGAATATTGTACTATGGTTGCAGTTTTTTTACCCAAGGCAATTTGGAGCACTAGAACTTATAAATTTACTTAGAAATTACTTATGATTACTTATAAATGTCTCTATTATTATTACTACAATACCAATAAAAAGTATTCACCTCCAGAGCTTGGATATTTTATTATAAGACATTGGATCACAATTATTTTTTTTATACTGTTCAACAGAAAAAAAAAATCATGTTAAAGCAGATTTGTGCAAATGTATTTAAATAATTACAATGAAAAATGGCAAGATAATATGACACCTATGATCAGTGGTGCAGCCAATTCATTTTCAGAGTCACATAAATAGTTAAGTGGAGATTATCTGTGTGTAGTCAAAGGGTGTCTGGCTTTTTTTTTTTTAATGCCTCTGAAAGCAGCTCTGGGTTATCTAATGTGCATATGCACATTCTGTCATTTAAAGTGGGGTTCCACCCAAATTTTGAACAATATCTGTATGTATTCTCTTCCCTGCCTAGATGCTGACATGCCGTTTAAAAAAATTTAAATCGTCGTAATTACCTTTTTATTTTTCTATTCTTCTTTGCACTTCCTGGTTCTCCTCCTATGGGAGTAGGCGTGTTTCTAGCCTCTCCCAGACTCCTGGGAGCTAGTCTCAGGCTTCCCAGGATGCCACTGAGCATGTGCGGGAACGAGCGGTGAATGCTGGGAGCACAGCATTCACCACATCCAGGAAATAAATGCTTGTGGGCTTCAAATGCCCACAATGAAGATGGAAACCGCCTGCAGTGAATAATATAAGTTATTCTTTCCGACGAAATCTGACACAGGCGGACATATTACACACAATATGTGAGTATGTAATGCTGAGAAGAAAAGTTTGTGAATGAACTAAAAAAAAACAAAACGATAGATAGGTGGACCCCCGCTTTAAGCCAACCATAAACAAATCAAAATTTTCAGCAGGAACCTGCCGAATTTTAATCCATCTACGGTCAGGCTGGTTTTACTGAAGTTGATCTATCAATTGACTTTTCGTACGATAACTGCCAGTGGCTACAGCCGCCAGCTGTGATCGACAGTGGGAGGTTTCCCAGCCCTCAGAATACAATAACGCAGCAGGAAGGACAGTCAGTGTTGATGGGGGAATCGAGTAACTTTCTTTCCTTCAACCTGTGGTTTGGGACTTTTTTCCCTAATGCTCCTGAATTTTGCTCTAAAATATGCCTCTAAAGCTGGCCATAGACTATGTAATTTTCTTTCCTTCAACGGTAATCAAGAATAATTTACACCTGTCAGCGCATAAACGCTCCTAAAATATACACTTATGCATGTAAATTTATTCTAATACCTAGAATAAATTATTACTCTAGACAGTAGAATGAGTTTATGCTCATATTTAAATGCAATATGCACGTAAACACGCATAAAAATGCAGCTTTTATGTCAACGTCTGGCAGCCTATGTGGAGCATTTTTTCATACACTCATGTGCATAAGGCCAAAGGGTTTGAAACAATTGTATAAATACAACTGTATCTGAAAGGTCCAGAGAATGACTTGTGCCTCCACCTGCTCCCTCCTAGATATCACATACACCAGGAGGTTTCAGGAGCAGGGGCACATCAAATAAAAGGTGGACCTGGCGCCACATGGTTAGGGGCCGGCTGAAAGAGACAGCCGACTCCCGATGAAGCAAAGGTCCATAATTCTCACTTAAAAATTAAAGTTTTCAGATATTTTAGAGGAGGGAAATAGAAAATTAGTTAAGTGAAGATCTGCTTTAATGTTTGGAATGACTAAGTCAGGGAACAGTAATTAATCCAAATTGGCAAATTTGTAGCTGGCTGGAACTGAAGAAAAGGTTATTAGTAAACTGTCCTAGGCTCTTGTTCAGAGATACAAAAGCGGTAATATTATTTTTAGCGGTTTCCAAGCTAGACTCCTTGCACAAACCTAGTGGTATCTGATATAAACACTGATATAGTACATGTGCATGTTACAATATTACACAAATGAACACCACCATTTACCACTGTTTGCCTGATTACCAAAATTCACTCCATAATAATGAAGGAATTAGCTGGAATCAAGACGCAGTCTGGAGAGTACTAAATGTGCTGATACATTTAGTTCATATGGATGCGTCTTAACCTTTATTTTGTTCGTGATGATGTTTATGAGCTGTTGGATGATTCTTTTCAATTGCATGGCCCATGCATTGCAGTGGTAAGTGCACCACTGGTGAAGAGATTTTATGTTGTACCTGCTGGTTTCAAAGGCATGTTGTAGTACACTGATCTTTATGTGCTGCAGATACTAATTCAGGTATACCTGCTAAATTGTAAAAAAGACTCCTCTAGTATTCCTAACCAGAATCCAAAATAAAACCATACAAGAGAGATAAGACCAGATAATATAATACATTTGATGGAACACCAGATAGTACATGCAGTCCGTAGTACTCTGAGCTGTTTGTTCCATCAGCCAGACTTCCTCAGGACCTGCCTGTGTTATTATATTCTTTGTGCACTACTCTCCACTCCCAGAAGGTCGGGGGAGTTTTGAGGCGTATACGCAGTATCTGGTGCTGGGGATAATACCATTGAATATAAGCCTAGCATTTGTTTAAGGTGTTTTATTTAAGGTTATTAAATGATATGGTCCCTTCTCTATCATATAGCTTCAATTCGGATCCTGCCTGTGAGGAGTAGAAGGTGTTCAGGGAACATACAGTTGTGCTCATAAATTTACATACCCTGGCAGAATTTATGATTTCTTGGCCATTTTTCAGAGAATATGAATGATAACAACCATTTCTTTCACTCATGGTTAGTTTAGCTAAAGCCATTTATTATCAACTGTGTTTACTCTTTTTAAATCATAATGGCAACAGAAACTACCCAAATGACCCTAATCAAAAGTGTACATACCCCAGTTCTTAATACCGTGTATTGCCCCCTTTAACATTAATGACACATGAAGTCTTTTGTGGTATTTGTGGATGAGGCTCTTTATCTTTCATTGATTGCTTTTATATTTTGGAACAGATGGCTGCTAAGGGATAACAGTATGTACAATTGCGTAATTTTGTGATAAAAAGGAGTTGGTATCATTTTAAGCACAGTTTGCACTTTATTATACACAATTTTTTGTCATTTTACTTTAATTATTTAAATGTTCATGTACTTCATGTACAATTTTTTGAAAATTTGTTTTTTGGAATTTTTAGCAGTGTGTGTTATTTATATACAGTATCTCACAAACGTGAGTACACCCTTTACATTTTTGTATTTATTTTATCTTTTCATGTGACCACACTGAAGAAATTACACTTTGCTACAATGTAAAGTAGTGAGTGTGCAGCTTGCATAACATTGTAAATTTGCTGTGCCCTCAAAATCACTCAACACACAGCCATTAATGTCTAAACTGCTGGCAAGAAAAGTGAGTATACCCCTAAGTGAAAATGTCCAAATTGGGCCCAAAGTGTCAATATTGGGCAGGGAGTTAACCAGAGCTTTGTAGGTTGCCACTGGAGTCCTCTTCCACTCCTCCATGATGACATCACAGAGCTGGTGGATGTTAGAGACCTTGCACTCCTCCACCTTCCATTTGAGGATGCATCACAGATGCGCAATAAGGTTTAGGTCTGGAGACATGCTTGGCCAGTCCATCACCTTTACCCTCAGCTTCTTTAGCAAGGCAATGGTCTTCTTGGAGGTGTGTTTGGGGTCGTTATGTTGGAATACTGCCCTGCGACCCAGTCTCCAAAGGGAGGGAATCATGCTCTGCTTCAGTATGTCACAGTACATGTTGGCAGTCATGGTTCGCTCAATGAACTGTAGCTCCCCAGTGCCGGCAGCACTCATGCACCATGACACTCCCACCACCATGCTTGTCTGTAAGCAAGACACACTTGTCTTTGTACTCCTCACCTGGTTGCTGCCACACATGCTTGACACCATCTGAAACAAATAAGTGTATCTTGGTCTCATCAGACCACAGGACATGGTTCCAGTAATCCATGTCCTTAGAAAAAATGGAGGGGGATTAACTGCGCATAAGTCAAATTAAATAATCAAAAAGATCAAGTAGAGACAACAAATAAATGAAATATTATAAAAGCTGCGAATTTCTATATGTGACACAAACACAAAACATGAATATTGTAAAACTATTGAATTGCGCTAATGACAAAACAGATGTGTATATAAGTGATAATTGAATCGCCTTTAGAATCCAAATATGTGTGTAAAATCATATATCATATAAATAAATATATAATCAATGAAATTAACATCAAAATTACAATCTTAATGTGCAAAAATTAAAGAAAATTGATGTGAGTAACGGGGGGGTCATGGGTTTCTGGTAAGCGGCCAGTCACTCTAGACATGGTGGTGGACCCAAGAACTTTTGTCCTCATACAACAGGACCTTCACCTAATTTAATCCAACACTCGGGTGTTCTAATTTTCATATATGGACTCACATCAATTTTCTTTAATTTTTGCACATTAAGATTGTAATTTTGATGTTAATTTCATTGATTATTATATATTTATTTATATGATATATGATTTTACACACATATTTGGATTCTAAAGGCGATTCAATTATCACTTATATACACATCTGTTTTGTCATTAGCGCGATTCAATAGTTTTACAAAATCCATGTCCTTAGTCTGCTTGTCTTCAGCAAACTGTTTGCGGGCTTTCTTGTGCATCATCTTTAGAAGAGGCATCCTTCTGGGATGACATCCATGCAGACCAATTTGATGCAATGTGTGGCGTATGGTCTGAGCACTGACAGGCTGACCCCACCCCCCCACCCCTTCAACCTCTGCAGCAATGCTGGCAGCACTCATACGTCTATTTCCCAAAGACAACCTCTGAATATGACGCTGAGCACGTGCACTCAACTTCTTTGGTCAACCATGGTGAGGCCTGTTCTGAGTGGAACCTGTCCTGTTAAACCGCTGTATTGGCCACCGTGCTGCAGCTCAGTTTCAGGGTCTTGGCAATCTTCTTATAGCATAGGCCATCTTTATGTAGAGCAACAATTCTTTTTTTCGGATCCTCAGAGCGTTCTTTGCCATGAGATGCCATGTTGAACTTCCTGTGACCAGTATGAGAGAGTGAGAGCAATAACACCAAATTTAACACACCTGCTCTCCATTCACACCTGAGACCTTATAACACTAATGAGTCACATGACAGCAGGGAGGGAAAATGGTTAATTGGGCCCAATTTGAACATTTTCACTTCGGGGTGTACTCACTGTTGTTGCCAGCGATTTAGACATTTAATGGCTGTGTTGAGTTATTTTGAGGGGACAGCAAATTTACACTGTTATACAAGCTGTACACTCACTACTTAACACTGAAAAATATACAATTTGCTACAATGTAATCACATGAAAAGATATAATAAAATGTTTACAAAAATGTGAGGGGTGTACTCACTTTTGTGAGATACTCTACCTTAGATTGTAAGCTCCTTGAGGGCAGGGACTGATGTGAATGTACAATATAAATGTAAAGCGATGCGTAAATTGACACCGCTATAGAAGTACCCATAATAAATACATAAAAATTATGTATTTATTTATATGCCAAAGTTTCCATTGTTACAAGGACCCTTGCCTTTATTGGTTGTATCTTTACAGGCTCTGCCTTTTCCTCTTCTTAGTATCAAGGGACTTGATGCATCTACATATTTATTATCATTTAGGTGCACTCTGATTTTAGCACAGATACATAGTGTACTGTACTGTAGTAGTATCCCATTGATTGTTGATTGGAATTACTCTTAAAGCAAATCTTTGTGACACTTTTATCAGATCCTAAATACCATACTATGTTCTTATCTTATATTTGTGTTTGCTTAAAATGTTTACAGTACTTCTTACCTTCTCTCCGATATATATAAATCAGTTTCATATTTACTAGGGAGTAGAAGAGCAGTGATATGACAGAATTGTGTGTTGTTGTAGTGTAGCACTTTTGGAGTGACGCCACTCATTTGAATGGACCTCCCTTTTGCTCCAAAAACGCTAAAGAGCTCATGTGCCAAACAGTACATGAGCCAGGCACAATTTGCATCACGTGTTTTTGCACCTTTTTTGTGCATTTATTTAGTGCAGAAATCGCACAGAAAAACATGCGATTTACTACCTATGTTCGTAGTACCATCAAATAATGGCACTGCAAATGCGTTGAACGTTTAAGCATGTTTTTTGCATGTTTCTGCTATGTCCCGGTGTGGACAGAACCTTTTGGCTGCACTGGATGGAATTTAATATATTGCTAGAGGTATTTGATACAATTTTAAAAGATATTTGTCAGTAATTTAGTCTTTTTACACAAGAGGAGGAAAAGTGATCAATTGAAAATTGCACAGCTTCTCTAACATAGAAAGTTGCTTCCTTATCCATTTTGTAGGATTAGTGCTATATTTATTAGTACTTTGGGATGAAGATCAGTGTTGCCAACCTATCAGATTGAAATTTACTGACACAACATCCAAAATGTACTGGCACAGCCAAGTTTTTACTGGCATTTCAAAAAATATACAAAATTAAAATTTTAAGTGCAAATTTCAGTATTTGGGCTACAAGAAGGCAAAATATGCAATTTAGTGACGTAAATGAAGGTTGATATTAGGGCAAAAAACATATATCTTATTTTATTTTCAATATAGTAAGTATACACAGGGACAGGACTAGAATGGGCAGGTGCACACACATGCGCAGGCGCATGAAATTGACTCTCACGGTGACAGTGACAGCAGTGTGCAGCAGCACAGATGATGATGACACCTCACCTACCCCACACGTCCCTTCCCTAATCAGTGACAGTCTCTTCACGCCAGTTGGTCCCTTCTGTCCACTCAATTTCAAACAGCACTGAGAGTACTGCTCCTGGTTTGCCTTGCTCCTGTCTCACAGACCCGCATACAAGGATCTGGCAGCTCCGCACGGCTCCCTTGCATGACATCACACGACACACTCGGGCACTGTCTCTGCCAGACCTGCCTTCCCTTAGGGCTGCCCGAACACACTGTTGCAGGCGTTTGGATGGTCTTGGCTGGCTACAGACCGAAACTGTGCATGTGCAGTTCTGGGCCAAGCGTCACAGCCATATTTTTTACTGGCAATCTTTTCCTGTCACTGGTATTTACTGGCCGGAGGAATGTGCTGGCTGCCAATAAAAATACTGACGCCAAAACTGCTGAAGATGCTGGCAATTTGCCAGGGCAATGGAGATAGAAGCAATGCTTTTTCCTGCATGCAGAAGACTGATCACCTGCATCTCCCAAATTGTGCAGCACATAACTAGGCACAGTTACATGACTGGACATAATTACTGTTTTGTCATGATCAGTTTAAAATACTGCTACTGTATTGTGACATGTTGGGAAGCTATCCATGTAAACTTGTGAAATAGGTCTGCAGTATTTATGTAAATTGTGCATCGCTGAGACAGGTATGATGGGTACGGCCCATAAATTGGCATACTTCTGAAATCTAGGTCAAAGTTTAGCTTTACTATGGATTGGTTACAAACTACTCTTATAAAATGTGTGTTCTACCTCTAAATTATGCAAGAGAAATGTCCAGATCTGATTGCTATATTTTAAAGCTCAACTCCAGGAATTCAGGTACTTTGTAAAAACTGCAGGCATACCATGTGTTAAAACTAAAAAGGTGCCTGCTCTCTATTCACCTTTGACAGGTTTATTGTGCTCCAGGAAGATAACTTCTGGAGCTCTGACACTGCTCAATGTGGTCCCAGTTCCTTCAAGAGCAGAGTTGCTGGAACTGCTATGCCTACCTCCTTCTACCCATTCACAGAAGCCTTTGTATTATGTAAACTCATTCACAAAATACAAAGGCTTCTGTGAATTTCAGCAGAGGGGAGGGGTGGGCATAGCTGCTGTGTGTGCTTCTCTCCTCTCACAGCCCAGAGTGTATCCCCTGGGAGTGCAATAAACCTGCCGCATATAAGTAATAGAGCTAAGTCCCGGATGTGACATGCACCTAACATGCACGTGGTAAGGAGCCTCTGACGGAGGCTCCTTTCCACGTGGTCAATCACAGCTGATCACATTCTGAACCAGGAAGTGCTGGTAAACTGCTTTCCTCAGTTCTCGCTGACAGGGAGACCCGATCGGCGGCTCTCCCTGTCAGGGGGGAGATCTACACTGATAATCAGCACATTGATTATCAGCATAGACCTCATGAGAGGTGCCACAATAATGCCAATCAGTGCCCATCAGCTGCCTGTCAGTGCCCATCAGGAACGCATGTCAGTGCCCATGACAGTGCCAATCAGTGCCCACCACAGTGCTAATCAGTACCCATCAGTAATACCTGTCAGTACCTCATCATCAGTGATGCCCATCAGTGCCGCCTGCTGGTGCCCATCAGTTCCACCTGTCAGTGCCCATCAGTGCCGCATGTCAGTGCCACCTATTAGTGCCCACCAGTTCAGCCTATTGGTGCCCATCGATTCTACATATCAGTGCCACCTTATCAGTGCCAACCCATCAGTGCAGTGCCGGAGAAACAAAATTTTATAACTGAAACAAAGAAAAACTTAATTTTTTTCAAACATTTTGGTCTTTTTTTAGTTTGTTTAGCAAAAAATAAAAACCCCAGAGGTGATCAAATGCCACCAAAAGAAAGCTCTATTTGTGGGAAGAAAATTCAAAAAATTTAGTTTGGGTACAGTGTTACATGAACGCGCAATTCTCATTCAAAGTGGGACAGCGCTGACAGTTTAGAATTGTCCTGGGCAGGAAGGGGGGGGTATTGCAGTGGTTAAATTATGGCAAGTGTGTAGTGACTCCTATTTAACATGAGTTTGAATGTGAATGCTTAATTCTGAACACAGCTACATCCCCAAGCATAAGAGGGTGTGCACACTTATGCAACCACATTATTTTATTTTTATTTTTTTATCCCCCCCCCCCCAAAAGATTTAAGTTTGTTTTTTAATTAAGTTGTACAGTTTATAGGTCACATTAAAGGTGAAAAAGTTCTGAAATGATTTATCTTTGTCTCTTTATTTTACATTACAGAAACCTGACATTTTAACAGGGATGAGTACACTTTTTATATCCGCTGTATAGTAAAATGTTTTCAATGGTGTACTCAAGAGAAAAAAATAAGAGAAATTCATTGTTACATGCATTTTAAATGCATATTTACATGCCTTTTTAAAGGGTAAATTCACCTTTTTTTTCACGGTGAAAAGGTGAGCTAACTCCAAATATCCTGGCCACTCCTCTGGATCCTACTGCACAGAGTAGCCATGGTGCTTTATGCTGCTGATGTACTGGAGTGAGTATCCATTATAATGCTTGCAATGTGGAGTGAGTATCCATCATAATGCTTGCAACATAGGTAGCAATCGCATGTTTTGCTGTGAGTTTTCCGCATGAAAAAAATGCACAAAAAAAGGTGCAAAAACATTTGACTCAAAACGTGCTTGGCTTAAGTCCAAAATTTGGAACATGAGCTTTTTAATGCGTTTTTGGAGTGGAGGGAGGCCCCAGTTAAATGAGTGGTGCCACTTCAAAAATGATCTATAAAAACGTGCAAAAAACTCAAAGCGGTGGTGTCGCTCAAGTGTGAACGGCCCTAAATTCATCCACACAAAGTGGAGTTCCAACACATGACTATACACTACAACAACACACAATTCTGTCATGTCACTGCCCTTCTACTCCCTAGTAAATATGAAACTGGGGTATATATATCGAAGAGAGATAAGTACTGTATACATTTTAAGCAAATACAAATGTAAGATGAGTACAGAATATAGTACAAAGGTACTATGCATCAGATAAAGCGCTCATTGGTCCGTGTAGCCACGTGACCATGCTGACCAATGAGAAGAAAAACAGAGGCTCTTTCTGAGATGATCCAGAAGAAAGATAGTCTTTCCATTTGGTATGTGGTCACGGTGACCAATGAGCGCTTTTTGTGAGCATTTTCATAGATACTCTATCCAGGACTGTGCATTGCGGTGTACAGTGTACAGACTGCTGCACTGGCTGCATGGAGCATCATATCGGTTCAGAGGGGTGGCCAGGATATTTCAAGTCCTTTTTTCATTTTTTATTTATTTATTTATTTTTTTGTGAAAAGGTGAACTTACCCTTTTAAATTAGCCATATTCATGAGAAGATTGTCATCTGATCCTACTGACTGGTAGAGCATAGAAGGTATCCCTGGCCAACCTACACAGCAGTTAGGCATGTTAGATTTAATTCAGCCAATCTGTGCTTTTTCCCAAGAGACTCCCTCAGCTATAAGCAGCTTTCTTTAGTAGAGCAAAGAATGTTTAGAACCTCTGTCATATTTTTATTGCTGTATGTGACCCCACTGGGAAGAATTATCTTTCTTTATTTTTTTTTCACAATAACGTTTATTGTATAGTTAAAGAAAAGATGAAATACAAAGAATAATGGGTATATAAATTACCAATTATGCAAATAAACAGCAAAAGGAAAAAAAAAATAAAATAATACATCAAATAAACATGACTTTTAGTGAAAAAATGAAATATGGTAAAACAAATTATGATTATTCTTTTCAGAAGATGTCGCTGTGTATAAATAAGAGTTAAACAGGTATTCAGAGTTTTAGGTCATCTATTATCGGGAATACTCACAATGTTTAAAAAAGATGTAATAATAACAGAGAATGGGTAATGGATAACAAAGAGGTGTACTATTTTATATAATAATGTACGAGTAAGTTTGAAGCTCTTAAGAGTAAACCCACAAGAGATTTTAGTTAGACAGAATTCTTTGAAAGGTCTCTGAAAGAGTGAAAATGTTCCAAGGCCTCCATCTATTATGGAATTGGGTTGTAGTTTCTCTTCTTATAGCAATGGTTTCCTCCATTTCATTGATTAGTTTTACCTTCATTAACCAATCTTTTATTGTTGGAGCGTCTCTGCTTCTCCAGTTTATTGGGATTAGTGCCTTAGCGGCATTGAGTAAATGTCCTGTTAGGGAGTTTTTGTATTTTTTGTAGGAGAGATCGTTGACATGTAACAGGCAGCAGGCTGCGTTGAGTTCTATTTGTGTCTCCGTGATATGAACTATCCACTTTTTAATTTGTGTCCAATAAGTTTGAATTGGTGTACAATTCCACCAAAGATGTAGGAAGGAGCCCCTTCCCTCATTACATCTCCAGCAGGTGTATGACTCCGTAGGAGACCAGTTTTTTAATTTAGCCTGTGTGATATACCACTGGGTGCGAATTTTGAAAGCGATTTCTTGGAAACGTGTGCTTAGTCAACATTTGTGGGTAAGCACACAAGCTTTTTCCCATTGTGAATCTGAACAACTCATATTGAGTTCTTCTTCCCATTTTTTTTTTTTTTATACTTATCCAAAGAGTCGGATGTTGGCTGGGAGATCCAGCTATACGAGAGAGAGGTGGCCTTTTTTTATTGGATTTTGATTATAGCATATATGTTCAAAGTTAGTATGAGGTCTGATTATAAAATCCTTTTTTTTTTTTTTTTTTGTTATTTAATATGAAGTTGTGAATTTGTAGGTATAGCCAAAAGCTAACAGGGTTCTTGTCCAGTTTGTGTTGAAGGTCCCCCTGTAAGGTTTTAATTGTATTTTTTGTGGGCAGTGGTAGGCCAGTAGGGGTTGGGTAGCTTTAGCTTGGGAAAGTGTATTATTGTCTAGTCCGGGAAGGAGGTCTGGGATATTTGCCAGGGATGATAGGGGGCTGGGAGTAGAAGAAAGTTTGTGTTTAGCTGCAATTTTATGGATTATCCCTAAAGTTGTGTATATTAGAGGGTGTTTTTTTTAATATTGTGAGGGTATTGCTTGGGGTCTGTCCAAGGTAAATAATGTATAGCTAGGTTTGACCAACATTTTTCAAGGACCACCCAATCCTTGTTTTTGTCAAGGCAATGCCAGTCGATAATTCTGGTCAAATGTGTCGCATAGTAGTACCTCTTAAAATCGGGAAGCCCCATTCCGCCTGTTATCTTGGGAAGTTTTAAAAAACTCAGTTGTATACAGGGTCGTTTGTTGGCCCATAAAATATTCCTTTGAATTGCAGCTAATTTTTGTTGAAGAAAGTATCTGGTAGGTCTATTGGTAGTGTATGAAACAAATATAGTAGACTTGGCAAAACCATCATTTTCAAGCTGGCGACCCTGCCAAACCACAAAAACTGTTTGGTGTTCCGGAAGTCCTTTCCGATCTTTTTTAATAATGGTTGAAAATTACATTCAAAAAGGGAATCTAATTTAGGTGTAAGATGGATACCCAGGTATTTTAATTATTTTTCAACCAAGGTACCCAGGCACCCTGGGGTGCCTTGAGGTTTCTTCAGGGGTGCCTTGGCAAAATGCCTAAAAATTGCCCCAAAATTGTATACAAGCTGGTGGGTGGATGAAACCTGCCTTTTTTACAACCTAGCTGCCAACCTCCTAACGACCAATGACATCAGTTGATAGGGAGGATGTCAGTTGCCTGCATATCATCCCTGTTTGACCCTCTCTTGCCTCTCTCCATCAGCTTTGGAGTCTCATTAGTGATGGAGAAAAACTGCTGAGGGAGAAGAGAAACATTGGAATACTAGTCAGTACCAGTTTTCAAAAGTGTGTTTGCTTTGGAAGAATACATTTACCTCTAATGCTGGCTGTCATACGTGTACTAATGTTGCTGCGTTATGTAAAACTATTAGAATAATTTTTTACATTTTTTGAATGGGGTTCCTCAAGACTGTTCATAATTTTGGAGGGTGCCTTGAGATTGTCCATAATTTTAAAGGGTGCCTTAACTGAAAAACGGTTGAGAGACACTGCTGTATGTGGCAGGGAAGGTCATAAAGTTAGAGAGCACAGATAACCATAAAAAGTTGACAAAGATTGTACAGTAAGCCTTACACACTCTAAGTCTAGGCAGTTATGCCTAAATGTTCACATTTCTTAAAGGCTTACACCACATAGTGTATATCATTGGGTAAATGCTTGCTGCAATGCGTTGTTAAAATGCATTGCAGCGTGTGCTCTTTTTGCTTTTCTCAAAACTCCTATGTAATTCTATGTGCTGCAGAATGTTGCATTAATTTATTGTTTATACTTTCCCTTTGCCATTGAACATTTAAAATATGCCAACAAAGCCATTACACAGACTAGACGTAGCACAGGGCAGGAATTGTTTAAATAACACATTCTGCTTACGATTATGGGTGTTTCCCAACACATTGTGTATTTTGAAACACTGATATGTTAGAGGTGTGGCACCATTATGATGAGGTCTGACATTTCACTTGATAACTTTACAGGAAATCTTTCCAAAAATATTGCTGTCACTATAGATACAGGCAGTAAACATGCAGCCCTAGAGCAGGTCTGGCTTAGGGGAAATTGCAGTAAAGTGGCGGAGGTATTTGAACTTGTGTTTGAAAAGGAAATGCCATGAAAAGGACCGCCCATGTTTGAACTGCCTGCCCAGTTAAATGCACATATTTCTGTATAAATAAGATTGTACACTGTTAAAAGGTTGAAAACCTTAAATCTGATCTTCGGATACCCCCTACCTCCCTTGACACCCCCTCAACTCTTTAAAACAATATCTTAAAGTGATTGTAAAGTCTTGTTTGTTATTTGTATATTAAAAAAAAAAAAATGTCATACTTACCTGCCCTATGTAATGGTTTTGCACAGAGCAGCCTGGATCCTCCTCTTCTCTGGTCCCTCTTCGGTTCTCCTGGCCCCTCCCACCCGTTGAGTGCCCCCACAGCAAGTAACTTGTTATGGCGCACCCAAGCCGAGCTGCCGCTCCGTGTGTCTATTCGGACATGGCGATGTGGTTCGGCCCCACCCCCTCTCTCTTTTCTGATTGGCTAACTGACTTTGACAGCAGTGGGAGCCAATGGCGCTGCTGCTGTATCTCAGACATCGCTGGACAGAGATGGGCAGTGGCATTGCTATGGGGGTGCGGGGGCTGGGCCGCACCGGGTGACACCCGCCACAGGGGTCACACCGGGGCTGCTGCCCACCACTACACACTGTACCATTTTGCCGCTGCTTGCAGAGCTTCAGCAAAGCCGTGCGGGGAAGGCTACCTGTAACACTCCCCCATCTTAAGCTGTCCCACGGGAATCTCCAATATCTCTGGAGGCAGCCGAAGTTGGTGGGCACAGCTGGGGGGTGTGGCTGCCTCCTTCACTCCTCCCACAGACTCCTTCACTCTGGCTGATCCTGCAGCTGAAGGAGAAAAGGGTGTAAACACAGCAGCCCCGGATGTCTTCATCTCCAGGCATGCTGTAAGTTACTGCACACTGTCACTACATAGAGTCCTAACCTGCCCTTTGTCACCCCAACCTGCCCTTTGCCACCCCAGCCTACCCTATGCCACCCTATACTATCATTTACAGGGCAGGGCGCTAGACAGGAGGGGGGATGACACCATGTTTTGCCGCACCAGGTGACACCAACCCTAGTGACGCCACTGGAGATGGGGCTCAGGTAAGTGTTAGGGCGGATGAGGGGGAGCTGCTGCACACAGAAGGGTTTTTTATCTTAATGCATAGAATGCATTAAGATAAAAAGCCTTCTGACTTTACAACCCCTTTAATGCCCTACTTACTTTAACGCCCCTCTTGCAGTCTCATGATGCTCCAGCTCCGAGTCTTGACGTTGACTCTTCCTATTGGCTGTCCAGTGGCTGGGTTCTCTCAGCATCCAGAAGAGGAGTGACCATAAAATGCCAGGGACCAGCTGGTGCAGGAATATCTGAATGGCTCATATTTGCCAGGGATAGGCTTTAAAGTGCATTTTATCTTATATGAATACAGAAAATGTGTAGGTTAAGTGATTCCTTTTATTGACTAACAGGTTATTAAAGATGCAAGCTTTTGGCAGCACTGATCCCTTCCTCAGGAAATGTGTAGAAGGCATCTAAGGGGTCCCAAAAACTTGCATCTTTAATATTTTGAAGAAGCCAATACAATGTATCACTTAAAGTACAGTAAAACCTTGGATTGCAAGCATAATTTGTTCTGGAAACATGCTTGTAATCCAAAGCACCTGTATATCAAAGCAAATTTCCCCATAAGAAATAATGGAAACTCAGATGATTTGTTCCACAACCATTTATTCATAAGTCTTTCAGTCTATAGTCCATATAAAAAGATTATAGCAATGTCATTGTGTAACCATAAAATGTCCATCCACAAATGGCCGCCTCCACAAGGGGATTAGAAGCAAAATCTAGCAGGAAAAGAGAAGAAAGGTGCCTCTAAGTGTAGCAATCTGGTAACATTTAATGAAGGTACAACATTTAGCAACTCACATGGTTGATGATTAAAAGAGGCACATTTAAGTATGCAAGCATCTGGGGTAAAGCTGTGCGCATAGACCGTCCTCCGCACCGCCGGCTCTCACCGATGTCAGTCTGCAATCGTGACTGGGAAGACTACCCTGCAGTAGAGTGATTTGATAGCGAGGTTAGAACCACGGGTGGAGCGCAGCGTGGAAGGGATGACATCGATAACAGTGCGGAGGATAATCTATGTGGATGGCTTTACCCCAGATGCCTGCATACTTAGATGTGCCTGTTTTAACCATCAACCATGTGAGTTGCTAAATGTATCCTCATTAAATGTATCCATATTGCTACACTTAGAGGCGCCTCTCTTCTCTTTTATACTCAGTTGTGACATGACGCTACTTGTATATCAAGAAATCGTTGTTTATAAAGACAAAATTTATTTAAGAATTCTGCTTGTCTTGCAAAACACTCTTAAACTAAGTTACTCTCAAACCAAGGTTTTACTGTACAAACTTTCTGCGTTATTTTGATGACTGTACAGGACTCCACATTCATTGAATAAGCCAGTACTGAAATAAATACAGGAAGTATCTTTTTTTTTTACCAGTGTCTGCAAGGTGGATTTCATGGTTGTTGAAGCTCTCTAGTCCCACAAACGGTTCTTAAATGAATCAGGGGTTTGACCGATCGGATCCATTTGACACAGGCTTTATATGCTTAGATTAATGGTACCCGAGCCTCACAAAGAAAACTCAAGATCCTGTGAGGTTTTGCCTGTAATGCGGCCTCCAGGCACTGAACCCTGCGAAGTGGAATCCTGGTCACCACAGCACTAAGGCATTCCTGCAGGGTGCTGTACAGGTCCAAGGGAGTGGACCCTAAACATGAAAAGGGTACCCAGTCCTTGAAGGTCCTCAAGTGACAGGAACCCGCCATGAAGGGTGAAGATTGGGCTTTTAGTTTCTAAGCTGCCCTGCGCCTGGACGGGTAAGTGAAACCCCTTTATTATTATTATTGTGGGGTGTCCCAGTGATTGTAACAATCAGTCAAGCTAGCTAGAGGCTGGAGACCTGTGTGCGGTGACCATACGGGGGAGTTTTTGGGCTAGCTCTTGGTGTTTGCAAAGTGTACCTTTTTTTTTTTTTGCTTGTGTCTGGCTGTTTATTACCTGTATGATGGCGCACGACGGTGCGCCATTTCGCCTTGGTTCGCCATGGCGCACGTGAGTTTGCAAAAGCGCTGCTGGGCTCAGCAGTTTGTTTGGCAGCCATGGTGCACGCAGCTTCGCCGCACAGGCACTGTAGCCTTTATCTGAGCGCACAGAGATTCGCGTCATATGGGAATACGGCCACGCCCGTTCGCCAGGACCATGGACGTGCATGCGCATGCAAGTGCAGAACGATGTGGCGCACAGCCAGCTTATTTAAGCTGTGTATGCCAAGCATGCGGTGCTTCCAGAAGGCAGCTGTGGGACACAGAGCAGGCTCTGAACCAGGCATTTGCAGCAGTTCATTTCTCCTAACCCGGGTCACGTGAGTCACCAGGTGTTGCTTTGTAGGCTAAAGGTGCTTTAGCAGGCTTGGTGAGCCCTATTAAAGGGTCTCCCTTCTGAGGTGTGTTAATACTACACCCAGGTACTCCTTTTTTGTGGCTAGTAAATGTCTTCAAAAAAGAGGAGCGGTACTAACACTACTGGGAAGGGCACACCTATGTCATCAGTAGTTCCTGATGAGCCTAGTCGTATCCCTAGTGTTATATCCCTTGAAGGACCAGAGGCTTCCAGGCAATCTGAGCCGCTGCGCCTATCTGGGATTGTGCCTACAGTCAACGCTGCTGCTTCACCCTTTATCACTAAGGATGAACTGACCTCAGCCCTAGCCGGGTTAGAGCACAGGATTGCTGTCATGATTGCCTCAATCCCGCAGAATGGCAAGAAGCGTGACAGATCCCCCTCCCCGGAGCCTCCTAGCCTGGAGCAGGAATGGGTTGAGGATGGGGAAGAACTTAAAGCTCAAGATTCTGTGGATGACCTGGCGAATGAGTCTGCTTCCAAGCAATCTGGACACGAAGATATCCAGTTGGTGTCTGCCTCTCAATCACAGATGCTTGTGAGCCTAACTCTTACCGAAATGATTCATTCTTCCTTTAAGTTTCCTCTTGCAGAGGTTACTGAGCCTCCCTGGTTCTCTTTGGGATCCCTGAGGCCTCCTCAGGCCACACAGGCTTTCCCCTTACACCCTATATTGGAACAGGCGGTGTATGCTGATTGGGAACATCCTGACAGGATTTTTGTTCCTCCTAAGAGGTTTCCCCTTTTATATCCCATGGATGAAAAGTTCGTTAAGTGGAGCATGCCATCTTCCTTAAACAAGAACTTGACTTGTCCTGTAGATAACGCATAGATCCAGATCTTGCCATAAATTTTTGATCCTGCCATAAATGTAATCTTGACTTTACATTGTGTTACTACCACAAAGTATTTTACTTGAATATTAGTCTACACTTTTAATTTCTTCTAAGGAATACTTTTTTCCCTTCCCTAATAATAAGGTCCTACCATCTCATGTAGCATTTTTTACACTTCTCTTTAGGCTCAACATATTTTTATATGGTCTTCCTTTCCTCTCTGAAAACAGGTGTAGTCACTAACCACTTGAATGACTGGTGGTATCAATTAAAGATGATCATTTTCTGTGACTCTAACCTGATAGGCCAATTATGCAGAGGTGGAGCTTGTATATGTGAGTATATGTATGTATGTATGTATATATATATATATATATATATATATCTATCTCTATATATATCTCTATATATATATCTCTTGCCATATCTGTTTCAAACTAGTAACGACTAAGGCTATTGCCGAAACGCGTCAACGTTGTTTTATTGTCACTCTGATGTACCAATAAACGACACTTCACTTCAGTCTTGCCGGCTCTTCTTACTATTGTTGCTTAAAAGACCCGGTTGACAAGAAATTGGAGTCATTATTAAAGGCTTCCTTTTCTTTGGCCAGTTAAGCTATTCAGCCAGCTATTGCAGCAATTGGTATCTGCCAGTCCATAAAGGATCAAATCAGATGGCCTGACTGGCCTAACTAGGAGGATGATCTGCCTGAAAATAAGGCAGCTATTCCTCGAGTGTTGTGTTTTACTGTTGACGCCTTAAAGGATACAATACAGCAGGTTTCTCATTTGGCTCTCTTGCCTGCACATATGTGCAGAATTTTGTGATTTAAGAACTGGTCAGCCGAGCTTCCGTGTAAGTAGTTATTGTCAGGTTTCCCCTTTCATGGGCAACGTTTATTTGGTGATCATTTGGATAAATATATCCAAAAGATTTCCGGAGGGAAGAGTTCTCTACTTCCTGTGAAGAAAAGCACCAGGCGTCCCTCGTTTAAAACCTTTAGAGACTGCTTCCTCAAATGTCTCAGCGCCAAGGCAGTTCTGCCACCAACAGGGTGCTAGGGCCAGGGGCAAAGCCAGGGCCAGAAAAAGCCCTGGGTCCAAATTTTTTTTAAACCCAGCACCAAGTCCTCCTTTTGAGGGGACGCCCCCACTCCATCGGGTGGGGGGGAAGGCTGCTGCACTTTGCGGACATTTGGAGAACAATAGTTCAGGACGAGTGGGTCACCTCAACTATGTCCCGCGGTTGCAAGCTGGAGTTGCAGGGGGTTCCCCCTCAGGTTTTTAAGATGCAGTGTTCCCTCAGATCCTCCAAGGCACTTCATCATTTAGTGCATCAAGGAGTGATTGTAGAGGTTCCTGTACCCGAAAGGGGCGCAGGGTTTCACTCTAACCTAGTTACGGTTCAAAATCCAAATGGGGACATCCATCCAGTAGAGGAACGTCATTTTCAGTTTGTCGCTCTACCCTTGAGGCTTGCTACAGCTCCCCAGGTGTTAACAAAGGTCCTAGCACCAGTACTGGGCCTTTTAAGGGTCCAAGGGATACTGGTGCTCAGATATCTGGATGACCTCCTGCTCAGAGATCACTCACTACAGGCTCTAGAACAGAGCATAACATGCACAGTGCGGTATTTGGAAAGCTTAGACTGGATCTTAAATACCGAAAGTCAACCTTGAGACCAGCTCAAAGTCTAAAGTATTTAGGTCTGATCCTAGATGTGGTCCAAGCAAGAGTATTCTTGCCACCCGCAAGGATCTGTGCCCTGAAGGATCAGGTGCGACAGATAAGGGGCACCAGACAACCCTCCATTCGGCTCTGTATGAACCTTCTAGGGGGGATGGTATTCTCCTTCAAGGCAGTGCTCTATGCCCAGTTCCATTCCAGGCCTCTACAACAAGACATCTTGTTGGCTTGGAACAGGAGAGGACAAGCCCTGGATTATCCAATGTTCTTATCTCCTCGGGCACGCTTAAGCCTAAACTGGTGGTTGCAGGATCAGAACCTGCAAAAGGGAAGATCCTTCCCGGTAACTTGGAGAGTACTGACTACAGATGCCAGTCTCTCAGGCTGGGGAGGTACCCTAGAAGGGCTCACAGCTTAGGGGAAATGGTCAAGGACAGAACAGATCCCGCCCATCAACGTCCTGGAATTACGGGTAGTACGTCTAGCCCTACTGTCCTGGACGGCGGAGCTTCAGGACTGCCCTATCGGGGTTCAGTCCAACAATGCCACTGCAGTGGCCTATATATACTACCAAGGCGGTACCAGGAGTCGTTCAGCTCTGAAGGAGGTGAGCCACATACTAGCCTGGGCAGAGGGACATGTGCCGATTGTATCGGCAGTCCATATCCCTGGAGTAGAGAACTGGAAGGCAGATTATCTCAGCTGCCAGCAGATCTGCCTGGGGGAATGGTCCCTACACCCAGGGGTATTCCAGGAAATTTGCCAATGTTGGGGGTGGCCAGAGGTTGACCTACTGGCATCCAGGTTAATCAACAAGCTACAGCAGTTTGTGTCCCGAACAAGAGATCCTCTGCAATCGGAGCAGATGCTCTTGTAGTTCCATGGAGCCAGTACTCCGTGGTTTATGCTTTCCCTCCAATCCGTCTCCTTCCACATTTGTTGCGCAGGATTCGGAGAGAGGGAGTTCCAGTAATTCTGGTGGCACCAGCCTGGCCCAGAAGGCCCTAGTTCCCGGAGATTGTGAGACTGACAATCGACGGGACATGGATGCTTCCACGTCGCCCCGATCTACTGACTCCCTATATTCCACCCCAATTTACAGTCTCTAAATTTGACGGCATGGCTATTGAAGCCAGGCTGTTAAAGGACTGTGGCATCTCGGGACCAGTGGTGTCTACCCTAGTGAATGCTAGAAAAGCTGTCACTAGGAAGATCTATTATAAGGTCTGGAAGACTTTTATATTGCTTGGTGTGAAGCCAAAAAATGTCATCCTCGGAAATACATGATTAGGAGAATTCTCTCTTTTCTACAGTCAGCTGTGGAAATCAAATTGGCTTTGAGTACAATCAGAGGTCAAGTTTTGGCCCTATCAGTATTCTTCCAAAGGCCTTTAGCCTCCCATTCACTGATCCGAACCTTTATGCAGGGGGCAACTTGCCTGCTTCCCCCAATTAGGTCACCTATGTGTCCTTGGGACTTGAACTTGAGGCTGTCTGTGTTACAGAAACAACCATTTGAACCCATCAAGGAAATTCCATTAGACTTGCTGTCACGCAAGCAAGCCTTCCTGATGGCCATCACCTCAGCTAGAAGGGTGTCGGAGTTGGCGGCCCTTTCGTGCAGGGAACCATATTTGATCCTTCACCATGACAGGGTTGTGTTACGACCTGTTCCATCCTTTTTGCCAAAAGTGGTGTCGGCCTTTCATTTAAATCAGGACATTATTTTGCATTCTTTTTTCTCTCAGCCTCCTTCGGCGAAAGAGAGATGACTGCATTCTTTGGACATTGCCCGGGCAGTCAAGGTTTATTTGTCTAGATCTGTGGAGATCTGAGGATCAGACTCCTTTTTTTTGTTTTACCAAAAAGACTCAAGAAGGGGCAGGCAGCTTCCAAAGCTTCCATTGCCAATTGGGTCCGACAATTGGTCATTCATGCCTATGGTCTGAAACGTAAAGCTCCACCCTTTAGGGTGAGAGCTCATTCTACCAGGGGTGTAGGAACCTCCTGGGCTTTTCGCCATCAGGTATCTGTGGCTCAGATTTGTAAGGCTGCTACCTGGTCTTCAGTGCATACGTTCACAAAATGTTTTCATGTGCATGTTCGAGCAGCCAAGGATTCGTCTTTTGGCCGCAGTGTACTGCAGGCTGCCGTATAAGGTCTGATGGATATTGTTTGGCAGGGTGTCTCCCTCCCTTCAAGGCTATTGCTCTGGGATGTCCCAGCAGGTAATGAATATTAGCCTAACTCTGTGTCCCATGATGTATGAAAAAGAAAGTAGGATTTTTTGGTCATACTTGCCTGTAAAATCCTTTTCTTTGAGTACATCATGGGACACAGGGTCCCTCCCCTCTTTTTGAGGATTTATTGCTTGCTAAAAAACTGAAGTACTTCCTGTATGGGAGGGGTTATATAGACGATCACTTCCTGTCTTTGGTCTACCAGTGTCCATTCACCTGGAGATGGATGTCTAATAGGGGATATCCTCTCACTTTCTTAGTAGTTCTCTCTCTGGGGCAAAAGGAGACCTGTCTAATAGGAGATATCCTCTCACGTACTTAGTTGTCCTTTCTCTGGGGCAGAAGGAGAAAACTCCCTGATTGAACAAGGACAGCATAAAAAATAAAAAAATCAGTCGTTTTAGTTTTGTGGTAGTCGGAAATAAGGTAAGTAAAGTTGTGTGTTTTTTATTGTTATTTTTTCTTTGTTTTAACTGGTATTCTTTAGCAATTTGGCATATTGGGTGGAGAGGGGTGGGCAGACATAAAGCAGGCTTTGCTGTTTAATGCAAGTTGCATTTTTACTGGTGCCCAGAACTGGACAGCATACTCCTAGGTGCGGCCGGACCAGAGTCTTGTAGTGAGGGAGAATTATCGTTTTATCTCTGGAATATATCCCCTTTTTAATGCATGCCAATATTCTGTTTGATTTGTTAGCAGCAGCTTGGCATTGTATGTCATTGCTGAGCCTATCATCTACTAGGACCCCCAGGTCCTTTTCCATCCTAGATTCCCTCAGCATGTTCTCCCCCCAGTGTATAGATTGCATTCATATTTTTTCCACCCAAATGCATTATTTTACATTTTTCTACATTGAACCTCCTTTGCCATGTAGCTGCCCACCCCATTAATTTGTTCAGATCTTTTTGCAAGGTTTCCTCATCCTGCGGAGAAGTTATTGCCGTGCTTAGCTTAGTATCGTCCGCAAATACAGAGATTGAACTGTTTACCCCATCTTCCAGTTCATTTATGAACAAAAATAAACAGGATTGGTCCCAGCACAGAACCCTGGGGGACCCCACTACCCACCCCTGACCATTCCGAGTACTCCCCATTTATTACAACCCTCTGAACTCGCCCTTGTAGCCAGTTTTCAATCCATGTACTCGCCCTATGGTCCATGCCAACGGTTCTTATTTTGTACAGTAAACGTTGGGGGAACGTTGGGAAACTGTGTGAAATGCTTTTGCAAAATACAGATACTCCAAGTCTAAGGGCCTTCCTTTATCTAGATGGCAACTCACCTCCTCATAGAAGGTTAATAGATTGGTTTGGCAAGAAGGATTCTTCATGAATCCATGCTGATTACTGCTAATGATACCATTCTCATTACTAAAATCTTGTATATAGTTCCTTATCATCCCCTTCAAGAGTTTACATACTATTCATGTTAGGCTAACTGGTCTGTAATTCCCAGGGATGTATTTTGTGCCCTTTTTAAATATTGGTGCTACATTGGCTTTTCTCCAATCAGCTGGTACCATTCCAGTCAGTAGACTGTCAGTAAAAATTAGGAACAATGATCTGGCAATTTCCTGACTGAGTTCCCTAAGTACTCTTGGGTGCAAGCCATCCGGTCTCGGTGATTTATTAATGTTAAATTTCCCAAGTCTAATTTTAATTCTGTCCTCTGTTAACCACGGAGGTGCTTCCTGTGATGTGTCATGAGGATAAATACTGCAGTTTTGGTTACTGAAGCCCCCCCCGATTCCCTCGTGAAGACTGAGGAGAAGAATAAATTCAATACCTTCGCCATCTCCTCATCCTTTGTAACCAGATGTCCTTCCTCATTCTTTATGGGGCCAATATAGTCTGTCTATCTTAGCCGTCCTTATTGCACCCTTGTTGTTGCAAGCTTAATAAAGTCTGAATGCTGTATTTTCTGAAGGCCTTCTCCTTTGCTTTTAATATGCATTTTTACATGGGAGTTAAGCGATCCAGGAATTTTGTTTGCGCTTTTAAATTTATTACCCAATGGGATGCATTGGCTAATGCTCTTATTTAATATGCTCTTAAAGCAAACCCATCTCTCCTGGTGGGGGGGGGGGGGCGCAGGAAGACTTTGCAGCTGTCAGGAAACAATTATTACAGCTAGCGGCTATAGCCATCAGCAGTAATCACATGCCAAAAATCCAACAGGCTGGTTGCACCCAAGTCGATCGATGGATCCATACATGAAACGAAATTCATCCACTCCCTGCTTAACATGATGAATTTCGATGTATGGCTGGCTTGACTAGAGCACTAAATGGGAAGGGAGAACAGACGGAGAAACCAAATCGCACAAAAACAATCACTAGTGGTCATCCTACACAATCAATGCAGACATTGTTTAAGTATTTTTATATTATATTATATTTATATATTATATATTTTATATTATCCATTCATACAGACTGAACAGAAGAAAATCTCTGTGTATGACCTGCTTTACAGCCATAAATCTGGCAGAATTATTTCATTTTCTTTGGCGTGCAACAGCAGTAATTCCCCACCTCTTATGAACCACTGCAGACAATTTAATATGCAACAATGTTTGGCAAGTTTCTAGCAGATATGCAGAACACATTCAAAAGCTGAACATCGTATTATTGTTAATTGAAGTGATATCTAGTTCTTCTAAAAAGTCAATCGTGCAGAATTATTACAGATTCAAGGTAACTTACAAACCCTTTCACTACAAAATATGCCTCAATTCACAGAGCTTGCTGATTTTGCATTTGTAATGGCCGTCTTAGTCCTACACCTCTGCAGTTTAAGTATAAGGACTAGAGCTCCTCTATCTCCCCCCTTCCACCAGGTATATCTAACACATGGAAGGTGTTATAAAAAATTTAAAAAATCTACTTGCAATTGAGTGACATGGAGCTATGTTTTCTTTCCTATTTACTAAAGAACTTATCAGACCCACTGTCCTTGCTATGTGTTACCCATGGCTTGTGTGCAGCTTGATGTGCATTCAAATTTTCCCATTCCCCAATAACTCATGTAGAACCATTGAAATTGTATTAAACAGTCTGGTTGAAACAAAGATGCTACCACAGAGGAAAATTAATGCTTGTGTTATGGATGGTGACTGGGCTTCTCCAGATGCTTCTTTCAGAGAGTGAAATATTATAGAAAGCATGGGGGTACTGCAGGAGTTAAACACTGAGAAGAGTCTTTACGTTCAGTTGTCTCCAAATTGTGGCCCATGGGCTGAATGCAGCCATTTGCTAGCCTTTAAAAGGCCCATGGAGCACTATTCCTCCGAATGATATGAGGCACTATTCCTCCCACTGACACCAACAGTGGGGCATAATACCTGCCACTGACACTAATGATAGGGCACTGTTCCTCCCACTAATATCAATGATGGGGCAGTATTCCTTCCACTAGTATCAATGATGGGGCACTATTCCTCCCACCAACACCAACAATGGATCACTATTTCTTCCACTGATACCAAGGATGGGGCATTATTCCTCCCACTGATACTCCTCCTCCTACTGACCACCAACTCTGGGGCCATATTTATTCTAACTGATGCTGGGTCCGAGACATTTTCTACCCTCATTGGCTACAATCTGGCCCCCCTAAAGTCGGAAGGATAGTAAACTGGCCATTTGGATAAATAATTTGGAGACCCCTGCTTTAGATCAATGGGGGAAGAGTACTGTTTGGCATGGAGAGAAGAAAGCTCTTTCCTTAATGAAACAGAAAACAGTATAATAATGAAGTATTCAATGTCACTGAATGACTAACTAATCCACAACGATGCAATTAATGTAGTCCTTGCCACCACCTGCCTGTTTACTTCTATTATGTATCTTATGAAGGTATACACAGCCAAAACAAAGCTACTGCCTTCCAGCACACCACGATGCATGTATTAAAATACACATGCACAGCACTAAAAAACAAACAAAAAAAAGACTGCTTATACTGTATATGGACAAAACAAATGCACCTGCCTCCCTACACATTGTAAACAGCATGCGTTCAATAAATTATACCTTGCCTGTTTTTTTGAGCTATCAGCACGTGTTGAGGAACCCATTGAAAATGAATGGGCTAGGAAACACTGTTTATGCCAAAAATATGCATAGGTTTAATAAGAATAGGTTTAATAAAGAAAAGCATTATCACACAAAGTTTATCTGCACAATTCTAACTTGATTTTCCCACAATTATAGTCAACAGTGAGTATTGTAAAGGTACATGCAGAAATTTCATAGTAAATATGGGCACATTTCAGAAGCTATACTGTATATGACACTGTTGTTAAATGAATAAGTAAGTACCTGTAGCTAGTTTTGTTATGAATTAGTAATAATAATACAGGGCCCATTCACATTTATGCATTGCAGTAACGCTCTGGAAAATACTTGTTTTAAATCAAGTTACCATAGTGCACTCATTTGGAGTAGTACCCCAATGCATAGTAACAATATAGGGCAAGGCACCTGTGCTGCAGCTGATCGCAATTCATATGCTGTGTGTTGCATTGGGTTTTGCCATTTCAGATGCTGTCTTCACTGTTCTGAAGAACCATATTATGAGTTGTCTTGTGACATTTTGTATTTCTTTGACTTTCCTTGTCACTTTAGTTTTTTTGGGGCTGATGCATTCAAACTGAAAAAAAGGAAACTAAGGGTCATCGTCGCTATGTGTAATGGGGCTTCATTTAAAACCATTACGGGTCCTCTTATTCTCTAAGCTACGTCTCAAAAGTTGTAATGATACAAAAGAGGAATTGTTTTCATAGCAATTATGTAGAGGTTCCTAAACTTTATATACATACATTTCATCAGTGCATTTGCCAAGTGCTTTTACTAAGTGCAGTTTTCACTGTGTAGCCAGATTATCCTAAGCTCCAAAGTAGTTGCACAGCCTCATTTAAGTTATAACCTTGACTAAGTTTTAAATTGTAAAATAAATAACACATCAAGATGTCTTTTCCTAGATTCCTGTATGTCATATATGCCAGTGAATGGCGTTGACTTGACAAAGACCAATCTTAATTCTAACATCCTATTTGCCCAGTCAGTAAACCACAGTAGGAGCCAATCGTGTCTTGCATGCAACAGATGGCTTATACCAGCTTAGTACACATTGTATTAAATTACTCTGTGTGGGTGGGGGACATGACATTAGTGTATTATTGTAAGTATTATAAAAAAAAGACAAAAAACTGAACTGTACTTTTTTGATAAGCAAACTAAAAGTAATGGGATTTGCCTGGTAGTTATCGTCTGAAATGTTGATTCATAAGGTGTGATTCATAAGAACAGATGTATGGTTGGCGCCTGTGACTGTGCTGAGATGTTGACTGTAAAGGAAAATATTCATCATAAGGCACAATGAAATGATAATTCAACCCACAATGTATTTGATATCTACTGGGTCATGATTAATTTCCCAGGGTAACTTGATTCCACTGCCTAAATTTTATGGACTTTAAGGTAGGAGATATGCAAATGGCCATGTACATCTTTACAGTTCATGAATTCCCTCATATTATATAGCTTCTTTTTCATAAGTATATTTATGTTTTACTCAATCTGCTTTTCTCTTTATTTACCCAATGCCGTATAGCAGTGGTTTCCACCAACTGCGGCCAGGGGGCTAGAAGCCTTTATTGCTTGCCTTTATCAGGCCCTTGGGGTACTGGTACTATTACTGACTACTGACACCAATAGTGGGGGCATAATTCTTGACACTGACACCAACAATGGAGCACTTTTCCTTCCACTGACATCAATGATGGGGCACTATTCTGCCCACTGACACCAATATTGGGGGACTATTTCTCCCACTGACACCACCAATAGGGGCATAATTCCTGCTACTGAAACCAACAGTTGGGCACATATTCCTCCCACTGATACCAATGATGGGGCATTGTTCACTCCCACTGACGCCAGGACATTTTCTACTTCCACTAGTCACAGTACAGTCCCCTAAAGTTTAAAGGACCGTAAACTAGCCCCTTGTTTAAAGAGTCTGGAGACCCCTGACTTAGAGGTTTCCCACATCCACATGTAGTTTTAGAATTGATGTGAATCTAGGAAACCTTGTGTCAAGTGACAAAATAGCACCTACTGTAACAGTAGCCTTGGCAATTGATGCCAATGTTTTTTAACGTCAGAGTGGTTTGTAAAAGGTTTGCTGCCTGCCAACTAAATGGTGAGATGGCCTACTCCTGGAAGCCATAGAAAAGTCTGAGGGAAAGCAAACAACTCAGGTTCTTCTATGTGGTTCATTTAGTTAACCATTAATACAGAAGCTCCTTTTTATGGTACTGGGTGATGGTGCATTCCAGGAAAACAAAGTAAACTACAAATTTGCCGATCACACATCCCTGGATGCCTACTAAGTCCAGTAGAAAAGCCATCTGATCTTTGGTTAGCAAGGTCCTTGACAACCAGCCCAACGTCAAAATCCACTAAATCTTTTATTAACTGCTGCTTGTTTCTTTATGCAGTCAGTAGATGGTAGAAACTGCTTGCTATGGGAAAACAAAGACTGTGGTTGGTGCTTCTCCCTGGGGGACTTTTAAATTATTCTTGGTCTTTAGCAAGGTATATTGTGAAGTTTGCTTAACTGTCAGTTTGACAGTTGCAATTGTCCTTTTTTATCACTTGTGTTAATAATTTGTTTTAACATGTGTGCACGTGGAAACTTTATCATGCATGCTGTCAACCTACATTCGTGCTGATAAAAGGAAAATATGTTCTACAAAAAGATATGGATAATTATTCCCTGCTGCTCTGGTTGTTACTTGGTGCAAGTAGGAGAAGGTCTGTAAATTCCAAGCCGATCCTAGCTGGAGCTTCTACAATTGCCCAAATGCCAAGCACAACCACAGTTACATGGGAGGAATTGTCACATGCTTCCTCATACCATGGAAGTACCAGGTATGAGCTCCTTAAAGTGTTACTAAACCCACAACAGTAAAATCAGTCTGTATATGAACCATAGCATGCTTGTTATACTCAATGTGGAACTTAAGGGGATAATTATCTGCATTGCATAAAAAGGCTGTTTTATCCTGTATGCATAGATCCTCCCCTCCTGCACTGTCTATCTGGGGAAGGCCAGCTAACACAGGCAGGGTAGCCGACCTGCACATACTCAGTTGTGTCTTTTATGCTGGAGAGATTTACTTTTTATCAGAGCTAGCCAGGTCACATGATATTGACATCACACATGTGGGTTTGTATACAGGCTGTAGTGGAAATCTCCTACCTGAACTCTCAGCATTGGAGAAACTGTGCAGTTTATCATCTAACCGTGGTATACAGATTATCCAAAAAGGTATATATTTGCAGTATTTTAATGTAAAAAGATTTATAAGCTGTGGGCACCGTGGGGGGTTGGATGAACTATTTTCATATTGCTGGGTTTATTAACACTTTAAGGAACCAATATTAAAGTAAACCTAGTGCTCATGATTAATTGAAGTGAATAATGATATTTTGTCTTTTTGTAATTACATTTTGAAAATGGACATGTAAATTAGGTGAATTGTTTAATTTAGTAATGTTCTATAATGGAAACTCTGCACTAGTATCGGATGTACCGTACTTTCTAACAGAATGTAGGTTATGCATACATTGTAAGTTTATGTTCTTTTCCATTAAACGTTAGCTATCACTCTTTAAAAGGACAGTTCCTACTGCCATCTGTATAACATCTGGGCAATGTCCTGTGCATTGAGAAGCAAACTGATGACGCTGGGTTGAGTATTGTACCTCCTTGTCCAGTAGTGTGGTCTTTGCATCTCATGCACGCAGGTATAAGTATCAATGAAGCATACGCTTTACATATAGGTCTCAGTGAAGTTAGGCATATACTGTCATTTTTGCTTTTTTAATTACTCACAGCTATTGTGTAAGAGACCAGTGTGTGTCTTTGTTTTACCTAGCCTTTGTAGGTTTCTTGAACAAAGGTATTTAGCAGAGAGAAATGGTAGATGTGTGCCTTGACGCTAGCCTGGTATTTGCATCTGCTATAGCAATGCATTGTATTTCGTATTTGCATACATACAGGAACTTGTGAGGGCATACTGTGCAGTGTCAGTGGAAGGCACATATTAGGGGAAATTACTGACGGAAGCCGCAGTCTGTGCACTGTTCTACCAGATGGCTGTTCTTGTCCTAGAGCTGCCAGTCCCAATATGGAAATGTGTTCAATCTGGTGTGTGATTGTCACTGCCAGCCTGATTAAAGGGAAATGCTCTATACTGGGGGAAATTACATTATAGCACCCATAAAGATACATATTATTGAGCAAATATTGTAAAATATTATTTTGTTGCACCTATAGTGAACTGTCACACTTTTGATGTGATTTGATACATTTTATTCAATATATTCAGTTAAAAGTACGAGGAATAAATCCATTTGCAGCAATAAATTATTTATCAAACCCATTAAACAGTGCAGCGCTCCACCGTGTACACAAATACTCCCAAGTGGATAATAAATTACACACAATATATAAAAAACATAACAATCATATACAACGAATTGCAGATATATACAATGTGTAGCATCCGCCTAGATAGGTGTTAGGTTTTAGATAGAATTTGTTTTTGTTTTTGATCGGTATATTTAGTTGCCATAATGTACTCCGTGTGGCTGTAATGGTTTGTTAGGTAAAAGCATAGTTTGCTCACTGTAGCTGCAATCTACTAGTTGGGTCTGCTCAGCTGCTGCCTGTCTGTCTAATAGCTTCCTCTGTATCCAGGAAACTTGAGAAGTTTCTGGATGATAGGAGTGGAGCCAGGCAGATGGCAGCATTAATTTTAATACAGCCCTGCTCTATCCCAGAGAGGCATGCTGGGAGACTGTATATATTCTGTGTGCACAATGAGCTTGGGGTCTCTCCCACAGTGGAGTGGTCCAGCTTGCAGGGCTATCGTGAGGCCGCAGGTGGGTGACTTGAGGGCATGGATGCTGAGACCCTGGAGCTAAAGAAAACTGACTGAGGGAGGCTGTCCACAAAAGATATAATCTGGTATCGCCAGAGTAAGGTGTCGTTTGGAAGTTGGAAGGCAACCAGCTGTTCCATGGGCCTTGTGTGAGTACAGGCATTCTGAAAGATCTTAGGGACCTTTGTGCTTCTGCCAACCCTCTGGTGCAAGAGAAAGTGAGCTGTGGGACTATTTAAAGAGGATACCAGCTGGTGTCCTGAAGAGCTTTGTCCACCCAATCTTCTACTCAAAGGGACTCTGCTTGCAGTTAACTACTACTACCTTAAAGCTAAGGTCTACTGTTTTCTACAAGCACAGACTTTCATATAGCGCGACTTGAAGAATACCTAAGTCTTCAGTTGTACATAGTTCTTGTTTTTGGAGTATCCCACTACTTCCCTCAACCCTGTCCAAGTTCTCCAAAAATAAAAATCAGAAAAAGACAACACCCCTACACTGGTCATTGAAGAAACATGTGAATGAGCTTGTGTGCCTGGCTGCAGAGTAAAGCCTGTGGGGGAAGACCTGGACAGTAATCCTGCAGCTCCTACAGGAGTAGCGACACAAATGTATAATGCAGTCTGTGAACAACAGTAGGTGCCTTAAAAATAAAAAAACATATGCTTATTATTGTGAGAAGTCAATCAATCCAAACACAAACCGTGCACCAATTTCTCATATATATATATAGTGATATTAATCGGGTCTTCTTCTCAGGTAATCACCAACTTATTGTGTCCTTCACCAGCACCCCTGTGTAGCAAATGGACGCTTACCCTCAAATGTTGACCTCACAGGAGGTCAAATACTGCCCACATAGGATAGCATTATCTGCCCTCATTGGAGCCACCCCAATGGAGTATAAATCAGCGATCCTTTCCTTATGGTCAGTCCACCTACTCCTTACTTTCTCCCAGATAGTTCATTAACACTTACAAATAAACAGAAGAAATATCTAGTGCTCTCTGTATAAACCACTATATATAGTAAAACACAGAATTACATTCACATTTTGCCAACTTAAAAACAACAAATGCAAGTGAAGCAGCCATCAGACGCATTGGATTTTTAAGCCTGTGGCCAATACCATTTGAGCTTTTATGAGTTGTTTTGGTGGGGTTAAGTGTGAGGCACACAGTGGTGCGTGCAGCTCTAAATTTAAATAATGAGTTTTTTGTTTGCTGCGCAGGGATACTATGCAAATACATTCATTTAATAAAAGATGTTCATTGTAAGCACCCCTGTCAGTGTTAAATGGCTTGTCTCAACACTCTAACTGCCACTTGTGTTTGGACAACTTGGGCTGTTAAAGTTGAAGAATAACAGAATTATTGGCTGGATCACCAGGTAATAAAAAATGAGGAAAAGACAAATGCTGCCATCACTTTTAAGAATTGGTAAACTGCAACAGAATTATTTTTTGGGTTTAAAGTGTTACTAAAGGTAATTTGAAAAAAATGAAAATAATGAACATGTTATACTCACCTGCAATGGTTTTGCACAGAGTGGCCCAAACCTTCTCATCTGAGGTCACCCGTCAGTGATCTTGGCTCCTCCTCTTCTTCGTGCGCCCCCATAGCAAGCTACTTGCTATGGGGGCACACAGCTTAGAGACACATACACAGAGCAGCTTAGACCCGCACCGCTTCCTCCTCACAGCATTTGATTGACATCTGCAGAAACCAATAGCTTCTGCTGCTGCCCGAGTCATGGTGTATAAAGAGGAAGAGAGGGAAGAGAAGAGATGCAGCCTCACACAACACTGGATCTCGGGTAAGTATATACGGAGAAGGGGAGGACAGCAAACTGAAAAACATTTTTTACATTAATGCAGGGAATGCATTAAGGTAAAAAAAATGTTTTGGTTTTAGAACCACTTTAATACTGCTTTAAACATATTAGGTTTGTATTTGAATTGTACAATATGCTTGGTCTACTGGCTATATCCACAGCCTGATTCAGTAGACCAGGTTAATACAATTTAACACTTTCCCTGATTACTGTTTTTGAATGTCATTAGTATAATGGGTTATGATCTGATTAATTGAGTTCCCTGTTCTGAAGTCTATACACCACATCTTCTTTCAGCTTGCTTTAGACGTCATGTGCAGGGCTGTCCTTTTTTTTCCCCCCCATCTTCTGGACAATTGGAGCTACATTTAACAAGAAGGGAGAAGATGGTTAGAAGGCTCTTTATAGTTCAGGAAAATAATAAATTTCTTCACTTTTGTTCATTCTCTGCATAGGTGAATGGTGGTGCTATATGTAAAACAGACTTGTGTTGTTTCCAATAGAAAATTCTAATGCCCTGTACACATGATCGGACATTCCGACCACAAAATCCGTTGGGCCAAACTTGTCTTGCATACACACGGTTACACAAAGTTGTCGGAAAATCTGATCGTTCTGAATGCGGTGACGTAAAACACGTACGTTTTGGACTATAAACGGGGCAGTAGCCAATAGCTTTCGTCTCTTAATTTATTCTGAGCATGCGTGGCACTTTGTGCTTCAGAATTGTGTACACACGATCGGATTTTGTTGTCGGAAAATTTTATATCTTGCTCTCAAACTTTGTGTGTCCGAAATTCCGATGGAAAAAGTCCGATGGAGCCCACACACGGTCGAAATTTCCGACAACAAGCTCCGATCGCACATTTTCCGTCGGAAAGTCCGACCGTGTGTACAGGGCATAACAGTAATGCTTACTAAAACAGTCACAGGACACAAGGGTCAGAGCTTGTTCTAATGTGCATAATTATTTTGGTGTGTCTGGGGCATCAGGATGTCTAAATTCAGCCCTGAGTTTGCTGTACCTAAGATAGTTAAAGCAGCAAGCTATTTTTTACATGTATTATTGTCATCTTCTGACTTCCTGCTCCGATCCCACTCGCACACCTGTGTAAATTAAAAGTTAATATACTACCCCTCTACAGCATAATACTGCACATAAAATTGGTCACAAGCAACTGGTGGTAGATTAAGTGTTTTATGGCAAGTAGTGGTGTATTTAGGTTTTGTGCTGCCCCAAGGCCTGCCGCAGGAGGAGGACAGGGAGGGGGGGAGACACGCCACGGGAGGAGGACAGGGGGGGGACGCCGCAGGAAGAGGACAGAGGGGGATGCCGCATCTTTTAATTTGGGGAGAGAGGGGGCTAAGTGGATATGTGCTGGGGTGCTTTGGGAGGGTAAAGGACAATCAGACCCCCCCCCCCACAAGCACATGTCCTCTCCCCTCCAAAAGTCCCCCCCAGCACATATCCCCCTACCCCCTCCTCTCCCATCACTCCATGTCTGCATCTGTTATCTTCCCCCCCCAGTTACTGTGTCCCCCTCCACTCTAAACTATACTCAGACCAGCAGCGCAGCTCTTGCTCTGAAGTCGTGTCCCTCCTCTGTGGCTCCTCCTTGCACTGATGGCAAGGCAGTAAAACAATGCATGAATCCATAACCAGGTAAATGTTTAAAGATGCACTACAAGATAATCTGAACACTAACCAATAAGATAGCAATTAACTGAACTGTACTGATGTTAAATCAAATTATAACTGGTGCAAACAGAGTTAAAAGTATTAGCATCAACTAACCTGAAATAACGGTCTCCTTGTGCACACTACGCATACAACCCCAATAGCATGTGGGTGCATACGTTCTTGACAAAGGGTTACCGTACTCCCGGAGGTGGCTATAAGTACCTGGCAAATAATTGTCATCATTAGCCGATTATCGTTGGGGCCCTTCTGTAATGTGGTGAACGTGAAGCTAGCCCTTTAAGAGTATGCAGTGGATGGCTATGTGCAGCAAGGGGTTAAACTTGGTAGTTGCACTCACCACTCCTGGCGTGCAACAGGTCCAACCCCATACACTTGGCGGTCAGTTGTCCCAGGAGCCTCGGTTCTCAAGATCCAGTCCTTGCAAGGCTCATTCCCAGCTTTAGACTCTCACCAGCTCTCTGAGGATCAGCAATGGCACTCAGGTCTTTGTACAGGCTCAGTCTCCACTGGTGCTTGGCATAGACATCACACACAGCAGGTCCCTGGTCCTTGCACATCAGCACACTGGTCTGTCCAGCAAGACCCCCAGCATGTCTAGACCTCAGTCTGTCCTTGGGATGTGTCTGCACACTAGGTGTATACTGCTCCCAATCTTCAGCAGCCAAACTAAGACCTCTTCTCTTCCCAAAAGCCCAGCCCAAATCCTCCCCTATCCTCCTCCTCCTCCTCCTCTGTATCTATCTGGGTGTTGTTGTTTTATCCCCATAGCCACCACAATGCAGTGTACCTCCAGGACTACATGTCCCAAGATCCTGGCTACACTTGCTTTGCTTCCATTGTTTCAATATCTAAGCCAAAAGGTAACATAAGGAAATGTAATTTAGAACTAAAGCCATCTATGTCCCATTTGGCGAGATTTCCTGTCACTTTCTGTCCCATAGCCAAAACAGAAAGTGAGAGGAAATTCCTCCAAAGTTAGGGAATCCCTGGTTGTCAGCAGAACTAGTGCCCCATTGGAAGGTTACCCCTCTATTCCTGTTCTGGTGACAACTCAAATGAAGAATTTTCTTTTACTTTCAATAATAATATAAGGACACTTACCTGTCCAGGGAGTCCGCAATGTCGGCACCCTAGGCGATTTTCAGATCGGCTGTCGGGGGCTGCCGCCAACATCTACACTAAGTTCTACTCACTGTGGAATCTAAAGGGTTAATCCTCCACTTTGTGTAAAAAAGCTGTTTGATCCTTGCTTTTCTGTGCCTCCTTTTCTTCCACAGTCCCCAAACTGATAGAACAGAGCCATGGGGGCAAGCTGCACATGCTCAGTTTGATGTGTATTGCTGGAGGGATTTTATTTTATTCGTGGGTGGCCCTGTACTGATCACATGCACCCAATCAACACTGTACAGATAGAGGATCAGGGGTCTGGCAGACTCATAGGATAGTCAGAGGAGAATGAAAACTACTCCTACAAGCTTTAACCAGTGCTTGACACTAATAGAAATTTAGAGTCTATGACTGCTATATACTGCTGATGAGAAAAGGTATTTAGCAGTTTATATTTACTAAAATAATTACATTTCTGTGTACTGTGGGAAACCAGATCTAGTGAATGCAGGGTCCTGGGTTTAGTAACACTTAAATGACAGTTGCAGACATCATCTAGTGTCCTGAAAAGTTGTTTTTTTTCTTTTGTCCAAGAGTGATGATGTTGGAGAACTATTACTCAGAAAGGTCTGAGTCAGCATGAGAAATCACGCTCACCACACATGCCTGCAACTAATTTGAAGACCAAAATGTTACAGATTTTGTCTTTGTTATTGACAGTAAACTAGTGTTATGTGGCCAGGAATCCGACTTTGCTAAAGTAACACAAATGTACCTTGATATACCCTGGCTGTTGCTGAATATTCTTTAATGACTGTAACATTGTACTCATGAGTTTTTTTTTTTTTTGCAATGACATATGTAAATGATCTGGACATCAAATCTGAAAAGTCATTTGTAGATACATTAGAGATCATGCAGGAAAAGTATCATAAGACAGTGGTGCAATAAAGATTCATAATAAGGATAGAGCTGTAGAATGAGAAAAGCAGGCATTGTGCAGCACCTTAACTGTGGCAGACTCTTGTGTAATTATAGGGGACAGCTGTCTTTGTATATTTGTGACAAAGCTTGTTCTTCTTCCTCATCCGCCTCAGTAAATGGGCATATCATTTTTCTTCTATGCTAGCATTTCACAGTTAACTGTTTTATAACTCTATAGCTGGTCTGATTCAGTGAGAGCTTATTCACACAACCTGACAGTAAGTAACAATGCATGGCACCATTTGTATGGCATGGTGCAGGGTCATTCATTGTCCAGTACAGTAGAGTGCAATGCATAACACACTGCAGTGCACCACAATGTATTTGCCATGTGTTGTGGCGCGCTGTGCTGGTTAAAGCGGTTATGTACTCTTTACACCTTTTTGATACATTGGCAGCCCATTCAATGAATGAGTTGTTTTATTGCAACACGCATAAAGGCATCCCGTAACACACGTTAACGCACTGGAACAAAGTGTTTAAGTGTGAATGGGCCCTAGGGTGATGTGTAAAAATGCAGTAACATATTGCAATCAATATTTTACTGTAGGTACAGTAAACCCAAATAATAGTTTTCACTGGTACCTGAACTTGAACATAATTACTTCTCTTTGCTCTGACCTAAAGTCTAATTGAAATTGTAGTTTAGCCACTCCCCCCCCCCCCCCCCCCCAACCCGAGCAATTTAAAAGAAAAAAAATTCAGCATTTTTTTTAATCCCCTGTTTTGTGGACAAAAAAAAAAGATGAGGTAGTGTCGAGTAGATAGATACCAAATATGCCAAGCCTTATGAAATAGAGAAAAATGGTACTTAAAATTATCAATAGGGGACACTTTAAATGCTTTTACAGCTCAACAGTTTAGCGTTAAAATGAGGGACCGGGAATTATTGTTCTCAATATGGCATGTGCAGCAATATTTCACATGTGCAGTGCTCTATGTGTGCAGTCGTATGTGTGTGCATAGGGTGACGGGAGTGCTTTTCATTTCATTTTTTTTATTTTTAGGCTTGGTTAAATGCAAAAATGTATAATATATTGCAAATCATAAGGGGGCTAACAAGACCGCTATGTGATAGCATTGGGCAGGTGACAGGTCCTCTTCATGGAGTAGAGTAAAAGTGATTGGGCGACTGTATACCCAGGTCACTTCTACATTGACTGCTGGAGCCTGCTCTATAACAGCAATGAGCATGTTTTAACCTGCTAACATTTTGGACCAGATTTGTCCAGAATGTAGAGCTAGTTAAAGCGTTTGTTACCCCAGCATTTCATATTCCTGATATGTGCCTGCGGTACCATGTACTTGTATGAAAATGTATCCTGTTCTCTTTGTATTACTTCCTCCTTGTGAAATCCCTGGTGATCTTGCCAGTCCGTCTGCTTTCCTATTAAAAACTAACCACAATAAGCAGGAGAATTCACCGTGGTCAGTTCTTTAGCTGTGCTGGGAACTCAGCCTGCTCTCCTCCAATGATCAGACTTGTCCTGACACACCTCCCCTGCAAAGCCTTTTACTTGGAAAGATCAGTGTACTACTGTTTCTCCTCCGCCCAGCTCTCATGCAGCTGAGAACAGAGGGAATGCGATCACTTGCATATAAAAACCTTTTCCCCCTTTTTTTTATATTTGTTGAAATCTTTACACAAATGTTTTGCCTTTCATTTCTATTTAAAACTGAATGGGTTGTTTTACAAGGTGATCGTTTACAATCACTTTAAATCATCTATAGTTATTCATTGAGATGAGGAAGATGCTATTTACATATTGGAAGGCAGTTAATATTTAGTTTCAGCACTAATGATGACGCTAATGTTTGTCTTCTCACATTTTTCATCGGTCGCTTTATTTCCTGCAGCTTATTTCTAAACATAGACAGCTGCGGTGGCTCCAGGGTCACGTTACATAACGTATAATATGAGCACCAAGCAAGCACAGTTCTCTGGGATTTTTGTGGCGTGTGCTGACATTCACTTTGTATTGACTTAAAAAAATGCAGCAATTACAACACAAGTGGCTTTGTAGCAACACCAAAACTGCATGTATATTTTATATTTAGATCTTTATTGCTATATATTACAAATATTTACCATCCATTCTAGACATGGGAGAGACCATTGGACTCCCATAGTAAGTCTGAAATAAAAGGGTTTGTTTTGCATAAAGTAAACAATTCTTCATCTTAAAGTGGATGTAAACCCAATGTCATCCTTTCTAAACTACTGCCATAGGGGTTATCTATAAGGATATACATGTCTCCTGCATGTATCTTTACCTGTCAAGTGTCTCCCCTCTGTCTGTTATTAGATCCGAAAAACTGCAGATTCTGTGGGTGGGTCTGTTGTCTGGAGCTCGGTGGGTGGAGTCATGATGTCAGTAGACTCCCCTCCCACCTCTACACTCCCCTTGTCAATATGTGTATTTATAACACTGAACTTCTGCTATGATCGCTAACATCCAGTGAAAAGACAGGAAAGTAACCACATGACTTCAGCATGCCAAATCATGCTGAGGTGTGGAACAGCCAATCCTTGCAGAGCTGCTGAAGAAAGGAGTGGGGGAGGGAATTAAAAAATAATGCCTGTGTCTTAGGCTGTCACTCACAGCATAGGGGAGTATTTGACAAAGTTTTTCTCAGTTTGTCAAGATTTATCTCACTGAACAATAAAAGAGGATTGCTCAGAGATGGATTAACTCTGTGTGGCAAGACTGGGCTCAAATGATAGGAAATCTTATACTCTACAGTATGATATAAAAAAAAAAACATTTTTTTTTCGGGTTTACATCCACTTTAACTTGCAAATTAGATTTTTCTCAAGTGGTATGTATTTTTGTATGGAATACAAAGGGTGTCGGGAATCAGCAGCAGGGATGGCCAAATCTGCGTAGCTTCACTTAGGAAACTGGGACCAGACAATATACAGTATATTTAGGGATTTTTTTTTTTTTTTTTTTTTACAGTAAAACCAAAATCCGCCCAAACACCAGCAAACAGAAAACATAGCAAACATGAAGTTATAAGTAAACCAAAAAGCGAGTGACAGAAAACTAACTATCTACAGCAGCTATCTAATCCAGCTGTTACAGAACTAAAAGTCCTATCTGTTGTAATATGTTGGCTTGGACAATTTCTGCTCAACCCATACTCCAATACAATATTATACATAAATTGTATATGTTGTAATATGTTGGCCAATTTATGTATAATATTGTATTGGAGTATGGGTTGAGCAGAAATTGTCCAAGCCAACTCTATCATGCCTCTGCCTCCGGGTGTCATGCTTGTGGCTGTCAGAAGTCTCGCTATGCCTCATGGGACTTGTAGTTCTGCAACAGCTGGAGGTCCGCTAATTGCATATCCCTGATCTACAGTATATACAAAATTTGGAACACAGATTAACATGGTAAATAGCTGATGCAGGGAACAGCTGGGAAGGGGGAACCAGAACTGGGATCAGAAACAAGGATAAGAGGCAGCAGGGTACAAGATGCGGGACAGGAGCAAGGTCAGGGTCAGGATAAAGAAAAGCAGTGTCACTGATATGACATGTAATTTTAGAGGGACTAAACACCCTCCCAGAAGCCAGCATCAGGTGGAGGCTGATTGCTGGGACCTGCTGGCTGCTGGGAGACACCTGCAGATGGATAGAAGCACTACAACCTTCCATCCTGGGAAGCACAGTGCCACCAACAGGTGATCCAGGTGCTGACACGGGGCACATCCACTATACAAGTGGGAGGTCTTTTTATGGCCCAGGTAGGGTCTGTAATACCTCACTGTGTAAATTTGCCTGAGATTTGGCCACGCATCAGATCACTATGTTTTCAGTTCTCCCTCTAAGACTGTGCCTGTTCTACACAGTGCATTTTTTCTCTGAGAATAGGTGAAGGGACTCCCCCTTTATGAGTCGCTCCTTGCCTCTGCCCTCTACCCATTCTGAGCACTGTCCCTTGGTTCCACCCCTACCCACCTCCCAGTACCAGTCCTTTTAGAGAACACAGAAGAAAGTATTATTTTGTGGTGCTAAGTAATTTTGTATGGTATTTGTTAATAACAAGAAAAGTAGTAAAATAGATCCTCTGCAGCCAGCAACAATAGACCCACCCCAGGAACGATAGATCATCCACACATTATTATACCCCCCCAGCAACAATGGACTGCCCATTACAAAATACCACCCCAATGACAGCAGATCTACCCCAGCAACAATAGATCCCCTACATAACATTATACGCCCCCCCCCCTAGCAGCAATGGACTGCCCATTGCAAAATACCACCCCAGTGACAATAGATCAAGCCCACCAACAACAGATAGACCCCCAGCAACAACAGATTTCCCAGCAGCTAGCATCCATAGACCCTCCATCAGCCAATAACAATAGCCCTCACCCTCAACAAATGCCCCCCCCCCCAGCAACAATAGACTTCCACACAAAAAGAGATTCCCACCAGTACACCCCAGTACCCATTGCCATTACATACATTCAGTGTTAGAGGTACCGGTGCTAGAGGTTCCCGCTGAAAAAAGCCCTGGTTATGCATGAGTTAACAAGATATGTGGGGGTTCACATAATGTATTACAACCCAAAACATTTATACAAGGGCAAACCTACAAATCACAGGAACCCATTGGCAAAATTTTAATGGGACAACCTCTCTCTCCATTGCAGTCAGCAGTGTTGGTGTACACACTGTAATGATCCACTGCCCCCATTAAAATGATTGCTGTTTAGATGCACTAGCACATTGGGGGATCTTCTCCTAGGTGAACTGCAATGTTAAACACACTGCTGCATTGAAGAGACAGCTATTTGAAACACTGTGACGTTAGTCACATTGCCAACAGAGGGGCTACTCTTGGATGCACTGTTGTGTTTTACAGAATGCCATTAAAATGCCTTCTTTAAGAGCCGTTGCCATTAGAAGTCTGATAATGGATGCAGTTCCATTACAGAGACACCCCCATTAGATCCAATGACAAATTGCTATTGCCCTGACTGATTCACTAGCACAGTGTATGCATTGAATAAATTGGACGTGTTTATTAGGATGACATTGCTGTTACTGATGTTAGTGTTAAGTGGAAGGGTTAAATCAGATATTAGTTCTTGTATAGCTGGAGAACTCTCCCCACCGGAAACCATGGATGTTTTTTTTCTGTCTTGGTTGTTCTACATTTTACTATGTAAAATTTGCCAGGGGTTATCTCAATGTAAAATGTTCACCATGATTGCTGTTCAAAAAGCACTGCATTTAGCCTCCTCCAAATAAGGAAAAAGTAACAGGTTCACTTTAATGGTGGCCTCCACCTTGTACGTACTTTACTCATCTGCTGTTCCATTTGGCTGCCAGGATCAAAAAAAATAATGCCTGGATTGAGTATCACTCGCTTCCCCATCTTTCCACGTGATGGCGCTTGTACTTTCTAATTGTTTCCTTTATACATCCAGTGCTGTCACATGGGAGCATGGGAGTTTGGAGTAGTACAGGTAAATCTAAGCAGTTGGTGGGGCTGCCATTACAGTGAATCTTTTGCTTTTGCCTGCATTGGCACAGCACAGGTTCACTTAAAAGAGCTGCTAACATTAAAGGATGCAATTAGCTACACAGCAGTGCAATGATAAAAATCCCAAAGCTCTGCCAATGATTTTTTTTATTCCTTTTAGCATTTGTTTATTTGGTTTTGAGGCTGATTAGGTAAACCAACATTGGTGAACACCATGAGATAATGTTGTCACTGTGAAATAAATGGCTGTCTTTTTGTTTTTCAGATGACATCATGCATCAGGACACCTTCCCAATGTGTGCCGCAGATATTGAGGATCAGCTGAAGAAGCAGTTTGCCTACTTGTCA
Source organism: Lithobates clamitans (assembly GCA_037952925.1). Taxonomy (NCBI): domain Eukaryota; kingdom Metazoa; phylum Chordata; class Amphibia; order Anura; family Ranidae; genus Lithobates; species Lithobates clamitans. Next base: position 3,155,964 of record JBBGZY010001250.1, on the reverse strand, counting down.
GGTACATATATACAGGAAAATGTAAATATACAGTATTTAATGACCGGCAGTTTAAAAAATGATGTGCAGTCGGTGGCATTAATGTTTATTAATAAAAATATCCTCAAGTATGTGTTCTTTTTTTTTTTTTTTTTTTTAATTTATTTTTATTCAAATTTTTCTTATAAGACACAAAGACATAAAGACATATAAAAATTGGTTGTCTAGCTTGTACAGGTAATATCGCAAGTACATCAGGAAAAAGAAAAAAAAATGAAAGGGAAAGAAAAGGAGAGAAATAGAGAGATACATCCATGCAATGCAGTTTTAACATGTAAGTGAAAAGGGGATTTTTGGAATTTTTGGGCCGCCCCCCCCACTGCCCATAAAGGCCTATACCTATTAACTAGGAATTACATTTAATCGTCGATTCTTGGTATCGTAACTGAAGCTAGTCCAACATTAGTAAGCAATGTTCATTTCCTCCAGCCACCCACTCCAAACCTTATTAAATTTCAATTGGCAGCCTCTATTAAGATAGGTATCTTTATATAGTGGAAGATTATCGTTAACCAAACGTTTCCACTGGACATTTGTGGGGGGATAGGGCTTCTTCCATTAAAATGTTATGGTTTTCCTAGCGTAAAATAGAAGCAAACCAATCATCGTGCGTTTAGCTACAGCAGGAACTAATTTTTTTATAAGGCCCAACATACAAATCTCCATAGACAGTGGTAGATTAGTGGATGCAATTTTATTGATTAGGCCTAGTACCTCCCCCCAGAATTGTTGTATCTTTGGACAATGCCAAAAGATATGGGAAAAATCTCAGGGGGTGTAGCTACATCTCCAACACTTAGGGGAGTGGGCAGGATTTATCAAATGAAGTCTGTGGGGAGTGAAATACGCCCGGTGGACTATTTTAAATTGGACTAACTTGTCACGTATAGAGACTAGCGAACTAAAAGGGAAGTCCCAAACACCATCCCAATCTTCGCCACTCAAAGCTGGAATGTCACGCTGCCAACGGGACAAAAGGCCGTCCAACGGAGGCAAGGACTCATAGATTAAATGCTGATATATGTGAGATGTAGGTTTTTTTGTACAACCGGATCTAAGAGTAGTCTCCAGTTTAGACTGTATTAATATACAGGACGAACGTGGGAATTGGGCTTCAAAAGCATGCAAAAGTTGAAGATAACGGAACTGATAGTGCTGCGGAAGATTATACTGGGAGGAAAGCTGACAAAAAGAAAGCAGTGAGGTGCAAGACACCACTTGTGAGATTGATTTTATACCATATCTAGTCCATATCTGGGGGTCAATAGATTTGTAAAAATGTGGTAGATTGGGGTTTAGCCATAGGGGTGTATTAGGGGAAATTCCCATCTGGCTGTGTTTTTCAATAGCCAAGCCCATTTTCCAGGCCCGTAAAGTAGTAAGCATAGACGGAGTTAATAAGTGTGGGGCACATGGGCCTCTGTAAATTAGGTATTGAAGAGATTCCCAGGAGCCTGCCACGGTGGCCTCCAAAGCGGAGGCCACATTGGTTTTATCAGGATTTAGCCACCCGACCACTGTCACCAGCTGTGTCGCCAAAAAGTACTTATAGCAATCCGGAAAGGCCATGCCACCCTGCGATAGTGGCCTCATTAATGTAGTTAACTTATATCTCGGTGGTAAGGAGCCCCAGAGAAACGCTGAAAAGCGTTGGTTTAGTTTAATAAAGAAGGATTTAGGAATCCACTGCGGGGAATGGCGGAATAAATATATGAATTTGGGGATGACCTTCATTTTAAGCAAGTTGACCCTTCCCCATACCGATAGGGGGAGATTATTCCATGCCTTGAGTTTAGCTTTCATATCCCCCACTACCGGATCCAAGTTTAATTTAAGAAAATCTGAGGCTTGTGCAGAGACACAAACCCCAAGATATTTAAAGGAGTCAACCCACTTTAATGGGCTATCTGGGGAGGATGTCAATTTGGCTGCTTGATCTATTGGAAATAGAGTAGATTTTGGCCAGTTTACCCGGAGGCCCGTTACCATGGAGAAAGTGTTGAGGAGTGACAGAGCACCCTGAAGTGATGGACCCGCGTCCCCCAAAAATAAAACCATGTCGTCAGCATACAGGGCTACCCTCTCCTCCAGCATACCTATCCTAAGCCCCTTAATATGAGGCGATGTACGGAGAGCCTCTGCAACTGGCTCTATAGCTAGAGCAAATAGGGCCGGAGAAAGAGGGCAGCCCTGTCTAGTTCCCCGAAACAGTTGAAATGGGGTTGAGAGTCTGGAGCCCAAACGAATCGATGAGATGGGACACCTATAGATCACCTGCAACCATGATATAAACCGTAGTGGAAAACCCATTCGACGTAGAGTCTCCCACAAAAAGGGCCACTCTACAGTGTCGAATGCCTTTTCTATATCTAGTAGGGCAATAGCTCTGGTACCGGAGTTGTTGTGTTGGGCGTGAATATTAGTAAAGAGTCTCCTAAGATTAACGTCGGTTGACCTTTTAGGCATAAATCCTGTTTGATCAGAGTCAATAACCGAAGGTAATAATGGATATAGACGGGTAACCAGCAGTTTGGTTAAGATTTTCAGGTCATTATTCAATAGGGCTATTGGCCTATATGAGGCACATAGCTCTGGGTCCTTAAGGTCCTTATGGATCAAAGTAAGATAGGCCTGGTGCATTGAAAGGGGCAGATCACCCTTGGATAGGCAGAGGGTGTATAATTGGGCCAGGATGGGTGCCAAAAATGCTGCATGTGCCCTATAAAATTCTATAGGAAGACCATCCGGCCCTGGCGCCTTACCCAAAGGGAAGGACCGTATAATTTTTAAAACCTCTAAGGCCGAAATAGGGCGTACCAACGATTCTCGTTCCTCATTCGACAGCCAGCCAAGTGCTAGTGGATCTAAAAGGTTTTGCAACATCTCTGGCTGGAAGTCGGGGGGAAGAGCAGAGGTATAGAGAGTTTGGTAAAAGGCTTTAAACATTTGTAAGATTTCTACCTGGGAGGTCACCTTATCCCCAGTTGAAGACCGCAGGCCCGAAACCACTGTGGATGGATATTCATGCTGTGCCAACATGGCCAGGAAACGACCATTCTTGTCCCCCTGTTCAAATAGTCGCTGTCTACCTTTATGCATATCCAATCTTGTAACTTCCGTTAAATGTAAATTTAGTGAACTGCGGGCGGCATTTAATGCGTCAAAATGAGCTGCTGTAGGATCTGTACTATAGATTACTGTTTGATCCTCTACCATCTGTTGTAACCTGTAAGTTTCCCGGCCCTGCTGTTTCTTGACACTAGCGATAATAGAGATATATTGCCCTCTTGTATAGGCCTTAAAGGTGTCCCAGACCGTCTGTGGGGTCGAGGAGCCTTCATTAAGTTCCCAAAACTCAACTAGTCTGGGTGGGATAGTATCAGCCACCTCAGGGTGGGAAATCCACTGTGCCCCCAGCCTCCACAGGGCCGCATCTCGGCGTGCAGACGAGCGAAGCTCGATTACCAGTGGGCTATGATCGGACAACCCACTGGGTAGGTATTTAGCCCCTATTACATCCGTCAACAGGATTGAATTAGAGAAGGCTAGGTCAATCCGTGAGGCAGTCCTATGTGAGGCCGAAAAGCATGAGTATGCCCTAATAGCCGGGTGTTTCCATCTCCATATCTCCTGTAGCCCCATTGCCTGTGCCCATATAGATAGTTCAGAGCTATAGTTTTTTGATGGGACTGGTCTGTCCAAATCTGGGGAGATAGTAGAGTTGAAATCCCCCATCACCAGCAATTTCGCTGGATAAAAAGGAGCTGCTTTTTCCAAAACCTTATATAATAAATCATGTGTAAAGGGTGGAGGAATATAAACATTTATGATTATATATCGCTGAGACCAGTGTGAAAACACCACCATTGCAAACTTGCCCTGGGGGTTCCGTGCACACGTCCTCAATAACACAGGGGAATTTCTTGTGCATTAGGATTGAGACCCCTCTAGCATAAGAGGAGTAAGTCGCATGGATGGCCCTCTGAATCCAGGGTTTTTTTAGAGTTAAAACCTTGCTGCCTGTGAGGTGGGTTTCCTGTAGGAGAATAAAATGTGGAGAGTGGGTTTTTAGATATCTTATCAACAGTGCCCGTTTAAATTTAGAATTAAGACCTCTCACATTCCATGAAAGGACCGAAAAGGTTTCAGCTAAGGAAGTGGCCATATAGGTTTAAGAAGCCATGGCCAAGTAAAATGACTAGGGGAACACCATTTGGGGTAACTCACAAGCAGCAAGATTTTTACAATATACCATGTACCAGCAATGTTAATTTTTAAGGCAATTTTTGAAACAAGCTTATACAAACCATGACAAGTATGTGTTCTTTACTAAATATTTTATAGACTCCGCTAAAAAACATCAATTTTTAAACAGGACAGCCAGAAATGCACTTAAGTGTAGTTGCCCATAGCAGCCAAGCAGACTTCAATCTGCATATGTTTAATGCATGGAATAAAGTGTAGCGCCAATAAGTGGAAATAATATACAATTAGTGAAAAAGGCGATCAGAGAATGACGCCCCAAAACTACAAAAATAAGTGATTAAAACGTGACAAATCCGCACTATGCGATTGAGTAGAGAACCCAAATCGCACTTGATGAGTGAAGAATGTGACCTCATATGCCACTGTGGGAGTGCAGCAATAGTGGTGAACAACCATGTCACATTAAGCCAAATATGTATATAACCACTGTATTGGCAAACTGCGACATCATATATAGATAAAGAGACATATCAAAAGGCAAGTATAAAAATAAAAAACTATAGCTATTAGTGTAGCAAAACAATTATTCACCTAAAAACAAAAGTTTGTGCACACAATAAATTGGTGCTACTATCATCAAATGCAAAATTAAATGAAAAAACGGTGTTGCTAGCGCCCAAAAAAAGTTCATAAATGTAGATAGTGACAGTCCCAGAATTTATCATGAGATTCTCAAACTGCCCAAAATGGTGAGGAGATGATCCAAGTAATATTCTTCCCAACGGTGATTGCAAACAATGTAAAAGATAAGGTACTCTTACCAGCACTGGTAGACTCACAAGCCATGAGCGGTGAGACAAAACGGCTTAAACTGTCATACAATGAGTGACAGTGTGGACACGGTCTGCAGAGCTGAGATGTTTCTCCTAGGGTGGAATCCAGATATCCGTCCAGATCTAGGGTGGAATCCAGATATCCGTCCAGATCGTTAGTTCGATCGTCCGACTCAGCAGTGTAAACGAGCCATAATCACAAAAAAAGAAAAAAGAGGAAGCCTATCTCCATGTTTTGTTTTTTTATACTTGCCTTTTGATATGTCTCTTTATCTATATATGATGTCGCAGTTTGCCAATACAGTGGTTATATACATATTTGGCTTAATGTGACATGGTTGTTCACCACTATTGCTGCAATCCCACAGTGGCATATGAGGTCACATTCTTCACTCATCAAGTGCGATTTGGGTTCTCTACTCAATCGCATAGTGCGGATTTGTCATGTTTTAATCACTTATTTTTGTAGTTTTAGGGCGTCATTCTCTGATCGCCTTTTTCACTAATTGTATATTATTTCCACTTATTAGCGCTACACTTTATTCTATATATTTTTGCACAATTTGTCTGATTGTAGTGTCGGCTGCTTTTGATTTTTTTGGGATTGGCGCGGTACTATTACCCTACTATATGTTTAATGCAACCCAACCAGAAAAATAAATTGATTTTTGATTGGTTGCTGGAATAACTGTACTTTCTATATTTTTCTCTCTTAATTTTAGCAAAGCAGAACTCATTGCCCAACTCTGGGCAACTAAAAAATGATCCCTCGCAGTGGGGCTACGCTTGGGTTACGTACCTGGCCCTACACTTTTTCGGCAGATGGAACTTGCCCAACCCCACCGTTCCAGCAGTGGACTATCCCTTGGCATCATCATGTCCAATGTAGGAATATGGACCCTGCTTTGGTCTTGATGACATCAGGACCCTAGAGCTCGAGAGTGTGATAGAGAAGAAGCTGTGGGTAGGAGTGGAGGATCTGGTATTTTTTTTTTTCCCCCTAGACTAGTTAAACAGGATTTTGCCCGTATTATAGAGCAATTGCTTCCTGCTGGTTTATGCTTATTTAGATCTTGCAAGGCCAGATTTATATAGGAAAAAAACGCGCTAGATACAAATAGCAATATGATTAAAAAATTAACAAATTAAAAAATCCAAACAGCAGCTTATTTGCAGGATAACACAAACATAGAATAGAGAAGTGAAGCTGCGCTATATATATCCAAACCAACAATGGCTTATAGATATCACAATATGTGTGCATTGACAGAGTCCATAACAAAACACCCAGGTGAACTTGGTCCAAACTTTAAGTGCCGCCACCTAATAAAAAACTTGCTTACCAGATGGCAAGCAAAAGCATGCAGATGGCTATAGCCCAGCCACGGCCTTTGCTTGATAAGGAACGTCCAGACTGATATACCCAGATGAATCGTCTGTGTACCGCAATCCCCTGTGATCGTGGGTGTCCGGTAAGTCTCGGTAACTCAACAGGGTATAAGAGAAAGACAAACCATAGCGTAATAACGTTTGGGATAATTTATTAAAAAAAGAAGTATTGCACTTACATATCAGTAGAATTAAAAAGCGCTAAAATACAGAGCCGGCCGGCTGCAATGGAAAACAACGGACACCCACGATCACAGGGGATTGCGGTACACAGACGATTCATCTGGGTATATCAGTCTGGACGTTCCTTATCAAGCAAAGGCTGTGGCTGGGCTATAGCCATCTGCATGCTTTTGCTTGCCATCTGGTAAGCAAGTTTTTTATTAGGTGGCGGCACTTAAAGTTTGGACCAAGTTCACCTTGTGTTTTGTTATGGACTCTGTCAATGCACACATATTGTGATATCTATAAGCCATTGTTGGTTTGGATATATATATAGCGCAGCTTCTCTTCTCTAAGGCCAAATTTATGCTGTTTTGCCATAGGCCAACTACCTTGCATCTCCCCTTCTCTCAAAAACAATGCTTAAACTAATTTACCGTTCAGTATTAACATTATGACAAGATCATGATCATTTGAATAGATGAAAAAAATACCAGATGCAATCACAACCAGTAACATAACCTTCAAAAACAATATAAGGTCTATACTCATCAAATTAGAAACCTCCATAGAAACACAATCCATAGGTTATGTTCTGATTGTGTCGGTAGTGGCATGATCAGTACTGTACTAACACAACCAGAAACATATCTGTAGAAACACAATCATAGTGTACTGACACAACCAGAAACATCTGTAGAGACACTATCGGTACTGTTCTGAAACAACCAGAAATGTCTGCAGACACTATTTAGTACTGTACTGACACAACCAGAGACGTCTGCAGAGACACTGTCAGTACAGTACTGATACAGCCAAAAACGTCTGCAGAGACACTATCAGTACTGTACTGACACAACTAGAAATGTCTGCAGAGACTCTAGCAGTACTGTACTGATACAACCAGAAACAAGTCAGCAAAGACACAATCAGTACTGCACTGACAGAACCACCAACATGGTTTCACAGATGCAAACAGTAGTATACTGACAACCAGAAACATCTGTAGAGGTGCAATCAGTATTTAAGAACCAAAAGTGAGGCAGACCATTTAACCGACTATGTAAAAAAAACTTTCCCAAATTTACTTGAAATATGTTTAAAAAAGAAGTATTGGACGGAATATTGCCATCTCAATATGCACCCCCTGCTGGCCCGGTTTAGAGATAATCTAAATATTTGGAACAATCTCAAAATGTCTCTGGCAGCGAAAACTAACTTAATTAAAATGATACTTATGCCCCAACTTTTATATGTCCTTCATAATTCCCCCTTGGTGACCCCCTGGAAAATGTTTTGTGTAATTAATTCCCTTTTCAGGTTGCTACTCTGAGGTGCTCGTCCCCCCAGAATCGGAGTGGAGCAGCTGCAATGTCTTAAGGATGGCGGAGGCCATGCCCTCCCAAATCCTTGTATTTATTATTCAGCCACCCAACTCCAACATCTTATAGGCTCCATGTCCCCCACCCCTGAGGGCTCCTCTGCCCATCTCTTGCTTGTTGGCTCTAGTGCAGACTCCACCCCAGAGGGACTGGAGGCCCAGGTGTTTAAAAAAATCCAACAAGCAAAAGCCTACCTATTTCAGAAAGTCTGGAATAAATTGAAGCAACTGCAGCAAGCGACAGGCTACACTGCATATAGTCCGCTCTGGGGAAATCATACCTATGTTGAACTAGCCAAAATCCAACAGGGGCCCAGATGGTGTGCCTGGGGGATAACTCTTCTCTCCCAGCTGTTCCAACATGGAAGGTTGATGACCTTTGTAGACCTCCAACGTAAATTCGCTTTACCTGACCACATGATTTATTACTACATACAATTGTTCTATGCAGTTAAGGCACAGGGAGAAGTGTTGGAGTGGTCGCTTTCCCCTACCCCCATATTCCATTTCATTGACCGAAACAAAAGGTTTCATATCCCAGTCCTATCACATGCTCTTAATGGAGTATTTGAAGGCCTACCCCACCAGAGCAACTTCGCAATGGGAGGAGGATATAGGAACCATGACCGGGGATCAATGGGAGGAAGCTTTCTAGTCAGCCAACATGTACTCCCTTAATGCCTCACAGAAGGTGTCACAATTGTATATTCTTCTCAGAGTGCATTACACCCCAGCGGAACTTCACAAGATGGGAAGACTCCCTGATTCGCTGTGTAGTAGATGCCGACGAGCCTCTGGGGATCTCATTCATCTTCTTTGGCGATGTCCAAAGTTGCATCGCTACTGGAGTGAAGTGCTCTCCACGCTCCATAGGGTTTTTTAGGTCACTGTTCCCTTAAACCCCATCCATTGCTTACTTGGAGTCCTAGAATAAGTGATACCCAAGGAAGCGACTAGGGTGGCATTCTCTAGGGCCCTATGTCAGGCCAGGAAGGTCATTTTGGTGGGCTGGAAGTCTACAACACTCCCCATCGGTCAAGACGTGGGTGACTCATATGGGGAACACACTACAGTTGGAGAGATACATACAGTATATCAGCATAGGGATCGACTTTATAAATATGAAAAACTTTGGTCCGCATGGCTTAATGTCCCCGTGCTAGCACCTAGGGAGCTTGCTCTAATGGGGATGTTGCAGTGTCCCACAGGATGAGTGTATTTTGCGAGAATCCTAGAAATATGGAGATGATAAAATTAGTCATGTAGTAGTATACAGGTCTTACAAACTCAATACCCAATACTCATCCATCTGAGTGCGTGGATGGGGCAGGTCTCAGTGGGATCTCATGTTTAACCATGTAGGATGAAATTGCAAGCCGCTAATGTACCCGATTTGCTTGACTTGCGAGTTGTTCATAGATTTGATTAATGATTTACTGGAAAAAGGTTCTCTGTACATGTTCCTTAATATTTTTTTGTAAGGTCAAAAAAAGTAGTAGTGGAATAAAAAAAAAATGTATTCTCATCTAGGTGGATGCTGCATTGGTTCGGTGCTGCTTCTGTCCCCAACTGCCGTTAAGACCGAGAACTTAGCGATCAAACACCACTGATCACTCAGTTCTTGACCTTTAGTGTGTAGAGAGCGGTGACTGTCAATCACCAGATCTCTGCTCTGCCCCTCCAGCACTCACTGGTGCACTGGGCTGTGCAGAGGGCAGCTTGCTGAGAGCCTGAGCCAGCTGCAGGTCAGGCATCTGAGTGGATCCCGACAGTAAAATTGGGATCGATCCAGAACCTGGACCTGTTGAGTGATGTCAGCCGATAGCGGAGTTTAGCCTTCTATCGGCTGAATATGGGTCACAGGAGTAAATAATGAAGTGCACGCCTGTGACCCACAGGAGAAGTAGGGCTAAAAAAGCTTTAGCCCTATTTCTCCTTTAAAATATACAGTATATCAACTTTTTTAAAATCATATTGTGAACATGCTCATACCACTCATTTACATAAGTTAATTACTGTTACAACATCACTGTGCTATTCTTTATGTCATTATCATTAAAGTGTTCCTAAACCCACAAACAGTAAAATCTGTTTGTATGTGCAGAATAGCATGCTTGTTATACTCACTGTGGAACTTAAGAGGTTAATCCTCTGCATTGTGTTAAAAGGCTTTTTGATTCTGTATGTACAGATCCTTCCCCTCCTGCATGGTCTCCGGTCAGACAAGAGACAGTTACCTCTGCACATGCTCAGTTTTGTCTCTGTTGCTGGAGAGAACATTTCCTTGTTGATCAGAGCTAGCCAGGTCACATGATATTGACATCACACATTTGGGTGTGTATAAAGATCCTAAATGACAGCCCAGTCTCTCCTCTATACCCAGTAACTAAAAAAGAACACAGTGGGTGGGATGTCAAATCTTGATTGATAGATGATCTGCCTTCCATATAAGCATGACGACACAGGCTGTAGTAGAAATCTCCTCCTACCTGAACACTCGGCACTTGAGCAGACCCTGCAGTTTATCACGTGACCATGGTATACAGATCAGCCAAAAAGGTATATAGTGGCAGTATTTTAATGTAAAAAGAAGATTTATAAGCTGTGGGCATTGTGTGTGTGTGTGTGTGTGTGTGTGTGTGTGTGTGGGGGGGGGGGGGGCAGCATATTAACTTTTTTCATATTACTGGGTTTAGTAACACTTTAAGTTACAGACCATGCAGGTGTTTTGCAGAGCAGCATCTGCTTTATGTGGGATAAAAATGCCACATACAGTGGGGACGGAAAGTATTCAGACCCCCTTAAAGTTTTCACTCTTTGTTATATTGTAGCCATTTGCTAAAATCATTGAAGTTCATTTTTTTTCCTCAATAATGTACACACAGCACCCCATATTGACAGAAAAACATAGAATTGTTGACATTTTTGCAGATTTATTAAAAAAGAAAAATTACAGTATCACATTGTCCTAAGTATTCAGACCCTTTGCTGTGACACTCATATATTTAACTCAGGTGCTGTCCATTTCTTCTGATCATCCTTGAGATGGTTGTACACCTTCATTTGAGTCCATCTGTGTTTGATTATACTGATTGGACTTGATTAGGAAAGCCACACACCTGTCTATATAAGATCTTACAGCTCACAGTGCATGTCAGAGCAAATAAGAATCATGAGGTCAAAGGAACTGCCTGAAGATCTCAGACAGAATTGTGGCAAGGCACCGATCTGGCCAAGGTTACAAAAAAAATTTCTGCTGCACTTAAGGTTCCCAAGAGCACAGTGGCCTCCATAATCCTTAAATGGACATTTGGGATGACCAGAACTCTTCCTAGAGCTGGTTGTCCGGCCAAACTGAGCTATCGGGGGAGAAGAGCCTTGGTGAGAGAGGTAAAGAAGAACCCAAAGATCACTGTGGCTTAGCTCCAGAGATGCAGTCGGGAGATGGGAGAAAGTTGTAGAAAATCAACCATCACTGCAGCCCTCCACCAGTCCGGGCCTCATGGCAGAGTGGCCCGACAGAAGCCTCTCCTCAGTGCAAGACACATGAAAGTGAAGCAGGGTGGTGGTGGCATCATGCTGTGGGGGTGTTTTTCAGCTGCAGGGACAGGACAACTGGTTGCAATCGAGGGAAAGATGAATGCGGCCAAGTACAGGGATATCCTGTACAAAAACCTTCTCCAGAGTTCTCAGGACCTCAGACTGGGCCGAAGGTTAACTTCAAACAAGACAATGACCCTAAGCACACAGCTAAAATAACGAAGGAGTGGCTTCACAACAACTCTGTGACTGTTCTTGAATGGCCCAGCCAGAGCCCTGACTTAAACCCAATTGAGCATCTCTGGGGAGACCTAAAAATGGCTGTCCACCATCGTTTACCATCCAACCTGACAGAACTGGAGAGGATCTGCAAGGAGGAATGGCAGAGGATCCCCAAATCCAGGTGTGAAAAACTTGTTGCATCTTTCCCAAAAAGATTCATGGCTGTATTAGATCAAAAGGGTGCTTCCGAGCAAAGGGTCTGAATACTTAGGACCATGTGATATTTCAGTTTTTCTTTTTTAATAAATCTGCAAAAATGTAAACAATTCTGTGTTTTTCTGTCAATATGGGGTGCTGTGTGTACATTAATGAGGAAAAAAATGAACTTCAATGATTTTAGCAAATGGCTACAATATAACAAAGAGTGAAAAATTTAAGGGGGTCTGAATACTTTCCGTCCCCACTGTGTGTGGCATTTTTATCCCAGATAAAGCAGTTCACAATAATGTCAAAATAAGGTCCTCCTTCCGGTGCTCAGGTACTTAACTGTGGACTTCCTCTACTCTTCAGGTCCCCTAGTCAGACCCCCAACAACAACCCCATGGGAAATTGAATAGGATACCATATCCCTGGTGGCAAGGGTTAATCTACTGGTAGAATAAGTGAATAAGTTAGTGGACGGACACACACCACTGACCTTCTGCTAGCTCATACAAACCTGTATAGATGATTTAGTTATAGGCATTTAGTGAGCCTGTAGAAGAAAGCTGCATAGTCAGAAACTTCTGATGCTGCTTTGTGCCAAGAAATGACCATTCCCAGAGAAAGTTTGGCAAATTCACAGTAACATTAGTCAGTGCACTGCCAGACTTGACACAAGCATGTTCCTTTGTCTAATAGTGACCTGCTCTATGTCAAAGTGCTCCTTCATTGGTGGCTGATTCCCTATAATATTATAGTACTTTCTACAGAAATAGATCTTTTCGGCTTGTTAAGCATTTTAGACACTGATGACATTTTCTTGATCGGCTATACAAACATCTAGGATACTCTTAAGGTGTGGTATGATCCATTGGTTTATGAATACGTGGCTGTATACTTAACACTAAAGTTGAAATTTAGCATGCAGGATATTTGTCATTGTGTAACTAAGCCTACACACCTTAACCTTTTGTAGTCTTATTCTTTCCACTGAGAGATGACAGAGCCATGTGTTTTTGTCACAGTCTATTGGATACACAATTAATGCGTAGTCTAAAATGCTAAGACATTGAAAGTGATTCCTAAAAGGAAAAACAAGTTTGATTTTTCTTTCATTGTATTTCACCTATAATGTATGCGGTCCTTGTATTGGAATGTCTGCATATTCATCCAGAGGCAGAGCAGTGGCAAATACTGGTGCCTTTATAAATAGAATATAGTTATTACCAAATAAACTAAGCACAGTCAAGTTATTAAAAAAAAAAGTGTGCTTCTTCTCACTTTGGGCCACAGGATCCACCATACTTTGTATAGTTTTCATACGTTTTGTGTATGATTTTATTTAGATACCATCATGCTTAAAAAGTGTGCTGCAAGAAAAAATCATTTCACCCATAGCAACCAGCATTTCTGGAATCCAGGTGAACTGTTATTTATGCAGGGAAGGATTTTTTTTTTTCTACAGCTTGCATTTTAGACATTCTTGTTGCATTCAGATTGCTAAAAGCTTCTACATTGGTCAACGTTACAGAATTTATTGCAGCCAGATAGCTGTCATATTGGCTGGCCTGTCACAAGATAATGTGGATATCTGTTTCTGGACAGTTTGTGCCCAATACAGAAATGGAAGCTCCTACATTTATATACCAGTATGTGCAAGTTCATGAAACATCAACTGAAACCTTTATTTAGCGATTTTGAGTCCTTTACCTCCCTCTAGTGTCTGTTAGTAAGAATGGCATGTATTATTGCTTGAGCCTCAATCATCGGCATAGTAGTTTTGTTGTCAAAGTATTTGCTGAAGTTTATATAAAATTTAAAAATTGATTCTAGCAGTGTTTGGGCATTTTAGTGTAACTGGCTCTAATATCCCAGCATATTTGCACTGCTAGTCTCTCCAGCTCCTCTAGCCTTTTGTCCTCGATTTAAAATGCAGTTTCTGATTTTTGTTACATGCCACTGATGTGTCTGTTTCTTTTTGTTGGGAAAAAGTGTGGAATCGCACAACAACTCCATCTCTCTTTTGAAGTTTCCAATACCAAGATTTGCCCTCAACAGTTTGTATACCACAACACCCCTTTTTTAACAATCAGTTTGAGGTTTCAGATCCTGTGTCTAGTTTCAATCCACCTAAAACCGGACACATCAGTGGCAGTCCTGCAGCACCAGTTCTCCTATCCCCCTCTCCCCTTCCATCAGCTTCTAGTGCTTCTAATTATTTTGGTGGAGGGGGCGCTTTAACGGGGGTGTAGACTGGCCTGGGGGGATTATATTGGAGGACAGACTGCCCTGGGGGGAATATACTGGGGACAAACTGACCTGGAGGGGATGTATTAGGGGACAGACTGACCAAGGAGGGGTTATACTGGAGGACAGACTGACAGGGGGGGGGTGTACTGGCGTACAGACTGACCTGGGGGGGATTGTACTGGGGGACAGACTGACCTTGTTTTAGGGCAAGTTCACACTTCTGCGAATTCTATTGCGAATTTGAGCCGTTGTGGTTGCTCAAATTCGCAAGTCATTTAAATAACATAGTTTTCCATTAGTGCCGTTCACATTAATGCGTTGCGAATCTAAGCTGCGTACAAAAAGGGTCCTGTGCGAATTTGTTCCATGTGCGATACGAATTCAATGCAATATTTGCCGTAGAATCGCAGTAGATTCGCCAGAACACATAAAGAATTCGGAATGAAAATTCGCAAGGCAAGCGGATCACATTCGTGCAAAATTCGCACTGCAGCAGTGTGAACCGGCCCTAAACTACGCTCCTTAAGCTTCCCATTATTAACACAATTCGGCCACACCCACTGTTCATCACAGGACGCTACATGAGCTGCAATACTACTCTTATTGGGGCACCCAAAGGTGTCCCAGGTCTTTTACAATCCTATAGTGTAAACTGCATAAAAAAAAACTGCGCTACTGAAGTGTTTGGGTTTGCTTGGTGAAAAGGTGGCAACCCTAGCTATACCATCAGTCAGGTTAAGAAGGCTGAATGTGATTTGGCCTGCCAGAAATTACGCAAGACTTTTTATAGTGGATCCAGAAGAGTGGTGCCGAATTATTTTTGTAACTTTTGAGTGTTCTATATCGCTAATCTGGTAGTCCTTATACTACTCGATTATCACTACTGAAACTGGGTCTGCATGTGGCTAGCCTAACCTTCCTAAAGAAGCCTGATCTTCCCCAGAATTGTAATAGCAAGAAGAATAGTATTTCACATTCTATCCACTACTGTAAGGGCTGCGTTCCTCCAACTGACCTTTAATGTAAAGGCCATTTTCCCCATTATCCCTGATGAATTGGAATAAGGAAGGGTTCCCTGAAACCTGAAATTTTTTTAAAGGTTCCTCTGGGTAACAAAAGGTTGAAAAAGGGTGCTATAAAGGGTGACTTGTGTAATAGCTCTGGGGCTGCTGACACTACATCCAAAATGGCAGCACCCAGCAGCAGTAATAAAGTGGTTCTAAAGACTGGAAGGAATGCATGATGGTAAAAAACCTTCAGTGTGTAGCTCCCCCCTCATCCCCCCCTCTTTATACTCACCTGAGCTCAGTCCTGATCCAGCAATGTGCATGAGAGCAGAAGCTCTCTCGGGTCTCTCCCTTCTCATGGGCTGAGACACAACAGTGGGAGCCATTTGCTTCTGCTGCTGTCAATCACAGCCAGTGAGGAGGGAGCAGGGGCGGGGCTCACATATGTATGCCCCCAGAGCAAGCATTTTGCTATGGGGGCACTCAGCAAGGGGGAGGGTGGACCTATGGGGGACCTAAGAAGAGGAAGCTCGGGGCTGCTCTGTGCAAAACAATTGCACAGAGTAGGACAGTATACCTTTACAAACTCTTTAAAGTGGTTCTAAAGCCTAAACATTTTTTACCTTAATGTATTCCTTGCATTAAAGTAAAAAATGGTTAGGCATCAGCATCCCTCTTTTACTTACCTGAGCCCTCATTTGATCCAGCGCTGTGCACGTCTGCAGCTCTTCTCTCCCCACACTTTTGCGTCTCACTGACTTTGCTGGGACACCGGGAGAGATTGGCTCTCACTTCTGTCAATCAAAGCCAGTAACGAGGGATGGGGACAAATCCCTCTGTCTGTGTCAATGGACGCAGCAGCAGGGCTCAAGGGGGCGAGCACCCACCAGTGCCCCAGTGGGAAGCGGCTTCTAATGGGGGCACTGGACAGAGAGGAGAAGCCAGGAGCGCCAGCACGGGGCCCGAGAAGAGGAGGGTAAGTATGGACATGTTTGTTATTTTTTTATATTTATTTATCTTTACAATCGCTTTAGGCTTTTGGATGTCTATACAAGGGGAGGGGGGAGTTTACAGGCAAACAACATGCATACAATACATTAAATGCACGCTTAATCTTGAGAAGATTGTTGTTAAAATGAATAGTCTGGTGACACGGTCTCTTTATCCTATGTAGAAGAAAATAGTGTTCCATTCAAAAATGAAATGTGTTGTTGTTCTAGGTGGAAGGGGAGAAAATGGGTGTCCTGTCATCACTTTCCCAGAATACCCTGCATTCAGCGAGATCCCGGAGACGGAATTCCAGAATGTACTGACATATCTAACAAGTGTGCCCAGGTATGATTGTGTTTAATGCAGCTGATGTGAAAAATAGACAGAGAATAAGAGCACTATGCACCCCAAGCACATTCATATTGTATTCTATTATGAGCACAGGCATACTAGACATAATTTTTTATCCTAAAAGTAATGTGATTTCTTTGGACAGGGCCCTCAAGGCAGAAAACAAGCAAACTGTTGACATTTGATTAAGAGACCGGCTATAGTAAATACTGCTGTGATCAGAGTCGTGTAGCACTACACCCTTCACCTTTCTCAGGGGTGAATGTAATCTGCCCCTGTCCTGTACACAGATGTGTCATCCTGTTGCTCTTCTAGTTAATAATCACTATACTGTACATGCATTCCTGCATATTGATCTAGGGCAATTACTTTTTTGTTAAAATGTACCAGAATTTACCAAGGCTAGAGAATGTTATTTTTGAATTGTATGACAAGCACAGCTTATTTGCAGGAAAACATAACCGTTCTCCCTAAAACAACTAGATTTTAGCTTACCTTCTGGTTTCTATGGATAACAACTCCACTCTTTTAATCTGATTTTTAAAGAGGAAACAAATTTTAAATTTCATACAAACGATATGTTTGTAACAATTAACTTTTCTTATTTTTCTCCTGTTGGTCTGTTAAATATATAAATGAGGGTGTTTTATTATATCTATGCATTAAGTGCAAAATAAATACCTGTTGATCTTGTCTTGTGTACACTTCCTTTGTTATCTCAAAAAGCGTAACAGTTCGTATAGATCAATTAGTGCTTAGATCGTGAAGAGAGGAAGGGGCATGATCCAGTTGTTTTAACAAAAGACAACTGAGCAGGTAGAGCTGCATGATTCTGGATAAAATGAGAATCACACGTTTTTTGCTTAGAATAAAGATGACGATTCTCTCACGATTCTTGGTGTAACATCATCTTTCACATTATACAAAAAATTGAGCTAAACTGTTTAGTTTTTTTTTTAATTCATTGACGTGTATTTATTCCCAAAAAATTGCATTTGAAAAACTGCTGCGAAAATACATGTGACATAAATTATTGCAACCACCACCATTTTATTCTCTCTCTCTCTCTATCTATCTATCTATCTATCTATCTATCTATCTATCTATCTATCTATCTATCTATCTATCTATCTATATATATATATATATATATATAATATACATACAGTCAGGTCCATAAATTCTAATCTTTTTGGCTCTATACACCACCACAATGGATTTGAAATGAAACAAACAAGATGTGCTTTAACTGCAGACTTTCAGTTGTAATTTGATGGTATTTACATCCAAATCAGGTGAACAGTGTAGGAATTACAACAGTTTGTATATGTACCTCCCACTTTTTAAGGGACCAAAAGTAATGGGACAGATTAACAATCATCCATCAAACTTTCACATTTTAATAGAGGGTTGCAAATCCTTTGCAGTCAATTACAGCCTGAAGTCTGGAACACATAGACATCACCAGACGTTGGGTTTCATCCCTGGTGATACTCTGCCAGGCCTCTACTGCAACTGTCTTCAGTTCCTGTTTGTTCTTGGGGCATTTCCCTTCAGTTTTGTCTTCAGCAAGTGAAATGCATGCTCAATCGGATTCAGGTCAGGTGATTGACTTGGCCATTGCATAACATTCCACTTCTTTCCCTTAAAAAACTCTTTGGTTGCTTTCGCAGTATGCTTCAGGTCATTGTCCATCTGCACTGTGAAGCGCCGTCCAATGAGTTCTGAAGCATTTTGCTGAATATGAGCAGATAATATTGCCCAAAAACTTCAGAATTCATCCTGCTGCTTTTGTCAGCAGTCACATCATCAATAAATACAAGAGAACCAGTTCCATTGGCAGCCATACATGCCCACGCCATGACACTACCACCACCATGCTTCACTGATGAGGTGGCATGCTTTGGATCATAAGCAGTTCCTTTCCTTCTCCATACTCTTCTCTTCCCACTCTGGTACAAGTTGATCTTGGTCTCATCTGTCCATAGGATGTTGTTCCAGAACTGTGAAGGCTTTTTTAGATGTTGTTTGGCAAACTCTAATCTGGCCTTCCTGTTTTTGAGGCTCACTAATGGTTTACATCTTGTGGTGAACCTTCTGTATTCACTCTGGTGAAGCCTTCTCTTGATTGTTGACTTTGACACACATACACCTACCACCTGGAGAGTGTTCTTGATCTGGCCAATTGTTGGGAAAAGTGTTTCCTTCACCAGGGAAAGAATTCTTCGGTCATCCACCACAGTTGTTTTCCGTGGTCTTCCGGGTCTTTTGGTGTTGCTGAGCTCACTGGTGCATTCTTTCTTTTTAAGGATGTTCCAAACAGTTGATTTGGCCACACCTAATGTTTTTGCTATCTCTCTGATGGGATTGTTTTGTTTTTTCAGCCTAATGATGGCTTGCTTCACTGATAGTGACAGCTCTTTGGAACTCATATTAAGAGTTGACAGCAACAGATTCCAAATGCAAATAGCACACTTGAAATGAACTCTGGACCTTTTATCTGCTCCTTGGAAATGGGATAATGAGGCAATAACACACACCTGGCTATGGAACAGCTGAGCGGCCAATTGTCCCATTACTTTTGGTCCCTTAAAAAATGGGAGGTACATATACAAACTGTTGTAATTCCTACACCGTTCACCTGATTTGGATGTAAATACCCTCAAATTAAAGCTGAAGGTCTGCAGTTAAAGCACATCTTGTTCATTTCATTTCAAATCCATTGTGGTGGTGTATAGAGCCAAAAAGATTAGAATTGTGTCGATGTCCCAATATTTATGGACCTGACTGTATGTGTGTATATATATATATATATATATATATATATATATATATATATATATATATATATATACAGTTGCGCTCATAAGTTTACATACCCTGATAGAATTTATGATTTCTTAGCCATTTTTCAGAGAATATAAATGATAACACAAAAACTTTTCTTTCACTCATGGTCAGTGTTTGGCTGAAGCCATTTATTATGAATCAACTGTGTTTACACTCTTTAAATCATAATGGCAACAGAAACTACCCAAATGACCCTTATAAAAAGTTTACATACCCCCGTTCTTAATACCGTATATTGCCCCCTTTAACATCAATGACAGCTTGAAGTCTTTTGTGGTATTTGTGGATGAGGCTCTTTATCTTCTCAGATGGTAAAGCTGCCCATTCCTCTTGGCAAAAAGCCTCCAGTTCCTGTAAATTCTTGGGCTGTCTTGCATGAACTGCACCTTTTGAGATCTCCTCAGAGTGGGTCAATGATATTGAGGTCAGGAAACTGAGATGGCCACTCCAGAACCTTCACTTTATTCTGCAGTAGCCAATGAGAGGTCGACTTGGCCTTGTGTTTTGGATCATTGTCATGTTGGAATGTCCAAGTACGTCCCATGCGCAGCTTCCTGGCTGATGAATGCAAATGTTCCTCCAGTATTTTTTAATAACATACTGCATTCTTCTTGTCAACAATTTTGACCAAATTTCCTGTGCCTTACTGTACTAACATCGGATTGTCAGGTTTTTTTTTTTGTTCAACTCACTGTTTTTATGAGGCTTAAAGTGGATATATACCCAGTGAAGTGAACGGCCTCAGATGATACACAGGGGTGAAACAACTTTCCCTACACAAGTTTTACATGTATATCTGCTGTCTTCAGGTTTCTACACTCTTTAGAAAGTGCAGATCGTATTATAAATCTTGTTTCCTCTTGCAGCAGTGGGTGTGGCGTCTGGGCTTACACTTTGTGTGAGCTGATTGGGGGAAAGACACCCCCTCCACAGAGGAACGAAGAAACTTGTAGAGCTGCAGTCTGAATAGACAAGCTCTTTGCTAATCTACCTCTAAGTTCCCTCCCTGGCACAAATTTTCAGCTGCTGTTATCTCATGTGTTGAAGAACTTGTCAGAAGTTATTATGCTGAGAACAGAGGAATGGAGCAGGAGAAAGACATGGCACTTAGAGCTTTGGAGAGAGATAAGTAAACACTACAGAAATATGTGCCTAGATCAGATTTTATGAATGGGGTTTACAACCACGTTAAGGACTGGGTGAGCTTCCTCTCATTAACATAAAATGGAGAATGCTAGCGTCTAATTCTAATCTTTAGGACCCCTTTCACACCGAGCCACCCGGGCGTCAGCGGTTTACCGTTGTTTTAGCGGCGTTATTCGGCCACTAGCGGGGCGGTTTTAACCCCCCGCTAGCGTCGGAAAAGGGGTTAAATCCGCCCGCCAAACGCCCACGGAGCGGCGTTTTGCCGGCGGTATCGCAGCGCTGCCCCATTGATTTAAATGGGAAGCAGCAGTGGAGGAGCGGTGAGTTCACCGCTCCTTCACTGCTCCAAAGAAGCTGCTGGCAGGACTTTTTCTGACACCCTGCCAGCACACTGCTCCAGTGTGAAAGCCCAAGTGCATTGAGCTGCTGTTTTAGGGCGGTTTGCAGATGCTATTTTTAACGCTATAGTGCCTGCAAAACGGTCCAGTGTGAAAGGGGTGTAACACTTTGTTAGGACAGACCATGTTCAAATCCAATTTTCAACTGATAATGAGATCTGCCAGCACACTACAAACAGAAGTAAAGCTGGGTACACACATGCCAAATGTCGGGAGACATTTGCCAGTTAAAAAAAAATCGGCGGACATTCGGCCCATGTGTATGTCGGCCTGTCTAACAGAAGCTGGTCATTTGGCCAGCTTCTGTTGGACGAACATGCTGGAAAACCAGCAGCCGACCGACTCCCGATCAGCGCTCTCAGCCAATTGCAGAGAGTGCTGATCAGAGTGTTCTGGGGGGGGGCTTGGGCTAGGGCTTCCCCTGTCAGAACACTAACAGCTCAGTAGGGGAGATCGCTGTACTCTGCATTGTGAGTACAGCAGTTTCGAGCTTAAAGTTTTGTTTTGTTCAACACGCTGGGTTGAACAGAGAAAAACTATAGTGTATAAGAGGCTTAAGGCAAATGCAACTCTCCAGCTCCATCATAAACAAAAAGAACGAAGTAGAATTTTCTTTGCTTAAGTTTCCAGAAAAGAGTTATGCTATGTGAATGGGTACATGTAACCATAAAGTAGATGTACCAGTCTGGCTGTAAAATGGAAATACACTTTACATTGTATATTTAGCTGTTTCATTTCAGCTTAGGTACTGTATGTGTACAATATGTGCACTTTCCACTTGCACCTAGCTGCTTTCCTGGAGTTCTGCCTTAACCCTGTATAAACACCCATCCCTCCTGAATGTTGGGTGCCAGTGCCTACATCATTTCTGTAAAGTACCAGTGTTGGATAAATCTGTTTTATTTAATTGTCAAGGCAGATTTGTAGCGTCTCACCTTTGTACAATGCCATATTTATATTCCACCCAAATCCACAGTACCTCACAAAAGTGAGTTCACCCCTCACATTTTTGTAAATATTTTATTATATCTTTTCATGTGACAACAGTGAAGAAATTACACTTTGCTACAATGTAAAGTAGTGAGTGTACAGCTTGTATAACTGTACAAGTGTTAGTGTAAATTAGCTGTCCGCTTAAAATAACTCAACACACAGCCACTAATGTCTAAACCGCTATTAACAAAAGTGAGTACACACCCCTAAGTAAAAAAGGCCACATTGAGCCCAAAGTGTCTATATTTTTGTGGCCACCATTATTTTCCAGCACTGCCTTAACCCTCTTGGGCATGGAGTTCACCAGAGCTTCACAGGTTGTCACTGGAGTCATCTTCCACTCATTCATGAGGGCATCACGGAGCTGGTGGATGTTGGAGACCTTGCGGTCCTCCACCTTCCATTTGTGGATGCCTCACAGATGCGCAATAGGGTTTAGGTATGGAGACATGCTTGGCCAGTCCATCACCTTTACCATCAGCTTCTTTAGCAAGGCAGTGGTCATCTTGGAGGTGTGTTTGGGGTCGTTATGTTGGAATACTGCCCTGCGGTCCAGTCTCCAAAGGAAAGGGATCATGCTCTACTTCAGTATGTCACAGTACATGTTGGCATTCATGGTTCCCTCAATGAACTGTAGCTCCCCAGTGCCGGCAGCACTCATGCAGCTCCAGACCATGACACTCCCACCACCATGCTTGACTGTAGGCAAGACACACTTGTCTTTGTACTCCTCACCTGGTTGCCGCCACACTAGCTTGACACCATCTGAACCAAATTCGTTTGTCTTGGTCTCATCAGACCAAAGGACATGTTTACAGTAATCAATGTCCTTAGTCTGCTTGTCTTCAACAAACTGTTTGCGGGCTTTCTTATGCATTTTCTGTAGAAGAGGTTACCTTCTGGGAGGAGAGCCATGCAGACCAATTTGATGCAGTGTGCAGCGTATGGTCTGAGCACTGACAGGCTGACCCCCCGCTGGCAGCACTCATTCGCCTATTTCCCAAAGACAACCTCTGGCTATGACGCTGAGCACGTGCACTCAACTTCTTTGGTCGACCATGACGAGGCCTGTTCTGAGTGGAATCTGTCCTGTTAAACAGCTGTGTGGTCTTGTCACCGTGCTGTAGCTTAGTTTCAGGGTCTTGGCAATCTTCTTATAGCCTAGGCCATCTTTATGTAGAGCAACAATTCTTTTTTTCAGGTCCTTAGAGAGTTCTTTGCCATGAGGTGTCATGTTGAACTTCCAGTGATCAGTATGACAGAGTGATAACACCAAATTTAACACACCTGCTCCCCATTCACACCTGAGACCTTGTAACACTAACAAGTCACATGACATTGGGGAGGGAAAATGGCTAATTGGGCCCAATTTGGACACTTTCACTTAGGGGTGTTTTCACTTTTGTTGCCAGTGGTTTAGACATTAATGGCTGTGTGTTGAGTTATTTTGAGGGGACAGCAAATTTATACTGTTATACAAGCTGTACACTCACTACTTTACATTGTAACAAAGTGTAATTTCTTTTTTTTACAGTAAGCTGTCATGAGCAAAGCATGGAGACCACTATTGGTCACCACATATGAAGATGCTAGTTGCCTAGCTTTTATAGTCACAATCCAGTTTCAACAGTTTTAATCACTGACCCTAAAACAGTGTGCAGATGTAGACATATTACTTTTTCCTAACTTTCCTGATCTGCACACTTGCTCTGGATTTAGTTAAAGAAGAATTCCAGACATGGTATATTTTTACTTGGTTACATTGGTCCAGCTGCTCAAGAATTTTTTTTTCCAGCATGTCCCTTCAACAGAAGTCAATGAAAACAATCGACTTCTGTTGAGCAGGACAGCCACACAATGTTCAAAATTCAGCTGGTCCCAGCTGAATTGCATGAATTTAAATCAATGTATGGCCAGCTTTACTTGGCCAGAGACCACACTCCAGCCCGGCAACTAGCATTTTCAGGAGGTCAGCAATGGCATCTCCCATCTTTCTTTCTCGACAAGTGTACCTTACTAGAACTTCAAAATTAGTAGCTTAAAATATTCCCTCTTTTCCTCCTTGCAACCTTGAGATGCATAGTTACATATCAAACATCTCTGTCCTATGCAGGGTACCATCAGTATATTTCATTCTGTAGTAGCCAGTCATGCAGTAGTGAGCATGTCCTGCTTGTTGCCATAGAGTATAATGGACTGGGTTTGTGAAACTATAGGAAGGTAGTTCTCCTGATGGCTGCTACTGGTGTATACACATAGCTGTGTATAAAGTAAAAGACACTGACAAAAGCCATGCCTAAAGCTTAAAAACACTAATGTGCATTTTTGCATACAGTGCCTTGAAAAAGTATTCATACCCCTTGGAATTTTGTCATGTTACAACCAAAAATGTAAAGGTATTTTTTGGGGATTTTATTTGACAGACCAACACCAAGTGGCACATAATTGTGAAGTGGAAGGAAAATTATAAATGCTTTTCTCAAATTTTTTTACAAATACATATGTGAAAAGTGGGGCGTGCATTTGTATTCAGCCCCCCTCTGTCAGATTGGATGGAGAGTGTCTGTGAACATCAATTTTCAAGTCTTGCCACAGATTCTCAATTGGATTTAAGTCTGAACGTTGACTGGGCCATTCTAACACATGCATATGCTTTGATCTAAATGAATTCCATTGTAGCTCTGGCAGTGAGTTTAGGGTCATTGTCCTACTGGAAGGTGAACCTCTGCCCCAGTCTTAAGTCTTTTGCAGACTCTAACAGGTTTTCTTCTAAGTTTGCCCTGTATTTGGCTCCATCCATCTTCCCATCAACTCTGACTAGCTTCCTTGTCCCTGCTGAAGAAAAGTATCCCCACAACATGATGCTGCCACCACCATGTTTCACAGTGGGGATGGTGTGTTCAGGGTAATGTGCAGTGTTTGTTTTCCACCACACATAGCGTTTTGTTTTTAGGCCAAAAAGTTCAATTTTGGTCTCATCTGATCAGAGCACCTTCTTACACGTTTGCTGTGTCCCCCACATGGCTTCTCGCAAACTGCAAACAGGACTTCATATGGCTTTCTTTCAATAGCTTTCTTTTTGCCACTCTTCCATAAAGGCCAGATTTGTGGAGTGGACAACTAATATTTGTCCTGTGGACAGATTCTCCCACCTGAGCTGTGGCCCTCGGCAGATCCTCCAGAGTACCATGGGCCTCTTGGCTGCTTCTCATATTAATGCTCTCCTGTCCGGCCTGTCAGTTTAGATGGACGCCCATCTGTTGGTAGGTTTGGAGTTGTGCCATACTCTTTCCATTTTTGTATGATGAATTGAACAGTGCTCCATGAGATGTTCAAAGCCTGGCAACATTTTTTTTAACTTAACACTGCTTTAAACCTCTCCACAACTTTATCTCTGGCCTGTCTGGTATGTTGCTTGGCCTTCATGATGCTGTTTGTTCACTAAGGTTCTCTAACAAACCTCTGAGGGCTTCACAGAACAGCTGTATGTATACTGAAATTAAATTACACACAGGTGAACTCTTTTTACTAATTAGATGACTTCTGAAGGCAATTGGTTCCACTGAATTTTAATTAGGGGTATCAGAGTAAAGGGGGCTAAATACAAATGCACGTCACACTTTTCAGATATTTATTTGTCAAAAAAAATGAAAACCATTTATCGGTTTCCTTCCACTTCACAATTTTGTGCCACTTTGTGTTGGTCTATTACATAAAATCCCAATAAAATACATTTTGTTTTTGGTTTTAACATGACAAAATGTGAAAAATTTCAAGGGGTATGAATACTTTTTCAAGACACTGTATCATAGTGGTAAGATGGGCAAGGGGCGTATTTGTTGTTTTACAAGCTGCGTATAGGCTCAATCAATATCCTCAATCAATTTAATGCATTTATTTATTTCCCAGTTTTTTAGTTTTAGTTTTTGTCCAAAAATTAGAGTTGAATGTGAAGAACCTATGAATTTCATAAATGTTAAATGTGATTCAAGGGTTGACATCTTCTAAATCTGTGTTTACAACGAAGGGGGAAAATGTTACCTACAATACTAATAACTTAATCTAAACTCCCAGTTCATATTATCTGCATTTGGTATATGCAAAAAAAACAAAAAACAAAAAAAAATGGCAATGGCATCTCCCATCTTTCTTTCTCGACAAGTGTACCTTACAAGAACTTCAAAATTAGTAGCTTAAAATATTCCCTCTTTTCCTCCTTGCAACCTTGAGATGCATAGTTACATATCAAACATCTTCTAAATCTGTGTTTACAACGAAGGGGGAAAATGTTACCTACAATACTAATAACTTAATCTAAACTCCCAGTTCATATTATCTGCATTTGGTATATGCAAAAAAAACAAAAAACAAAAAAAAATATAGATTTACACCTTCAATTCACTTACAATAGCTGGCACAGGTTAAATAATATCTAGACTCTAGAGCCTTTACCTCTCTCTCTTTTTTTTGTTTTTGGTTACATTATCTGTTTTATGTTGGCACATATTCACACAACTTGCTTTCAGGATTCACACATTTTTCTAATTCAGAGGCAAATGGTGTGTCCTAAAAAAACATTTTAGGGACTTTGGAGCTAAATTGAGGAAAAGGACCTCCAAGGTAGTATTCTCAGGAATACTACCGGTATATCAATCCACACCAGAAAGGCAAAGGGAGATTAGGGAAGTTAACAAGCGGCTGAAGAGCTGGTGTAGTAAGGAGGGGTTTGGGTTCCTGGAGGACTGGGCTGACTTCTCAGTCGATCACCAGTACTATAGAAGGGACAGACTGCACCTAAATGAGGAGGGTGCAGATCAGCTGGGAGTAAAGATGGCCAAAAAGTTAGAGGAGTTTTGAACTAGGCGACGGGGGGGAGGGTCCAGAAGTAGAGATAGTCAGCGCGGAACATATTCCAGAGGGTAGTATTGGGGGCATTAGTGGTAGGTTGACTAAAGCACATAAACCCAAGGTAAGTATAGTAACAAGTCCTAGTTTCAATCTTGGAACACCCAATAAGAGGATAGTATGCAACCGGTCTAAACTAAGTGGCATATTCACCAATGCCAGGAGCCTGGCAGACAAGATGGGTGAACTAAAGATACTGTTGTACGAGGAGGATTTAGATTTTGTTTGAATTTCAGAGACCTAGTTCAACAGCTCTTATGATTGGCTGGCAAACATTCAAGGGTATACCCTTTATCACAGGGATAGAGGGGGTAAAAAAGGGGCAGGGGTATGTCTATATATCATGAATAATGTACAAGTGAATGTGAGAGATGACATCACTAAGGGAAGCTGGAATCCTTATGGGTAGAGCTCCGGAGGGATGAAGCTAAGGGGAAAATAATACTGGGATTTTGTTATAGGCCCCCTAACCTGAGAGAGGAGGGAGAGACGGATCTCCTATCACAATTTGGATTAGCAGCAAGGATGGGAAGTGTTCTCATAATGGGGGATTTTAATTATCCAGACACAGACTGGGCGGAGGGAACTGCACATTCATCTAAGGCTCGCCAGTTCCTAAATGTCTTGCGGGACAATTTCATGGTTCAGATGGTAGATGCACCAAATGGAAATAAAGCGTTACTGAATCTACTGATTACCAACAATAAAGATCTGATCACAGATGTGGAAATACGGGGCAATTTAGGAAACAGCAATCTCAGGTCAATTGGCTTCAGTAGAAATACCACAAATAGGAAACATAAGGGGAATACAAAGACACTTAA
Organism: Lithobates clamitans; assembly: GCA_037952925.1. Taxonomy (NCBI): domain Eukaryota; kingdom Metazoa; phylum Chordata; class Amphibia; order Anura; family Ranidae; genus Lithobates; species Lithobates clamitans. Next base: position 3,128,277 of record JBBGZY010001250.1, on the reverse strand, counting down.
TTTCAAAAGGGCCAACTTCCCTAAACTACGAACCTTATAAAATATATTAACTTGCAATAATAAAGAAAATTAATATAAGCGGCGCTACAGTGACATTTAGACTGTGATAAAGTGAATGTCTGTTTGCACAGACCTATAACATAAATACTTGTAATAGTATCACAAAGATCACCCTGTGCCAATCATAAAAGTGCTAAATATGTGCATAAAGTCCATAACGAACCTTGCTAGAAGGCATAAACTGAGATAAAATCTCAGGAACAATGAACACGAAGGAGAGATGGGTTTGCTTTAAGATCATAAATAAATAAGGGCATTAGCCAATGCATCCCATTGGGTAATAAATTTAAAAGAGCGAACAAAAGTCCTGGATGGCTTACCTCGAATGTTAAAATGCATATAAAAGCAAAGGAGAAGGCCTTAAAAAAATACAAGGTTGTGGGATCGTCATCAGCATTTAGACTTTATAAGGAATGCAACAAGAAATGTAAGGGTGCAATTAGGGCGACTAAGATAGAACACGAAAGCGGAGGAGGGCACATAGCGGAGGAAAGCAAAAAAAATCCCAAGAAATTCTTTAGTATGTAAAAATGTAAAAAAAGGGAGGACAGACCATATTGGCCCTATAGAGAATGAGGAAGGTCATCTGGTTACAAAGGATAGGGAGATGGCAAAGGTATTGAATTTATTCTTCTCCTCAGTCTTCACAAGGGAACTGGGGGGCTTCAGTAACCAAAACTGCAGTGTTTATCCTCGTGACACATCACAGGAAGCACCTCCATGGTTAACAGAGGACAGAATTAAAATTAGACTTGGGGAAACTTAACATTAATAAATCACCGGGACCAGATGGCTTGCACCCGAGAGTACTTAGGGAACTCGGTCAAGTAATTGCCAGACCAGTTTTCCTAATTTTTACTGACAGTCTGACTGGAATGGTACCAGCTAATTGGAGAAAAGCCAATGTAGCACCAATATTTAAAAAGGGCCCAAAATACATCTCTGGGAGTTACAGACCAGTTAGCTGAACATCAAGAGTATGCAAGCTCTTGGAGGGGATGATAAGGGACTATATACATGATTTTAGTAATTAGAACGGTATCAGCAGTAATCAGCATGGATTCATGAAGAATCGTTCTTGCTAAACCAATCTATTAACCTTCTATGAGGAGTTGAGTTGCCATCTGGATAAAGGAAGGCCCGTATACGTGGTGTATCTGTATTTTGCAAAAGCATTTGACACAGCTCCCCATAAACGTTTACTGTACAAAATAAGGTCTGTTGGCATGGACCATAGGGTGAGTACATGGATTGAAAACTGGCTACAAGGGCGAGTTTTAGAGGGCGGTGATAAATGGGAAGTACTCAAAATGGTCAGGGGTGGGTAGTGGTGTCCCCCAGGGTTCTGTGCTGGGATCAGTCCTATTTAATTTGTTCATAAATGACCTGGAGGATGGGGTAAACAGTTCAACATCTGTATTTGCGGACGATACTAAGCTAACCAGGGCAATAACTTCTCTGCAGGATGTGGAAACCTTGCACAAAGATCTGAACAAATTAATAGGGTGGGCAACTACACGGCAAATGAGGTTTAATGTAGAAAAATGTAAAATAATGCATTTGGGTGGCAAAAATATGAATGCAATCTACTCACTGGGGGGAGAACCTCCTGGGGGAATATAGGATGGAAAAGGACCTGGGGGTCCTAGTAGATGATAGGCTTAGCAATGACATGCAATGCCAAGCTGCTGCTAACAAAACAAACAGAATATTGGCATGCATTAAAAAGGGGATCAACTCCAGAGGTAAAGCATTAATTCTCCCGCTCTACAAGACTCTGGTCCGGCCGCACCTAAAGTATGCTGTCCAGTTCTGGGCAACAGTCCTTAGGAAGGGTGTACTGGAAATGGAGCGAGTACAAAGAAGGGCAACAAAGCTAATAAAGAGTCTGGAGGATGTTAGTTATGAGAAAAGGTTGTGAGCATTGAACTTATTCTCTCTGGAGAAGAGACACTTAAGAGAAGATATGATTTCAATTTACAAATACTGTACTGGTGACCCCACAATAGGGATAAAACTTTTTCAGGGAAGGAAGTTTAACAAGACACATGGCCACTCATTAAAATTAGAAGAAAAGAGGTTTAACCTTAAACTAAGTAGAGGGTTCTTTACTGTAAGAATGGCAAGGATGTGGAATTCCCTTCCACAGGCGGTGGTGTCAGCGGGGAGCATTGATAGTTTCAAAAACTATTAGATAGGCACCTGAACGACCACAACATACAGGGATATACAATGTAATACTGACATATAATCACACACATAGGTTGGACTTGTGTCTTTTTTCAATCGCACCTACTATGTAGTTTAATGGGACAGAACCTCTAATTTGATTTTTACAGTATATGCTAAAAAAAACACGTTTATGATCGCAGGGATCGCCTGTAACTTGTGAGTAGGCTAGTCAACTGTCATATTCTCCTGTACCTTCTATCTATATTTTTAGTACTCTTATCAAAACCAGTAGTCAGTAAAACTTGTGTCCTAAAAAACCATTGAAACCATTAAAACTTGAAGGTACGTGGGGGCGCTCCAGGCGGGGGGGGGTCTCCCTGGGATGCGGTGCGCCCTCTCCACCGCAAACATCATTGAGAAGGCCTCTCTGCTGTAACTTTTGATGAGGAGATTTTCCAGGAATGTTGCCGGGTCTGCTCCCTCTTCCTTCTCGGGGATGCCAATAAATCTAAGGTTGCACCTCCTCAGACGGTTTTCCATCTCGTCCTGATGGGAATGCAACTGATGAATCTGCCTTTGCATCTCCTCCGAAGCATGTCTCAGGGGGTGGAGGATGTCTTCCATGGCTCCAATCCGATTTTCTGTCTCGGTGACCCTGTCTTTCACCTTTGAGAGATCCTGTCTCAGCAGGGAGATATCCGTTTTTACCTCGTCGATTTTTGCGGTCAAGGTGCCTTGCAGAGCCGCTATCGCGTCTAATACTTTGGCTGTTCCAGCCTCCTGGGGATCCGGCTCTGAACACACATCGGCGCCATCTTGAGGCTGCATGTCCTTTTCCTGCCGGCGATATTGGGACAGTTTGTCTGCCGTCCCTGTCGTTCTTTTCGGCGGAGACATGTTCTATTGAAGCCCGGTGTGTTAGATGCCAAACCTGGAACTTTCCTTCCTCGGATTACTAGGCAGGATGTCTTGCAGGAGTATTAGGACCGGGAGCTCGCTCTACTCACGTCCTACTCCATTGCTTGCCAGCACTCTTGCTTCTTCTGAATGGAAAAATACATTGTATGTTTTTCTCAAGAAAGGAGAAAAGAATGTAAACAAAATATTGCCTGTGTAAAAAAATAAATAATTTAAATAAGTAAATAAAAAGCTAAAATGGCTAAATCAGGACTTGATCTAGGTTAGTGTCAAGGTTAAAGGTCAGGGCCGTTTTTTTGTTTTTGTTTTTTAGGTAGGATTAAAAAATGTTCCTGACTGTGTAATGCCTGGTACACACTAGGAGATTATCGGACTAATGATCGTCTGTCTTTTTTTTTTTTTGCATGCTAGTCGCATGCAAAAAAGAAGAAGAGTTTATTAAAGTCACGAAAATTCTTGTATGATAGAGTAAAAATTCAGAAGCGATGTAATGTGTTGTAATGTATTTGTACTGCATTTTTGAATGACAACTGTACCGATTAAACGAAAATCTCTGGCATCGTACGGAAAAAAAAATTTGTGTATGTCCGATTAGATAATATCGGATGAACTGTCATGATTGGCTTTTGAAAGCTGTATTACTAATAAAACGATGATCGCTTTGAAAGCGGTATTTGTAATACGATTTTCTGATCCTGTGTACGGGGCTTTAGTGTTTAGGTAAGATTAAAAAAACAGAAGTCAAACCGCACACTGTTTTTTGGCCCCACTACCAGTATAAACAAATAATATGCACATACAGTACAGGCTCTCAGGAGTAGGAAAAAGACATTTTGGGGGTTTTGTTTAGTGATGGTTCATGGTGATAGAAATATACAGCTAGTTTACTTTTTGTTTTGTTTTTTGTTTGGAAGTGGCAGTTTTCCTTTGATAATTTACAAAAAATCAGGCGATATCCACTAACATTTATCACCAAATTAAGACGTAATTTGTCCTGAAAATAAAAAAGTTTTATTCACTAGGATACATTAAGTAGTTGCAATGATTATGTGCATGCCAAAGTGGCAAAACTGCATTCAGGCTTTACGATTTGATTTATTTTCAGGCATTGGGGTCAAAAGTCACCCACTTTAGGCAAGTGCAAGTCCTCCGCTAATAGTTTAAAAGTTGAAATTGCATTGCACTGAAAATACATGCAGTGGCTAGATGGCATGGATAAAACAATCCCCTGAAACAGTCCTACAGTCGTTGATGGTCAGTAACATTTTTTAACCCCCTCCCCCACCATCAGTGGTCAGCATCACTTTAACCCCCCCCCCCCATTTTCCTAAAACAATGCCACAACATTGGTGGTCAGTGGCATTTCAAACCCTTCAAAATAATTCCACAATCGTTGCGTACCTTCATCCCAAAAGACAATGTTCGCACCTAGCTTCAGCCCCTTTCTCACCTCAGCTCTGTATTTTTTAATTTTTGACAGCTTTTTTTATTTTTGTGCTGCAGGGCAGCGCTTCCTCCTTTCTTGCCTAGGTAAGAATGATGATGCACTCAAATTCACAGTTGTGCTGAAGGGTTCTCCTGGACCTCCGTGCTTTTGCACGTGTGGGTTTCCCTGCAAATGCATGTGAGGATGATAGAGTTGAGGTCCAGGACCTCCTTTTTTCTGCATATGCGTGCGAAACTTGACACAAATGTAGAAGCGCCACAGGGTTTTTCCAGATCCCAAAGGCCAAGCAGAGCCCAGCAATGCATCTGTGCATGTGCTAGACAGTCGGGAATGGCGGTTCCAGTGGAGGGAGGGTGGAGCTATGATTTAAGGTACTGAAGTTCCGCTTTAATTTAGCGAATAAAGGCTATCACTTAAAGTAGAACTAACAGCAAAACTTTTTTTTTTCATTTTGGATAGAGTAAGGGAGGGTTATAACCCCTTTCAGTTTTATTCTTGCCATCTATGTCCCATTTGGAAGATTTCCCTTCTCTTCCTGTCCAATAGCCAAAACAGGAAGTGAGAGGAGACCCCGATAAAGTGAGAAAATACCTTATTGTTACCAGGGTGACCAAAAAACAGCAAAACTTTTTCTTTTTTCATTTTGGATAGAGTAAGGGAAGGTTATAACCCCTGTCAGTTTTGTTTTTGCCATCTATGTCCCATTGGGGAGATTTCCCTTCTCTTCCTGTCCAATAGGCAAAACAGGAAGTTAGAGGAGACCCCACTAAAGTGAGGAAATACCTTGTCACCAGGGTGACCAAAACTACTGTCCCCATTGGAAGATTTCCCCTCTAAATAACTGTTCTGGGGACAACCCAAAACTTGGGATTTTCAGTTGCGTTTACGTTCAATGATATTTTTAAACAGAACATGGAGAGGGTGAATCTCCCTAACAGGGACACAGACAGCAATAAGAACCTGACAGGGGCTCTAATCCCTCCCCACTCCATCTACAAAAAATTGCCTTTAGTTATACTTTAAACTTGCTGCCATATAGCTAATCACTGTTTATCTTCTGACCAATGATGTTTGTAAAGATATGACAGTAGCCCAATAAATGTATACTATTGCTGATCCTTCTGATGTCTTGACCATTTTTACAATTATCCATGTTCACATTTGTCCATTTTAGTGAGTTTTGTTTATGCGAGTTATAGTGCATTTACAAGTGTTTTTCGTTATACTATTGGGAATCGCAGCAAATGAAAATGCACAGAAAAGCAGACATGCCTTGTTTTTTCAGACCAGGGCACAAAGCACAGTAGAGATCTAAACTGCCTGAATGAATAACATTGCTTTTAATGTCACATGCATTGTTTTTCTTTACAACATATGCATTAAACTTAAAGGTGTGAATGGGGCCTTAGTGTCTATAGTCACTAAATGGTACCCAGTTGAAAGGCATCTAGTATCATTTTTCATTAGGCGCTATGCAATGGGCACTCAGTGTTGCCTAGTAGAAAATCTATGGCACTATGCTGGTGTGATATGGGAAGTATAGTTCCCAATGTAATGTACTATACTGTATATTACAGATAAGACTGCTGCTTCATTCCTAAGGGTATTGTAACAGTTAAATTCAGGTGGCTCTAATTAGACTATAATACACTAAGCTCAGCACAGACATGCAGCGAACGTGCTTTGTATATGCTTTCCCCGGGCCGTACAATAAATGATGTGTTATAAGTAGGGGCCCCATGTCTCCCTACATACAGAAGATACAGGTGCTTCCTCCAATCTCAATTTAATTATTCATTTAGTTTTCTAAATCTAAACATGGTGGAGAAAATAATTACAGTAAAAAGATTTCAACTAGATTGCATATGGAGAGGTTCCTACATAGGACACTTGGCAAATTAATTGCAAGTGTTGAGACACAGAAAATAATCTAAATATAAATCTTATTTAATCATGTAAGTAAAGATGGGTCATATTTAATCCACCTGGGACAATTTTGATTATCTGTATCAGAACAATCCATTTCCACATATTAAAACTAAACCTTGTTTAAAGTGTATTTGCACTTTTGCAGCCTTATTGGGATAACACCTACTTTATATGTGTTACATGTTTCCATTCACATACCATTGCTTAAAAAATAATACAATTTAAAAGTTGTTGTTTACCTTTATACTTGCTAAAAAAAAATCCTCACAAGATTTCCTTGTCTATGCAATGTTAACATATCTTCATGTCTGAACCCAATTTGCAACTTTGGCATGTGGTGGTAAAACTGTTTATATCATCGCAGCTAGGGCAAATGTGTGCGACTAAACCACTTGTTTCTAACGTGATTTGTTAGACCGGGTCAATTCTATTTCTTTGCAGACGAGCTGGGAATTTTTGATTTTGATAGGGGCAGCATGTCTCCCCACATACAGAAATATAGGTGCTTCATCCAATGTCAATTCAATTATTCACATAAAATAAATAATACATTTTAAAAGTTGTTGCTTGCCCTTATACTTGATTAATTAACCTACCATTATATCCTTGGCTATGTAATGTTAACACTTCAATGCTTAAAGGTAAAACAAATCTTAAAGTGATTGTAAAGTCTCCTTTTTTTTTTTTTAAATAGCAAACCTGTTATACTTACCTGCCCTGTTGCAGTGGTTTTGCACAGGGCAGCCCAGATCCTTCTCTTCTTGGGTCTCTCTTCGCTGCTCTTGGCCCCTCCCTCCTGTCTGGTGCCCCCACAGAAAGCAGCTTGCTATGGGGGCACTGGAGCCAAGCTGCAGCTGTGTGTGTCCATTCAGACATGGAGCTGCAGTTCGGCCCCTCCCCTTCTCTCTCCTGATTGTCTAACTGACTTTGACAGCAGCAGGAGCCAATGGCGCTGCTGCTGTGTCTCAGCCAATCAGGAAGTATTAGTAGCGCACAGAAGGCTTTAAGATAAAAAGCCCTCTGCCTTTACAACCACTTTAATGTCTAAACAGCTTTGCAACTTGGCGTGGTAGTATGTCATTGCAGCCAGGGCCAGGACAAAGAGCTGACAGAAGGGGCATGTGCCCAGGGTACTGGCTCTATGTGGAGGATTGGGGAGGGGAGCGCTGGGAGCATCCTTCTCCCTGCCTGTCACTGACAGATGTGACCGCAGTGTCACTCCTGTAAGCTGAGGGTTTTTTTTTTGTCTAGAGCACGGTGGTACTCTGTACTTTCACCTCTGGCACTAGCTAGCCCTGTGTTCCCTGCTGGCGGCTATCATTTCTAAACACAGAAGCGGCTTCCAATGCAGGATTCTGTGTTTATAAGCGACAGTGCCCCCTCAGTGCAGGAGGAGCAACTGTACCCCACAGGTCTGCATAATAAGCTGCTGGGAAGCGAAAGCAGAGTGGGCTCTGGGGAGGCTCTGTATACTGGGGGCTTTATGTACTGATGGGGGGCTCTGAGTACTGGGAGGGGCTCTGAGTACTGGCAGAACTGTGTGTACTGGGGGGTGCTCTGAGTACTGACGGAAGCTCTGTGTACCGTTGGAGGGGCTCTTTGTACTGGGGTAGAGGGAGGAAGGGGAAGCTCTGTAATGAGGACAGTGGGAGGAGGGGGGAGCTCTGTGTACTGGTTGGAGAGGAGGGAGCTCTGTACTGTGGGAAGAGGTGGGTGAGCAAAAAAAACAATACTATGCATTTTTTTTATTCCTACCTTACACTAAATAAACAAGTGTTTTTTAATCCTACCTTAAAGCAGAATTCCGGGATTTTCAAAAAATCCCCCAGTAGTACACACACACACTAAACAGTTATTACATTTGTGAAATTTCTTACTGTTTAGGAGAAACGAGTGATTGAATTTTCAGGAAGTCAGCTCTGTGATTCAAACAATGCAGCATCGTTTCTGGCAGGTAGGAGGAGTTAGAACAGTGATTGCATCATATCCTCTTCTCTCTCTCTCTAACTGTAATCAGACTACATTTCACATGAATCCTTGGGATGGGAGTGAATGTGGGAGGTACACTAGGCTTGTACATGTAAATGTGAACTCGCCCGCTTCAACATAAATCACACCCCTCATTCTGCAGTCAGCAAGCCATACATAACACATGGTATGATAGGTTACAGCCTTATAAATGCAAAGCATTTTAATATAAATGCATATTAATATAATATAAATGTAATGCATTTAATAAATACATTTAAATTAATAAATTTAATTCATTTAATATAAATGCAAATCAGTGCCACGTGTCAGGGACCACCAGTGCTGCTTGTCAGGGACCACCATGTCTGGGACCACCAGTGTCGCTTGTCAGGAACCACCAGTGCCGCATGTCAGGGACCAACATGTTAGGGACCACCAGTGCCGCATGTCAGGGACCACCAGTGCCGCTTGTCAGGGACCACCAGTGCCGCTTGTCAGGGACCACCAGTGCCGCTTGTCAGGGACCACCAGTGCCCCATGTCAGGGACCACCAGTGCCGCATGTCAGGGACCACCAGTGCCGCATGTCAGGGACCACCAGTGCCGCATGTCAGGGACCACCAGTGCCGCTTGTCAGGGAACACCATGTCAGGGACCACCAGTGCCGAATGTCAGGGATCACCATGTCAGGGACCACCAGTGCCGAATGTCGGGGACCACCATGTAAGGGACCACATGTCTGGGACCACCAGTCAGGGACCACATGTCAGGGACCACCTGTGTAGAGCGGGGATTATTAACAGAAATCCCTTGTATGACACAGCGGGGATGTCCCGCTGTGACAGGTATTGTATATAAGAACACTGATCGCTGAAGTCCCGCCTCCCTCCGGTATTGTGATTGACAGTGCACTGTTCAAATACAGGCGGGAGGTGGGACCTCAGCAATCAGTGTTCTCCTATACAACACCTGTCACAGTGGGACATCCCCGCTGTGTCATACAAGTGATTTCTGATAATAATCCCTGCTCTACACGGAGATAGCGGGGGGGCTGTGCAGCGGGGATGGAGTGGAGGGGTGGTGACTGTCAGGGAGCAGAGGAGGAGGAGAGAGGAGAAGAACACCTCCTCCATGGGCGGCACAGAGGGGGCTGTGAGACCCCCTCCGCCCACTACATGTCTGCTTCCTCCTTGCTTGCTTTCAAAGGACTACAACTGGGAGTGTCAGACCGCAGGCTGAGGTTACTGGAGGGATAGCAGCCATCGGTCTTACAAACAGGAAGTCACCAGGTAATAATGGTTTTTCAGCAAGTTTAACAGCCTATTACAGAGGAACTACAGAGCTCAGAAGAACATGGATGACATAGTTGGTGAAGGTAGGAGATCAGCAACAAGGACATGGGCAAAAAAAATTTTGTCCGGAGTTCTGCTTTAAAGGCTAAGTTCACCTTTTGTTAACCTTTGTTTTTTTTTTCCCCCCTCTAAATTCCAGCTCCCCTATGTACCAATTCAATATAGCATTAATGTACTTATTTTGCAAAAATAAAACCGCTTTCCATGAATTCTTCATTGGCTTACATAACTCTTCATAGCTGACCAGCTAAGGGTAGATGATGCAGGGTATGTGCTAATGAGATCATCTGGTCAACTCCTTCCTGTGTCATGATCTAAAGTCTGACCAGGAAGTAAGGCAGAAGTAATCGAGCAGTGTGTTTAAACAGCTATGAAGAGAGTGAGGTAAGCCTGTGTACAATTAATGGAAAGCTGTTTTATTTTTGCAAAATAAGTACACTCATGGTATATTGGTACATAGGAGAGCTGGAATTTTTTTAAAAAAAAGGTGAACTTAGCCTTTAAATATACTAACCGTAACCTTTGACCCTTACCTTGACACTAACCCTGAACAACCTAGATCAAGCCCTGATATATATATATCCCACTGTAGTGCAAGCTGATATAGCCTACTTATGAAAGGCAACTCTGCTATGAGCCAGAGCAGCAGCGGCCAACCAGTGGTCCGTGGACCACTAATGATCCACTAGAAAATTTTGGTGGTCCCCAGGGGTTCTGCCGCAAGTCAACATTGTGGCGGATGTATACCGCCTATTGTTTCCAGTGTTGTTTTCAATGCATGCTGACAGTCAATACTGTCATGTCAATACTCAGTGATAAGTCAAGAGAGCTGAAACATTGTGTGTATAAGGCAGCAGTGTGATGCAGGGGGAGGGGACAGAGAGCCGGAGCATTGTGTGTGTATAAGGCATGTAAAATTTATGTTAGTGGTCCGCAGGATTCAAAATTGCAGGTATGAAAGGTTGGTGACCACTAAGCTAGAGATCAGTGCAGCATCATTTCTACCCTGTCGTAGGAAGCTGCATTAGGTGGACTTTCCTGATAGAATCAATAGATTTTTGTGGGACTTTACAGGGGGACGAGCAGAAAACTGTCAGTGCACAAGCACTTTCTAAGTGCTGCAAAACATATTTTTGGTGGGTGGCCATAGTACTACTTTAAATGGAGAATTTTACATACATGCACATGTAAAAATTATAGCCATTCATGCAAAAGGAGGCTTAAGTGATTGCAGGATACGGTTATGTAACAAGGTCCAATCTGCATAGCATTCTTTTCCTCTACTAGGGCAGTCATTGTCACAATCTTTGTACAACCAGCTCCAACCAAATAATTCTATATAGTTGGATTTTGTGCACAATATGTTGCCTGCATGTAACTGAGATATCCATTTAAAAATAGATTCTATATAGGAATAGACACGTTTTTGTGCAAATACAAAGAAATAGAGGAGCCGTGTTTCAGGGTACTGCAGAGTGTCGAAATATATAAGTGTGTCACTGTGAATGTTCACTGCAGGCGTTCCAGTTTTGCTTTTGCAGAGATTGTATGTGACAGCTTGTGCGCAGATAGAGAATATCCGCAGTCTTTTCTAGAGGCAAGCCTTTAATAGAAACATTAGCCTGAAGGGACCAGACAGCAGCAGTTTTGTCATGGGCTTTTTGGAGGACCTTACGACAGCACAGCCAGTTATGTTGGATTTGTTTGTAAAAATGCTCTGTTTCTTAATACATCTTGGGTTTACCAAGTTTATACAAAGTCTTTATACTACCAATACATGGTTAAAGCCTTTGATTAACAGTGCTGCCAGCTTCATAACATTTTTGATGAACACTGGAGCTGTGGTTTGCATTACCAAAAACTGAAGTTGGAGCTCTTTATTTGAAGAACAAGGGTCGATTTATGAAAAGTAGAGCAGAATTAATGTTTCATTTTCATGGAGAACAGTGTACAACAAAAGTTAAATTTTTACTTCTTTTTTCATAAATTACCCCAGCTGAATTTTCTTCCAAAGCACAGGCTGGTATTTGTGCTGGCATTGGCTTGTGTGCTGAGCATTGCTGGTTCTAATAAGTCTGACAATTATGTATTTACATTTGATTCAATGACACCATACTGTGCAATGTCTGTGCTGGCAGAGCTTAGCTTTTTCCTTATAAAATCAAACAAAGGGCAAGCCATAAACATCCTACGAGGGTTTAAAGTTTTATTGACAATTTCCTTTGGCATACTGAAGCCGGTTATAGGTATCAAATGGGGTGTGCAATTTTATGCCAGTACTGGTGGGAGCGGGTCCTGCACTACTTAACCTTGGAGAGAATAGAAATTGGCTGAACAAAAATCTTTCATTGGGTTTCACTATTTCCCCAACAATGGTTACTAGTGGGCAGTGTTAGGTGCAGTCTGATGGCATCTGTATGAATATTGTCACCTGAGAATGCATGAAATGGCCCAGTGATTTTGATGATGGCTTTGTTATGACACTTTGAATGCAGTTTTAACTTTCCTGCTAGTGGGAATAAAAGCATTTCATATATGAATATCATCTCTATTGTGTAAGTAAAGGGCATGGTCTCCATGTTTAAAAATGTGGCAGTGTTGTGTGGTGGCCTAACCATGTGCTGAGCTGCATGCACTCCACATGTACTGCCATATGGTGGAGGAGCACTTGCACTCTTTAACTCTGCCCACTTAGGTTCACTGAAGTGCTACGAGCACAGGATTTTCATCTGAGCACCAATACAAAAGCTCTCCTTGGAGGCCCTTGGCCTTGCCTTACCAGCACCACCCAGTAGCCCTTTCCTTTTCATACCTTTCTCAGGTCTTGTGACATTTGACCCAACTAGCAGCCTTGCCAAGCACCTGTTCTATTCCAGAGGACATTTCCACCTTGCAGTTATGGGTAAGCAGAGAAACCCAGTTGGTTGACATACTGTATATAAATCCTTTCAGTCATCCCAGTAGTGCCTGCACATTGCAAACAGAACAGCGGAGATGAGAGCCAAGTCAAGGAGCAGCCCATAATTTAGGGGTTTGCTAGATCCTTACATCCCAAGCTACAGGGATGTGAGTATTCGCATATGTTCTGCATCTCTCCTTCCTTGCTTTCCCTTAAGAAGAAGCTTCCAGAAGCCAGAACCTTTAAAAAATTACACATCTTTGCATGCCTTAGTCCTTGCACTGCTTCCAATGACCCTGACAGACAGACTACCAGCAGACCTTTTATACAGAGCCCTCTACCCAAGAATGCCACAAACTGAGAGGGGCAGGACTGGTACTTCCTCACTATCTCTGGTACACCCCGCTCACTACTCTGGGGACCTCTAGTGGCTACCTAGGCATCTGCATTGCCTACTGTTCAGTACAGTGTTCCTAACCATTTTTCTACATTGTTTTACTAATCCTAAAGAAGATTGTACAACCAGGGCTTTTTTTCAGTGGGAACGTGGGGGAACACAGTTCCAGCACCTCCAGCATAGAATGTATCTACTGGGAAAGGGGACTGGGGTGTGCTAGAGAGTCTATTGATGCTGACTGTTTGGGATATATTGTAGTTGGGGGGGTGCAGTGTTTCTGGGGGGTCTATTGTTGCTGGCGGGATCTACTATTGCAGGGGGGTCTATTGTTTTGGGGGGTCTTTTGTTGCTCTGGGGAGGATTTTGTTGGAGGGGATCCACAGTTGAGGGGGGAGAGGGTCTATTGATGCGGACTGCTGGGGATTGATACCTGGCACTGTATTCTCTTAAAGGAGCGGTACTTCTAGGTGGACAGGGGACGGAGACTAGGAACGATGCTCAAAGGTAAGTCAGGGGCGGAGAGAGTACCTGCATCTATTCTCAGAGAAAAAAAAGCCCTGGGTACAATCAGTTTGTAATATTTGTCACTGCAGGTGTCGTGGCACTAAAAGTTCCAGCATACCCTACCAACTCCTGTGGTTGATATTGTATATAGTATGGCAGGTTCAGGAAATGCTGCGACTTGGATTCATAAGAACTAGAAGCGTATTTGTTGCTGAACACTCATATAGTCTTTAACCTCCCTGACGGTATTCCCGAGTGTGGCTCGGGGGTTAAATTTAAGCACCATTAGCAGTAACCCCGAGCCACACTCGGGATTACATTGCAGGATCCTGGTGCAGTGTACCTACTTGTCCCCAGGATCCTGCGATGTCCCCCGCTGTGTCTGCGGGCTCTGTCTCCTCCGAAGCCTCTCTGTTCCAGGCTCCGTTCCCTGCGAGCGTCGCGATGCACGGGGCGGAGCCTGGTGGCAAATTAAAAAAATGTAAAAATCATTTCACATTCCTTTTGTCCCCAGTGCTTTGTCCAATGCCCTGTATGCAGTTTTATATTATATAGACTGTTCTTTCTGCCTGGAAACTGGAGATTGTCCATAGCAACCAAAACGTTTCCCTTTATGTGAAAAATGGCTTTAGACCAGCTAGAAAACAGCGATAGTAAATTAGAACACTTGCAGAATTGAGCGATAGTGAATTGTGGGGAAATTTATTTTTTTATTATTATTATATATATATTTTTTTAATTATTTATATTTATTTATTATATTATAATATATGTTTTTGTGTTTCAAACTTCTTCATACCTGGGATATCTACTAGACTCTTGGTTGACAGATATAAGTGTGTTGATGTTAAGAATTACAGGCCTACAATATAAAACGCCAAATTTCCATGCAAAATAATTGTACCGCTTTCAGCACCTAAAATCCGAAATAATCATACCGCATTAATGAATGCTCTTTTGCTTTCATTGTTACCCCTCCACTCAAAAAGTTCATCATTACAGAAGCCTAAATCCTCATCCAAATATCTTCTTTAGAAGCCGTATCCAAATTGTAATAAAGTAAGCAATATATTTGCAGCCAAAGCCCATTTTAAGAGCAGCTTTGATTTTATAGTGCATGTTCTTTTTAGTATATCTTTTTTTTTCTTTAATGCATTTATGGATAGTTGAACTCTTGTTACAAATGCATGACACTTCTCATTTACCATTTTCTTTTCTTACAGTCTTTCTATTTACTTATTGAAATAAAATAGGTTGTGTTCAGTTTTTTTTAATACTGCAGCAACAGTCATCATCAATGGCTCTTTTCAGTGCCGTTGCTGATTATTTTAGTCAGGGAAGCCTTTCCTACTCTACAATCTGTATCTCCCGCAATGTACTTACCATTCGCTATTCTTGTCAGCCTTTCAGCGTTTTCCTTCTTCCAGGCTGCTATGATTGGCCCCCACCCTCAGTCAGATGCTGGCACTGCACTATTTCCCTGCTTCTTCGACTAGAAGCAGATATAGGGCTAGTCATGCACCATGTCTACAGCATATGCAGCTAAACAGAGCAGAAAGGAGAAAAAACAAAGGTCATTTCTTCAGTCAGCAGCGAAGGCAGCTTTGCATCTGTCTCTCAGCTCCTTCTCAGTAACCAGCCATATAATGTTGCTGTGATTAAGGTGGACCCACAACCCTTAGTGCAAAAAGACTGATGGTGCAGCATCAAGGGATGCTGAAACAAGGTGGATGATGGAGGCTAAATACTGCGTCGTAACAGCTGTGTAATTAATGCATCTGTGTGGACATGCATCATTTGCTTTTGAGGATGAGACAATTCTGTATGGGAAGACTATTTGGAAGAATGGTGGTAATGGGGAGGAAAATCAAAGGGATGCAGGCTGCCGCAGATTGAACTAAGATGGAATAAATTACATTGCATGGGTCATATGAAACCAGCTTTGTGGACCCCACATGGGAAGGTGGCATTGCGCCTGTGTAAAGCCTTGTGGTTTTATTTCAACATCCTTACTTAGGTTTGCTCAGCAGGGATAGAGTTAAAACAGCTGCACCATAGTGAGGAGGCAGCATCCACACGTGGAATAATAACTGCAGCCTCTCTCCTTCTCTCTAATTCTACGTCTAGTTTACAAGATGCGGGAATTGGATTCATCCTAGTCATTGACCGGAGACTGGACAAATGGACATCTGTGAAAGCGTCAATACTAAGGATTGCGGTAAGTCCCTTTAATGCTAAATCAACAGTTTCAAAAAAATAGGGCCCTTGAGGCATATGTTTGTTCTCATTTAATGTAAAATAGCCATGTTTTCATATAAATTATTTACCATTTATTCTGCACTAGTCAGTCATCCACTCCGATATAGCCTTAGTGATGCATGTTTCTCATCATCCTAAAACTGAATTGCACGCAGCCTTTTAAATGTATTATTCTGTTCCAAAATCAGAATGCATACCTGGTCATACCTTGGCTTACAAATCTAAACTTCTAATCTAAAATCTAGAAAATAAATCCAAGTTTTTCAAGGTCACGATAATGGCATCATTTGGACATAAATACCATGGTTTATTTTTATAAATAAGTATATTTCTGTGTATTTGTATCTGTGGCTTTGCCAATTAATTTGGTTATTGATATCACTATACCACGCTGATGTAAAAAAGATTGAGGCCTGCTTACTGCTGTTCTATTTACCTTGGAAGCACTTATAAGGATTTCCGTACAGCTGCTGATCTAAATCTGTTGTAATGCAAATAAGCTACTTGTAAGCAAAGCATTTTGTTCATTATCCCTAGATAAGTATGCTAACTGTCAGTGCAGTCGCTGTTATTCTAGACAGTTTTGGGACATTTTGGTATATCTGGATCTTCAGGTCTATTTACTAACCTATGTATTATGCTTGATTTTTTGCATACAGCATGAGAGGCCAATAGGATGCTGTGATTCTAAGAGCAGGGCTCCTTATGTCATCTATTCCTAGTTTGCTACTTTTTCAGTTGAAATAGCACTTTTTATATATTCATCTGAGATTGTGGGTAGGGGATCGATTTTCAATAATGTGTATTAGTCTGAACATACAGTTAGCAGTAGGTGAGGTGTAGTATTAGTCATTCTCCTGCTTAAAATGTCAACTGTCCTCTGTAGGCATAGAGGATGCTCGTATAGGATGAGGAGACTTTGAAGCAAAATAAGGAATAAAAGTGTTAATTAGGGCATTACCTTTATATTGCTGGGTTTTAGAAGTGGGAGGGGGGGGGGGGGTGGTAGAGCTTCTTTGTTAACGGGGGGGGGGGGGGGGGGGGGTGGTAATGGCTTTTTTTAGGGTTAGGTTAAGTGATGACATAGGGCCATAAGCGTTAAGAGTTTTTATACACGAGATCGGATTAATGCAGGACTTGCAGTGCTTTTTACATATTGCTCTTCCCCTCATCTGAAATCTCCAAATTAATGTTGTAAAAACAAAACACCTGTGGAAAAAAGCTATAAGATATATACAGTGAGGGAAAAAAGTATTTGATCCCCTGCTGATTTTGTATGTTTGCCCACTGACAAATGATCAGTCTATAATTTTTATGGTAGGTTTATTTTAACAGTGAGAGACAGAATAACAACAAAAAAATCCAGAAAAGCGCATTTCAAAAAAGTTATAAATTGATTTGCATTTTAAAGCGGGGGTCCACCTATCTATCGTTTTTTTTTTTTTTTGGAGTTCATGCACAAACTTTTCTTCTCATGATTATCTACTCACATGTTCTGTGTAATAAGTCCGCCTGTGTCCAATTTCGTTGTAAAGAATAACTTATAAAATTCACTGAAGGCGGTTTCCATCTTCATTGTGGGCATTTGAAGCCCACAAGCATGTATTTCCTGGATGCGGTGAATGCTGGGAGCACAGCATGTTGTGATGACGCTGTTGCACAATGCATGCTGGGAAGCCTGAGACTAGCTCCCAGGGGACTGTGGGAGGTCTGGGAGAGGCTAGAAACACGCCTACTCCCATGGGAGGAAAACAAGGAAGTGCTAAGAAGATTAGAAAAAAAAGGTAATTATGGCGATTTAAATTTTTTTACACAGTATGTCAGCATCTAGGCAAGGAAGAGAATGCATAGAGATAATGTTCAAAATTTGGGTGGAACCCCGCTTTAATGAGTGAAATTAGTATTTGACACCTTCACAAGATTTAGTACTTGGTGACAAAACCCTTGTTGACAATCACAGAGGTCAGATGTTTTTTTCTTGTAGTTGGCCACCAGGCTTGCACACATCGCAGGAGGTAATTTATCCCACTTCTCTTTGCAGATCCTCTCTAAGTCATTAAGGTTTCGAGGCTGACATTTTTGATTACTCGAACCTTCAGCTCCCTTTCACATATTTTCTATGGGATTAAAGTCTGGAGACTGGCTAGGCCACTCCAGGACCTTTTAATGTGCTTCTTCTTGAGCCACTCTTTTGTTGCCTTGGCTGTGTGTTTTGGGTCATTGTCATGCTGGAATACCCATCCATGACCCATTTCCAATGCCCTGGCTGAGGAAAGGAGATCCCCCCCCCCAAGATTTGACAGTACATGGCCCCATCCATCGTCCCTTTGATGCAATGAAGTTGTTGTGTCCCCTTAGCAGAAGAACACCCCCAAAGCATAATGTTTCCACCTCCATTTTTGACAGTGGGGATGGTGTTCTCAGGGTCATAGGCAGCATTCCTCCTCCTCCAACACGGCGAGTTGAGTTGATGCGAAAGAGCTCGATTTTGGTCTTATCTGACCACAACACTTTCACCCAGTTCTCCTCTAAATCATTCAGATGTTCACTAGCAAACTTCAGACAGGCCTGTACATGTGCTTTCTTGAGCAGGGGGGCCTTACGGGTGCTGCAGGATTTCAGTCCTTCACGGTGTAGTGTGTTACCAATTGTTTTCTTGGAGACTATGGTCCCAGCTGCCTTGAGATCATTGACAAGATTCTCCCACGTGGTTGTGGGCTGATTCCTCACCGTTCTCATGATCATTGAAACTCCATGAGGTGAGATCTTGCATGGATCCCTAGACCAAGGGAGATTGACAGTTATTTTGTGTTTCTTCCATTTGCGAATAATCGCACCAACTGTTGTCACTCTCTCACCAAGCTGCTTGGTGATGGTCTCCAGCCTTGTGTAGGTCTACAATCTTGTCCCTGGCATCCTTGGACAGCTTTTTGGTCTTGGCCATGGTGCAGAGATTACAGTCTAATTGATTGCTTCTGTGGACAGGTGTCTTTTATACAAGTAACAAGCTGAGATTAGGAGATTAGTGCTAATAATCTCAGCTCGTCACCTGGGAGCCAGAAATCTTGCTGATTGATAGGGTATCAAATACCGTATTTATCGGCGTAGAACACGCACCCTAATTTTAAGAGGGAAGTTTCAGGAAAAAAACTTTCCACAGCCCCCCCGCACACGAACCCCTCCACACAGCACACGGATCCCTTTACCTGCACAGTACACAGCCCCGTTTCTTTATAAAGTCCCCCCTGAACTCCCAGGAGACCCCCAGTTTCCTGGGACGGCATTGCCAGCATACTCTAAAGCTGAGAAAACATCACTGTCAGCCCCTTCTCATACACCGCTCATCCTGTGTCACTCTCATTGTAAATCCTTAATATACCTTAATTAATGCCACTCTCTCGTGGACACGGTCATGTGACTCTCCTCTGCTGTTTTATTGATGGTTACATGACCGCTCTCCTCCAATCAAAAGCTACACTTGAGGAGGAGGCGGAGCGGGAGGAGGAGAGCGTCCAGAACGAGCGGCGTTACTTGAGGTATTACAGGCTTCCATTTATATTGAGAGTGACACAGGAGGAGCGTTTTATGAAAAAGGGCTGGCAGTAATGTTTAAAGTATGGCAGCGCTGTTCCAGGGCAAAGAGAGGCGGGGCAGCCGGCCTGATACCCTCCCGATGTGTGGCACCTGGGGCAGCCCATCCGATCTTCACCCCCCCCCCGTTGGTAAAAAAATATATATCGGTGTATAACACGCAGGCGTGTTTTACCCTTTATTTTCAGCTGCCAAAAGTGTGTTTTATACGCTGATTAAAAACTGTATTTATTTTACTCATTAATATGCAAATCTATTTATAACATTTTTGAAATCATTTCTGATCATTTCTTTGCCAGCTGGCAAACGTACAAAATCAGCAGGGGATCAAATATTTTTTTCCCTCACTGTACTTGCTTACCCCTGTTTCTGCACCTGAAAGGACGATGTCAGTATCATTTCAGTGAGATCCTGTGAACCCTAAGTATGCCAAACCATGCAAGGATGTGTTGTCTGTTTGCTGTATTCTTACTGAAAACCTGTGGCATATAAAGCAGGATCACAAAATTATGTAGCAGACTGAAGCAATGCTGAGCAACTCCCAAGGGACTGTTGGGGCACTTGAAATCTTCTAGTGCAGTGGTTCTCAACCTTTCTAGTGCCGTGACCCCTTGATAAAATTTCCCAAGTTGCGGGAACCCCAACAGTAAAATTTTCGTAGCGTGGGTTCTCAGCACCCAAGGCAAGACAAGTAATTTGCGCCCCTAACCCATGGACATTTAGCTGAGTCCCTTTCACTCGTACAGTATTAAAACCCCTTATCGTACATTTTAGGATGTACCACTCTTTTTCTGTGTTCTCCTTTCTTTCCCTTTTTATCTCTCTCTATCCTAATTTCTTGTCACCCCCTCCCTCCCTCCATACCTCTCTCTAGCCATATTTCTTGTTCTCTTATTCTTTCTATCTCTTTTTCTTTGTTTCTTCTCCTCCTTTTCCTCTCCCTTCCATGTATTCTCTATTTTTATTCCTTCTTTTACTCCTTGGTGGGGGATGGGGGGAATGGGATGAGTAACAGTGCTGGCGGGGAGTTGGGATGAGTGGCAGTGCTGGCAGGGAGTTGGGATGAGTGGCAGTGCTGGCAGGGAGGTGGGATGAGTGGCAGTGCCTGCAGGGAGTTGGGATGAGTGGCAGTGCTGGCAGGGAGTTGGGATGAGTGGCAGTGCTGGCAGGGAGTTGGGATGAGTGGCAGTGCTGGTGGGGAGTTGGGATGAGTGGCAGTGCTGGTGGGGGGCAGGATGAGTGGTAGTGCTGGTGGGGAGTTGGGATGAGTGGTAGTGCTAGTGGGGAGTTGGGATGAGTGGCAGTGCTGGTGGGGAGTTGGGATGAGTGGCAGTGCTGGTGGGGAGTTGGGATGAGTGGCAATGCTGGTGGGGAGTTGGGATGAGTGGCAGTGCTGGTGGGGAGTTGGGATGAGTGGCAGTGCTGGTGGGGAGTTGGGATGAGTGGCAGTGCTGGTGGGGAGTTGGGATCAGTGGTAGTGCTAGTGGGGAGTAGGGATGAGTGGCAGTGCTGGTGGGGAGTTGGGATGAGTGGCAGTGCTGGTGGGGAGTTGGGATGAGTGGCAGTGCTGGTGGGGAGTTGGGATGAGTGGCAGTGCTGGTGGGGGGCGGGATGAGTGGTAGTGCTGGCGGGAAGTTGGGATCAGTGGCAGTGCTGGTGGGGAGTTGGGATGAGTGGCAGCGCTGGGGGGAGTTCTGATCAGCCAGCTTAGGTGCTCTTGATCAAGGTCATCTGCTGATCTGAGAACTGTAGTGGGGACTTTTAATGGCAACTATAATCACAGGTAGTGTTACTCAATGTGTCTCCGGCTATTTGGTGTCTCACAGCAGTGACATCAATGCCGAAATCAGGAGATAGGGTCTCCTCCGGCCCCTCCCACTTCACATTCCTCACCAGTCAGCTGACCTCTAGCCTCTGCCCCCCAGCCATGCCGTGAACTGAATGGGCGGCTGTGAAGAGGCTGAGTGGGTGGCCGCAGGCTCCAGGGACAGCCCTGCTGGGTGGCTGAGAAAAGGCTGGGAGAGCTGTGCGGGCTTCAGGAACAGCCCAGGATTCGGTGACCCCTGGCAAATCATCATTTAACCCCCCGAGGGGGTCCCGACCCCCAGGTTGAGAACCACTGTTCTAGTGCAAAGTAATTTTTTTTTGTCAGGAGCAGAAATGAGTGAGTTCAAGCAGTGCAGCAGGTTGGGTTTATTCACAACCAAATTATTTTTTTTCAAATTAAAAACCCAAATGAGTGCCTTGCCCTAAAATAAATCAGTGGATAATAATAGGCGTATTAGCCACAATTCTCAAGAGCATCATGAATTTTCAGTTTCCTATTGTGCCTTTTTTGATACCCTCGTGTTGAAGTACCCACTAAATGGTATACAGACTGTTATGAGCATGGAATGGGGTCCAAATGAATACAGTGCTCTTTATTGGGAATACCAGTCTATAGGTATAGCCAGCATGGGAGTCGCTAGCCCCGGACACCTGGAGTTATTCATTGTGGTAGGAAAGGAGTAGAGGCTGTTCACTTATGCCTTGTTTCCACTGAGCGGATCGGTTCGGTACGGTATGGTACGCTATTTTGGGTGTTTCCATTATGAAAGCGGCCCATACAACCGAAACGAACCGTTCCATTCAGGGTTCTGCTTCAGATGTGGGGCCATAGAAAATGGAACGGTTCGGTTAGGGCGGAGCTACGGTACATTACACTGATTGGTGGACGTGTGACGCCATGACGGCATTTTTTCTAAACCCACGTATGGCCCCTGTCGGTCCGACTTGCAGTGGAAACGCTCACCTGAATAGGCCGGACCATTCTAGGCGTTCCAAACCAATCCCACCCGAACCGATCCGCTCGGTGGAAACGAGGCATTAGTAAAGAGTATATTCACTGAGTTTGATAAGCAAGATGAAGCTGGGCTTACTATATCAGTCATGTCCTAGCAAACATCTGTTGTTTTTCATTTTTTTGGATTTCCCTTAGGCTAGATTTGCCCTATTGTGTCTATTACCGCATTGTACAACAATGTATATTATGTGTGTTGCAGTGCCCCAAAAAAAAAAAAAATGTTCATGTTGCTTTGTATGCTGAAAAGAAAACACATTTGCACTCTATGTTAAAAAGCAATGTTTTGCTAAATGAGTTTACCTTTCTTCAACTTGCTGGCTTTCCGAGTCACTGGTGATGTAGCCAGTGCCTTCCAGCTGCCCACTGGGAAGCCTGTTTTTTTTTTTTTTTCTCAAAGATGCAATAACAAACTGTGCCAGCTTCTGTACAGTACATGTCTGAGAGCTGGGGCAGACATCATCAGTGGAGCCGCACAAAGAAAAATAAAAAAGCAGGATGTTTGTTTTTTTTAAACAGTGGAGGCGATTTTTGAGCAACGTTAGGACAGACCAGGATAGGGGTCAACAAGACTAAAGAGGAGTGTAAATGTAAGATACTTTGTTTCCAAATATACCTTTTATTAAGTGCTGGTGGTTTGAGGGGGCGGTTTTGAGCCCCACTGTTTTTTTTTTTAACTATTTCACTTCCATTATGTGGTTATTACGTGGTTATTATGTGGCTGGATTATGTGGTGTGACCAGTGATCATAAATCTGAGGACAAGGACTGCACTCCTGACATTGTCTGAGCTTGTTGATGGATGGGCGATTGTAGTGACAATAGCAGATGGCCCTGCGTGAACCACAGTGAAAAGATGAGATGTCACCAGCACGCTCTTGCAATCATTGGTGTTGATTTACTAAAACTGGAGAGTGCAAGATCTGGTACAGCTCTGCATGGTAGCCAATCAGCTTCTAACTTCAGCTTGTTCAAGTAAGCTGTGACAAAAAAACCTGGAGATTGATTGGTTTCTATGCAGAGCTGTACCAGATTTTTCACTCTCCAGTTTGAGTAAATCAACCCCTTTGTATTAGGCTGATATTTCAGGGCCAAGGAGGGTCCCTTCCTTAAGATGACATACACGCACTGGCCACTTTATTAGGAACACATTGCTAGTACCGGGTTGGACCCCCTTTTGCCCTCAGAACTGCCTTAATTGTTCGTGGCATAGATTCAACAAGGTGTTGGAAACATTTCTCCGATTTTTGTTCATATTAACATGATGGCATTGCGCAGTTGCTGCAGATTCGTCGGCTGCACATCCATGATGCAAATCTCGTGTTTCACCTCATCCCAAAGGTGCTCTATTGGAATGAGATCTGGTGACTGTGGAGGCCATTGGAGTACAGTGAACTATTTGTCATGTTCAAGAAACCAGTGGTGAGATGATTTGATCTTTGTGACATGGTGTATTATCCTGCTGGAAGTAGCCATCAAAAGATGGGTACACTGTAGTCATAGAGGGATGGACATGGTCAGCAACAATACTCAGGTAGGCAGTGGTGTTTAAATGATGCTCAACTGGTACTAAAGGGCCCAAAGTGTGCCAAGAAAATATCCCCCACACCATTCCACCACCACCAGCCTGAACTGTTGATACAACGCAGGACGGATCCATGTGTTCATGTGTTCATGTTGTTTATGCCAAATTCTAACCTTACCATCTGAATGTCGCAGATGAAATTTGAGACTCATCAGACCAGGCAACATTTGTCCAATCTTCTATTGTCCAATTTTGTTGAGCCTGTGTAAATTGTAGCCTCAGTTTCCTGTTCTTAGCTGACAGGAGTTGCGCCTAGTGTGGTCTTCTGCAGCTGTAGCCCGTCTGCTTCAAGGTTCCATGTGTTGTGCGTTCAGACATGGTATTCTGCACACCTTGGTTGTAACAAGTGGTTATTTGAGTTACTGTTGCCTTTCTGTCATCTCAAACAAGTCTGCCCATTCTCCTCTGACATTAACATAGCATTTTTGTCCACACAACTGCTGTTCACTGGATATTTTCTCTTTTTTGGACCATTCTCTGTAAACCCTAGAGATGGTTGTGCTTGAAAATCCTAGTAGATTGGCAGTCATTAAAATACTCAGACCAGCCTGTTTGGCACCAACAACCATGTCACGTTCAAAGTCACTTAAACCCCTTTCTTCCCCATTCTGATGCTCAGTTTGAACTTCACCAAGCCGTCTTCACCACTTCTAGATGCCTAAATGCATTGAGTTGCTGCCATATGATTGGCTGATTAGCAATTTGTGTTACCAAGCAATTGAACAGGTGTACCTAATAAAGTGGCCAGTGAGTGCAGTGGCCTAGTGACCTTTTATTGATTCACAGTGAATGTTGGTCAGACATTACTTTCCTTTTTGTTATATTTATTAGTTAAAGGTTTTTTTGGGCATTGGGTTGTATGCCAATCTCTCAACTTCCTTCACGGTTTGTTTAAGGAATGCCCATAATGCAAGACAAGTTTGTAGTTGAGAAACTTGTTAGACTTCGCTCTGATTTTTTGTGATTCTCACTAGTATGTTTCTTCTTCTTCACTAGAAAATGAAAACTCATCCTCTTGGGATATCTCATACTGTTCATTCTCATCTACTATTATACAGGATTTATATAGTGCCAGCAGTTTGGGCAGCGCTTTACAACATGGGGGCAAAGAAGTTGAATTAATGTCTTTAGGTTGTGGTAATCTTGGACTGTAAAGTGCTTCCAAGTTTCCTCAGGATTGCTCTGAGTCCCCTTCTCCTTTGCATTAAATCTTACGTAAAAGTATATATTTGATAAGGATAGGGGGACTTGGACCAATCCTGGGGAAACTTGGAAGAACTTTACAGTCCAAGATTACCACAACCTAAAGACATTAATTAAACTTCTAGATGAGAATGAACCGTATGAGATATCCCAAGAGCATGATTCTTCATCCTCTAGTGAAGGAGAAACGTACCAGTGAGCATCGCAAAATTTCAAAGCTAAGTCTAACAAGTTTCCTCAACTACAAACCTGTCCTGCGATATGGGCATTCCTTAAACAAAGAATGAATGAGGTTGAGAGGTTGGCATACAACCTAATGCCCAAATCCAACTTTATATTTATGAAATATTTGGTGCAATTCAAATTTCACTCAGGGATGTTTTGCATTGCACAACACTTTATGCTCAATTCACAAAGTTAGCAAACTCAGAAAAAAATAAATATATATACGGTATATATATATATTTATTTATTTTTTAAGTGACAGATATTTTATGTTGGGTTCAATGAGATTTGAAAATGAAAGTCACATGGCTAAAATAAAGATGCTTATCTTTGTGTTAAAGCTTTGTGAACTTAGCCAAAGCCATAACAAGCACTGTAGTAACTTTCAACTCTGTCTGCTGTTTCTGCTGGAATATGGGAATTGCTCTTGACTTGAGCAAACAAACTACTTTGCTTTTGTCCTGCGAGAATTCTCCATATCCAAAGTGCCAATAATAAAGGTCAGAGTCCATGCGCACTAAAAATGCTTCTTTTATGGGTTTTTTTTTTTTGCGTTTTGCATTTTTTCTTCAGCCTGTATTACCAGCTCTATGTTAGTTTACGTGTCCATGCACATTAGGGAGTTTACAGGAATATTTTCAGAGAAGAATGTAAAGGCAGAAAAATAATCCCTTCAAAATCGCATTTTTGAGAGAAGTTTTCAGGCAGAAACAATGCTTAACTCTCATATATATACCCAGAAATGCTGCATTTAGGAGCAATTGGCATTTTCAGTTGCATTGGTTATAGTGAAAAATGAGCAGAGGGGGATGTTTTGGGGAACAAAAAAACGCTTATAAAAGCAAATGCTCATAAACTTTTGTGCAATATGAGCCACCATGAACATTTTCTATGCTGCTTTTTCTGCCATTTTTTCTGCCCCTAGTGTGCATGGACCCTTAAAGTGTTACTAAACCCACAACAGTAAAACCAATCTGTATATGCAGCATAGCATGCTTGTTATACTCGCTGTGGAACTTAAGGGGTTAATCCTCTGCATTGTGTAAAAAGTCTGTGTTTATCCTGTATGAATAAATCCTCCCTCTCCTGCAATGTCTACCTTGGAAAGAACAGGCAAGGTAGCCAACCTCAACCTGCACATGCTCAGTTGTGTCTTTTATGCTGGAGAGAACAGTTTCTTGTTCTCAGAGCTAGCAAGGTCACATGATATTGAGATCACACATGTAGTGAAAATCTCCTCCTTCCTGGACTCTCAGCACTGGAGAAACTATGCAGTTTATCACTGAATGTGGTATACAGATCATCCAAAAAGGTATATAGTGGCAGTATTTTAATGTAAAAAGAAGGTTTATAAGCTGTGGGCACTGGGGGGGGGGGGGATGGGGGCGGATGATCTATTTTCCTATTACCAGGTTTAGTAACAGTTTAAGGTCATCAGAAATGGCATACTTATGACAGTGAAAATCTTTTTCAAAACTTTTACTTTAAACAAGCAACAGCACTATGAGTAATACGTATGTATGTTTGTCTGTGGTTTCACTTACAGGCATCATTCCCAGGGAATCTGCAGCTTGTCATTGTTTTGCGTCCTGCAGGAATCTTCCAACGCACCCTGGCAGACATTGCCTTGAGATTCAACAAAGATGACTTTAAAATGAAGGTACCGGTAAGTAGCATATATAGCAATTTCGATGTTTAAGTAAATGGAAAGCGACGGTGTTGTGATAAACTTTGTTGTAGTAAAAATGCTTACCCTTTGTGTTGAAAGCAGGGCTTTTTTTCTCAGACAATAGGTGCAGGAACTCCCCTTTTCCAAGTCACCCCTTTTCCCCACCCCTACCCACCTCTGAGCACCGTCCCTTGGTTCTATCCCCTACCCACCTCCCAGTACCACCCCTTTTAGACAATACAGAACCAAGTATCATTTTGTGGTGCTAAGTAATTTGTATGGAATTTGGTAATCATACCAAGAAAAGCAGATAAATAGATCCCCTTCAGCCAGCAACAATAGATCCCCCTAACAGCAATGTACCACCCACAACAAAATTTGCCCCCCCGCAACAATAGACTCCCTGAAGTATCAACAGATCTCTGCACAGCCAGCATTAATAGACTCTCTGGCAGCCATCAACAAAAGACCGCTCCCCCAACAGTAGATCTCCTTCAGCAACAACTGACCCCCCAGCATCATAAGACTTACCCCTAGCAACAATAGGTCCCCCACCAGAAACAATAGACCTCCGCACAACAATAGACCCCACTGCAAAAATAGATCCCCAGCACTGAGCATCAATACCCTGCAGCACACCCCAGCACACCTTGCCATTACATACAGTCAGTCCAGGAGGTGCCGGAACTGCGTTCCCCCGCGTTCCCACTAAAAAAAAGCCCTGGTGGGAAGTCACTGTAAAAGTGCAATAATAATATTAAATTGGACAGATCAGTGATTTTACAAGTCTACTTACAGTATATTATTATATTAAATTTAAAAAGGCATAGTGTTTAACCACTTACCAACCGGCCCATAGCCGAATGACGGCTGCAGGGCGGTTGGATAACTCTGGGAGGGTGTACTATGACGTCCTCCCAGAATTCCCCTCTCGCGCGCCCCCTGGGGCGCGCACCCGAACACATCCGTGACCGCCGGGTCCGGAGGACCCGGCGCATCACGGATCCCGGTAAATGGCCGCTGAACGCGGCCGTTTACCATGTGATCGCGCCGTCAAATGACGGCGCGATCACATGTAAACAGACCGGCGTCATCTGATGACGCCGGTTCCTCTCCTCCCCCTCTCCTCCCCGCCTGTGTACCGATCGGTACACAGTGACCGGAGAGGCGGATGGATGGATGTCTGCAGCGCTGTGGGCTGTATGTGTAGTGCCCACAGCGCTGCACAGAGACATCCAGGCATCCATCCATCCCTGCTCAGCCATCCCTAACGCTCTGCAATGCTGTGCAATACTCTGCAACACCCCCACAATACTCTGCAATACCCCCACAATACTCTGCAATACTCTGCAACACCCCCACAATACTCTGCAATACTCTGCAACACCCCCACAATACTCTGCAATACCCCCACAATACTCTGCAATGCTGTGCAATACTCTGCAACACCCCCACAATACTCTGCAATACTCTGCAACACCCCCACAATACTCTGCAATACCCCCACAATACTCTGCAATGCTGTGCAATACTCTGCAACACCCCCACAATACTCTGCAACACCCCCACAATACTCTGCAACGCCCCCACAATACGCTGCAACGCCCCCACAATACTCTGCAACGCCCCCGCAATACTCTGCAACGCCCCCGCAATACTCTGCAACGCCCCCGCAATACTCTGCAACGCCCCCGCAATACTCTGCAACGCCCCCGCAATACTCTGCAATGCCCCCGCAATACTCTGCAATGCCCCCGCAATACTCTGCAATGCCCCCGCAATACTCTGCAATGCCCCCGCAATACTCTGCAATGCCCCCGCAATACTCTGCAATTCCCCCGCAATACTCTGCAATTCCCCCGCAATACTCTGCAATTCCCCCGCAATACTCTGCAATTCCCCCGCCATACCCTGCCATGCCCCCGCCATACCCTGCCATACCCCGCCATACCCCGCCATACTCCGCCATACCCCGCCATACTCCGCAATACCCCGCCATACTCCGCAATACCCCGCCATACTCCGCAATACCCCGCCATACTCCGCAATACCCCGCCATACTCCGCAATACCCCGCCATACTCCGCAATACCCCGCCATACTCCGCAATACCCCGCCATACTCCGCAATACCCCGCCATACTCCGCAATACCCCGCCATACTCCGCAATACCCCGCCATACCCCGCCATACCCCGCCATACTCCGCCATACCCCGCCATACTCCGCCATACCCCGCAATACCCCGCCATACCCTGCCATGCTGAGCCATGCTCAGCTGTACTCGCCCTCTGTATGTGGCCAGGCTGTGGAAGTCTCACACATGTGGTATCGCCGTACTCAGGAGGAGCAGGGGAATCTATTTTGGGGTGTCATTTTTGGTATGTACATGTTATGTGGTAGAAATATTGTATAAATGGACAACTTTGTGTTAAAAAAAAAAAAATGCGTTTTAACCACTTCCCACCCACCGGCCGTCATACAACGTCCTTGACTTTGTGCGGAGATATCTGAATGATGGTTGCAGCTACAAGCATCATTCAGATATCGGCTTTTTCAGCCGGCGATTCCCTACACCATGAGAACGATCATAGCAGCTGTTCCACTGCTTGATCGTTCTTACGGGAGGCGAGAGGGGATGTCCCCCCCTCCCGCGCTTCTACCGACTCACCGCTACGATCGAAGCCAGGATCGTTTTTTTTTTTTTTTTTTTTATTTCAGGCTTCCCAGCCTAGAGGTGAGATGTGGGGTCTTATTGACCCCATATCTCACTGTAAAGAGGACCTGTCATGCCATATTCCTATTACAAGGATGTTTATATTCCTTGTAATAGGAATAAAAGTGGTCAAAATTTTTTTTTTTGGAAAAAAGCATCAAACTAAAATAAATAAAGTAAAATAAACAATAAAAAAAAAAAAAAAATTTAAAGCGCCCCTGTCCCTGCGTGCTCGCATGCAGAAGCGAACGCATACGTAAGTCCCGCCCACATATGAAAACCGTGTTCAAACCACACATGTGAGGTATCGCTGCGATCGGTAGAGCGAGAGTAATAATTTTGGCCCTAGACCTCCTCTGTAACTCAAAACATGTAACCAGTAAAAAATTTTAAAGCGTCACCTATGGGGATTTTTGAGTAGCAAAGTTTGGCGCCATTCCACAAGCGCGTGCAATTTTGAAAGGTGACATGTTGGGTATCTATTTACTCAGTATAACTTCATCTTTCACATTATGCAAAAACATTAGGCTAACTTTACTGTTTTGGTTTTTGTAAAGCACAAAACAGTTTTTTTCCCCAAAAAAACGCGTTAAAAAAATTGCTGCGCAAATACCGTGCGAGATAAAAAGTTGCAACGACCGCCATTGTATTCTCTAGGGTCTTTGCTAAAAAAACATATATAATGTTTTGGGGTTCTATGTAATTTTCTAGCTAATAAATGATGATTTTTACATGTAGGAGAGAAATGTCAGAATTGGCCTGGAAGCTACAGAACGCCTGAAGGTGCTCCCCTGCATGTTGGGCCTCTGTATGTGGCCACGCTGTGTAAAAGTCTCACACATGTGGTATCGCCGTACTCGGGAGTAATAGCAGAATGTGTTTTGGGGTGTAATTTGTGGTATGCATATGTGGTGTGTGAGAAATAACCTGCTAATATGACAATTTTGTGGGAAAAAAAAAAAGTAAAAAAAAACCCTTGATTTTGCAAAGAATTGTGGGAAAAAATGACAACTTCAAAAATCTCACCATGCATCTTTCTAAATACCTTGGAATGTCTTCTTTCCAAAAAGGTATCATTTGGGGGGTATTTGTACTTTTCTGGCATGTTAGGGTCTCAAGAAATTAGATAGGCCGTCAGTACTTCAGGTGTGATCAATTTTCAGAGATTGGCACCATAGCTTTTGGACTCTATAACTTTCACAAAGACCAAATAATATCCACCGATTTGGGTTAATTTTACCAAAGATATGTAGCGGTATAAATTTTGGCCAAAATATATGAAGAAAAATTACTAATTTGCAAAATATTATAACAGAAATGAAGAAAAATGCATTTTTTTACAGATTTTTCGGTCTTTTTTCTTTTACGGCGCAAAAAATAAAGAATCCAGCGGTGATTAAATACCACCAAAAGAAAGCTCTATTTGTGTGAAATAAAGGACAAAAATGTCATATAGATACAGTGTTGCATGGCTGAGTAATTGTCATTCAAAATGTGAGAGCACCAAAAGCTGAAAATTGGTCTGGTTATTAAGGGGGTTTAAGTGCCCAGTTGTCAAGTGGTTAACATTAATAAGCAGTCCTTGAGCTCTGCCAAAGCTGAGATAACAGGTTTGATTTGCTTAATACGTCGAACATCTTCACTGTATAAATTGTAGTTGTATTCCCTTTAAATACCCAGTCATGTATGCATTGAGTATGGTTATCATTCATTCCTGGGCACAGTCCCTGTTTTAAGGGGTCTGTCCCCAGGAAACAGGCATTCCCAAGGGTTTTGCAGACGAGAGCCTTCTCTCTTCCAATCCCTGGGTAGCCCCCTCTAACTGTAACTTGCGTAATGTCCCATACCTCTCTCGAGTGGGGCATGTCCAGGTGGAGCTTCGAAGAAGTCTCTCTGAGCTCAGCTATGGGCAGCCGCAGTAAGGACAGCTGTAAAAAAAAAGAAGGCACAGTCCAGATTAGCTGTTGCTGCTGCTACAGAAAGGAGGAGGCAGTGGCACCAGGGACAGCAAGCAGCAGCCAGGGGCAAATCCAGAGTCTAGTCTCGGGAGGGGCACTGCCAGGAAATAAGGTGTTGCTTACAGCATGTGGGCATATGCTCTGCAAAGTTGCGGCTTTGATGTAGCAATCCCAGGAGGAAGCGGGCCCAGCCTACGCTGAAAGCTAGGAAGTGTTGTCTTGCAGCACAAAAATAAGCCAGAAGATAGACATAAAAATACTTATTTTTACCATTTGTATAGGAGAGAGGGACAAAATAAGAAAATCAATATCCTGCATAATAATTAGATTAAGATTGAACAAGATGAAAATGTCAATACTAAAAGGGCAGCTTTTTTTTTCTTCATGAATAATGGCATATCTATATTCTGCGATTTTAGACAATCATTCATTTTTGTACTCCCTTTAATTCATATACTTTGGTGCTCTGGTGGGGGGAGGGGCTTCCAAGGAGCAATAGAGATGAGCAGGATTCGGGATTGCAGGCAACAACGCCATCACATGACACACAGCCACTGCTTCATGCCTTCATCCTCTCTTCATGCTGCCCTGGAGCCCTGGAGAAGATCATGGAGGGATGATTTGGTTGGAGCCAACACTCTCACACTAGGCACAGAGGAGGAAGAGGGCTTTAAATGCTGGCGCCTCGCTCTCCTCCTCCTTAGCAGCGGCTCAGACGTGACTGTTGTCACTGGTTGCCAGACACCAGGTGGCATAGGCGCTAGTAACCAGTGCAGCGGGCATTAGAGAGGCCAGGCCAGTGGCACGGCTTCACCCACCTCCTCCCTCCATTTTCTCCAGGCTCCAGCGCGGCATGAAGACAACAACAGGGTCTCTCTCTCTGTGCCGCTGCTGGCAAGTCAGTAATATAATTGCCCCCCTCACCCCGGATCCGCCCCTGGCAGCAGCACCAGCCTAGCAAAGTCCAGAAGTCACATTAGCAGGAAGTGGACCAGCAGCATCTACCACAGAAGGTATGGGACAAACTCTGCTTGGAGGAGAAGAGAGGCATAGAGGGAGGCCAAAAAAGTCAGCAAGAGCATAAATCGTGTGCTAAACAAGCAAAGCCGTCAATACAAGCAAACTGCTCTTGCTAAGAGACCTTCTTTGGGCCGATCTTTACATTTCTGCAGCTATCTAGAATATTTGGTATGATTTTTTTTTTTTTAACTGACAGAGCATATTTGCTTTATGTTGCCCTTAAGCTTTTTACAGTTGGCCTGCATTATGTGCATTATTTATAATGGCATACCTGGATAGAGCAGAGTACAGGAGATTGAGGAAGACAGGGATGCAAAGTACTGGGGTTTATTTTACTCACAGGATACAGGTCATACACAGCACCTACTTTATTGGGGCACCCCCTAGGTGGGTAGCTTGTCACATTTTTCTTCTTCAAGGTGTTCCTTCAAACTGTGCATGCATATCTTAGTGCCTCTTATTTTAAATCTTTTTATTTTGTCTTTATACCTTAAATGTCTGCCTCTTGTTCCAAAAGTCTGTGACCATTCGTTTTGAGGAATTGTTAAAAATGAGGGCATGAAATTGTGAGTGTGGCTAAAAATTAGGATTTTACTTATTTTTTTGGTATCCTTAAAAGTTGGCATGGTCAGTAAGATGTCCCTGAATTTTGTTTTGGTAAATCTGTTAACCATAATATAGATTTAATTTAAAGTGGCATTCCATGCAATGTCCATGTATTTAGAATGCCCCCTCCCTTGCCACAACAACCCCTTCAATGTTAAAATATAGCTATAGGAGGGAAAAAGTAAGGTAATATACAGTGAAACCTCGGATTGCGAATAACGCTGTTTACAAGCGTTTTGCAATACGAGTTTTTTTTTTTTTCAAATCCTGACTCAATTTGCGAGTGTCTCTGGCGCCCCTGCACCTCTGGCCACATGCGGTACTGCATACACTAGCGCCCCCGCACCTCTGGCCACATACAGTACTGCATACACCAGCAGTCACTGTGGAACGAATTGTCTGAGTTTCCATTGATTCCTATGGGGAAACTCGCTTTGATATACGAATGCTTTGGATTACAAGCATGCTTCTGAATTGGATTATCCTCCTAATACAAGGTACTACTGTACTCATTTTTTCTCTACCTCTCATAAAACAGTGGTGACATCACTATTTGTCTGGCAAGATCCTGAGGATTACTGGTAACTACAAATCTTATGAGTTGACACTACCACACAGTGTACAATCATCTTCTTGCAAGATTTGGAATCCTCAATATCTCTGAGGATCTCGCTGAAAGGATGAAGACATCACCCTCACCTATAGCACCATGTTTACTGAATTCCCACACTGAAACTGTACACTGTAATAAAGAAGCTCTAATTTCTACATATTAACTTGGCAGTGTCAGTAAGGGTTTGCACATTTTCCTTGGCACAGCATTTCTGCAATACTAGGCTTTTATTGCTGCTCTTTTACTGTACATTAGCCAGCCAATTTCTCAGATTTTTTTTTTTTTTTTTAAGCTTTTCATTACCACTGATGTTTAGGTCGAACAAAGTGGATCTGTTTTTGTTATTTTGTTTCTTTTATTATTATTTATTTTCATTTATTAATATAGATCACTAACATTTCACTTTATAGAGTACATGTTCTGCAGTGTACATGTGACTTCAGTACTCACTGCAATGAAGCTTAAAAACTACCATGCCTATTATGGCAAAACAAGCAACCATACAACCCTATAGTTAATGGAAGCAAAAGCCAATTAACTTGATTTTTTAGATGTTGAAACAAGAATGGGGAAGCAATATGAAACCCACACAAGAATAGTGAAAAAATAAAAACTCAAATGCAGATGGCATCCTTGGTTGTAGCTGAGCCCAGGATCTCATGATTTCAGGGCAATAATCCTAGCTGTAACTCTGTTGTGCATAGAAGATATTTTACAACTGATATGCAGATAGTTCATGCTTTTTTACCATTGCCTGTTGCACAGATCATAATGCTGAATTCAGCTGCAGAATTACAGAACTACATTGACACGACACAGCTTACAAGAGACCTGGGTGGCACACTGGATTATTGCCATAAAAACTGGCTTTTACATCGGACGGTAAGACCTTTTTGTTATTTAACATTAAGTTTGGATTGATATTTGGCATCTGAACAGCCTGTATCAGATTGGAAACTGCCTTTGTGGCTGGTGTGCATGCAACAAATGCTGCGATTATAGTCACTTTGGTTGATTAGTGTTACAGGGTCACTCCACCCAAATATGATATTTTAAATACAGATCGAGACTGATGAGCTGAATAAGCCCCAGCTTTCTAATTTTTTTTTTGGTACTTTAGCAATGACATTTTGAGTTCTAAAAAAGAATTTTGGGGTTTTCCCACCTACCTTTTCATGTTCCACCTTCATTTGCATTCTCCATATTATAAAATATATAAAACATCTAAAGTGATGACTGGGAACCCCTCATAATGGCCCCAGTATGTGTGCTGTCCAGAACTAAAGTGCAGATATTTTCTTAACAGAGTCCTTGAGGAATATAAGAACATACTTCATTTTTGGTAGATGCAAAAGTGTTACTTGTTTTAAAATGACCCTTTAGGAAAAACTTCTTGTAGATTAGTCATTTTGAATTTACTTTGCTGTATAAAAAATACTATATAAATAGCAACTGAGTTAAATTGTGTTCAACAGGTTTGCATTTTTTCTTCTGACTTGTTCTTGCCCTTTAATCACTTTAAATGCTATAGCCGTGGCGCTCAACTGGTGGTTTTCCCAGCCTACTTCTGGCATGGCCACTTTTTTTATAACTGTTAAGTTATTTTTGTTAGAGTGATTAGGAGAGTGAGGTGAGAGCCTGCACAGAAATTGAATAGCTGTTACTATGATCTTGGTCATAGATGATTCAAAAGTTTAAGAATTAATAGAACCAAACGCATATTTTTGTCACTGTGACAAAACAGTTACTGGGATTACAGTTGCCCCAATAGACAGCACTATGAACTTTTCTTTGGTGCAAACTTGTAAAAGTAAAGTATATCCCTGCTGAAAAGGTTGAGGCTACTTAAATGTAATTGGTTTCCCATTAGTATGTTATAAACTTATTACCGTGACACTTTTTTTTTTTTCTAGGCCATAGAAAGTTTTGCATTAATGGTGAAGCAGACAGCACAGACACTGCAAGTCTTTGGAACAGAGTTGGCTGAGACAGAGCTCCCCAATGATGTGTCTACAACCACTGCCCTTCTAGCTGTGCACACTGAGAAGAAAGAGAAGATGAAGGTGACTACACAACTACCTAAACCTGTGTCTACATGGTTGGCCAAAGACCTTCCTACCAGTACTCATAATAGTAGAAATAGTACGTCTAAACAGTGATGGGGGGATTGTTGTTAGCTTGTAAAGGTTAAGTTAAAATGATATAAATAATATAAATTATGTCACTTTTCCTACACATATTTAAAGTACTCTGCATAAATATTCATACACCCCTTTGTCTTTTCCTGAAATCAAAACATATTTATTTGGGATTTTCACCTTGCATTTTACATAGCATACTTAAAGTAGAATTCCAGGTATTGGACCAGCTTGGACCAATGTAACTATACATATACCATACCTGGCTCATGCCCCTTGAAGCTGGAATTCTCTGAAGTAGACACTGCTACTCCACTGATCTCCACTTGCTTCTGGGTCATGCACCGAGCGACTGCCCTGCTGCATTCTGAACACAGGAGGTTGGCCGATTGGCAGAGGCACTATTCAGAGAAAGGTATAGTATATACATTGTTAAAACTGGACCAATATAACTACATAGAAAATATAGAACATAGAAAATATTGATATCTGGAATTCCGATGTTATATTTAGAGGGTAGTAAATGTGTTTATTACTAAATAGCAGAAGTGGGGGCTGGGGCAGTCCCCCTGTCAGAACACAATAGCTCAGCAGGGAGATTGCTGTACTAACATCAGATAGTTAGTACAGCGAGCTCCTGATAGTGTGTACCTAGCTTAAGATGCGTCTTGGGCAGCAGCATATGCTAGAGAATAAAGTAAATGGTATGATATTTGGCAGGATGTGCAGGAACAAAACTGCAGAAGGTCTGACAGTTGGCAGTACTGTATGTGCAGGACAGGATTGCAGAGGGAATGATAGTGGGCAATATGTGCAGGAGAGCAGTGGTAAGGGTATGATTGTGGTCTTTATGTGTAGGTGAGGTGTATGGAAGGTATAATGAAGGCAATATGTGCAGGGAAGAAGTGGGGGGATATGACAACTGACAAAACGGTTTATCTTTTGACTCAGAAATTGTGGTTTTTAAGTAGCAACAAAATAACAAAACATAATAGACAATATGGTTTTAGCCATACAGGTAAGTGATAGGTGGGGGATTGCTCCCCATAATGCCTTTTAGCAATAATTTACTGTACTGACTAATTATAAAGTAGCAGTATGGGAGCCAAGCGCCTCACACAGGGGGTTTTATGGAGAAGGGATAGAGTTCAAAATCCGTGTCCAGAATTTGTGCAAGCTAAAATAAAATAAGTTGTTCTGAGATTGTGGAGGGTGTGTGTGTGTGTGTGTGTGTGTGTGTGTGTGGGGGGGGGGGGTGAGTGTGTTAGCAAAACTGCAGATAGGATTGCCACCTGGTTGGGGTTTTACTAACCTGGCTGGTAAAAATTAACTTGTTGCCAATATTTTTAATTGGAAAAAATATTAGGCCAGTAATTTATTCCTAGAAATAATTGCAAATCTAACTGTAGATGGTGAAGATGGTGGGAAGGACACAAAACTTTAAACAAGAAGAGGGAGTCGGTGGAATTTTAGGACAATGGAAGATGAAAGGGAGACACCAAAATATAAGCAGTTTATTAGCAGGGGATGTGTCATGGAGTCCTGGAGTAGTAGAAGTAGTGCTGGGGATGTGGGAGATAGAGCAGGGCTTTGTTGCTATGGAATGTTTTAGGAAATGGGACTGTGGAACTGAGATTACCAGTGGTCCAAAATCAGTTCTGATGAGACTTATGTTTGGAATAGTACACTGAACAAATGTGAGGAATTATCCCAAATGTGCTGAAGCCTGGGTGCAGAGGGATTAAAGTACGAAAGCTGTACAATGAGGCGTTATTGCATATATGCTATGGAATGACTGCTGAGGGTTAATATACGTGCTGGTGACTAGCACATGGGCTAGGTATGATGGTTATGTTTTCAGCCTCACCCTCTGGACAGATTGGGACAACAAACTAAGCACCAGCAGGCTGACAGTGATTGTCACTAGGGCAGTTCACTGAACTTTTAATTTTTTGCACACACACAGTAGCCACTACCACCACAAGTTTTGATGGAAACGCGCTGTTCACAGCATCCGCTGTTGCAGTTGTGACCTTTGAAAAAATCACTATCTGCCCTGCAGAGTGAGGAATGTAACAATGTTGTAAAACCGAGTTTACGCAATGGTAGCTTAGATTATTCAGAGATTTAGCATAATACTTTTTAAATATCCTTTTAAAAAAAAAAACAGTGCAGAAATTATTTATGGAAAAGATATTACAAAATAGACATGGGCATTAATAAAATAAAACAGTTTAAAAGTCAAAAATATTTACGTAGAGTATTTGGTTCAGTGCGGAGTAAGTCCAGTCTTATATGGCAAAGTCACTGGCCCTCTAAAACATGACTCTCATTATCCTTTGTAGTTTTGATGTAAAAAAAAAAAAAAAAAGGGCCCAGCTTTTACTTGACTCTCTAAATCAGGGGTAGGCAACCTCGGCCCTCCAGCTGTGGTGAAACTACAAGTCCCATGAGACATTGCAAGACTCTAACAATCACAGGCATTACTCCTAGAGGCAGAGGCATGATGGGATTTGTAGTTTCACCACAGCTCGAGTGCCACGGTTGCCTACCCCTGCTCTAAATGGTGTCTCTGGGTTAACTCCCACCCAGTTAAAAGGTCTGAGGGGTCTATTGGAGGGGTGCTGGAACCTTTTATAATGCTACAGTGGGCACTCCCTTGCCGTCTACCCTGGCTACATATTTATTTCCATATGACAAATTTTCACAATCCAAAGCCCAACATATTATATAGCAAAATTTAATTAGGATTTGGTATATACCAAATATTATATAGATCTTATTTCTTTTAGGAAGACCAGTGTCTTATCCCATCTGAACCATGAGATTTATATTTGTGCTTGGTAAATGATTGGTATCTTCTTATACATTAGTGTAGCCTTTTTTGTAAAGGTACAGTAACTCTATTACCTTTAGAAGTCATGGAATATGACTTAGAGCTGTATAAAAAATTCAGTTTTAGGATCACATATGTGTATTGCTGCTTTCCAGATTTTTTATGACAGGGCCATTTATGACAGAGCCTCATTAGCAGTCCTTTGAAGACCCTGCTATGTAAGTTTGGGGAGAGGATATGGAGATTTTTCAATATGCAATTTAGGTGTTGGGAATGTGTGCCTGGGGGAGGGATACAGGGGAAAGAACAATCTGAATACACCGGTTGCGATCTCATTCAGTAAGGACCAGCAAGAG
This sequence comes from Lithobates clamitans, assembly GCA_037952925.1. NCBI lineage: Eukaryota > Metazoa > Chordata > Amphibia > Anura > Ranidae > Lithobates > Lithobates clamitans. The sequence goes on along the minus strand of JBBGZY010001250.1, from coordinate 3,089,019 downwards.
GCAGAGTTGCACAGTGGTAAAGTGAAAGTAGAATGTGTGCATTATATAATAATGTTTCAAATTGCTTATAATTGCCATAAAAATGGCCAGCATTATGGAGAAAAAAACTTTGCAGTCTTCTGTACACTATATCTGCTTCAATACTCCATCTTCAGTGTACCATTCACTACAGGGGGATTAACACATATTATTTATAGCACTATCAGCTCCAATAGCACAGAGATATTTATTCAAGCCACATACAGTATGTATAGCCTTGATGTTATAGCTCACTGCAATTTTCTTATTTACGGCTTTAATTGGTATTGTAGGATGATCTGAAGCTGGCTTTGAAGCAGGGTAGTGACATCCTGGAGCAGATCAAGCAACCTGTTAAAGAAAACCCAGAATACAAGATGAATCAAGACCAAACGGACAACCAGACAACTGTAGAGAGGTGAGAACAGTGGAGTACACCAGGGATTTCCGTGGTAAGGGGAAAACGTCAAGTCAAGATTTAATGATTTATTGTTGCTGCCTCTTTATATTGCCACGTAAAAGGTAATTCAGGATCAATATACTGTATCTGGAAATATGCCTAATGTACATGAGTGGGGTTCTATCAGAGACTATATTACAAGAGAACCAAGTGTAATGGTTTAATTTTTGGAACTTTAACAAATGTCTTATATGTTTTACCTTCCTAGATGTATATATATTAGTGAAATTGTTCATTTTTTCTGTACGATTATAGTTTTCCACTACTTTTTCTCAGGGTTACAATTTTTTTTTATTAAAAATGCAGGTGAGAAACAACGTTGCTTTTTTCTCACATCTTTTAAAAAGCGTTGGCTGTTTTAATTTTTAAAAATGTTGTAGTTTGTCTGATTTCTTATAGTTGCACCTCAGCCTCTGTCCTATTTAGAGCAGTGCTTCACAATCTGTGCAGGGGTTTGAAAAGCACCGTTCAATATTATGGTGTCCAAGTCCATACGGGCTCATGGCTACCATAATACACTATGTAGGACAAGCCACAGATTATACAATCTTATTTCACCATGGTGGAAGGAAAGAAAATTGCTTGATTCCCCAATCAACACAGTCAGGGTAGATGGAGAATCTCTCCTGCAGCACTATTGTATTATGCCGGCAGGGAGACTTCCATGCCAACAGAACACAATGATTACTGTTAGTAGCTATAGCCACTGGCAGTGATCTCATGCACAATATCCAACAGATAAATTGTACTGAAGTCGATCGATTGACTTCAGTACAACCAGACTGCCCATAGATGGATCGAATATTGGCTGGTCCCTGCTCAACCCGCTGATATTCAATCCATCTATGGCCAACTTTAATTCCTGGTGCATGTACAGATCACAGAAAACCATTCTGAGCATTAGTCACTGGTGTTACATAATTAAAATTTGCTGCTGTGTGAGAGGGATAGGAGCAAGATCAGCAGAGTGTACGTGAAGGTACACTTCTCTTAAAAAAAATAAAAATACTAGTGAACATTTCAAATATTTTTTGTCTAATTCTTTCAGTGTGGGGCATTTGTGTTTCTGATTTTTACTATTATGCCGCGTACACATGATCGGAATTTCCGTCAGAAAAAACTTGGATGGTTTTTCTGACAGAATTCCGCTCAAGCTTGCCTTGCATACACACGGTCACACAAAAGTTCTCTGAACTTTCGACCGTCAAGAACGCGGTGACGTACAACACTATGACGAGCCGATAAAATGAAGATCAATGCTTCCGAGCATGCGCCGAAAAGTTTCCGAGGATGCGTGAATTTTTGCGTGTCCGAATTGCATACAGACGAACGCATTTTCGGATAGGAACTTTTCCCGACCGAAAAATAGAGAAGAGAATAAAGAAGTTTAGCAGTCTGCGTTATGGCTTGTAAGTGCAGCTCTCTATAGCATGGAACTGTCTCTAATGCCGCGTACACACGACCGAACTTTACGGCATACTTGGTCCTGTGGACCGGAGTCCGTCGGACAATTCGAACGTGTGTGGGCTCCAGTTGACTTTTTTACCCCAAAAGTTCGACGGACCTAGAAATGAAACATGTTTCAAATCTTTTCGACAGACTCGAGTCTGGTCGAAAAGTCCGCTCGTCTGTATGCTATTCCGATGGACAAAAACCAACGCTAGGGCGGCTATTGGCTACTGGCTATGAACTTCCTCGTTTTAGTCCGGTCGTACGTCATCACGTACGAATCCGTCAGACTTTGGTTGATTGTTGTGTAGGCAAGTCCGTTCATTCGGAAAGTCTGTCAAAGTCCGCACGACAAAGTCTGTCATAAAGTCCGATCGTGTGTATGCGGCATTAGAGCGTGGAAAAAAAAGTATTTGATCCCCTGCTAATTTTGTACGTTTGCCCACTGACAAAGAAATGATCGGTCTATAATTTTAATGGTAGGTTTATTTTAACAGTGACAGACAGAATAACAACAAAAATATCCAGAAAAACGCATTTCAAAAAGGCTATAAATTGATTTACATTTTAATGAGTGAAATAAGTATTTGAACCCTTTGCAAAACATGACTTGGTACTTGGTGACAAAACCCTTGTTGGCATTCAGAGGTCAAACGTTTCTTGTAGTTGGCCACCAGGTTTGCACACATCTCAAGAGGGATTTTTTCCCATTCCTCTTTGCAGATCCTCTCCAAGTCATTAAGGTTTCGAGGCTGACATTTGGTAATTTGACCATCAGCTCCCTCCACATATTTTCTATGGGATTAAGGTCTGTAGACTGGCTAGGCCACTCCAGGACCTTAATGTGCTTCTTCTTGAGCCACTCCTTTGCTGCCTTGGCCGTGTGTTTTGAGTCATTGTCATGCTGGAATATCCATCCACGACCCATTTTCAGTGCCCTGGCTGAGGGAAGGAGGTTCTCACCCAAGATTTGACAGTACATGGCCCCGTCTATTGTCTTTTTGATGTGGTGAAGGTGTCCTGTTCCCTTAGCAGAAAAACACCCCCAAAGCATAATGTTTCCACCACCATGTTTGACAGTGGGGATGGTGTTCTTGGGGTCATAGGCAGCATTCCTCCTCCTCCAAACACGGCGAGTTGAGTTGATGCCAAAGAGCTTGATTTAGGTCTCTACTGACCACAACACTTTCACCCAGTTCTCCTCTGAATCATTCAGATGTACATCTATAGTTTGCTAATGAACATGTGCTTTCTTGAGCAGGGGAACCTTGCGGCTGCTCCAGGGTTTCAGTCCTTAACAGCGTAGTGTGTTACCAATTGTTTTCTTGGTAACTATGGTCCCAGCTGCCTTGAGATCATTGACAAGATTCTCCCGTGTACTTCAGGGCTGATTCCTCACCGTTCTCATAATCATTAAAACTCCACTAGGTGAGATCTTGTATGGAGCCCCAGACCAAGGGACATTGACAGTTATTTTGTGTTTCTTCCATTTGCGAATAATCGCACCAACTGTTGTCACCCTCTCACCAAGCTGCTTGGCGATGGTCTTGTAGCCCATTTCAGCCATGTGTAGGTTTACAATCTTGTCCCTGACTACCTTGGACAGTCCTTTGCTTTTGGTCATGGTGGAGAGATTGGAATCTGATTGCTACTGTGGACAGATTAGAAGCACTTTTAAGAGAGTGCTTCTAATCTCAGCTCGTTACCTGTATAGAAGACACCCGGGAGCCAGAAATCTTGCTGATTGGTAGGGAATCAAATAAGTTTCACTCATTAAAGTGCAAATCAATTTATCACTTTTTTGAAATGCGTTTTTCTGGATATTTTTGTTGTTATTCTGTCTCTCACTGTTAAAATAAACATACCATTAAAATTATAGACTGATCATTTATTTGTCAGTTTGCAAATGTAAAAAATCAGCGGGGGATCAAATACTTTTTTCCCTCACTGTACCATGTAGCATTTTCTAGAAACATGGCAGGTTTTTCTGAAATGTTGTAGTTTTTTTCATGTGTAGTTTTACCTTAAGAGCCGCTTGGTAGATTGGGTTCTTTGTACTTCTTCCTTGACTCTGAGAACAACCTCAGCCCCACTGACACACCAGGTTAAAGTAAATGGATACTGCACTGCTACTGGGAGCACAAATATAGATACCCTGCACACAACTCAGGTTCAGTATCAAAAGGCAAACATCTGACTGTTTAGCGGTAAATCAACTCAACATATTGTCATGGGTTGCCATAAATAGCAGTATGCACATAAATGAGTAATTAAAGGTTTCAGGTAGGATTGCACCGATACCGAGCATTTGCACGAGTTCTTGTACTTAAGCAAATGCTCCGATGCCTAATCTGATACCTGGGTAGCCTCAGAGATGATCAGTGCTGGGGTGGGGGGGGAGTTAAAAGGACTGATCTTCCTGTCTGGCTTTCAATAAAGCAGCTGACAGCCACTTCTCCTCCTCTCCCTCCTGCGGCTTTCAGCTGCTTTATTGAAAGCCACACAGGGAGATTGGTTGTAACTGCCCCCACCACCACTGCAATCACCCCCGACTGTCCCCTCTATCCTCCTCCGGCTCCCTGGGTCCTCAGGGTCCTCCTCTGATCCCCGTTCGTGTCCTCCTCCAGTCCAAGTCCGCGTTCTCCTCTGGGTCCCCCTCCGTGTCCTCCTCTGGGTCCCCATCCGTGCAGAGGAAGGTGCCAAGATATATATGTAATCACTGACTGTTCATTCATAACTGAGAAGTTATGATTGCACAGGAGCCTCTGTCTCCAGTCCATTCATCTTTAGTGCGGCTGAGGCTGCAGAGAAAGGGACTTAGGAATCTCTGTCCTCCAATAAAGCAGCTGACAGCTGCTTCTCCTCCTCTCCCTCCTGCAGCTTTCAGCTGCTTTATTGAAAGCCACACAGGGAGATTGGTTGTAACTGCCCCCACCGCCACTGCAATCACCCCCTACTGTCCCCTCTATCCTCCTCCGGCTCCCCATCTGTGTCCTCCTCTGGATCCTCATCCGTGTCCTCCTCTGTGTCCCCATCCCTGTCCTCCTCTGGGTCCCTGTCCCTGTCCTCCTCTGGGTCCCCCTCCTTGTCCTCCTCTGGGTCCCCCTCCTTGTCCTCCTCTGGGTCCCCCTCCCTGTCCTCCTTTGGGTCCCCCTCCCTGTACTCCTCTGGGTCCCCCTCCCTGTACTCCTCTGGGTCCCCCTCCCTGTCCTCCTCTGGGTCCCCCTCCCTGTCCTCCTCTGGGTCCCCCTCCCTGTCCTCCTCTGGGTCCCCCTCCCTGTCCTCCTCTGGGTCCTCCTCCCTGTCCTCCTCTGGGTCCCTATCCCTGTCCTCCTCTGGGACCCCTCCTGTGTCCTCCTCCAGTTCCCCTTGCCTGTCCTCCCCCATCCCAGATCTGTCAGGATGGAGAGCGGAGGAAGGTGCCAAGATATATATGTGATCACTGACTGTCCATTCATAACTGAGCATCATAAACTGTGTTTATGATGTCTCAGTTTATGAATGTACAGGAGCCTCTGTCTCCTGTCCATTCATCTTTAGTGCGGCTGAGGCTGCAGAGAAAGGGACTTGGGAATCTCTTTCCCTGTCTCAAAAGGGAGATGTCAGGGGTCTGTTTAGACCGCTGATATCTCACTAAAGCCCCCCCCCAACAGGGCTGATAAAAAAAAATAATAATAATAAATAAAAAATTGTAATGAATAATTTAAAAGTTAAATTGAAAAAAAAAACACTGACACTGTCTACCCCTCCCCAAAAGAGAAAGCATTGTAAAAAAAAAAAAAAAAATAACAAAAAAAATTGTAAATCTAAAAAACTACTGACACAGTCCATGCCTCATCAGTGCCACCTATCAGTGCCCATCTGTGCTGCATAATAGTGCCACTGTCATATGACATTAAAAAAAGTATCGGTAATCAGGATCGGCGAGTACTTGAAAAAAAAGTATCTGCGCTAATCACTGGAAGTGAGGCATTTCCAGATCCCTGCAGCCGCGCATCGGGAAATGTCTCACTGCCTTTGATTAGCGCAGCGCAGTGCCGACTTCCTGGTGGGCTGTGCGAACACGCCGGAGCTCATCCTTAGTTCATAGTAAAGCTTCTTTCCCGAACTTAATTTCCCATGATTCAATGCTGCCAACCATCAAGCCTCTTGAGCTCTTTCTGCTTGTCAGCTCCCCCTGGTGGATGGAGGAGAGGTGATTTTAATCAGCTGAAGTCCATTGGGAGACAGAGAAGGTACTGCAGCACAGTGTCCTTAATTGCTTTCTGTCTCTAGGCAAGCACCAGGCTACACATGAAGAAAAAAATATTTTGTAGTCTTGCATGTCCAGGTTCATGTTTTTTTTAAAAAGCAAGTTGTGAGTAGGTGTACAGATCCCAGATATGGGTAGATGCGTGACTCCAGAGAGACAAACCAGTTCTCAATTTCCTTGTTCACAGTATTGAAAACCTAATGCCTGTGCCTGTGTAATATGAAGTCAATTAATCACTTTTATTTTCTTGCAGGCTCATCATACAACTTAATGAAACAGAAACGGCTTTTGATGAATTTTGGTCTAAACACCAACTAAAGCTTGAACAGTGTCTGCAACTTCGGCATTTTGAGCTGAAATTTCGAGAGGTGTGTTTTTTCATTTTTATTTTTCAACACTTTTATAGTGAACAGAATTTAGGTTCGTTTTTTTAAATGTGCTTGAGACTTTGCATTCTTAATTCCAAAACCCTGTGATAAGGGCCTATCTTTGAAAAAAAACATAGGTGTTCCAGCTTTCTTATTTAAAAGTAATTTTGTTATTTATAAAACATTTAAAAAATGATAATATAATATATTTATTGCTTGGGATCACAACACTTGTGCCTATTTGTTATGCAATTAAGAGGATTAAATAATATAGAGAGTTTGCCACTAAAATGTAGGCAGCCGTTAAAAAGTGTTCACCTGTATTTTAATTTTGCTAATACAAATGGTTAATACTTTACAAAATTTTACTGCAAGAACAAGGCTAATTATATTGGCTAGTCATTAATTCCTAATTTAATCTGAAAAAATAAAGTCTTAAATATTGGTTGCATTATGCATTTTTTTACCACAAATGAACTAATAATTTTTGGAACAGTAAATGGCATAGCATGTATGTTTGAAACACATATTTTTCCATTTAGATTAAGGCTGCTCTGGATAGTATCTCTGAGAGGGCAACAACATACAGAGATGTGGGGAACAGCTGCTCACATGTAGAACACATCCTGAAGGATCTCTGCAGTTTTGAGGAAAAGTCCCAGGTGAGGATGGTCTCTCATTTTGGTTTGGGCTTGCTATATTTAGTTCTACATGATATTATAGAGCATTTGTTTAATGCTATCCACTGGAAAAAACTCCAATCCACATGGACCTATTTTTAAACACGAAATATTTCATATTATATTTCCTTCTGAAAACCAGTGTGCTTTTGTCTAGGAAGAGATACAGTCTGCACAAGCCTTAGCAAGAGAAGGTGACCATCTCATTCTAAGCAATCACTATGCAGTGGACTCTATCCTTCCAAAATGCAATGAGCTTCATCACTTGTGTGGTAGCATCAGCAGTCACATCCAGCAGAGAAGGGCATATCTTTACAAGTCTTTAGAACTACATCGACGCCTAGAGAAGGTTAGTGACAATCTATTGTTCTACATGTTCCTTTACTAGAAGTGCACGTTAGTGTAAATGGTGATTATCTTGTGCGTGTCTGTTTCAAGGCCTTTCAACTTTTTCTTCTGTGTCTTAATGTTCTACAAGTTTGTATTGCTAGAACACACAACTGAACAGCAAGTCTATCTGCATGTAGATAAAAATGTGGCAAATTACGGTACTTATTTTAAATAAAATCTGTCTGTTGTTATTACATACCTTATTTAGACCCACTGATGTCATCACTGAGCCTCTGTGCTTCGCTACACAACGCAGGCCGATCATGGTGGCAGAGGCCAGAAGGTTGGCTTCCTGAAAACATCACTGCACCCTGCTCAGTACTCCTCAGGGCCAGATCTAGCATGTCTGATGTGGGGGTGCAGTAAAAAGTGTCGGGGGGGGGGCAGAAGATGCGAGTTCAGCAGGGCAGTGTATAGGATGCAGTAGGGCAGTGTACAGAGGATCAGCAGTGCAGAGGATAGGGTCAGCAGGTTGTAGGGCAGCGTACAGAGGGCATTAATTTGTAGGGCAGTGTACAGTGGATTATCACGGCAGTGTACTGGGGCTGAAGGCAAGGAAGTCTGCAGGGCAGTGTACAGGAAGACAAAAGGGCAGAGTATGAAAGGTCAGCAGGGGAGTGTACAAGAGTCAGTAGGGCAGCGTACAGGGGGTCAGTAGACTAGAGGACTAGGGTCAACAGGGCAGTTGACAAGGATCAGCTGGGTGTAGAGCAGGAGTTATCAGGGCAGAAGATAGGGGTAAGTTGGGCAATGTGCAGGAGTCAGCAGGGCAGAGGACAGTTGTCACAAGGGCAGAGGATAAGGATCTGCAGGGCAATGTACAGGGGTCAGTATGGCAAAGAAGAGGAGTCCCAAGGGCAGAGAAAAAGGGGTCAGCAGGGCATTGGACAGGGGTCAGCAGGGCAGTGGACAGGGGTCAGCAGGGCAAAGCATGGGGTCAGATGAAGAATGGGTCAGCAAGATGGAGGACAAGGTCAGCAGTGCAGAGGACAAGGGTCAGCGGGGCAGGTTACAGGGGTTCAAATCAACACTCCCAGCACCCCCCTAAATCCGGCCATGGTACTCATCAAGTGCGCTCTGATGCAATTAGTAGTCTGGTTCTTGGGAGGCGTTATGAATATCAACATGCCTTGAAGAGTATATGATAGTCTGGCAAAGTGTGGGCATAGTTAACACCCACATGTGATGCTACGTTTCCATGACTGCAAAAAGTGGGGAGGAAAGAGCTACATGATGCTGGGCATCCTTTAGCCAGGAAAGGAGTTGATCTCTTTCTGTCTTGCTGCAGCTTCTAATGCACACTGTGAGAAGCTCACAGTGTGTAGTAAAATCAGAGTAATGTAAGGCTGCGATTCAGATTTAGGAATGCTTAAAACCCATTTATTTGAACAGAACATATGCACTGGGCTTATGAAACCTTGTCAGGTTGATGTTATCTACACAATTAGGATAGCAGTTTGGCTCACCAGTGTGTTTTTGCTATATACTGCAGATGCAGCATAATAATAATAATAATAATAATAATACAGCAAGTACTTAGGAAGGTATAAAGCAGGGGTCTCCAAAATTTTCAAAGGGCCAGTTTACTGTCCTTTAGACTTTAGGGGGCTGTATTGTAGCCAGTGTTGGTAAACAATGTCACGTACCCAGCATCAGTGAGAATAAACATTGTCGGGGTTGGTGGTCGGTTACATAGCACCTATGGTCAGTAGGAGGAGCAAATGGTGCCCCATTATTGGTATTCTTGGGGGGAATAGTGCCCCATCATTAGTATTTCTAAGAGGAATAGTGCCCCATCATTGGTATTCCCTGGGAGGAATAGTGCCCCATCATTGGTATTCCTGGAAGGAATAGTGCCCCATCATTGGTATTCCTGGGAGGAATAGTGCCCTGTCATTGGTATCCCTGGGAGGAATAGTGCCCCATCATTGGTATACCCGGTAGGAATAGTGTCCCATCATTGGTATACCCGGGAGGAATAGTGCCCCATCATTGGTATTCCCGGGGGGAAAAGTGCTCCATCATTGGTATTCCCTGGAAGAATAATGCCCCACATTGGTATTTCTGGGAGGAATAGTGCCCCATCATTAGTATTCCTGGGGAGAATAGTGCCCCATCATTGGCAATCTTGAGAGGAATAATGCCCCATCATTGGTATTCCTGAGAGGAATAGTGCCCCACATTGGTATTTCTGGGGGGAATAGTGCCCCATCATTAGTATTCCTGGGGAGAATAGTGCCCCATCATTGGCAATCTTGAGAGGAATAATGCCCCATCATTGGTATTCCTGAAGGAATAGTGCCCCATCATTGTTATTCCTGGGAGGAATAATGCCCCATCATTGGTATTCCTGGGGGAATAGTGCCCCATCATTGGAATTCTGGGGGGGGATAGTGCCCCATCATTGGTATTCCTGGAAGGAATAGAACCCAATCATTGTTTTTTCTGGGAGGAATAGTGCCCCAACATTGGTATTCCTGGGGGGGGGGATAGTGCCCCATCATTGGTATTCCTGGGGGGGGGGGGAATAGTGCCCTGCTATTGGTGTTAGTGGTAGGAACAGTGCCTCATATCAGTGGGAGGAATAGTGCCCCAAGGACCAGATACTGTAAAGGCAAAGGGCTGCAGTTTGGAGACCACTGGTATAAAGGAATATCCTGTGTTATTTCTAACCATCGGCCTTTCTTTCTCTTAGACAATGGAATGGTGTGATGAAGGTATTTACCTATTGGCTTCTCAACCAGTGGATAAGTTCCAGTCCCAGGAAGGGGCAGAATCAGCACTGCAAGAGATAGAACGGTTCCTTGAAAGTTGCACTGAAAACATCATAAAGGACTTGCCTACAGTTTTGACACAGTATGAAGCAATTCTCACAGCGGAGTTAAAGGTAGATAGCAAAAAATTATGGATTTTAGCAGTTTCTGTTTGTTGCTCCCGAAATTCAGGATCAGTAATTGAATTTTGCACCACAGGAGCATGTCAATAAAGTGTTCCAGAAGCAGCAAAGTACACAAGAAATGTTTGAGAAGCGGAAAGGAAGCCTTAGAAAACTAGCTGCTAAACAGACTCGGCCTGTGCAGCCTGTAGCGCCTAGACCAGAAGCCTTTGTCAAGTCCCCCAATTCCTCTCCAGGTAAAGAAACAGCAATTTCATTAAACATTTCAGTATACTTACTGATACATCAAGGGTCATTTTTGGTATTGTGAATATATAAATTGCACCAGTGTATTTGTTTTTTTTCTTTGAAAGTTTTTTCGTATTTAGAGCAACAGGGTTTACCTGATTCAGAGCATGAATAAGGAAGAGTCCCCAACACCAGTCATTTATAAGACCACAGTTAAAATGGGAGCCAGAGGGCCTACTCTTGAGGCTCTTTCTTGAAGATATATCAGAAACCCTATGGACACATGGATTTTGCAATTGCCATGTTACTGTGGGATTATGGGTCAAGGAATCCACATTGCCCGCCATCATACCCTTCACTCTCCTCCCCTGCACATACCACCCTCCGTCTTACCTTCCACACTCCTCTTCTGCACATACTGAATGCTTCACCATGGTTTTTATATCTCCGACCTTTCCTGTTCAGGAAGGGCACACTTTTGTAAGATAGCCTACTTTGCACTAACCTTTATTGGTAATATGTAGATACCACAATTGTAGATATCACAATTCCCTTAACAACAGTATTTTGTGTTAACATCCAGTCCTCCAAAGGGCTTCAGAGCTCAGAAGTAATCCTGAAAATGTTCTTCAAAGAAGGATTAACTACCGGAGAGCAAAGGTAAGCAACATTTTAAAACTTATACCCCTTTTTCATTGAAACTTTTTGTTTCAACGATGTATGAACACATTGCAAACAGCTAAACATTACATTTTCAGCATGTCAAGGTTTCATTTTTTTTGTAGAGTGAGGTGGATGGTCCAGTCAGGAGTTGTTCAGTGATGGAAGATGAAGAAAATCTGGCTGTGTTAAGAAGGTACATTATATGGCATGTTCTAGTATGATGAAAATGATATGGATTGATAGCAATTACTCATCGAGGATAAACCTATTTGAGTTTTCATTGGATCGTTAGCGCTCTGGCCTAGCCATATTATTCTGATTGTAACTGTAGTGATGATGCATTCAAGCATTTGAGAATATTGATTTCTATAAAATAGTTTCTCCATCTGCAACTAAAAAAGAAGCCTTATGTTAAAAGCTGTTGAGAATGTGTGTCTTGTCTTTGTTTCTTAATTGTTTGCACTACATCGACAATAGAATTTTAGTTAAATTACAAGTGCGCTCAGACTTTGTACACAATATTTTGATGGTATATTGCAAAGGGTGAAAGAGGAAAACGCCTCAGAGTTGGCAGGGGCTGATGGGCAGCTGACTTGGGAGAGGAGGACCGCGGCAGTATGACATCTGTAGGTAGGGAAGCACTCTTAAGTAAGCACAGGCACTTATCAGGGTTCAGGTTTTATGCACGCCATGACTTGCGCATATACTGAGGTAGAATGGGGAAAACCCTACCAAAGTCTTTGTCATCTGATATATTTATTCTTCTCAATCACAAATATCTCTCACCCTCTAAAGCTAGGAGGGGGACATCACTACTAAAAGTCTGCAAACCTGTAGCTTCCTATGTTACATCTTGCATGCAGCTTGCTAATTGGTCTCTAAATGAGCACCACCGCACTGCTGCGGTCCTACCTGTGGTCCATGGGCGTCCGCAGAACTTTTTTCGGGGGGGGGGCATCATTTCTGGGTCATCCATGCACCGCCCCCTTTTGACAATGTCATTATCACATTATCATGGTCAGAGGCTGCAGACGTAGTACAGTCTCTAGGATAAGTAATGGATAATGGCCAACAGGCCCTCTTACTAGACCCAGAGAAACTACAGCAGTGATCCCTCCGGTTGGACGATCGCTCACCCTGGGTTCCCCGAGGGCAACTCTGGTCAGTAGTGTAGCATTTCTGTACCCTGGTAGTGGCTCAGTCTTTCTCTCTCTGGTGGTGCTGGGCAGGGTGTCTCTCTCTGGTGGCGCTGGGCAGCGTGGCTCTCTCTCTGGTGGTGCTGCGTGGCTCTCTCTCTGGCTTCTGCCCAGCACACTCGTCATTCTTTGTCCTGTAGCACTCTTTCCCTCAGCTTTTTTCCAGGCTGCAGTCTCTCAATCGCTCTCTTGATAGAGCTGTAACCTCCTCCCTGTGGAAAATGGGGCCGCCAATATTTTGGACTATATGTCCCATGATGCTCTCCTCTCCTAGTCTCCTTTGATTGGCCCTCAGTTATGGCCAATAGGGAAGGAACGGAGCAGGCAGAAAGCTGGGCGGGGAACTGGTGAGAGCCGCCGTCTCTGCTGCCTGACAGGAGAAAGGGGGGGCGAGCGGGGGATACCTCTGACAGCCCGCAGCTCGCCTTTCTCCTGTCACAGCACTGCTGGACTGAGCAGGGAACAGAGCCAAAGTCACACTACACTGATGGGGGGCTTGCCAGCACCTTAATGGTGTCACCCCACTGGTGGGTGGCACCCGGGTGCAGGCTGCTCGCACCCCGATAGCGACAGAACTGTGCTGAATTTAAGATTCGATCCCTGATTCCAGGGGGGGGGGGCATTTGACCCCCCTTGCCCCTACCTGCGGACGCCCATGCTGTATTCTACCTCCCTTTCAGCTCTCAGTACCTGACAAATGTTAGTGTAGTAGCACTGCACTGGCACTCCCAATCTCAGCCATGTTGGAGATTAGAGGACATTAATGAAGATTAAGCATTTAGGTGAATACGTATGAATCCATATTTTTACTGGATGTTTTGTATATACTGTATGTTTAGTGTTCCACGTTAAAGATGAAAGTTTAAGAGTACAAAGACACGAACTCTCATATTTTGTACCTAGAATTTAACTTTTTTCTTGAATGTATCATAATAATTCTTTGTGAACATCCTTGGTCTAGATGCTGATCTGGTTATTTTGTTTCCAGGCATGTCATGAATGAACTCATTGAGACAGAAAGAGTTTACGTTGAAGAACTTCTCTCTGTTCTTGAGGTATAAAGCAAAAAACTGTTTGCAACTTAACAAAATTAATAAAACTAAAGTAGAACCGTGTTCTAAAACTTCAAATTGGATTTAGGCTGCAAATATCAATCTGCTGTATTTTTTTTCTCTATACCCCCCTGTAACATACTATAAATACCTATTGATTTGGCTGGGAGATATTTTGAATAGCCACTTTCTTGGAGAGTGTAACAACACTCTGCCTGCCCTATTGAAACTACAGAAGTGTTGTCAACTCTGCAGCCATTGCAGCAGTAAGGATGCAAGAGTTGTGTGGCTAGCAGATTAGTTACTGCTGTTTTTGTACTTTCATACTGTCAGTCTTCGGACAGCCACGCCAAGCTTCAACCTCATATATGCTCTAATAGAAGCTTGGCAAACAGGATATTGTAGATTTTGCAGAAGCTTAGATATCTTCGGGAAATGATATGCAATAACTGCTGGATCCTTCCCATCTTCTATGATATCCTGGTGTATGCTATACAGGCTGGCTTTAAAACAAGAAAGAGCCATTGCTGTAAGATTCTATTGTCTTATTATTAGGCTCCTATTTTTTCAGTCATGGTCTTCTCTTTAGGTTTATTTTGTCCCAAACACCATCACATAAAACTAACTATGTGTCACATGGATAAATATTTCATTATCTACAAAACAAAATTTCTGAAACAATTTGCTTGAAGTACATTATTAACGAATAGTGTGTTTTTTTTTTTCTTAAGGGTTATGCTTCTGAAATGGAGAGTCCCTTAGTAATGCACCTGCTTTCTCCAATGCTTCACAATAAGAAGGATGTATTGTTTGGCAATATGGAAGAGATCTACCACTTTCATAACAGGTCAGCCTTTTATTTTACACTTTCTAAATGTTACCCTAACCTTGCATTGTGAAAGCTAATATATTGTAAGTAGCAATCAGAAATACATCACAAGCATGTTGTACATTCTCTGCATCTTTGTTCAAGGGGAAGTATAATGACTCCAGAGGTTTGCTAAATAAAATACATCAGCTACTAGTTAATAATTGTGTCAGGGCCAGGACTTGAACCTGGGACCTCTGCTGAGCCTGGCAATGACTCTTCTCGCTGAGCTACCTGAGATGCCGGACAGTGCCCTGTCTGATCCGTTGGACAACCCTGCCTTTTGCCTTGACTTTTGCTGAACCTTGAACTCTTTGCGCCTCTCATGAACTTCCTGATTTAAGCCATGTTTCAGCACTTCCTGTTTGCCATAATATTGTACTCTCTTCAGCCAGTATCTCACGTTCTTTCCTGCTGCCATATCTTTATTACTACTCATTACTGACCCTTGACTTGTTCCTCAACTACGCTTCCGCTTGATCCCAAGCTGCAACTACTTTTTACTGACCCTTAGCTTGTTTACTGATGACTACGCTTCTGTTTGATCCTTACCTGCTGTATCTGCTACTGGACCCTGGCTTGCTCACCTCCTGGTGGGGTGATCCTGAGGACTGCGACCTGGTACTAACATGCAGCTAAACCCATCTCCACCATCAGGAGCTCTGGTGAACACCGGTTAGTACTTAGACTCCGCACCTCAGGTGAGCCTGCAATATTTGCCAGGGTGACCTGCTTGTATACTAGTCCTGCTGGTCGGTGGGAGTCTCTACTGCTATAGCTACTGGTTTTGAAGCCTGACGTCTGATCGTGATAAACTGTATGTGGAATATGGTAATGTTTGAAAAACTATTTTCCTATGTATAGTTTAAAATTATATATGTACATAAGAGGACCCATATTTGCTGGTTACATATGCAGGTATTCTTCATGCTTTATGGTTTGTTGAGCCTCCTCAAAATGTTAAGTCACTGAAGTGTCCACCTCATTTAATACAATACACTCCCTGTGTGGCAGATATTTCAACAGTTTACAGACAAAATAGGTGTACTGAGCCACTGAGAGCTCCTGAAGTTTGCTAGAGTACAAATCTCTATAGTTAATACAATACAAAAATTAAGGAAGAGAAAGCATGTTAAAATGTAAAGTGCTACTACTAGCAATTATTTTAAACATAAATATTAACCCAAAATTTGGGTCATTGTTTTGCACTTCAAATACATGTGAACTATGCATATTTTCCACTATAAAAGTTTTGAAAAACATTGCATTTTAACATTTTCTGATTTTCAGAAAAGATTTTTTCAGAAATTATTCAGATTTTTTCAGACGTGTTCAGAAATGATTTTGTTTCCTAAATAAATACCAGATTTCAACCATTATTATTTTGACCATTTACTCATTTATAGCAAAAGAAGGATGTATGAACCTTTAATGTTAATCCAGTACTGAGTTTAAATTTTCTTGTTAGGATATTTTTGAAAGAATTGGAAAACTACATTGACTATCCGGAGCTAGTAGGAAGATGTTTTCTGGAAAGGGTAAGCATTTAACTTGGATAGACTCACAACTTTAATATGGACACTTGCAAATCACAATTTATTCACAAATAAATATTCGTGACCCAGGAATAAACTATTCTACATTCAAAGCAAAGTGAACACTTTCATTTCCTCAAAGAAAAAAGGAAGAAAATTAGGTTGTTTGTTTAAAATGGCTGTGATGAAAGCTGTGTGAGGACTGCCATTATTGGCCTCCTTCTAAAAATGCCAGATGCCTAACTGTGTCTAACTTTGGTACTTTTGAGCCACATACCCAGAAAAAAGTATGCTGTAAATGAGCAAGAAAAACTGTCAGGACTACTTATCTCTATATAGTTTTTCCAGGTTAGAAACCAGACAACATTGAAACCAAAGCTTTAGCAAGGCAGTCATGAAAAAAAATATTCTCAAAAACAGGGTTTAGCAATGGTAGACTCCATTATTCTCTCCTGATGGTTTCCTTTTAATGTACCAATTAAACAGGTGTCAGAGGAAATAACAATTGGACAGGTAGTATACGTTTTCTAATTGTTATTGCGTCTCCTAGGATGAGCAGGCTCTGGAGGTGTTTCAGCACTTTTTCCCCAGATAGTCATACCAGGAAAACTTGGTTGGGCCGAGCAGTCAGATGTATGCTACTTTATGCAAAAACAAATGTGTGAAGGCAATTGGCATGTGTATCCACTCTCAATTGTCCATAGGAAGCTTAGGGATGATATTAAATCTACATTGCTGGGTCACAGGACCACCTGGAAGTTCTGTCTAGTCATGCTGCAGTGTTGGAAGTGCTAGCCACTTCCTAGTCATGCTGCAGTGTCAAAAGCAATGGATCCTGTGCGGGTTTTACTGACCAACATGAAAATTTAAAATGTTTTATAATATTTTTCTCTAAATATGGACTGAATTGTTTGAGACACTTTACAGGCTATAATTATTTGATTTGAATGCCCTGTTGTATACATCACAGCAGCAATGCATGGAGTCTATGGTTTCTATGTCAAATCAGACTAAATTAGCATCATTCACACCATGGTGTATATACTACTTAACATTACATGTAAAATACCATATGCTTTAGTTTTACTTGAGCACAGAGAAAGGCATAATTTATTTTAAAGAATATTTCTAGTGTGATGAAAATCAACAGCTGACATTATACAGATTTTTTATGGTGAATACAAGCATGGTATTGTGTAAAGCACTAACATATTTAATTTTACCAATAATACGCCATTTTTCCCAGATGGAAGATTTCCAGATCTATGAGAAGTACTGCCAGAACAAGCCCAGGTCAGAAAGTCTGTGGCGCCAGTGCTCAGATGCAGCTTTTTTCCAGGTTACCATTAAGTACTTTAGCCTTGTAAATCAGATTTAAACTCGTGGCTCAATCTAATATAAATATTTTGTGGTTGCAGGAATGCCAGAGGAAGCTCGATCACAAGCTTAGTCTGGACTCTTATTTACTAAAGCCTGTACAGAGGATAACAAAGTACCAGCTTTTACTAAAGGTAGATGTTACTGAAGCAAACCTCACTGTGTTGTGTAATGTGCGATGGGAAGGACACCTGCAGTAACAATTTGTCATATTTGTAAGAAACAAACAATGTAACGATTTATGACTTTTATTTTTTAATTTGAGGACACAATGAAGTATTCAATTGTAACATGCAAGTTCTAAAATGAAATATTAAAAACCTTTTAAAAGTGTAATATAAAAATAACATGTCCCAATACTTTGGCTTTGCAAAGCTTACTGATTTTCCTAAGCAAAAACTCCAGCACAAGATACTTTTCTGAAAATATTCTGTCTTATACTCAGATCAGGTGACTTGTTTGTTTACAATGACAAAGGAAAAAGTGTACCAAACACTATATTACAGCAAAAATTACAATTTGATGACTGAATTGCACTAACATAATTTCTGTGATTTGGCATATATTACCAATATAAACCTTTTTTCATTCAGGAAATGCTGAAGTACAGTAAGAACTGTGAAGGAGCTGAAGATCTGCAGGAAGCTTTGGCTTCTATTCTTGGTATACTCAAGGCTGTCAATGACTCCATGCACCAGATAGCCATCACTGGTTATGAGGCAAGTGGTTACTTTTTACAATTACTGATTTGGTTAAAGAAACTTTAGAACCTTTAACTTTTCACTGCAGGTTTAAGTATTTTAAGCATAGGTATAGTTAAACAATCTAAACAAAAGGATTATTACACAGGTATACAGACTAAATATAAAAGTTCAAGCTGCTGGCAACAACACAACAGAACCAATCATGATAAACGCGAAACAAAAAAAATGTTGCCGCGCTAAACCAAGATGGTGAATATAAACAGGTGTCCATAAAGTGTGAATAACTGGTGCTGTTCTGAACAATGTAGGTGAAATTCTTGATGAACATCCAGTTACAGTGAATATAATTGATGTGTGTCTTGATCACCCAAGTGCACTTCCACCGATATTGATATAAAACGCCTCCTTACCAGAGGCCTGGACTCCAAATTATAAGAGTCAAGACAGGCATGATATAGAAGTGTAGAAGATTCAATCAGCTTCCTCTATTATATTGCAGGTGGTGGTACTGTCAAGGCTGATGGTAAAGTTTACTCCGTAGTAAGGCCCATGAAGGAAAGCTAAAACAGCCACATATTGTAAAACTGTTTGACAGTTTATTAACACCTACATAAATCCAGTATACAAGGAGCATTAATAGATCCAAGGCATCCTAGAAGTCGATTGACCAGTATACAGGGTTGGCATGCGTGGTACCTCACAGACATGGACTCCACCTGACGCGTTTTGTTAGAATTAACGTCATCTGAGGCATGCCAATGCCTAAAGCTGCTCTTTCACTTTTTTTTTGCATTCTTTTATTTAAGATTTTAAAGTATTAGAATGCATAGCAAACACATGACAAGCATTCACTACTAACATTAGTAATATATAAACAAATATTGAATACTAAAAAAATAATAATGATAGTAATATGGACAACAAAAATATGAGTAAATGCAGTGTTAAAAATATATATTACATGACATCAATTGGGGAATTGTCATCAGAAGCTTAGCAATGTACTACGCACAAATTTAATAAACTGCCAGAATTCAGTCAGTTGTGCACATGAAACAGAGCAGTAAATTAAAAACAGGGAAAAAAGCCTTCAAAAGTGACCAGATTTCAGCGTGCTGTGATAGACAGTAATTATACAGAGTCCAAGTTAGGCAATAGCAATATATTGTAGAAAGGTCCAACACAACCCAACCATGCCCAGCGGGTAGGCATGCCCGTCCAGAGCCACTTATGAGCTGTAACGGCAGTCTGTAGACTTGGAAGATGCTGCCAGCATTTGCAGCGAGGAGTGGAATATGGCCTGGCCAATCCACACTCAAAAGGGAAGGCTTCCTGAAGCGAGGTAGTCCTTGCACTGTCCCTACTCCTCCAGCTGTCTGTCCAACCAGACAGCTGTCTCCTTGTGACCACAGGAAATCATAGAGGAACCAAGTTCTTTACAACTTCCTTCTCCTTTTGCATTTTTGCTTCAGTTGAGTGCTACCTGCAGTGGCGAGTACAGACTGCACCTGCCTACAAGATTTTTTTGCCAAGTTAGATCAGGGCAATTTCGATCTTATTTCCTTTTGTTCAAGCAAAACCAACATTTTTACATTTTTGTTTTCTTTGCAGTTTCAACAAAAAAAATGAATTGAAAGTTTGATCTCTCCACCAAATTGCAACTTGTATGGCCAGCTTTAGGCTAGGACTACAATGATAAATAAATCTCCTTGCTACTGAGCGTTTTTACTGCTTGTTGGAAGTCTCTTCATGTGCAGCACACAGATTAATGTGAATCCAATGAGATAACTGTCAACAATCAGCTTAATCTCTCAGCAGCAAGGAGATTTAACCTTTTCACTGCCAACCCCATTTTTCAGTTTTTTGCGCACATGTTTAAAAAATCATTTTAGGCCTGAAGATTAGACAAAACCCCCAAACATTATATATTTTCTGAAAGCAGACACCCTAGCGAATAAAATAGTGGTAGTTTCAAATGTCAAAGGATATTACCACAAGGGTTAAGTAAAAGAACACACTAAAGTGAATTTTAGGGCACATAAACACAATACATTACCCACATTTTTGGTAAAATATAAAAGACGAGGTTGCGCCGAGTAAATAGATATTCAACATATTAAACTTTAAATTTATGTGTGCCTGTGAAATGGCAACAAACTTCAGTACCCTATATTGTCTATCGCCGACGCTTCAAAAGCCCCCTATAAGTCATTAGTTTAGTGTTACAGAGAAGGTCTGGTGCTAGAATTATTGCTCTCATTCCGGGTGTGTGCAGCAATATGTAACGTGTATTGCAATCGATGTGTTCACACGTAGGTGCCCCTGACACATGAATTGATGTTCATACGTGCATATATGTGGGGCGGCCTCAAAAAAAAAATTGGGGGGAATTTTATGTGCTTGGGTGTAACTTTATGTGCTTGGGTGTAACTTTATCTTCTTGCAAAAAAAAACATTTTTTTTACTTAACATTTTTTTTTTCATCACATAGCTGACAAAAACTCCCCTATGTTCTGATTTTTAGGAGACAGGTTCTCTTTGCTGAGACATGCAGGAGACAAGCCCTGCATGTCTCCTGTGGGCTTCCACTAAATGTTTTGCAATGCAGATTGTACTGCGATACATCCCTTCCCTGGTATGCTAACCGGGGACACTGAGGGCCTGACCTGGAAGTGACATCACAGACATCACTTTCCGAGGCACAGCAAAAAGAGGAGATGTGTGCCTGTTCTTCTGCCTCCCCCCACCAACTGGCACCCACCAAGTTGGTCCCAGCCCACAAATGGGCAAGCAGAGCTTGGAAAACATGGCAGGGCGCGGGGGCGTCAGTTCCAGGGGTGTGTGTGAGCAGCGGCCCAAATGTTTTCACCTGACAGGCAGGAGTCTGCCTGTCCATTTTACACGCAATCCTGGTCGCTACAGCCACCGGAATGTGTGTAAACCCCCCACCCCCTACAGACCTGGCAGCAAAAAGGTTGCACATAGCCTCATTATTCATTCACAGAGAGTCCTGTCTGCCACTGCAGCAGTTGGATTTGGAGATGCATTGATCACCACACTCATAGTCCATCGCCACTTCCTCTCGGTCTCTACCTGAAAGCCTATACCTAAGTTCTGTTCTAGAAATGTTAAAGATAGGCAACTCCTATCCTCATATTGATTAGTGGTTCCAAATTAATAACTACTGCAGTAGGGAACAGACACAAAAGATAAACTCTGCATCTTTCCAAAATAACTGTTCTGTTTTATTTGATGCAATGGAAGGTTTTTATACACATGATTACGTAGATTTCACATTAGTAATACAATTGTACTTTTATGGTAACACAGGCGTAACATAGGCAGGCTACTTCTAATAAGGACTCGAAAGAATGCAAACATGTAAACAATATTTTTAGGCTCCATGCACAGTCTTAAAAATCACTGCTTCTACAGGAGTTTTGCTTTCTGCCTGTAGAAGCAGCTCAATGTAATCCTATGTGTCCTTGCACATTAGGATGATTACAGGCGTATTTTGAGCTCAACGTTTAGGGACAGGAAAAAAAAACCCTTTTGGTTCGCATTTCTGATTGGAGCTTACTGGCAGAAGTATCTGAGTATCATTTCTCCTTGATCTACTTTGTCTGTTACTTTCGCTTCGTTTGTTTAAACTCTTCGCTCTTATTTCCTTCTTTTCTCTCCTCCTACTCTCTGTCCTCGATTTCATTCCCACTTCTTGCATTCTCACTTCACCCTACTTACCTACCTCCCTTACTTTGACATATTCCAGCTTAGGGGCGGGGTCCGCCGACATCACTTTTTTCCATGACATCGGCAGCCCCAGCACAGCAGCGCCCCTCGTTGCTCAGCTACCACGGCCCATCGCGCAGGCGCGGTCGGCGCCCGCTGTTGTCTCCCTCATACGCTGGTATACCAGGCACTTCAGCCTTCCCTGTTGCCCCGGTTACCGCCACATGAGGCAAGCGTGTCCTATGATTAGGACACAAGGTAACCCCCTGGGTGAAGCACTCGAAGTTCGAAGGCGAAGTTTATCTAATGCGGGGAGGAGCCGAGAGAGCCACCGAGGGACCCCAGAAGAGCAGGTTCGGGGCCACTCTGTGCAAAACAAGCTGCACAGTGGAGTTAAGTATGACATGTTTGTTATTAAAAAAAAAAAAGGGAACCTTTAGTATCACTTTAAATTTCTTTATCATCTGTGAAAGGAAATATAAAGTAGCATGTGGGGCAGGATTGACTCTTTTCTTTCCATCTTTAGTTTATTCCATCTTGGTAATTTGCAATCATATTAACTTAAAATGTTACAAATGTATGTTTTCCTTTGTAAATAATCATCCATACCCAATGTTAATTCCAGGGAAACTTGAATGATCTTGGGAAACTTTTGATGCAAGGCTCTTTCAGTGTCTGGACTGAGCATAAAAAAGGCCATTCCAAAGTAAAGGACCTGGCAAGGTTTAAACCAATGCAGAGACACTTGTTTCTGCATGAGAAGGCTGTGCTGTTCTGCAAGAAGAGGGACGAGAATGGGGAGGGCTATGAGAAGGCCCCCTCTTATAGCTTCAAACATTCCTTAAATGTAAGTCTGTTTTCTCTGCACTATTATGACCATGTAAAGCTATAACAAGTCAGATGAGCATGTTAATAGTGATGGTTAGAAAGGGTAACAACTATTTTAGTATACAACCATTTTAATAAATGCTTGTATGTCATAGGTAAATATTTTGTTAAGTAGCCCAAGTCATTGTTCCTCTAAGGTGCATGCTCAGATTATTATAGTAGCAATATTATTATCGTTTATTTTCAAAGTGCTAACGTACTAGTGGCATAGTGATTTAATTTTAAAAAGATGTGAATTAAGTGATTAGGACATGAAAGGGTTTATTTACTAAAGGCAAACATACTGTGCACTTTGCAATTGCAGTCACACTCTGAAATGGGCATTTGCTCCAGAGCTTAGTAAATGAGGGAAGCGCTGCTGACTTCCATCATCCAATCATGTGCCAGCAAAAATGCTGCTTTTTTTTCCTTTGCAGGTGATTGGTGTTCTTTGCAAAGTGAAGCTTTACCTCATTTACTAAGCTCTGGAGCAAATACCCTTGCCGAGTGCAACTGCACTTTATCATCTGTGAAAGGAAATCTAAAGTAGCAAAGCACACAGTCTATTTGCCATTACAGTAGTAGAAGAATTGAAAAAAACGCTAATGCTTTAGAACGGTAGCCTATCAGTATCGCTTAAATTAAGTTCTTTATTTTAGGTTGTCTTGAACTGTGAACTTTAAATAATGGACATGTTTATGCAAACTGAATTACAAAGAATTATTCTTCTATCTTGTTCAAGTTTGCAAATTAGAAGAAAATTGGTAGCACACCGCGATTATAATCCAATAAAACCTCCTTTTTTCTGAAAGCATGGGACATTGGACAATAGTGCAGGATAGGTTACAGTTGACAAGTTTCACACGTAGGAGTGCTTAATCATAACGTCATGATTAAGCATTTAAGCATTGCTACGTGTGAAACATGTCAACTGTAAGTTATCCTGCGCTATTTTTCTTTGCTTGAAGAATAAAGGAGGTTTATTGGATTGCAATTGCGGTGTGCTACCAGTTTTCTTCTCATTTGCATGTCACTGCGATAGCGAGCTGGGGTCAGCACCTTTGAGTCATCCTTTACATACCACACCTGAGCGGTATCTTGTTCTCTACTTTTGTTCAGGTTTGCCAAAAATACACATATCTATCTATCTATCTACTAAAACAATTCAACTTTCTTTCTTCTTTTCTAGATGGCAAATGTTGGAATAACCGAGTATGTAAAAGGAGACAACAAAAAATTTGAAATCTCTTACAATTTAAGAGAAGAAGTTTACATTGTTCAGGTAATGTTATTTTGCTTTCTGTTACTAATGCTTTAATATGAACATTAAAGATAAACTGCACTCATTGATCCTGTGATCATGATCAAGAAGTCTCACACTATAAATTTGCAGTCCTTGGGCTCCATATAAGACCCATAAAACTCACTGGGGAACCTTCAGTGTCTATGCAAAAGTAAATACAGAATAATACACCTAGGACACAGAGGTTAATGTAAAGTGATTGGGATATGGAGTACTTATTCCATTTTAAACATTTGTGTAGCTTAAGTGAGAAGTCCCTTTTAGGTATTGAACACAATCCTTGTGAAAAACATGATGATTTGTTCAACCTGTTATGTTAAGGAAGCGAATGTAGACTACATGGGCTACTACAGCACTAATGCCATAGAGCAGATTCCTAAAATCATCATGCTTACCTGTTTGGCATCTGCAGTCTGTAACTTAATGTTTTCATACTCTGCTTCCTATGCTGTTGCAACATTACACTATAGTACAGCTGTGAATAGGTGGTGCACATCTGTGTATGCTCCAATTTTGAGACTGAGCTGTCAATCACAGGTTCAGGTCTCATGTTAAAGAAAAGGAACCAATCAGCATGTTCCTCAATCATGTGGACCACCATGAGGGCCAAATATAGTGATCACTAGCATTTTGTTTGCAAACATGGCTCCAGCCTGCAGATTGCCCTGGTTAAAGAGATGCATAGTTATATTGTTTAGCATTACTGTGTATAAAAAATGATTTGTTTAAAACTGTTATGTATAAAATAATCACGTGGCAACAGACCGCAGTAAAAGCATATAAAAGTTGTAACTTTTCCCCACTCTGCTAAAAAATGTGTTTTTATTTATGTCTGTGTCCTGGTTTGAGAACTTTGTCATTACTTTCTGTCCTAACAGGTGGTGAGGGAATTCTTCCTAATAGGGAGACAGATGGCAATAAAAAATATGACACAGTTTCTAACCCTCTTGCTTTATCTAAACCCCAAAAACATTTGGCTAGTGTTGGGACTTGTTAATGGAGTTTTTGTTTTAATTTTGAGACCACGTTGCATTCTTAATATGGAAATATACAGTAAGTGCTTATTTTAAGACAAGAGTTTGTACACTTGGGTATTTAACTTTTTTTGCATAAAGGGGTTGATTTACTAAAACTGGAGAGTGCAAAATCTGGTGCAGCTGTACATGGCAGCCAATCAGCTTCTAACTTCAGCTTGTTCAATTGGGCTTTGACAAAAACACCTAGAAGCTGATTGGTTTCTATGCAGAGCTGCACCAGATTTTGTACTCTTGAGTTTTAGTAAATTAATCCCAAATTATATTTGGATTACCATATGCCATTTGTGAGACTTTAGATAATGCTGTTTGGAAGATGCATTTAAATGTCTGTCTAATGATTCTATCATATGTCAACATTTTTGACAGGCTCCAACACCTGAAATAAAAGCTACATGGGTAAATGAAATTAGAAAGGTGTTGACCAGCCAGCTACAAGCATGCTTAGGTAAATTCCTCTTTTTTTCTGCTTATGGTCGTTTCCTACTTGTTTGCTTTATATAGCTCAGATACATTGCTTTTACATTTTATTACAACCTCTGATTTAATGTTGCCTTAACTGTATTTACTTTTCTGTAGCTTTTATTGCACACAAAATATTTTACTTGACTGATATAAAGGCACGTTTGGTGTGTTTTCAGAAGCCCAGCACAAGTCTGTTGAGCAGACCAAGAGTTCTCCACTACCAACTCAGTCTAGCACCAGGTGAGCAGGGAACACATCATCCTTAATGTCCACATGCCTTTTACCACAGATAGGGTACCCCATTCCCATTTGTTGAGACTATTGCAGGCAACCAGGTATTTGAACTGCTGAAAACATTTGCATCTTTTTAAGTTAAATCGATGTCTTGGAGTCAAGAAACGCTAATGTTAGATGGATGCTATAGGAATTTGACAACTGCTAAAGGTTTCCCAGAGCACCTGTCTAATAGAAGCCTGGCCTTGTCACATTCAAGCATACAATAGGAGTATGATAAAACACCTTTTGAATTCCATTTAGTGTGTCATGTTGCTACATCATCTTATATTGCATGTAGTCTCCCAACACCCTAATTTGACAGCATCTTTGACAGATTTAGGCAAAAGTAAAACAAGTCAAAATATGGCTAATTTGGAATTACAATTGTGCAGTGCATTAAAGCACACACGTTATTTTACAAGTTAATGTGCTTTGCATTAATTCTATTTATTTTGAATGCGCTGCCAACACACTCCAGTGTGTCCACATTGAATCAGATGTGTCCATTTTTTTGGTAAGGCAGCACAGGACAACAAACTAATGTGTTGCCCTGCATTGTAGGGTGCCATGAAACAGGTGCGTTGGTGTGCCATCAGGGGCATTTTATGAAATCAGTGGGTCTGTGTTCATGATCATAAGTTGGGACCCATTGCTTGGAAAAAAATGATATGGTGTGCTTAGTGCGCCACAGTGAGGAGTGGGCATGGTTGTTGATAGGATTGTAAAAGACTTGGATCACCTTTGAGCTTACCAAGTAGAAGAGTAATACGGTGCGTGTAGGGCACCACACTGCACAGTAGGTGTGATCAAATTGCATTAATGGTGGGCAGGGCTTAAGGCACATGGTCAAATAAAACAAGGGCAGTCTGTCTCTCAGTACAACCGCCTCCCCATCCAGGTCAGTCTGTCCCCCAGTATAACGCCCCTCAGATCAGTCTGTCCCCCAGTATAACCCCCCTCAGATCAGTCTGTCCTCCAGTATAGTCCCCCCCCAGATCAGTCTGTCCCCAGTATAATCGCCCCAGGTGGGTCTGTCCCGCAGTATAATCCCCCCCCCCCCCAGGTCAATGTGTCTCCCAGTAAAATCCACCCAATGCCAGTCTGTTCCCATGTACAATACCAACCATAGTTGATTTTTAGGCACCCCAATAGTTGGGAAAATGTTTATCAAATTACTGTTTTCACTAAAAATACACTAAAATCTTTATTAGCATACATAAACACAACATAACTTTAAAATATCCTGGTAAATTTCTACTAACGCCTCATCCACGTATACAAAAGTGTACACACGTGTGAGGGACATGATTATGTGCACAGGGATACACAGGTGTTCCATGCATCCCTGTGCAGGCAGTCCCATTCATGACAATTGAGACACAGCAGCTGCACGGACACAGTCGCTGCTCCTAATCTGATATCTGAGCTCCAAATGCAGACGGTATGAGTTCAGGGACATGCACCCACAGGTGTCAGATCGAGCGCTGCAGCTGTGTCCATGCAGTCTCGGCTTCCCAATTGACATCACTGGACTGCCTGCACAGGGATGCACGGAACACCTGTGCATCCCCGTGAGGGTAGTATGCACTGTGTGAACGAGGTCTTAATATGTTATTTTTAATATCTTTTACTTTTTTGGGGAGGGTTGGTGACACATAAGTGTTTTAAATAGACCCTGCATTCTGTCTTTTTTGCGACAGGGAAGGATTGCTCACTGTGTTCATTTAGAATGGGGCTGGTATGTTTACCAACCACTCCCCCCACACCACACCAATCTCCTGCCCCAGCAGAAGCTGAAGCGGACAGGAGGGGGAGGAAGGGAAGCAGGCCAGCAGCTCTCCAAGGAGGGGCCAGAGGATCTGTGAGGGAGGGTGCCATTACAGGGGGGAGCTATTTGCGGAGGTAAATCTTCCTATGGCTCCCCCTGCAGCACCTGAAGCTGGTGGGAGAGGAGTAGAATTGGGAAGCTTCAGGGGGGATTGGCGTTCTTGCAGAGATCGGTGTGCAGTGTGTGACAGGGAACAGTGGGCCCCTTTTCCCTTTGGAGTCCATATGCCCCACACACACTTGCACACTGGATGATACTCCACTGGGTGACATTTAGAATTAATGGCATCTTCATATCAGACCAATGCATATAACTCATTACTGTGACTAAAGTTCCTTATGGTAAGAATGTTTCTAGCAAAACTGCCAATTGTTATTCTCCATAAATATGTATCAGGAAAATAAATTGTTCATAGTTATGTGGACTCCTTCTTTGTTGCCTATTGCTATGGTAACTGAGCATAGTGTGACAATCAGCTATAAACTAGATTTGTTGGTATGTTTTTTACAGATGATATTTTGGCATGAGTTCTGAGACAAGTGTTTCTTTATAATCTTTGATTTCAGTCCTCTGAGAAGTAAATCGGGAAAGATTAAGAAACTGGAAGAAAGAAAAACTGAGCCCTTAATAAGTCCCGAATCTACTGTAGTGACTTTACCAAAGTACCTTGAGAGAAGTAAAGGTAAGTTGAAAGTCTTATGGTCTGTGCCTTGAGGATCCTACCAATTAGAAAAAGTAGAGCAATTACAGTTTAGGTGAAAAGTGCCAGTATGTCACTGCATATACATATGGACCTACTATCTAACTAAGGATGCTGGTGCTTCTTGTATTCTTCCTTCTCTGCTGCGCTGTATGCATGTATGTGTCCCACACAGGTCTATTTCTTTTGTCTTCTATGTCTTTCTTGTTTCTAGATGGCACAATTACTAGCCCTACCTCAGAATCTTCTGCAGTTTCAAAAAAGCGCTTCACTTTGCAGGGTTTCCCTAACCTCAAAACTCAGAAAGGTAACCTAACAACCTTTGCACTAATCGTACTCTCTTCAACCTTCTGTCCTCTGCATTTGTTTTAATTTCAGAAACAAATACATAGCATTAGCAAGATTGTCCAAAAGTGAATATGTCACTACATGGAGTATGCATAAGTGTATTTATCTATGCTGAAAATCTGGGTGACTGCAGACCAGAAGGGAGAGGAGTTGAGAGCTATAACTGCTCTGATCTTGTCCTGTGTTTTTTGCCAGACTCTCATGATTTTTGTAACCAGATTCTGGCTACATATAGATATTGAAACAAAGGACTATTCCCTTTTCTTAGGAAGATTTGGAAGGATACTTTCATAATCTGAGATTTTTCATCACAATGGGTGACTAGCTCTAGAAATGACCAAACATGAATAGCCATGTTGTCAGGTTTGGTATGACAACCACCCCTTACATTTGATAATGCAATCACCATTTTATATGATATTTCATTCTTTGTTACCTGTCACGCAATGTAGAGTTTGCACAGACAGAACACTGTTACTTGAAGAAAACAATAGTACCTAGATTATCAAAATTTTTTTTAAATTTTGTTTTAGTTACTTATATAGTGCCGTCACTTTACGCAGCGCTTTACATATATATTGTACATTCACATCAGTCCCTACCCTCAAGGAGCTTACAATCTAAGGTCCCTAACTCACATTCATACATACTAGCGACATTTTAGACAGGATCCAATTACCTACCATGTCTTTGGAGTGAATAGAAAGTGTCTGTGTTGTCCAAAGCAAAAAAAAAAATCAAATTTCAGAGTGAAAAGAGGAAGCTGATTTGTTTCGGGTAAAATATGCGGTGAACAGGCTATGTTTTTTTGGGCCATTTATATTTTGTAAAACAGTGAATTCACTATGGAAAATTCCAGCGCATGTTGTCCATTTCAAATTGGATAAGTCAATAGGCCACAATTCTGCACCTCCTAGGTCATTCTTTTGTGGATTAAAGGCAAGGAAGTAAATTGTCAATGCAGTATTTAGCAACAAGTTAGTTTTCATTTATTAACATACTTTGGAAGTAGAATACCTGGTTTGTTGCTATGTACAACACTGACATTTTTCATAGTAACCGTCAGTTCAAATTGTCACAACCACAACAAGCATATAGTGACACGAAAGGTTCATAGTATGGAAACGGAGAAAGACCAGTTACTTTTATTCTTTTTCTACTAATACTGATCCTGTGCAAAATGGTCTTTTTTTTTCTAACCATTCTTTGTAAATGTATTAGTAATCCACTAATTTATGGTTCTTTCGCTAACAACTTCACCATTAAAAATTGTGTTCTAACTTGCTGCCTTTGAGTTTTTTTGGAATGATATTCTGCTGTGTTGATTTTAGTAATAAGCAATTAAAAGCACCAGTGTTTAGTCCCTATCAGAAACATAATCATCAACTCTAAGGATACTGCAATCCAGTAAAGATTATAGTGTTTGACCTGTTTCCTGCTTGTACTTTTACTCAATTAAAGTCCAGGCTGTATCAGCATTGTAGCAACAAGCACTGCTAAATACTTTCTTTTCATTAAGCCTCTCAATTCTGCGCTTTATGAAGTAAAAGGGTTGAGGGTAGACTAGTCTACAATGTATTAACAAATATACATTCCTTACTTGAAACGCTTGTGCAATATTTGCACTTTCTTAATGACTCTGCCATTACATTAAGTCAAATAAATATAATAATAGTATGAATACAAAATGTGAAATAGTAAGGTTTGCCACTAAGTATTTACCAGCATGTTCTATTTCCATACATTAGAATAGTGTGACATTGTGTATATAATACATCTGCAAAGTACATTTTTTAACAGAAAACTGCAAAGTAAATCTTATCTCAAAACTCCACAGTACTGTACATAACTTTGAAACCAAAAAAAAAAAAATTGCAGATTTCAACATATTGACCTTTGTTCAGCTGTTTAAACCATGTCATCTATCAGCTGGATGTGCCACTCTACACAAATACTCAAAAAGAAGAGGAATAACCACACACAGACCAATGCCATACATGTACAGTGATCTGCATTTACTACCATATTTGATAGCGGTATCAAATTTACTGCTATAGCAGGCCCATGTAATAGGCTGTCATTTGATTTGGTAAATTGGTGTTATAGTCGTTGGGATACAACCTCTTTTATGATGGAAATTTTTATATCCCAGAAGTTAATGATCTATTTAAAATTTTGAGCAAGTTCTAAAATTCTTTAGATAAAATGTTTGATGGCCTTTGGGTGCTATTTTTATTTTTTATGTGGATTTGGAACAAGTGAGGTGCTTTTGAGTTTCCTATATAATAGGGAGATAATATAGAGCAGATAAAGACTATACTGTAGCAGTGATAACTGCATAGATGTTGACTTGCAGACCACTCTACTCAAGTTTCACTCAAATTTTAAACTGAAACCTATCAATCATCCCATGATAAACTCAAAGGTAACTGTTGACATTGATCATCCTATCCTCTCCAGACCTTCAATACCTGTATTTCTCTTTTTCCTCTTCATCCTCCTGCAGCTTCCCCTACCAGCCCTGACAAAAAAACTAAACGCCATGAAGTAAAGAGTGACCCAACTCCATTTGGTTTAAGAGGTAGAGTGATTCAATTGTTTCATCCTTCAGATTATTACTGCACATTGCATGAATGTGGCACATGAAATCATGAGTAGCAGAAATATGGGTTATTTCAGTGTTTGAAAATGTGACTGTGTATGTGTATTACAAACCATTACTGTTTATACCGGGACATACGTTATTCTTGAATTGCTCAATTGTAGAGTACATTGAGGAATTGTAATCTTAAAAATGGATTATTCAAATTATTCAAATCGCTTAATTTTTTGTTTGCAGGACAGGAAGTAAAGGGGAAAATCTCTCAAATGGGACACGGATATATAAATAACAATCCTTTTCTACCTCATATTAAAGTTTTGGCTTTAGATGCACTTTAAAGTTAACTGAGAGTTTTGATTTTTTATTTTCAATAGCACAGTTCTG
The DNA here is from genome assembly GCA_037952925.1 of Lithobates clamitans. Classification (NCBI taxonomy): domain Eukaryota; kingdom Metazoa; phylum Chordata; class Amphibia; order Anura; family Ranidae; genus Lithobates; species Lithobates clamitans. The sequence continues at coordinate 3,057,347 of JBBGZY010001250.1, read as the reverse complement.
ATCTTTACGTTTTAAGCTGACCATACATGGATCAAAATTTGGCCAGTTCAGCAGGGACCGGCTGATCTTCAGTCTATGTATGGGTAGACTGGTTATACACAAGTCAATCTATCGATCTTGTGTACATCCAGCCTGTCATTTTATTCTCGAACAATCTGTGCAGCCAGCTATAGCCAGCAATACTGACCATTATAATCTGATGGCGGGAAAGTTTACAAATACAATACCACAGCGGGAGGATTTCCCTCTTCACATCGAGTGTGTGGATAGGGGAATTGGATCATTTATTTTTTATTTTTTTCCTTCAACACGGGTTGCAGGAAAGAAATTTTCTCGATTCCCCCATCAACACAGACAGTGTTAACAGGGGAATTCCTCTTGCTGAGCAATTGGTGGGTGGAGGAAGCCATCTCCACTGGGAGAAGACAGTGATTATCACTAGCGTCCATAGCAGCTGCTTGCATTAATTGGAAACAAATCCGGCAGGCTGGTTTTTCCCAAGTTGATCAATCGATCAACTTGGTAAATTCAGCCTGCACATTAATGGTTTGAATTTCGGCCGGTTCAAACCGTGTATGGCCGGGCTTAGCAAGTTGTGTGACTACTAATTTTTGGTGCAGTTTCCTAAAACACAGAAAGGCAGTTGAATGGAACCATATTTGAAATGCATTAAAAAAAATAATTGCACATCTGCTAAGCCCCCCAGATGTTCTCCCTCTGGTAATATAACCTTTCACAGCACCCCGTAGCTCAGCTTTTGTAATTGTCATTTTTGCTGCATGGTCTGCCTGAAGTCGTTGCTGTCAAAGTCTGTGCTCACAGCCTGCTAGCCTTGACAGCCTTGACAAATAGGTATAGACTGCTGCTACTTGTGTAAAGTTGCAGGGGTGGAGAACCAATATAATTGTGCTACGGGGTTGATTTTGTTTAGACTAGAGAGAGGGATTTAATAAAAATGCACATATCTGGAACTACACAAAATATACTCTCCTCAATGGAAAATGCATACAGAAAGCAAGTTTGTGCTTTTAAGCACAGCAGTGTACAATAAATGAGCCCTAAAATAAACATTCTAAATTTGTATGTATAAATATCCATAATCTGTACACAACTCATGTCACTCTATAATTTCAAGAACATCCATTTCTGTAACTCCCTTACATATTACCGGGTATTTTTAGGACTTGTGAACCCAAAAACAACTGGTTGTGCACTTTATTGCTGAGCTAGAACTGTTTTCATTTGCAGCAATATTACTTGGGTAAAATCAGTATTTATCAATCTCCCATCCATATAAGAATTATTAGAATGATAGAACTTATAACCAGCTCTTTCACAGATACATGTGCCATTCTCCCACTGAAGAAGTCCAAATGGCTTAGTACATCTCACCTGACCTCCGCAGACAGCCGTCGAAGAGGTATTGGGGAAAAAATTGTGTGCTTGTTTTTGAAGTGCATAAAGAGTGCTTCTTTTTCTGGCATGCATTTGGATTTGTTTGCAGTGCACATAGTGTGGTTATGATGCACTAAAGTGACATATGATCTTTGTAATTTAATATATCCCTAATAGACATATTTAGATAAGATAAATTCTGAAGGTGCTAAATTCTACTTAAAATACAAAACACTTAGATTTAACCAGCGGTATGGGAGCACAATGTAGAAACTGTTAAGGGCCTATTGCTTTGGGGGACTCATCTGTGACCCTAAATCAAAAATACTTGTCTCTTGTCCTCCAAGCTACACCAGTAGAAGCATTATTTTCATCACATCTTTAATTGCTTGAGAAGGTTATCAAACTTACAAATGCCTCAATTCTTAATAGGTCACTGTGGGTATGGTAGGTGACAATAATTGTTGGATATCATGGAGTTTTTTTCGTTTATGAATTGGAGCCTAAAATAGTTGATCTTTGTTCCTGGTTCTGATTTTACAGTAGTATATGAACTATTGTGTTTGTGTATTATGGTAGAAATTGCCAGTAAATAGCCTCATTAACTGCATGTAATATTATTGAAGTGTATATCTGTAAGCAAAGTAACTCTGTATCAGCTGTATATCTGTATGGGCTGTATAGCATCAAGGATGTGAAAAAAATGCTATCATCACTCAGAAGCATAAACTTCTGATTGATGAGAGGTTTTTTGTTTTTTTGCTGCCTTGACGCAGTATATGGTGTCCATTTCAGGAAATTCCTTTACAGGCAGCCTCATCCAAACAAACAGGCACATAAATCAGATTAAAGCTAGCCATACACTTTTAGTTTAATTTGCTCAGACATAGGGCTTAAAGGAAATTAACCAATGGATCCCTCTATTAAAGGAATAAATGGAGGAATACCCTCTGCCGGGACATTATATTCTGCGTACACTGATCAGCCGCTGCAGCTGCTGATTGATGGAAAATTGTCCAACAGGTCCCTTCACCAAAAAACAAAAACCTTTAGTATTGCTTTAATATTATTTTTAAGTAACAAGGCTGACGGTCTTATGTCCCAATTCCAGGATTTGCTGTTTACCCACTTGGGGTAGGATTAATTAAGAAAACATTGCATACATATAATATTTCCTTGGGTCTTTGGTCCAGCCATTTGATACCACAGCTTCTTGTTCACCACTTCTTAGTCTGACAATAGGCAGGTCTTGAATGTTGCAGAGAATGGAGCTGTGTAATGAAATGGTGCTGTTCTCTGCAGTATTTTCCTTTGAGCCCAGGCTGTCTTGATTGCATACCCCTAGGAAGCATGTCCCTAATACCCAGAGGCATACAGGAAGTGGATGGAATGACCCTAGGTGTCATTCAAACCAGAAGTCCAGTTCTGGACCTCAGAGCCGTGAAACTGCAGGTGACAGCACCAGAGAGGAGAAGAGTATTGCAATAAGAGCTGCTTTTTACTTTAACAAGGCCAAGGCTACTTATTGTTTTAAATTTTAATTTAACAGTGTGTAAAGTACTTAGGTGGCTTTTAATATCCAGAAACACAGAACATTCTGAGGCTAGTCAATATCCAGAGACGTCTATGGATTGGTTTCCCGATTGGAGAAGATGTGATCCGACTGCACAGAAGTTGTTAGAAGAAATCAGACAGAGTGGCTTCTTTTTAGAGGGAACATACAAGAATGATAACTGTACTTTAACTGAAAGTACAGTTGTCCTTTCTGTTTTCAGGACAATTCTGTTTTTAGGAAGAAGAATCATGACTAATGGCTTTTGAAGATTTGCATGACAGCACATCTGTGTTTAGAGGACAGTAATCCAAGGTATACATGTTTGTAGGTTGACTGATCTAGGACAAGCAAAAGCAGGCATTTAGAGGATGACAAAGGCATGTTACTTAAGTTTAGAAGACAGCTAACTCTCTTTTTGATTGAGCTTGGCCAAGTCTTGAAGGAGTAAAATGGGATTTGGAGGGAGAGTCTACTGAGGAAAAGCCTAAAATGGACACCGTAGCAAGTAGACTTGTGACTCATAAGGATATCAAACTCATATGCATATATCATTATTAGGTTGGAACAGAACATCCCAATCACTGGATGCCTCAGAAGAAAATAATGATGGATGGTCCAGTGGGGAAGATCCAATGAATTCTTCTGATGCTGAGGAAGAAGGTGGTGAAACAGTAGATAAAAAGTTGGTAAGTGCCATAAACTTTTTACGTAAACTTAAAAAACATTTTAATCAACAGTGTTTTATGTACTTTTTCTTATTTTTTATTCTAATAATATATAACGTTAGGAAATTGTACATTGTATTAGACGTGAGCTGAACATGTTAGACTATGTATGATTTATCACTTTAATAAATTCATACTACTGGATGAAGAATAATATCTGAGCTCTGATGGTTTCTATAGTATTAGCAATTATCAAATAAGAACAGTAGTGCGCAATATGAGTGTAGTATATTAACATATTTACTGTGGTGAAAGGACAAATGGCTACTCACATTGTGACATTTAAAGAGGAAGGAAACTTCCTCTGCTGACTTTTACCTATAGGTAAGCCTATAATAAGGCTTACCTATAGGTAGTGTAAATACCTCTTAAATGTGTACCGTTTAGGAGATACTTACATTAGATGCAGCCAGTGACATCACTGGCGCATAGGCTCTGAAGGAACGGCCAACGGCGTGCATGCGCTGGAGTGACGTTATCGCGGCTCCGGCCAGTCACAGAGCCAGAGTCCGCAAACCCGGAAGGAAGACTGGGTGAAGATGGATGCCGTCTCCAGTGATGAGATCGCATTGCTGGATGGCTTCGTTTTGAGGCAAGTTTCACATAATGTGCTAGTATGTGATGCATACTAGCACATTATGCCTTTGCCTTGCAGGTAAGAAAAAAAAGTGCAGCTGTTTAAAGTCAGGCTCAACACATAGTAGGGGCTTCCACTAGACAGTCTTATAACAGCGAACCTCAGATCAGGATAGGAATACTGGGTGGATGGATACATCTGCAGGGCCAAGAAAACACACCGGGAAAAGGGGGGGTGGCACCTAACTAAGTGCAGCATTAACTGTACTGAGAAATACTTGTAAATTAGCAACTCACATGGGGAGAAGAAATGGCACTTTCTGTATATAATCCGTGAGCCGACAGCTTCTCATGCATCTGGGATGGGGAGCCTCTTTCTACAGCTTGCAGCCTGGAAAGTCTGGACGTCAGGCTGGATAACAGCTTAGATAAAGAAGTGGAAACCAATATGATGGCAGAGAGCCTCTTCTGGGATGCAGAACAGACCGGAAGTGATGTCATCTGGATGACAGGGGGTGAAGCTATGCATTTTCAAGGCCACCCAAGCCTCTGTCCCAAGCAATGAGCTTGAGACAGAGGCTTGGGTGGCCTTGAAATGCATATTTGCTGTTCTGCATAGACATTTATGTACACACTGCACTTATTGAGCCATATACCCCATTACTACTGTATTAGCAATTATCAATCCATCCAAAACTGTTAAAAATGCCTGGCAGTCACCCTAAAGCCTCGTACACACGGTATGAATGTTGGCAACGGATTGTCTGTTGACAGACTGTTGTCCTAAAATCTTACCATTAGTACGCTCCACTTTTGACAAGTGTTGTCCAATTTTCCACCAACAAATGTTGGATGACAGGCTAGTAAATTTTCGGCGGACAGCGGTTTGACGTCAGATTTTCGTATGGTCAGTACACAAATCCGTCACACAAAAGTCGAAAGTACAAACACGCATGCTCAGAATCAGTGCTTTCCAAACACAAAATTAGCAGAAGGGGCCCAAAGGGTGTTGCTCAAGAGCTGAAAATCCTCGTAGTAAGTCACTACGTTTGTGTTTTGTAGCACGACAATTGTGTACCGTTAGTATGCAAGACAAGATCCTGGCACACGCCCTTTTGACAAAAATCAGACGCTGTTGACCAACGTGTGTACGAGGCTTTAGATATACCCAAGGAAAGTCATAGACATGATATGGCTATTGGAAGAAGAACCTACTGCTGAAGTAACTGGCAACTACAGCTATTTCCACAACCATGCATGATTTTTTTGGCTGAACAGAAATGAAGACCTTATCAATTGTTTGGGAAATCCACTGAAATTAGCCAGCTAGTGGTTGTCTGCAGAGGTCATAACAGGGACATTAGAAATGAATGCCGCAAACAAATCCATTAAGTCACAGCATGAAAATGTTTTCTAATAACCAACAAGGACTAGGTTAGGATAGCTCAACGATAAAGTGTAAATTTACTTTTTATTTCCTTTCTGGAAATTGCACAAAAGCTATTTTTTTTTTTCCAAAAGCTAATTTTTACTACCTAGTAATGGTAAACAATTGTTGCTCAAGCTACCCTAAACAACTCCTATCTATTGATAGTGAAAGCCACCTTTAATGCCTAGTACACACAGGCCAAATAGAATATAAAGCGGCCAACATTCGGCCAAGGGGGAACAGCAGCCGGTTCCGACAGAAGTCGGCCTTTCAGCTTCTGTGGAAAGGTCATGAACAAAAAAGGTCTGAAGACCAGCTCACGATCACGCTCTCAGCCAGGCTGAGAGTGCTGACTGGAGTGTTCTGGCAGAGGGGGTTGTCGTCCTGTCAGAACACAATAGCTCAGCAGGGGAGATCGCTGTATTAATATCGGATAGTTAGCACCAGATAGTTATGCCGCGTACACACGGTCGGACTTTTCGTCTACAAAAGTCCGACAGCCTGTCCGACAGACTTTCGACGGACTTGCGGCGGACTTTCGACGGACTTGCGGCGGACTTTCTAACGAACAGACTTGCCTACACACGATCACACAAAAGTCCGTCGAATTCTTACGTGATGACGTACACCGGACTAAAATAAGGAAGTTGATAGCCAGTAGCCAATAGCTGCCCTAGCGTGGGTTTTTGTCCGTCGGACTAGCATACAGACGAGCGGATTTTTCGACCGTACTCGAGTCCGTCGTAAAGATTTGAAGCATGTTTCAAATCTAAAGTACGTCGGATTTGAGGCAAAAAAAGTCAGTTGAAAGTCCGGAGAAGCCCACACACGATCGGGTTACCAGCCAGCTTTAGTCCGTCAGCGTCCGTTGGACTTTTGTAGACGAAAAGTCCGACCGTGTGTACGCGGCATTAGGCTCCAATCTGAGCTGTCAGGTTTTTTTTAACGAAAAAAGACTATTAGTGTGTACTAGGCTTTAGCCATTCCTGAGAGTAGCGAAATCTTGGTGATTTTCAGCAGAACAGATACAAATGAAAGTAATGCACACTATTTTATCTCAAGGTTTTTTGTTAAGAAGTAGACTAATTTAATACTTCTGTAGCTAAGGACTACTTGTAAGTGTAATCTCCTTTTTGTTTTTCCAGTGCCCTGGGAAATATACAATAGCAGCTGACTATGGCAAGAGTGGTTCAGAGGAGCTTCTAGTGAAAAGTGGAGATACAGTTCAGCTTATACGTGAAGAAGAGGAGGGAATGTGGTAAGGAGTGCATAGTGTCTTGTTGCTTTCACAATACAGTATACACTAGGAATGCTGATAAGACCTACTGTAGTACTTTGTGTGTTTTACGTCATGTTCTATAGTGTAATCCGATTTCAGCATTTGCTATAGAGACCAATTTTCAGCACAACTCTATAGTGACTACCGAGTCAGAAAAATAAAAATATGTATACTTCTGATGTGTGGAAAATGCATGAACAAAAAATCTTCAGATGTATCTATTCTTGGAATACTCCTATGATTAAAAGGAGGCAGTCACTGCTATTTAAAAGGAAGGTCACCTTTACTCCCCCTTTAGATGAGATTTGTTGTATACTAAGGGTATCGCACATTCATTTTTAACATCTGTTGTGGTTAGGATGTGAGTGGCTAGTGTTGAATGAACCTGCTGTTGGGGCAAGTTACACAGGTCTAAGTAGATTTAGCCACAGCAGAGAGTTAAGTTAGAAGTTGCAGTTTTGTCAGGAAATACTGTATGCAATTATTGTTCTGGTACCAGCGCACTTCCTCATGAGAAGATTAGATTTTTTCTTCAAACACCAAATAAGGTCACAAACCATTGTTTCCAGCCCATGCAGGATTCCTTTGCCAATACAAAGTGATTCCCTAGCAAAGGAATTCTACATGTTATTGTGTGATCATTACCTGTTTTGAGGTTTTAATAAAAGACCCATGCTAAAAGTTTAATGGTGCCATCCATCCCTTTTTCTTCAGCACCTAGCAGGACACTGAGGGAAAATCTGTATAGTTTTCAGATGGAATCCAGCATCAGGGAATATTGCAGTATAGAAGAAAATGATATGTCGGATTTGCGTGTGCAGTGAATAAAGGTGCTTTTTATGTTTTTTTATTACTGAAAATGATGCAGGTTTGTGAAGAATCTAAGTACCAACAAAGAAGGAATAGTGCCTGCCAGCAACCTAATGACTCTTATTGGAACTTCCAAGTCAGTGCATTCTCTTAGCAGTTCAGGTGAGCTTCTTTGTAGTCAGAATTGCTTTGTGTGGATTGTTTTTTTTTAACTGGTGGTGATAATACATCTTTGTTTTAATCGCTACAGAATCAGTAACAGCTTCCAGCACTTTAAGCACCTCGTCAAGTTGCAGTGAAAGCTGTAATGCCAGCAGCACCAGCTTTTCAGATATCAAGGGCTGAACTTCAACAAAATATGAATGCAGGAATGACCTGGTTGGCTAAGTCCAGATTGCAAAACGAATGGGAAGAATAGGGTGGAAAACTGCCTGGCGGAGGTCCAAGAGTGAAGATAATTACCTGTTCCACCAAATAGGCACAAAGTGCCTTGATGGCTCTCCTTACCCTGATCAGTTGCATGCGAACAATCCAAGCCAATGAATAGGGTAGTCAAGGAGAAATGATGTCACGTGCCAGAGTGAACCACATTTGAACTCTGCACTTTCTGTATTTGAAGTTCAGTTTACACAGCTAAAACCAGTGTTTACACCATCAACATTTCACTTTCTTGTGGTGAATTTCATCACCACCGCAGGACTACGTGTCCCAGTGTGACATCAAATATGGATGGTGCTTTTGCTCCACATTCCAAGACCGTGCACTTTCCACAAGTGCACCCAGTTCTTCACATACAGGTGCAAAATGAATCTATAAGGACTATTATACTTTGTACCTTTTTTTTTTTTTTTTTTTTTTTTTTTTACTGTGTTGTTTAGACCAGCTCAATGTTTTGTGACTCAATTTTTAAAAGAAAGAAAACACTGTCGGTTTTACATGGCGTGAAAATTTGATAAAAGATTATTTTTTTCCATACTTCAGAAGCAAGCCTTTGTAACTGTAACATTTGATTCAGACTGAAGTGTATTAGTTTAGCTTGCATTGGCATTTGTGGAAAATAGCTACTCCAAAACATTAAATTGACCAGGTGTTTTCAGGATGCTTTGGGGAAAGCATAAAACCTAACATACACTTATACTATTTAAAACACACTAGTAAAAATTGAAATTCTATAGCGCACTTTTATTTTTATTTTATTTTTTTATTTTTATTAGCAAAAGGAATATGAGGGAGAACAACATGTTCCAGGCTCAGGAGATGTTTGGTTCAGCACTGTACTCCCCATAGTATAATTCTCCTTGTACCCATACATGGAGTGAAATTTCCACAAAAGCCAGTTTTATCCCAGATTGTCAGAATATTGATCATGATATCACGATCATGATATTGATCCTCCTATATACATAGGTTGGAACGTTTCCAATGATTGTACTCTGGTACTGTGTGTGTAGAACTTCAAAGCGAGGCTACCATACGGTCACTGACTGTTCTGTGTTTACCAGGACTGAAAGCAGGATCACCCCCGAGGGTGGTGAGTGGTAAAAATACCTCATGTATGGGTATAATAACTTAACACTTATCTAATTTTTTTTTTATTGAGCATAAATTTAGCTCCCAATCTCTTATTGCCAGCTGGGCTGGTTTTCAGAATTGCAATATATGCTTCACACGTGTTTCTTTTTACATTATTTTCAGACTACTGTTTTTCTTATCTGGGCTTGTTTTTATGCTTTCTTTCTCATAGAGGCAAAATGTTATTTGGTCATAGAGATGAATGGTCACATCTGAATCATTTTGACAGGACATATCAAATTGCTGTTTTCCCTGTTATAAGATGGCCTGAAAGGTGTCTCCCCAAGTCAAGTTCTCTCTTTCCAGCCCCAATCACATTAAAAAACTCTTTGAGCATACAGCGCTCCTTTTCACCTCTACTATAAATAGGAGCACTCGAGTAACTAAAGTGCTGCTGTGTAAAGTGAACCAGTCAGCAAATTAAAAGTTAATAAAAGAACCCCATCTAAGAAAAAGAGTAATTAACTATTATGGGCTGGTGGAAGGAAACACAGGACTTTGAAGAGGACCAGGTTTCCCACGCACCTTAAAGTGACACTAAACTTACATTTTTTTATATAAATGCAATATTTCTAAATATTAGTAGAATATTAATACCTGCCATCTCTCTTTCCCTTTTCATCTATCAAATGCAAGCTTTTTTTCTGCTGTTCTCAGACTTCCTGTTCTAGGGTGGCTACATTCGTTCTCCGTGTCCCCCTTGTGTATTTGAATGTAGCCACCCTTTCCTGCTCACCACCAAGATGGACTACACATCTACCTGCAGACACTTTCAGCTCTATTGGAATTGTAGCACACAGAGTGCAGCATGTAACCAGAAATAATGGCACTGCTTACTCTACACTAGTAGTGGTGAGATACATCAGTGGAGGATTAGGGTGTGTGCACAGGACAAAACGGGAGCCAGAAAACAATGGTGAAAGACTTTGTAACAAAAAATGAAAAGAAAGCAGAATCATGTTATGCTTGACATTTTAGAATGATTGATGTAAAATAAAATTAAGTTTAGTGTCATGTTAAGTGTGCTTAGTGCTAAAAATTCTACAGCCAAAAATGGCCTTTGGGGAGAAAATGGCCCAGAAAATATTGTGAGATAGACTGTTCACTTATTACTATGGCCAGCTTTAATTAATCTGGAAAACAGACCATAAAAACATCTTTTGCAGTTCTTCACATGACCAAGGGCAAAAGTGACAGTTCTGGCCAGCTTAAACATAAGCTGCCAATGATTGTGCAGTAAGCAAGAATACCAATTAGGAAATAATTTGATATTGAATGAGTAAATTGATGTAGTCATACAGTGACTGCCTGTCAGGAAAATGCAGTCGAGATGTGACTACTACTTTTGCTTCCACAATCTCATGCAGTTTGGGCAGCAACCATTCGAGACATTTATAACAGCATTGGTATTTGGCACTTTAATTTCTGATAACATTAGTGGTCATAATAATTTCAACATTGCTATGTAGTATGTATCTGTGCTAGATCTGATGCACACAACTTTCTAGAGTAGACTGAATCCTTAGCATATATATATATATTTTTTTACCGGAAAGCATATTCATGATGTATATACAAAACTAGGGATGTATCATGACACAGAGTGGTACTGTGGATACATAAGCCATGTACGTGTGCCACGTCCTGAAACTATGTTAGCAATTAAAGAACCAAAAATTGGACTTTGGACTTTGCAGGCACAGTAACAAAAAAATATATATGTAACAAAAATAATTTATTGAAAAACACATATACATCGGACATCGATTAAAAACCACAAATCACATATATATCACGAAATATTTAGGGGAACGATTGCTATATAAAACCATTTAATTATATGATCACTCGGACATGAGGATAATCATCCAAAGTAGCAACAGGTCCGAGAAGATGGTTGGATAGCAGATCGGTGAACGATTGGTTCATATCATACGGATGCTCAGTGCTCACCAAGTTTTGCGTGTCTTTACGCTTCTTCAGGAGCAGAACATGTGTTGTGGAGGGTAAATATGTAGGTGATTATATAACCTATAATGAGATGGCCCGTAGGGGTAGAAGGAAGCAGACGGTGCACTAAGGCACCACACGTGTAATTGCACAGGGATTGGTAAAGTATCCAACAGGTAAGATGGAAGGGTGTGATCCACACCGAGCTCATATGGATAGGTATGAGTATAAATATAGGGCTCAGTCACAAGCTATTAAGCAGGTATAGGAGCCATAGTGTCAAGAGAGATGTTCCTAGAGTTACAACTGTATAGGCCTGAATCCTTACAACCCGCTCCAGCACACGAAGGGTACCACACGCTGGGACTTTTATCCTGATAGGATTCAGGCCTATACAGTTGTACCTCTAGGAACATCTCACTTGACACTATGGCTCCTATACCTGCTTAATAGCTTGTGACTGAGCCCTATATTTATACTCATATCTATCCATATAAGCTCGGTGTGGATCACACCCTTCCATCTTACCCGTTGGATACTTTACCAATCCCTGTGCAATTACACGTGTGGTGCCTTAGTGCACCGTCTGCTTCCTTCTACCCCTACGGGCCATCTCATTATAGGTTATATAATCACCTACATATCTACTCTCCACAACACATGTTCTGCTCCTGAAGAAGCGTAAAGACATGCAAAACTTGTTGAGCACTGAGCATCCGTATGATATGAACCAATCGTTCACCGATCTGCTATCCAACCATCTTCTCGGACCTGTTGCTACTTTGGATGATTATCCTCATGGTCAAGTGATCATATAATTAAATGGTTTTGTATAGCAATCGTTTCACTAAATATTTTGTGATATATATGTGATTTGTGGTTTTTAATCGATCTCCGATGTATATGTGTTTTTCAATAAATTATTTTTGTTACATATATTTTTTTTTGTTACTGTGCCTGCAAAGTCCCCTTTTTGGTTCTTTAATTGCTACTCATGATGTATGATTTGGGGGAGACTTTAGCGACATCAACTGCGATGTACCCTTAAAAAGCATCAGAATGTTTGGGATGCCAAAAATACTTGATGCTAAAAATAAAAAAAAGCGACTGGCCCCGCATTAGTGACTCCTTAATAATACTGCGAATTGTCAACCTCCTAATATTATTTTCTTTTTGGCATTTAGATTATAACCAGGGTTTTATGTAAAATATCTTCTGTATTAGATATATAAGAACATTTTCATATAAAACGTTAAAAAAACGGGTTTAACAAGTTTCTTTTAAATATAGGCGTGTGTAAATCATTACGACCCCCCCCCCATGCCTTTAGCCCTCGTTCACACTGAACGCTAGTTTCAAATCGTGCAACTTCAGTTGAACTCGCACGATTTCGAACCCGCATTATAGTGTGAGTTCGGGGGCGATGTGAAAGACATCTGTGTGGGTTCATGCACAGATATCTATTGAAGTCGCCCCCGAAGTGGCCAAAAGTAGTATAGGAACTACTTTTGGAAATTGGTGTGGCACTGCAAAAGTGGCGTCGCACCAATTGGGACAGTGCCGTTGCCGGCAATAAGCTGCGATTTGACATGTCAGATTGTGCCGATGTGAACGGGGGCTTAATGATAGAAAGATCAGCCAATGATCAGGATGTCTATGCAGTGTTGTTGATCTAAGTGTTAACCCACTGAAAAGTGATCTTGGGTGGAATTTTTGCCAGAGATAGGAACGATAAAATGTTTGCATAGGCAGGGAATGAGGTTGCAGATCTCTGTCTAATATTTGAGAAGAAAAAAAAAAGGTTTTGTTTCGGTAATCAGATTGTTTGTGAAGTTTAACTGCCATATGTTGCCTATGACAGCATTCAGGTTTCCTCATGGTAATTCTAGAGATTTTCCAATAATTCCATGAAACAGGGTACACACTTCAGGTACTATGTATACATTTAGTATTTTAGTGTTGATCTCCTGATGTTTGCGCATAATGCAATAATGCAGTTTATTTTACAGTTCAGTAATCTGCGAGCCTTGAATCTAAACTTTTCATTTTTTTTACTGCAAGGTAAGGAGGTTTACCGATTAGTAATAGTCTTTGAGTTGTAGTTAAGCCAGCCATTACCTATGCCATTCATTCTGAAAAGTTTTAATTTACAAAGTATATTCCAAGTAGGTTTGAGAAAATAAATTGCTGAACCTAATGACATAACTGTATATGTTATATTATAAAGGCAGAAAATATTGTGGCTGGATTACTAAAAGAATTGAAAACCTTCACACAAAAAACTGCGAATGTTCACTTCAGTTATCCAAGCATGCGAAAAGCAAATTTATATACATATAAAATTTGCACGAGTGAAGTGAAAATTCACACAATTTTATTGCTTGAACATCCACAACTTCTTTACTAAATCAGCCCAATTTGATCTGTAATTCTTTTTTTATAAAAGTATGGAAGTGCATGCATTTTGACAGTTCTTCTATAAAAGAGAATGCATGCACAGAACCAATAAAATTAGTGTAAAGTATAAAGCAGAATCTCTTAAATGAATTAAGTGAACAATGCAGACATGAACAAATATATGTTCAAATACCCTTTAAATAACACAAGTTTTCACATTAAACAAAAGGCAACATTAAAAATGCTTATACTCTATTAATTTCCTCAGCAATTACCGTAATACCCTTACCAGTCAAACATTGCACCAAAAAGTTTTCATTTTTTATATTTAAAAAAAAAAAATCTTTATTGGGATCAATTTTTTTAGATAGGAACAATCAGAGAACTCGTAGGTGCTACAGTTTTTGTAACACTTGTTAAATATTAGGAGCAGGCTACCATTTCTGAATTTTTTTCAAGCCTGCATTTATGCCAATAGATGTGTTAGCTAGTACCAAGCTAGTTAGCTCAGACTTTTCCTAACTGAGAATTTGCAATACTTCTGTATATATTTATATTAAAAAAAGATGCCTTGTGCTAGTGCTAACATTAGAAATAAGCTTTCTGCACAAAGATCACGGCATGCATACCACCATTGTGTCCCAGCTGCATAGTTAGTAGGCAATGTCCTTCCATTGTATAGCAGCAGCTCATTACCTTTTTCTAATTATGCAGGACATACAGTTGTGGGCTAATGCTTGTTTTGGCTACTGTGATGTTATTCTAGCCTTTTTGGCCAAGCTTGCTTAGCCTAAGCAGGAAGATGGAAGGTATCTCAAACTGTGCAGCTACGTCCCAATTTCATGGAAAGGTCACTTGGCACAATGCATTTCAAAATCTGTTGTGCATTCGGGGCAAAGTGCTTGTACATTTTCCCCATCAGCCTTATTATCCTGGATCAAATTTTTGAAAAGAAGTTCAAAACAAAAAGGAAATGGGTATAAAATGTGCAGAATTCAGCAAAGATAGGTTCAAATGTGATCTCCTAAAGGACCACACTTTTTTTCTGTGTTGCAAAATATATTTCCTTGAAGTTAGCCTTTCTCTATTTCAGTTAGTTTGCCGTTTCATTGGTAATAAGTTGGCACCGCTATAGCATGATTGATACAAAAGGGAATTGGGATCACGGGACAATCTGTTACTCCTCGGACACAATGCACCATTACTAGGGTGACTGTGTTATATAGAGATGTTTATTCAGTGGTGATACCGCAATTTGCACAGATGTGGGCTTCTCTACTATATTGTAAGTTATTTGTAAATACTTTGTACAATATTTGACTGTTATTGAAGAATAATGTGTAGACATTTGTGGTAAACCTTATTTTTCTCATGGGAGTTTGTCACTATTTGCCTGTGATTTATAAGTACTTGTCACTGCACTTTACAGAAAACATCTCATCTGTTTATTTTTCTGCCATTGATGTAAATTTTAGTACAGAATGTGAAATACTGTATGTATGAAGATTTCCTGGAAACATTTCAGCAACACTTATTGTATTTCCCTGCTGTATGTCTTTATAAAAAAAACAATACTAATTTTAAATTGTGTTTTGTGGTTTCTTATTGCAAAATCTGAGAAGAAAGCTGATGCACAGAAATGTTTTCTTTTAGATGAGCTTCATTCCAAACTCCCGTCATAAAGGAACAAGAGTACTTTGTTCTAATATTTAATTTTGGATAGGTTAAGGGAGGGGTATAAACAGTCAATTTATTTATTTTATTTTTTTTTTTTTAATCAGTGTTCACCTGGGGAGATTTCCCTTCACATCCTGTCCCATAGCCAAAACAGGAAATGAGAGGAAATCCCCCCATAGTAAAGGAATCCCTGGTTGTCAACAGAACTAGTGTCCCTATTCCCCTCTATTCCTGTTCTGATCACAACCCAAAATGTGGGATTCTCTTTCACTTTTACTCTGTGATAATGGTAAATAGAACAAGTATTGGAGTGAATCTCCCTAAGAGAGGCACAGTGTTCTAATCCCTCTCCACCCTTTCCAAACCCCTTTAACTTTAACCCCTTCCTGCCCACCTAGCATTCCTTTAAATGGGCTATTTTGCCCAGGGGGTGGGAAGGTCTGCCTAATCATGTGACCACTGTGATTGGCTGTTACGGTGGTCACAAGTTCAAGAGTTGGTCCCGCCTTGTTTCTGATCATTAGTAAAGTCTGAGTTCTGTCTTTGACAGCTCAGTCTCTGTGCTGGGAGCACACAGTGAGCGTGCTCTCAGCACAGAAACCTATGCCACCCATAGATGCATATGAGTGGTATGTGTTCATTAAAGCTCACCCTCTTCACCTCTGCACAAATGCGGGTGGCAAGAGGTTAACTATCAAAATTCAAAATAACCATATCTGGTATTCTGGTGCCTCAAGAACCACTGTTCCATTTTCAAAATTTCTCTGGCATAAGTCCATAGGGAAACCAATACACCCAAGACTGTTGATTGATCCTTGGGTCCCCCGCATTCTTCACTGGTTCTTCCGCCTGACTTCCAGGTCAGAATGAGCAAACCACTATACAATGAAGGGGATTCAGAAGACTGAAACTCTCTAAATCAAGCATCAGTAAATGGTGGACCACAGTCCGAATCCAGACCCGTTAACAGTCCTGTTCGGATCGCAACTTCGCCAAATAGTCGCTATCATCCTTAAAGTGGTAGTAAACCGCTGAAGAAAAAAAAAACTGCAAGACAATGGAATAATATGCTAGTATGCATCGCATGCAAGCACATTATGAAATATTTACCTTAGAACGAAGCTCCCGCAGCCCGCCCTGGTCAGCGCTGAGGGGGCTGACATGCCACCTCACTGTTTCTTCCGGGATCGCTGGCTCCGACGCTGTGAATGGGCGGGGCCGCAATGAAGTCGCTCCTGCGCATGCGCGCAGGAGTCCTTCGTTCCGGCATGATACGCTGGACCTTCGCCGGCCGTCAGTGGCTGCATGCAGAGTGAATATCTCCTAAACTGTGTAGGTTTAGGAGATATTCATTTTACCTACAGGTAAGCCTTATTATAGGCTTACCTGTAGGTAATAATGTCCAAGCGGAGTATACAACCACTCTAATTACATGGGAGATGCAGCACGTCTGTCCCTTTCATCATCACAGCACTTGCCCCCCCCCCCTCCTCCCCACACTGCCCTTCCTTATTCACACAAGAAGGGGTGCACGGCAGGTCGGGACAGTGTGGGGAGGGGGGAGTGCTGCAAGATTAGGAGAGGGGGGTCTGTGATGAGGGGGATCTGTGATGGAGGAAATCTGAGATGGGGGTCTGTGATGGGTCAGACTGTGATTGGGGTGGGGGCTGTGATGGTGGGGGGGCTCTGGTGGGCTGGTCTCTGATAGGGGTCTGTGATTGGGTGGTCTGTGATGTAAAAGGGGGGATGTGCTTGAAGGGGGGATTGAAGGCACTGATGTAAAAGGGGGTCTGTGATGTGAAGGGGGAACTGAGGACACTGATGGTAAGGGTTTGTTCACACTTGTGCAGAGATCTGTTTTTCTGCACTAGAAAAACCCAGGTCTCTGCAAGGGCACTAGAAAATAATTGTGACTTGCACGGGAGGCTGAAGGAGAGTCATAGCACCAATATGACACTCAGACCTCTGCTGGAAGAAAGCTTTACTGACCGGACCCCCGTGAATTTTAATTCAGTACCCCTGCTCTAAATTGTTTTCATTTTAGACTTCAGTCAAGGATTTCTCTGAAGCGGAAAAGGTTAAGGTCCACTTGCTTTTTTCCAAGTATGACTATTTTACATTTTGATACCCGATGACAGGGTCACTTTAACGTATAATTCCAGGTTTCATGTCACTTTAAATAGCTTGTTTAGGCCAAGCTGACCCAAACAAGCTACTTCCATTACCAAACAATTTGGCCACTGTGCGTGCAAAAATGTACTGTAGTAGCATTAGCTACTGTACATTAAGTGGCACTATATTCTGGCAGCAGTATGGGCAATTTTCAGTCTGTTGCTGGAATTAAAAAGGGTCAACCTGAGTGCTTCTCCATCTTTCAGGAGACGCCTTTTATTTTTATCACTGAAATAAGTCTTCCTCTGATTGGACAAGGTGGAGAGGCGAGAGGATGATGTCAAGATTTCCACCTCGGCCAATCAGAATAACCCTGGTATTTTGTTGTCAAAAATACAAGGCTTCTCCTGAATGGCAGACAAGTGCTAAGGCTGACTATTTTTAATTCCATCAGAAGATGGGAAGTTGCCTGTACTGCTGCGGGAATATAGTGCTACTTACTGTATGTAGCTAATACTACTACAGTACATTATAGCACACACAGAGGCCACATCATTTAGTTTGTTTGGGCCAGCTTCCATTACTAAATTGTCATGAAACCTGGAATTCAGCCAAAACTTATTCTTTTTTTTTTGCTTTCAATAGAATGGGGAAAAGTTGGAACCTGTGTAAGTTTTTTACCGTTGACTGTCTGAGGCTCCATTGGGGAAAATTCCGTTCCTGTTCTGGAGGGGATGTTTCCAGGACAGAAAATAAAGGGAATAGGGGAAGGCTAGAACCCCTATTAGCTTTTTATTGCTGTCCATGTCCTTGTTGATTTTCCCTCACTTTTCTAAATGGATTGTCATAGAGACAGGAAGTAAGCCCCAACCTTTCCCCCAATGTATGTGTAGCGCCACCCCCGAAGGAGCCGCTTCAGTATGTTTGGTTTTGTACTCTACCTCTCAACCCAAAAAAACTATCTCGGCCCCTCTGGCACACCTAGCAAATCATGTTATTATGAACACAGCTGTAAATGAACACAAACTGTAGTAAACCAGAAAGTATTTACTGAAAGTTTACTGAAAGACTCTTTACCATTAAGCAAACAGTAATAGTGTTAGAAGAGTATAGCACAAGGTCAAGTGCAAATTTCAAATAGCACAATAAACCCACCTAAAAAGGCTCTAAAGTGACCCATGTGCTCAGGCATGAAAGGAAATAGGAATGGCTTGTTGAAGGTCAGTCTATTTCCCCAAAATCCTGAAATCACAGGCCCAGGTGGTAAACACGTGATGCAACAGGCAACAATCTGAATTATCTTTAAGTTAGAGTTCCTCCTTAGTGAGCATAACTGTGATCACTGAGTCAATGCTAAATGCAGAATAAACAGGGAAATCCTCTCAATGGAGATGTCTGGTATCTTCAGCTAGCTCTTTAAAGTATGTTTGAAATATCCTGGCTAAGGGGTTAAGGATAATCCCTTTCAGCAGGGTGGAACAGCTAATGCAAAAGGAGTTCCCTCACAGGACTTGATGAAATGAGCAAAGTAAAGGTTTCTACATGCAGTGTTTCTGTATGATGGGTAAACGCCCGCTCACCAATCCTGTGACCAAGGCCCAAAGGAGAGGTCCTGGCAGGCAGGTTCTTCAGGTTGTCCGACTGGCTACCTCAAAACCGTAACGTGTCACGCCTGCAGGGAAGTCTGGAGATGCACCCGGGGTCCTCTCTCTGGTGGGATGTCTGCAACCTGCCATGGAACTGTGGCAGGCTCACAGACCCTGGATGGCAGCACCTCTTCTCCTGTGTCCGGTATCTCCCTCACCTCGTGGTCTCCCCTTCTCCCAGGCAGCCTCATGACCTGTCTTTTGTTCCTTAGTCCCTGGGCATGCTGGGTTGTGTCGTTTTTACCCCCTGGGATCACAGTGGGGCTGCCAGTGCTGGGGACTACATTCCCAGGATCCTTTGTTGCAGCAGTCCTAGAGTCCCATTGGTTCCCTCCCCCTGCCATTGAGGAAGCAGGGGAGGGAACAGAGCAAACAAAACAGAGCGGGGGGGGGGGGTGAGAATTTCCCCGCAGCTGCGCCTCTTCTTGTGTCCCTTCACAGAGCCTGTCAGTGTCAACTCCGCTGCCTTGTGTTCTGTGGCAGCTGGTGGAATATGAGGGGGTCTGGCATTGGCACCCACTACATAAGATTATTATTATACAGGATTTGTATAGCACCAACAGTTTACGCAGCGCTTTACAACATAAGGGCAGACTGTACAATTACAATACAATTTAATACAGTAGGAATCGGAGAACTCTGCTCATTAGAGTTTACAATATAAAAGGGAAGTAGCATAGCTTTGTACTTTTGTCGCAGTCACAGCGGGTGTTGAAAGCATTTACCATTTTTCCAAAATTATATGACAAAGGAAAAAATTTGTTTCTGTATCTTGTAGTCTAATGCTGTGTACACACGGGCGGACTTTTCGACCAGACTGGTCCGACAGAACGAATCCGTCGGACAATCCGATCGTGTATGGGCTTCATTGGACCTGCAGCGGACGTCTTTGGTTGAAAATCAGACGGACTTTAGATTTAAAACGTGTTTCAAAACTTTCTGATGGATTCGAGTCCGGTCTAAAAACCCGTTCGTCTGAATGCTAGTCCGACGGATGAAAACCGACGCTAGGGTAGCTATTGGCTACTGGCTATGAACTTCCTTACTTTAGTCTGGTCGTACGTCATCACGTACGACGTCGGACTTTGGTGTGATCGTGTGTAGGCAAGTCCGTTCGTTCGAAAGTCCATCAGAAGTCCGTCGGACCTTTGATGCCGAAAAGTCCGCCCGTGAGTACACGGCATTAGACCCCATACACACTATACAACTTTTGTTGTCTGATTTCCTTTAGATTTACCAAAACCATGTAGTGCAAGGGCCTGCCTGATGGCATACAAATTAAAACTCCTAAGGTTTGACCGCCTATTATATGGTTTTGGTAAATCTGAAGAAAAAAATCTACAGAAAATTGTATAGTGTGTATGCAGCTTAACTAACATCCAGAGCTGCTGTGGGACTTTTAATATACTACATGGTATGTTTTTTAAATTATGTTTAATCTATCCACTGAGCATTTTAAACTAGAGCATTTCTTCTACTGCGATAGATGCAATGTTCACCTCATTGCTATAGCAAGCATAGAGAAAACATAAAAGGAATATACAGGCTGCCAGAGCTGTCCAAATATGCTGTTTGCTTGGATTTCATCCCGATTCAACAGCTTTAATAATTGTATATAGATCAGGATATTTATATTCACTCTGACTCCAGTCTTTGTATACTTGTTCCTGGTCAGTGGCTCAACATCATAGAGTCTGTTGGGATTACATGCAGAGACAGAAGGATTTGAAGCAGCCTACACCCACAGAAGATCTGTGGTTAGTTCCCCAAGATGTTTGGAACAACCTACCCGCTGAGTTCCTTTAAAAACTGTGTGCAAGTGTACCTAGAATAACTGATGCTGTTCAAAGGCAAAGGGTGGTGGCACCAAATATTGATTTGATTTGGATCTCTCTTCTGTTCATTTATTTTCCATTTTGTTAATTGAAACTAAAATATGTAATGCTTCTTTTTCTGAAAGCATTCTTAATTTACAGCATTTTTCACACCTGCCTAAAACTTTTGCACAGTACTGTACACGAAGGTCCACAAAGTACCTAAGCCACGTCAGTGTTCATTTGTGTTTATACCTTTTAAATCTCCAGGCAGTGCAGGTACTGTGTATATGAATACTACCACATCAGAGTCAAATGTATTTTCTGCCCCCTAAGCTATCTGTAAATGCAGGAACAGAAAGCAAGGGACCATTTCCTCAACCAGTAGGGTTGTATTTGGAATGACGATGTACTGTACTTTTAACAAAGTTTCCCCCTTTGTCATGGCTTTGGTTTGGTCAAAAAGAAACCTAGAACGCTTTTGGAGGTAGCATGTTGTCTGATTTATATTTACTGTACAGAGCAACAAGCAAGAGAAAGGAGACCAGGCTTTGTGTTTTTTTGGATTTTAGTGAGTCTTTTGACCCCATGCACATTGGGCATTTGGCTGTGGATGGCAGGAGCAGGTGACCCATTCAGCTTTGCTGCTGGCAGCCTGTCAAACTCGGAGCTGCTGTGGCTGGACAGTGGACTGCCCTAGGTACTGTCCCACAATTGCCATTATGGTTAGTACATCCCTGCCAGCCAGAATACAGAGAGCAGTAAATGACCATCAAGTCTGTCTTGTCTACAATTCCATCCAAAATTATAAACACATTTTTTGGGGGCTTTAACTTCTCCATTCTAATAGTAATTATTTTGAGATAAAATAAAAACTGGCTCCATTCTCCAATTGTATTGGAAGAGATAAAATGGCTGCTCCTGCGATGTGAGGTGGGCCAGCACTGAGCCTTCTTAGCGGAGTGCATGGATCTGTAATAGAGTAAAAGCCTCTATCGATTTTTGTTTGTATTCTTTATCCTTGGCATTCTACCATACTATTTATTTTTTATTAGACTAGGTTCTGTGAAAGCGGCTTCCTCTAGCATTTGTTTTTTTTCTGTTACATACATGTATGCTTACCACCTAAATTAACTGCTTCCTATGTTACATGCATTCCGGTATAATACTGGCATATATGGCATACTGGAAAGCATGGCATACATACAGTGCCTTGAAAAAGTATTCAAACCCCTTGAAATTTTCCACATTTTGTCATGTTACAAGCAAAAACGTATTTTATGTGATAGACCAATACAAAATGACACATATTTGTGAAGTGGAAGGAAAATGATAAATTGTTTTCCAAATTTTTTACAAATAAATACGTGAAAAGTGTGGCGTGCATTTGTATTCAGCCCCCCTTACTCTGATATCCCTAACTAAAATCTAGTGGAACCAATTGCCTTCAGAAGTCACCTAATTAGTAAATGGAGTCCACCTGTGTGTAATTTAATCTCAGTATAAATACAGCTGTTTTGTGAAGTCCTCTGAGGTTTGATAGAGAACATTGGTGAACAAACAGCATCATGAAGGCCAAGGAACACACCAGACAGGTCAGGGATAAAGTTGTGGAGAAGTTTAAAGCAGGATTGGGTTATAAAAAAAATCCCAAGCTTTGAACATCTCACTGGGCACTGTTCAATCCATCATCCGAAAATGGAAAGAGTATGGTACAATGCATACCTACCAAGACATGGCCGCCCACCTAAACTGATGGGCCGGGCAAGGAGAGCATTAATCAGAGAAGCAGCCAAAAGGCCCATGGTAACTCTGGAGGAGCTGCAGAGATCCACAGCTCAGGTGGGAATCTGTACACAGGACAACTTTTAGTCGTGCCCTCCACAAATCTGGCCTTTATGGAAGAGTGGTAAGAAGAAAGCCATTGTTGAAAGAAAGCCATAAGAAGTCCCGTTTGCAGTTTCATGAAGCCATGTGAGGGACAGCAAAAATGTGGAAATCAAAATATAAGAGCGCTAACCAATCCTAAATGCTAACACATCATTACCACAGTGTAATAAATTGATGTATATAACAAAAATCCATAACTATAACTAATTAAAGTCCATAAAAAGTTCATGAATCCTTAAAAAGTTCATAAATTTCATAATCCTCCAGTGCAGCTTCAAATTTTCAGTTGTGCAGTACAAAGTGGCAAGTGCTGAAAAAAACAATCTGTGTCATCCGTGCTCCCCTCGGTGTGCCCTCTCACTCATCAGATATCTATGACTCCCGTGACAGAAGTCACACGCGCTTGTAAGGATGGCTGGGCTCTGTTGTCCCATGGGCTGTGTCTCAAGCTGTAGCGTAAGTTGTTCTCAGTATACCGTCATGGGATGTAAATGAATGGTAGAAAAAGCAATATAGCGTAATTCCGTTTAATAATCATAAAAACAAACAATATCCACTCACATGTTAAAAACGCTGAATCAAGTGTTTAAAACCCGGAACCAGAAGTAACCAGTGACTTGTGTCTCACCGGCCAGAAATTGCGTCACCACCCGTGGTCATCTAACGCGTTTCGTCCCTCCCACAAGACGTTATCAAAGGATATCCCCGGTTGGTGTTGTATGTCAATTATAGAGTAAACCTCCTCCCTCACACACTTATTCTGAATAAACAGCTTAATGGCCACAAAGTGATGTCCTATCCTCTTCCTGTATCTGATTCTAGAGGTGCATTAGGCTTCACCTCTTCTAAATCCTCCATCTTAGTACACCCAAATGTCACAAAACTAGATGAATGTCTCTAGCAGCTGTATTATCCTTTTGTCTTGGGGAGGGTGAGGGTAAACAAGTGAACCACTACATGATTGGAAATATTAAAAATATTAAAAATCAATAATTTGCGTATATGTTAAATTATATATAATTTAGGTTTAGTAAACCGAATATTCACAACTAGCACCATCCAGCTGCCAAATAAAGAATCCATCACCCCAATGTTAAATTTTATGTTTACCTATATGCTTTTGAGATGTATAAAATTATATTTTCCACTTCAAGTGTAATTAGTACTGATCAATTTAAATTTAAGTGCCTTTACATACTGCTAATACCCCTTCTAACAAAGTGGTAAGTACTAAATTTATTCCTACTATATATAACTTGCAAGATATTTTACTAATATAAAGTAGATACTAACTTCAAAGGGAATTTAATATTTTATATTATAAGGCACTACTGTCAGTAGTTGGATCTAATCAATTTTTTGTTATATATAGATAGATAGATAGATAGATAGATAGATAGATAAAATAAGGTGCTCTGGTCAGATGAGACCAAAATGTTACTTTCTGGCCTCAAAGCAAAACACTGTGTGGCAGAAAACTAACACTGCACATCACCTTGAACTGAACATCCCCACTGTGAAACATGGTGGTGGCAGCATCATGTTGTAGGGATGCTTTTCTTCAGCATGGACAGGGAAGCTGGTCAGAGTTAATGGATGGAGCCAAATACAGGGCAATCATAGAAGAAAACCTGTAATGCCCTGTACACATGATGGGACATTGACCGGACATTCCGACAACAAAATCCGTCAAATTTTTTCCAACGGATTTTGGGCCAAACTTGTCTTGCATACACACGGTCGCAGAAAGTTGTCGGAAAATCCAATCGTTCTGAACGCGGTGACATAAAACACCTACGTCGGGACTATAAACGTGGCAGTAGCCAATGGCTTTCGTCTTTTAATTTATTCTGAACATGCATGGCACTTTGTGCGTCGGATTTGTGTACACACGATCGGAATTTAAACGATCAGATTTTGTTGTCGGAAAATTTTATATCCTGCTCTCAAACTTTGTGTGTCATAAATTCCGATGGAAAAAGTCCGATGGAGCCCACACACGGTCGGAATTTCCTGACAACAAGCTCCGATCGCACATTTTCTGTCGGAAAGTCAGACCATGTATACAGGGCATTAGAGTTTGCAAAATACCTGAGACAGGGCGGAGGTTCACCTTCCAGCAAGACAACGACCCTAAACATACAGCCAGAGCTACAATGGAATGGTTTAGATCAAAGCATATTTATGCGTTAGAATGGCTCAGTCAAAGTCCAGACCTAAATCCTATTGAGAATCTGTGGCAAGGCTTGAAAATTGCTGTTCACAGATCCTCTCCATCCAATCTGACAGAGCTTGAGCTACTTTTCAAAGAAGAATGGGCAAAAATTTCACTCTCTAAATGTGCAAAGCTGGTAGAGACATCCCCAAAAAGACTTGCAGCTGTAATTGCAGCGAAAGGTGGTTCTACAAAGTATTGACTCAGGGGGGCTGAATACAAATGCACACTACACTTTTCACATATTTATTTGTAAAAGATTTTGAAAACCATTTATCATTTTCTTTCCACTTCACAAATATGTGTCACTTTGTGTTGTTCTATCACATAAAATCCCAATAAAATACATTTATGTTTTTGGTTGTAACATAACAAAATGTGGAACATTTCAAGGGTATGAATACTTTTTCAAGGCACTGTACATGGTGATTCCAGCAGTCAGTTTGTCTGTTGACATAGACCCACATAGCATTAAACTGGCATGTAAAATCTGAAAAAAGTGGATGTGCCCAAAAAGAAACCGCAAAATGGGGAAGTGTAAAAAGGGTTAAAAAAAAAGTAAATCTAACTGTGAATATTTTTCATAGGTCCAAAATACTGTGTAAATGTACCCTCGTGAGTCCCTAATTTGGTCACCAAAAAGTGTCACAGATAGCCCAGCTAACACTCACTACAGTTCCAGTCCCGACTCCACATTGGGTTGACATGGAAGCCCTGTCATGCTCCAGGGGTTTGATTGCAGCTATGATGTCGATTCCTAGCAGTTTGCATTCCCCATATGGCCTATGCTTTCTTTCTCACTATCAATATGGTACAGACATCAGATGAGGAAGAAACTGTTTGCCAAATACTCCTTTATCTCCCCTGTTAAATAATCCTGAGTTCATACCGGGACTCTCCCATTTTTCGATGGTGGAAGAATAAGGACTTCCTACCTGGAGATAAACTATACTCACTGGACCATTTTAAATTCACATTACAACTACCTTCCTCAAATTATTTTGATATAACCAAATCATTTCGTACTTGAAGGGCCAACTTAACAAGACTCATCGGCCTCTATCATTTTCCTTCTGTGAAAGCTCTTGTCAAACTAGGAACCCAGTAAAAGGCCATATCTCTGTTGTATATAGCTATCTGAAGGACCCTGCATGCAAGCTCCCCTATGGAACACTGCGAAAAAGATGTATTGAATAATCACCAGCACTTTGGATAAATGGGAATAGCAGGTTTGAGCAGCTGTACTATACTCCCTATTAAGGGGTAATGATGTCTATTTTTACTCTCTATGAACAGTGCTAACCTGTATACTACATTACATCTAGGTGCAAATATTACTAATAAATACAAACAAAATGTACTGTATTTATTGGCGTATAACACTCACTTTTTCAACATGAAAATCGGGTGCAAATAGCGTGTGCGTGTTATACGCCAATACTTAAATTTTGGCTGCCTCGGAGGCAATGGGCGGGGGGGGGGACGAATGCCGTCAGATTACATACAGTGAGAATCTCCTGTTTACTTGGCGACCTCTGTAATAGGAAGTCAATAGATGGCAATGGCGAGGCTGCTGCATTGATGGCAATGGTGAGGCTGCATTGATGTGGACTAATAAGGCTGCATTGATGGCACTTATGAGGCTGCAGGTGGGCAATGATCAGGCTGCATTGATGGCAATGGTGAGGCTGCAGATGGGCACTGACCCTTATTTTGCTTCAAAGTTTCTTATTTAAAATTTAAGTTTTTTTCCTGAAACTTCCCTCTTAAAATGAATGTGCGTGTTATACGCCTGTGCGTGTTATATGCCGATAAATACGGGTATTTAAAAATTATCCACAGTGAATACAAAATTCTATTTTTCCAAAACAAAGTGCCAGCGTGCCGTGCAATAGGTTTTTAGTGTTAGAATATTCCACAATAAAGTGCAAAATTAGACTCCACAAATTCACAGTCATCAGAAGAAAAGTGCCAGCGTGCTGTACAACTGAATTTAGCGGACAAAATTTTCCACAGCTGTTTAACCGTTTTAGCGCCCAAAATGTTCCATGACAAGTGCAAAATCCAACTCCTCAATCCGCAAAGAAACGTGCTTGTGCAAGTGAAGTGCTATCCAACAACACTCAAGGTGTTTTAACAAAGTGATTTAGTGCTCCATCACCTTTTGCAAGCTGGAAAACTCACCATATTTGTAAGGGATTTCCTTTATCCTTTCCTTTCCTTTTTCAATCTCCATCAAAAAATCTCTTTCCTCTATGTTAAATAGCCAGTATCATTTTCACATGGGGTTATCCGATGTTACATAAAAAAACAAGGGGGATTGATATAGTGTAAAAACTTTTAAAACATTTTATTGAATCACAAACACTTTCCATGGACAAACGTCTATGTGACAAAATACGTAAGGGCAGGACTGGAGATGAAGCTATCACACAACATACACCGGGAAGTAGGCCTCAGGTACACTTGGGAGGTAGGTGAGAGGAGATACTGGAAGTGGTATGCACACTATACACTCTGTATTTAGAGGACATCATTGATGCTGTAGTTATTTTCTGTACTAATGGTGAATACCCCTCCTCAGGAAACTCACTCTCTCCCAACACATCATCTATTGCTGCTTGACTTCTGTATTTACATTGGTGCTGAATGAGCACACCATTAATGCTGACTTATGATCTTCTTTTGGCTGAAGCCACTCTGATGCATCACTGCTTATCCTGTCCTCTATGCAATCCACTGTTCATCATTAATGTGACTGACAGCGCAGTACTTTTTCATCTCTTGAGTCTCTGGAAAGTAGCAGGAATATTCTCCTTTTTTAAGCAATTGCTTTAAACATGTGATGATCAATGTATGCAACTGTCAACGTGGATATTTTATGTAATTGTACCAAGGACACTTAGAAAGCCTGGGGCAAAAGACTAAGTACCAGTGCGTGCCACCGAGGTTTCCCAGGACTCTCTTTAGTCCTGGTTGACTTGATCTGATTGACACCTGCAGCTGATATTGGCATGGCTGAGCTCATGGGCGTGCTTTTTTAATTTGACAACGTTGTCATTTTTATTTCACTGTGTGCAACTACCTATTGTTTATGCCTTTTTGTTGAATCTATTTCTACTAACATACTTTTTTGAATAAAGATTTTATCAGGTTAAACAGCTGTCAGTTCCTTCTCCTTTTCTGGAGGCAAGGACATCTGTTGGTTCCTCCCTCCTCCCACCTTTCCCTAAGTTTGACTGCCTATCCTGTCCTTATAAGGAACTCCACCCTGGACTGGGTGAGTCGGTACACCTGTAACCTGAGTTGACCAGTGAGACTTTTGGTCATCAGGATCCTGACTGTTCTTTGTGACCCTATACATTTGGCGTTTAGAGGACAGTATTATTGCTGCAGTTATTTTATGTACTAATAGCGAATACCCCTTGGTGCGAGGTGAAGCACCACACAATCAGAGTGGAAGGAGGGAAAGTGTTTGTGATTAAATAAAATGATTTAAAAGCTTTTATACTATATCGATTCCCCTTGTCATTTACTGTATGTAAGATTGGATAAACCCATGTGACAATGGTACTGACTTTTTAACATAGAGGAGTGAGATCCTTTGGTGGAGATTAAAAAAGGAAAGGATAAGGCTGGGTTTCCCTGCATCCAATTCGCATGACAGGAGAGTATGCCCAGCTCGCAATGGATTCGGTTAACACACCTGCAGGGCGGCTGCGGTCCACATTTGGAAAGGGTCCTGTGAGTCTTTGATTCCGATGCAGGTGCAAATTCAGGCAAAAATTCAGACCTGATCCGTACCTGAATTTCTACTGTGAGCCGCGGCCGCAGCATGAGTGAACCCAGCCTTAAGGAAACTTCTTACAAATATGCCTTCCATGACTCATCTGTAATGGGTGGTCATGGTCATCTGGTGAGTTTTCCAGCTTGCAAAAGGTGGTGGAGTACTGAAGCACTTTGTAAAAACAACTTTAGGCCTGATTCACACCTATGCAGGTTGCAGTTTGCATATTCCAGGTGCATTTTTCGTTTTTCAATACACATTTTTGAACCATTAAAGTCTATGGAACCAAAAACCGGGAAAAAATCCCTGTCCCTTTCCATAAAATGCACAGATGTGAACTACATCCATAGGAAACCATGTTAAATAGAATGCAGTGTGTTCCTGCAAAACTGAAAATGCACTAAAAAAAGGCATATGTGTGAACCTTATCATGGAACATTTTAGGAACTAAGGCCTGGTTCACACCTATGCATTTTTAGTGCGTTTTCAGTTTTTTAGAAACAGGCTACAGTCCATTTAACACGGTTTCCTATGCGTCATGTTCATATCTGTGCATTTTATGGAAAGGGCCAGGGACTTTTTTTTGGTTTTTGGTTCCATAGACTTCAATGGATCAAAAAGGGTGTATTGAAAAACACAAAATACACCTGGAATATGCAAACTGCAACCTGCATAGGTGTAAATCAGGCCCAAAACTGTGAAACAGCTGTGGAACATTTTGTCCACTAAATTCAGTTGTACAGCATGCTGGCATTTTTGTTCTGATGACTGTGGAATTTATAGTCTAATTTTGCACTTTATTGTGGAATATTTTAACACCAAAACCTATTGCACAGCACGCTGGCACTTTGTTTTGGAAAAATTGAATTTTGTATTCACAGTGGATAATTTTTCAGTACGTTTTGTTTGTATTTATTAGTAATATTTGCACATAGATGTAATGTAGTATACAGGTTGGCGCTGTTCATTGAATAAAAATAGACTGGGAAAAAGACCTCAACATTTCTTGGGAACTCCCAGAATGGCATGATACAATCAGTACATAAACCAAAAAGAAACAGCGCTAAACCCACCAAAATTATTTTTTCTACAGTAAAGAGCAATATAGAAGTGAAAATATTCGGCACAGGGATCACGTGCCTTCCTCTGGGGGATAACCATAATCATATCCCCCAGAGGAAGGCACGTGATCCCTGTGCCGAATACGCGTCAGGGAGGGGTAGGACGGAGCTGTCAGCAGGGAAGGAGAGGAATATACACCACACCGCACGCCATACAAGCCGCTGCTAAACGAAATACACCTGTATAGTTTGGTGCACTGTAGCACCTGCATACTGTGAGTACCCTCCTGGAGGAACTTCTTTTACTTTAAATAAATCCCTTACTATATTACACCATGGAGCTTTCTTTTTCTCTTTTATGAATGATGTTTTACCTGTGAGGATTGGACATACATCATTGCATCCTGAGTGAGCCCAGGAGTGGCCCCAATGCGTGTTTTGACACTGTTTAACTACCGTGTCACACGAATAGAGGTGAGCGCAAGCACAAGTGGGGAATCACGGGAGAGCACATCCAGCTTGTTGTGATTTGGACACTTTTCAGGAGAAGCATGATGAACACTTAATTCATGGACACTGTTTTCTTGCACTTCTTTATTTCAGTTTGAATCTGCTGATCGTATTTTGTTTGGACACTTGATTGTCACAGGATTTGCACTTATTAATTAGGTCTATATTCATGCATGATGCACTTTCAGCATTTTATATAAGGATTGCACTTTTATGTGGATGCACTTTGTTAATTTTATATATAAGGATTGCACATTATATATATATATATATTTTTACATGTATGTTTTTATTAGCATACTTATTATGGTTCAATATTTCTGCACAATTAGTTTATATTTTATACTCAGTTTATATATATTCATATTTTTTAAATTCACATTTTTAGCGCGAGCACAATTGATTTTATTAGTATTACGCTATGGTACCCTTCTTCTTTAATTTTGGGATACATCTGAACGGTATCTACATCTACCTACATTTGGTATCTGTGAACCACGAGTTTGGCGGTCCCTGCCTGGTATATAGATCAGCCTGAGGGTTCTTCCTGGTATCCATCTGTTTGGCTCCTGACTGGATAAAGGCCCTGGCCCGGTAAAGGGCGAAAGCTTTTACTGCTTGCCGTCTGGTAAGCAAGCATTTTGGGTGTTTAGCACTGGTGGTGCGGTGGAGGATAAAATTGAACTTTCTGAATACACTACAAGTTTGGTTCTACTATAAACACTGTGGAATTAAGAAGATGGACTTTTCAGTTTAAATTTAATTTAAATCCAAATTTATAGAACAATTTTTTACACTATTTTCACTTCTATATTGCTCTTTACTGTATAATTTCAATTCTGGTGGGTTTAGCGCTGTTTCTTTTTGGTTTATGTATTATTGTGTGTATCTCACTTTTAGCAGCAGCTTCTTTTTGGGTATTTGTATTTAGCATTGTTGTTATATTTTTTTTCACAGCGCGGTATTTTACTTTACAGGATACAATCAGTAATCTTTCAATCAACACAGCCTTGCTGGAATCTAACTATAAGATGCCATTGTGATGGTATATGGTTCCATGAAGGATTTCTAAAATGAATTCACAAGCTTCCTCTTGGTATTTTAGACTGTGGTCAGGAAGGCACCATGGCACATGTTTGGTGGCGGTGACCAGGTTTTGGATTAAAGTGTTTAATTTTATCCATTCAGTTACAGACATGAATCTTGTTTGTTGGAACCAGTCAGTAGTAGTAACATTTGACTGTGTCAAACAAAAATTAAAGTGGATCATGATTAACTATAAGATGACCTGCACCCTCCATAACAATCAAGCTAAATTTGATATAACACGGCAATCCTGGATGCATGAGGTCTGGGATGGCACGGCCCTGACTGCCCTCAACTTTCCCTCCCCCTCTCTATTTTTTTCTCTTTTCTTCTCTCTTATCTTTCTGGTGTACCTTCTGTATTGACCAGAATTTAAGTACCCTAGTGATATGGTTTGTGACCTATTGAAGAGTCCTACATACTGTATATTACACAGAGCCTGTCTTTTATGGTGGTTCACATACAGTCTCCCCTGGACAAGAAACCTGGCCTGTTTGTGAATTCTCTATCATTTGTATGTATACATACTGTCCCTTTGATACTACTAATGTTCCTGCATCATGTAGGGAGATCCCTCATCATAGGTCAATGTGTAATATGACTATGTTTGTTTCATATCTTTGATATGTTTTCTCTCTTTATGTGCCTTATTAACAGTGTTATATGTTTACATACCTGTTATGGTTTTGTACTTTTTGTGTACTATGACAAGAAAACCGGTAAACTAATTGGAATGAAATATACACTCACAATTTAGTGGACCCAGCTGACAAAATATATAAATGCTAGGATAATTATAAAGAGTGAATCAAGCCCAACATTTCTGCGCAAAGGTTTTAGGCTATCTACACAAAATCCACTAGTTTCCAAAGAGAATACAGGCACAAAAACTAGAGATGAGATAGTCCACCCCAAGCCAATGACACCTAGAGATCCTCCTGCCAGCCATTGTAGTGAAATTGAGAACATCTGTAGCAAGTCAGGACCTGCAGGACAAAACACACCAACAGCTGTCCTTGTTATTCTATCCCCTCCTCCATCTATTTCCTAATATTTGAACAATGGACTTTGTACTTGCAATGTTCTACTGAAAACAGAGAGTTCCAGGAGAGGAAAACCTTCCCCAACATGGGGCTAGGGCAGAGAGAAACCCTGTTCTGCTTTATTTTCATCTTAACACCTCTCCTAACATTTGCAGGTAAGCAATAAAATGTGGTAAATCTTATTTAATCAATGAAATACAAGGATTGTGATATGGCATTTGATAAAAAAAATGGTACTACATTTAACACTCTGTTTTTACATAGTGGTATATGGTAGCATATGTAGCTGGGAAAAAAAACCTGTTTATTATCGTACAAATAATTTCACATAAATATAACCGGCTGAGAAAAGTCAAACTTGATATCCAGCATCAAAACATTTCTATATACATAAAGTATATGTGCAGTTTAAATGTAGAAATGCTTGTAATATATCATCTTGTAGTCAACAGTCATTCAGTTCCAACCATTGTCCCTGACAGAGGACCTTTAAAGATGGCATGAGACAACGTAGAGAGTCACAGATCACAGAATGTAAAATTCATGGTGTTGTTTTCATCGGAAACACAATTTGTGAGAAATGTAGATTTCTCTATGCAATATATGTGTACTACAGAACATATTTTGAGTTACTATCGTATAGTTTGGAAAACTACCGGTATATTTTCTTGATAGTACTTAATACATAGCTATGCAGGTTCCCGCTTCCTTGGCTATCTTTATGTTAGACTGTGCAAACTACCTTGCTGATAGAATCATTTACATGATAAATTGAGTACGTTTTTTGGGCACAATCATTGTGCAGCACTAAAAAGCTGAAAGCAAAGAATGTATATGTGACAAGCTTCCCCATAAACATATATAATGTCAAACTAGCATAGGAACAAGGCTTTTAAAGCATTAACACTTGTTTTTAAGCTGCGTACTTTGTCCCACTTTGTGTAATGTAATATATTTGTTCACGCAACTTGCAGCCTCGAAAGATGTTGGTAAAGGTCTGTGGAGTTCTTTTTTCAAACCATATGTCCTCTGCCTGTGTTTCAGTAGCTAGTTTTCTGAAATTCATTGAGACAAAACAATGAGTAATGAATCTAACATGATGCAAATCTTCCATTGCCCACCATTGTCTCCCTATGTGATCAGTAGCTCAATGAAGGAAAACTATGAAGTTCTGTGATATTCACTGGGAAGCTTCATGAACCACTACAGCTTTCCTGTATGTAGAAGAACTGCTGACATTAGATACAGTGCATCCGGAAAGCGTTCACAACGCTTCACTTTTTCCATATTTTGTTATGTTACAGCTTTATTCCAAAATGGATTAAATTCATTATTTTCCTCAAATGTCTACAAACAATATCCCATGATGACAATGTGAAAGAAGTTTGAAATCTTTGCAAATTTATTAAAAATAAAAACAAAAAAATCCAATATATTGTACATAAATTTTCACAGCCTTTGCCATGACACTCAAAATTGAGCCCAGGTGCATCCTGTTTCCACTGATCATCCTTGAGATGTTTCTACAACTTGATTGGAGTCCACCTGTGGTAAATTCAGTTGATTGGACATGATTTGGAAAGGCATACACCTGTCTATATAAGGTCCCACAGTTAACAGTGCATGTCAGAGCACAAACCAAGCCATGAAGTCCAAGGAGTTATCTGTAGACCTCCGAGGTAAGATTGTATCAAAGCACAGATCTGAGGAAAGGTACAGAAAAATGTCTGTAGCATTGAAGGTCCTAAATGAGCACAGTGACCTTCATCATCCGTAAATGAAAGAAGTTTAGAACCACCAGGACTCTTCCTAGAGTGGGCCACCTGGCCAAACTGAACTATCAGGGGAGAAGGGCCTTAGTCAGGGAGGTGACAAAGAACCGGATGGTCACTCTGACAGATCTCCAGTGTTTCTCTGTGGAGAGAGGAGAACCTTCCAGAAGAACAACCATCTCTGCAGCACTCCACCAATCAGGCCTGTATGGTAGAGTGGCCAGACGGAAGCCACTCCTCCATAAAACCAGGCACCGCTCATCACCTGGCCAATACCATCCCTACAGTGAAGCATGGTGGTGGCAGCATCATGCTATGGGGATGTTTTTCAGTGGCAGGAACTGGGAGACTAGTCAGGATCGAGGAAAAGATAAGTACAGCAATGTACAGAGACATCCTTGATGAAAACCTGGTCCAGAGCGCTCTGAACCTCAGACTGGGGTGAAGGACAACGACCCTAAGCACACAGCCAAGATAACAAAGGAGTTGCTGCAGGACAACTCTGTGAATGTCCTTGAGTGGCCCAGCCAGAGCCTGCACTTAAACCCTATTAAACATTTCTGGAGAGATCTGAAAATGGCTGTGTACCGATGCTCCCCATCCAACCTGGTGGAGCTTGAGAAGTTCTGCACAGAAGAATGGGAGAAACTGCCCAAAAATAGGTGTGCCAAGTTTGTAGAATCATATTTAAAAAGACTTGAGGCTCTAATTGGTGCCAAAGGTGCTTCAACAAAGTATTGAGCAAAGGCTTTGAATACTTATGTACATGGGATTTTTTCCTTTTTTATTTTTAATACATTTGCAAAGATTTTAAACCAACTTTTTTCATATTGTCATTATGGGGTATTGTTTGTAGATTTTTGATTTTTGAGGAAAATAATCAATTTAATCAGTTTTGGAATAAGGCTGTAACATAACAAAATGTGGAAGCGGTGAAGCGCTGTGAATACTTTCGAGATGCACTGTACATAGGGTTGGCCATGTGACTTAGGTCTTGGAATAGGTCACATCAGTGCCAAAGCAGACCAATAAAGTTACATTTCTATACTGAGCTCATACACCTGGATGGCTAGGGTTGATTGTATCACCTACAGTGCCTAATCTTAGTTATGAATTCATCAATGTCTGTCCATCATCAAAGTCTTTTGTGACAATCCACCAAGATTGGTCCTGCACCTCCTGCTTACCAATTTTTCTATTAGTCAAAGAAGCTATCCATCGCTATTTAACCACTTTAGCTGTGGAAGGTTTTACCCCCTTCATGACCAGACCATTTTTAGTGATACTGCACTGCATTACTTTAACTGCGACACTGTACCCAAAAAAAATGTATGTCCTTTTTTCCCCACAAATATAGCTTCCTTTTGGTGGTATTTGTTCACCTTTTTTTTATTTTTTGCACTATATACAAAAAAAGGCCAACAATTTTGAAAAAAAAAATATATATTTTTTTAAATTTCTGCTATAAAACATTCTCAATAAAAAAATGTAAAAAATCTAATTTCTTCATCGATTTAGGCCAATATGTTTTTTGCTACATGTTTTTGGTTAAAAAATCCCAATACATGTATATTGATTGGTTTGCGCAAAAGTTACAGCATTTACATACTTAGGGATATTTTAATTTATGATTATCTTTTACTAGTAATGATGGCGATCAGCGACTTATTGCGGCACTGCGATATTGCGGCGGACAAATCTGACACCGAATTAACACTTTTTGGGGACCAGTGACACTAATACAGTGATCAGTGCTAAAAATATGCACTGTTACTGTACTAATGACACTGGCAGGGAAGGGGTTAACATCAGGGGTGATCAAAGGGTTAAATGTGTTCCCTAGGAGTGATTGCTAACTGTGGGGGGGGGGTGCTGTTACTGGGAGAATGTAAAGACCCTGTGATCAGCACATTCCTGTCTCAAAGAACAGCGGTCTGTCTTATTTACATAGCCAGAGCGCGGTTCTGCCTTTCTTGAGATCGATTGGCGGGTCCCAGCGGACATCGCTGATTGGCTCCCGCTGCTGTGTCCAATCACAGCAGGAGTGGGTCACTGGCAGCGCGTGTGTGCGCCCCAGACCTGGAACTGTCAGATCACGTACCAGGTACATAATCTGGCACAGAGCTGCCGTCTTGCCACAGTTAATCTATGGTGGGCGGTCGCTAATCGGTTAAAGTAAATTTAAAGGCAAGACTTTTTATTATTAGTTTTGGATAGAGTAGAGAGGGTTTAGAACAATCTATTTGTCCTGTCCTGTTCAGGGTTATCACATTCACTGAGAGTGAAATTTAAAACAAAATCCCAAATTTTAGGTTGTCACTAGAACAGGAATGGAGCGGAAATTTTTCAATTGGGACACTAGTTTTGGTGACAAAAATGGATTCCCTCACTTTTAGGGATTTTTTTTCACACTTCCTGTTTTTCCTTTGGGACAGGGAGTGAAGGGAAATCTCCCCATTGGGACACAGGCAGATGTTAAAAACCTCCCTCACATTACTTTACTTTAATTATTCATGTAATATTTATTATTATTATACAGGATTTCTATAGCGCTAACAGTTTACGCAGCGCTTTACAATATAAAAGGGAGACAATACAGTTATAATACAGTAAAATACAAGAGGACTAAGAGGGCCCTTCTCAGAAGAGCTTACAATCTAAAGCCTTGTACACACAATGTGAAATTCAGAAGAGGATTGTCGTTTGACAGGCTGCTGTTCGAAATTCTTACCATTAGTACGTTTTCCAATTTTTGGACAACAAATGTTGGTTGGCAGACTAGTACATTTTTGGCGAACGACGGCTCCGCGTCTGATTTTCGGAAGGTCAGTACACAAATCCGTCACACAAAAGTCGAAAGTACAAACGCGCATGATCGTAATCAAGGAATGACTGGGAAGAGTTTGGTCTTGTAAACTACTGTTCGTAATCTAGAATTAACATTCGTGATGCGGCAATTGATGAAATGTCAAAATTCTCTTTAATTCTTCTTTAATGGGATAATAATGAAGCTGCTTTGCTGGCGATACTGATGTAGGTATGCGAAACTTATTTTAAAAGGCATTTGCTTTGTACCATCTGAAAATCGCGAATCAACGCTCACCAAACTTCTACTGACACGAAATTAGCGGAAGGGGCCCAAAGGGTGGCGCTTGAGAAATGAACTTCCTCTTTATACTCTCATAGTACGTCACTACGTTCGTGTTTATCAAACGACAATTTGCGGATAGTTAGTATGCTAGACAAAATCCTTCACACGCCCTTTTGACAAAAGTCAGACGCTCGGTCGTCCAACAATCAGACCGTGTGTACGAGGCTTTATAGGGTGAATGAATAATTAATGATTGCATAACTTGATACATTTTGCAAATACCTGTTTTTGCTACGCTTACAGTGTATTAAAACCAATATATATTTACCTATCTCTCTGTTTGTTTTGTGTGATTTGCTTTGCAGTTTTCCTAAACAATAAAGAGGCAGCCAGTGTGTTGAAGAGTAGGGTGAGGAGAGCCAACTCCTTTTTTGAGGAGTTCAAGGCACCTTCTTTGGAGCGGGAATGCATTGAAGAAACCTGCTCATATGAAGAGGCCAGGGAAATATTCAAGGATGAGCGACGTTTGGTAATCACACTCATTTCTCTAATAAGATTACACCATAATGTTAAGTCATAGATTTATGGCATAGTACCATTAAGAAAGAAATGGTTGGCTATAAGAATCAGTGGTTGTGACCTGCCCACTGAGCAGAAATGTTTTACTTATTCCTATACATTGATATATATGTTTAAAGCCCAATTGAACTTTCAGTTTAAACCTGCATAATACATTCCAGGTGTATCAGAATAAAAGGTGTGCAAAGCCTTACAGTTTGATTTCTATAAAAATCAGCCACAGGAAAAGCCTGTTGCCTGCCAGCAGCTGCAGAGTTGGTACCCTTTTGTGGGTAATCAGCAATCTCTTTGCAGAAGTCCAACACACTCCCTACTAAGGCAGAGCCAGAGCTCTCCAATCATCAGGGAGCATGAACTCTGCTGATTACAGGGCTATAGGTCTGGGTTAGTAGGGGGTCTCAAAACTTTAGAAACAAAGTTACTGTCCTTTAAATATTAGGGGGCTCACACTGTGGCCAGTGGGAGTAGAAAATGCCCTGGCTTCAGTGTGAGTAAACATTGCAGTGGGAGTAAACATCATTACAGTTCGCTGATTGGTTGCTAGAGATTACAGCACATTTTTACGGCTCACTGACTGGTTGCTGAAGGTTACAGCACATCTTTACGGCTCACTGATTGGTTGCTGAAGGTTACAGCACATCGTCTCCTTACTGCCTGCACACTATGGACTGGGGAGGTGAGGGGACCAACCAATACACAGAAAACTCCTAGAACTTGTTACTAGCAATGAGCAGAGCACACACAGCTATGAAGGTTAACTGAGAGCAGGTAGAAACAGAGCCTAATGTGAGCAGCATCCCCGAGAATGGACTGCCAGGAAAAATAACTAGTCATGCCACCTGCAGTAGAAGGTCCAGCCGGAAATAGAGAAGTCATACAGGACAAGTGAGACTTAAACAAAGTTTGTCCTCCTGGTCCAGCTCCTTGTCGGGTGTCCGCCAACTCAACCCACTCAAGTCAGCACAGCTCTGGTCAAGCATACTTTAATTAACCTCTTCACGCCAAACGCTCACAAATATGTGGCCTCTCGGTGGCCGGGATTTGACCTCGAGCAGCCGCATATTTGCGTGCAATATCGTCGAAAGTGCACGCCTTGCACTCTCCCGACACAAGGACTGGCGGCTCAGGGAAAGTTTCTGATCTCCTTTTTCCAATCATGTGACCTCTGTGACAGCCAATCACTGCGATCACGTAAGCCCCTGTCCCACCTGTGGGCATAGTAAAGCCCTTAAAGAGCTGGTGGCAGCCGGCACCAAGGGGTTAGACATATATAAGTGAGCTGTAGTGCATCACCTCTGCTCGAGAAGGTTTTACCCCCCTCATGACCTTTTGCTATTTAGCACTGCGCTACTTTAACTGGCAATTGCGTGGTCATGCAACGCTGTACCCAAACTAAATATCTATCCTTTTTTTCACACAATTAGAACTTTCTTTTGGTGGTATTTTAT
Source organism: Lithobates clamitans (assembly GCA_037952925.1). Lineage (NCBI taxonomy): Eukaryota > Metazoa > Chordata > Amphibia > Anura > Ranidae > Lithobates > Lithobates clamitans. The sequence continues at coordinate 3,017,928 of JBBGZY010001250.1, read as the reverse complement.
CAACACTGAGTTTTTATTTTTTATTATATAAACGAAAAAAGATCAAAAATTTTAAAACGGGAAAAAAAACAAAATTTTTTACTTTCTGCAATATAACATAGCCAATTTTTTTTTTTTTTAAATCAAATTTCTTCAAAAATTTAGGCCAAAATGTAGTCTGTTACATGTCTTTGGTAAAAGAAAATCCCAAGAAGTGTATATTGATTGGTTTGCAAGAAAGTTCTACAAACTATGGTATATATACTGGATTTTTAATTTATTTATTTTTATACTACTAATGGCAGTGACAGCGATAGTGCGGCGGTCAATCTGACACTAACTGACACTGAGTGGGAACTGACTAACTACCACTGATATCACCAGTGACACTAATACAGTGATCGGTGATAATACTGTACACTGCCACTGTACTAATTACGCTGGTGGGAAGGGGTTAAGATCTCAGGTAATCAAGAAGTTAAAAGTGTACCTAACAATGTGTAATATGTGTTGATTTTTACTAAAGATCTCTTTGCAGGGAGAAGAAATAGAGAGATTGTTCCCCCTGTACAGAGCCCTGTATCAACACAGTGCTCTGGGCTGTAATTGGACACAGCCAATCAGCAGGTCCTGGCCATGAATTATTGGCCAGGACCTGCTGACAAACTCCCACTGTGTGCAATCACAGCGGATGTTGGCGCCATAAAACCTGGAAACAGGCAGTGACGTACCAGTACATCGCTTAGCCTGTACAGGCCGGCCGTCGGCAGTACATTGTGGGCGGGTGGTCCACAAGTGGTTAAAGAGTTAAATAAATACAAAAGTAAACAAAAACATTTCAAAACTGGTAGTAACGGTAAGCATGTAAACACTGAAGATTGGAGGACTGCAGACAATAATTACATAAACAATTATTCTTCATGGTAAAGAAAATCAGATGAAAAATCACTACATGCTTAAAAATTAAGGAATGAAGTTGCCCTGTGCAACATAATATGCCCAACAAATATACGGTGGTAGTGGAGTACCTAACATAGTTGACACCTGGGTGGATTATATTGCTTGGGCAGTATAATGGCAGGCTAAGGCTAAACCTGCCTCCATACTGCACCGACCTTCATAATGCACCTAATACTTCCATACTGCGCTCACCTCCATAATGCACCTAGTGCCTCCATACTGCATCCACCACCATACTGCACCAACTTCCATACTGCACCTAGTACCTCCATACTGCACCTACCTAGAATTGCACCTAGTACTGCCATACTGCACCCACCTGCATACCACACCTAGTACCTCCCATACTGCACTCACCTCCTCCACACTGCACCCAGCTCCATACTGCACATAGTACCTCTATACTGCAACAGCCTCCTCTGTACTGTACCCACTTCCATACTGCACCTAGTACCTTTATACTACACCTACATCCTCATCACTGCACCTACCTCTTCCATACTGCACCTAGTACCTTCATCCTGCACCCAGTACCTCTATACTGCACATTGGTACCTCCATACTACACCTACCTCCTCTGTACTGCATCCACCTCCATACTGCACCTAATACCTCCATACTGAACCTAGTACCTCTATACTGCACCCACCTCCTCTGTACTGCACCTACATCCTCTGTATTGCACCCACTTCCTTAATACTGCACCTACATCCTCTATACTGCACCAGGGAGGGATAGTGCCCCACCATTGGTATTGATGGGAGTAATAGTGTCTCATCATTGGTGTCAGTGGGAGGAATAGTGCTCCGTTGTTGGTATTTGGTGGAAGAAATGATGCCTCATTGTTGGTGTCAGTGGGAGGAATAGCGCCTCGTATTATTGGGTGGAACAGAGACCAGTGCCACATAAAGGCAAGCAAAGGGCTGCATTCGGCCTGTGGGCCTCTGTTTTTTAAATCACTGACCTAAGCAAGGATCCCAATCTGCAACTGCTAACAGAAGAGCAGCAGGCTTTTCTACTCAGGCTTTGGCTGCTTCAGAACCAATGGACCTGTAAGACCCCGAAGATCTTTTAGTACCACTGGAATATATTTAGCTGATTTAAATTTGGGGTTCAATTGGACTATAATGGACTATAATGATTCTTCATATGTTTAGACCAGTACATAATGGTTACATTTGTTAACCTTTTTTTCTTCTACCAGAAAGAATTTTGGAAGACATACACAGGTATGCTACAACAATGCATTCTAATAGGAAGGTGGGGGAGGGGGTGATAATAGAAATATATTACATATTGTTTGTTTACAGATGCCGATGACTGCCTCTCCAACCCCTGCTTGAATGGAGGTATCTGCAATGACCAGTTTCAGTCATATGTCTGCACCTGTCCAGAAAGTTATGAGGGTAGAAACTGTGAGACAAGTAAGTTTTTCTCTATATGTGCTGGGTATAACTAATTCTGAATGCTTAAAGTGTATTTCCACTTTTGCAGCCATATTGGGAAAACATAACAGTTATGTTATGGCATGTTAAGGAGAGGCAGGGGAGTTAATATTTACCATAACTAACCCTGTCTGTACTGTGCTGGCCAATATTATTATTAATTGTAAACTAGATTGGAACATGGTCTGTCCTAACAAAAGGTCTCAGGGCTTGGGTTGTACATTAACATGTACAGTATGTTAAAGCAGTTCTTCAGTCAGCTTTTGAAAAGTTAAAAGTCAGCAGCTACAAAAACTGTAGATGCTAACTTTCAATACACAGACACTCACCTGTCCCAGGATCCAGCGATGTCCTCATCCGGCAGGTTTCTTCACCAGTCTTTGGTCCTTGGCACGGGCATACTAACTGTGGGCAGCTGGCTGTGACTGCTTGTATCTGAATGGTCCCACAGCTTTCTAGGATCAGAAGGTTTCAGAATAGAAATACATACATAGCAAAATGGCTTCTCTGTCCTTCGCAAAGACATATAGAAATAACCTTCAAAACTAATATCATTACATTATGACATTTATATATATTTTTTCAGAGACTTTTATCATTTAAAATAATATTCAACTCTAAAACTCCAACAACGACGTATCCCATAAGGCTGTGGAGGAAGGAGGGGGGCGGCTGAACTTCCGCATGGATCGCCGTGGCAGTCTGACCGGAAGTGGGGTAGCAGTTACCCACTCCCCCCCCCACACACACAAAAAATTAAGGGCCAAATAGGGATGGTCCAGATGTTCGAGTCGAACATAAGTTCTTTTAGGGGTCCCAACATATTTTGTAGCAAAGTGAAAATTGATGCAAAAGTATTAGCCAAGTAAGGTTCAGTTTTCAATGTCTGAATTAGTATCATTTGCTAGCAGTCCTTGGCTTATGCCCCGTACACACAATGAGATTATTGGACAAATTAACGTCTGGTTTTTTTTTTGTTTTGTTTTTGCATGCCAATCTCAGATCGAATCTGAGTTTACTAAAGTCACGAAAATTCCCGTACGACAGAGAAAAAATTCGGAAGTGATGTCATGTGTTGTAATGCATTTGTATTGCATTTTCGAACGATAGCTGTACTGATTAAACGAAAATTCGTACGATCTGGCATTGTACGAAAAAAATAATGTTGGATGAACTTTCATGATCGGCTCTCGAAAGCTCTGTACTAAGGATCCGATTATCGTACGATCGATTCAAAAGCGGTATTTTTCGTACGATTTTCTGATTGTGTGTACGGGGCATTAGGATATTTGAGTCAATCTCAATCCAGCGATGTGCACAAGAGCTTCGGCACTGGGTCTGGGGACACTCACTACTCATTGGCTGAGGCAGCGGCGGGAGCCTTTCGCCTGTGAGCCAATGAGGAGATAGAGGGGGCAGGGCCAAGCCGCGGCTCTGTGTGTAAATTGGCACGCAGAGCCACAGCTCGGGAGCGAGCCTGCTTGGGTGCCCCCAGAGCAAGCTGCTTGCAGCTGAGATTAATAATGAGGTCTGATGTCCAGGTAAGATGTGGACCTAGGAATGCTAGCTTTATTTTATTCCAACCAATGCCTCCAGGCTCCAGTAACCATCATACAATTTAGAATTTTAATTTTTAAAAAAAAATGGTTTTCACCACATCAGCCACTAACCCTGGAACCCCTCAGCTTTTATATGTAAGAAACGTAGGCAACACATATACACCGTCCACAATTCAGCTAACCAGTGCCTCAAATACATACCCTCATCCCACTGATAGCATAATCACCATTAACGGCAAGAATATTCTATAGATTAAATATTTCTGAATCTTCTTTTATGGAACTATTGTTCTTCTTTACAGCAGCTCTACCTGCCCATTAAACCTTCTATGTTCAGCCATTCACTATACTATGGAGGGAGATAATACTGGTGTAGCGCACTACCCCTGTAGGAGCTGCTAGTTAGTTCATTACAGTACATGCTGGTTAAACCCCCGCTTCTTCCACCCCGCTGTAGTAATCACAGACACCGTTGAACAGTTCAAACAATAACTTTTATTCCTGATTCGGCAGTTGTGTTACTTGAATGATGCAAACAGATATAAGTTGCCTCTTGTCTAAGCTGCACGAGTAGCTAGAATCTTCCCTTAACGAACCGGCTCATGTACCTCTGAAAAGCATGTGGTACTACTGAAATGCTGGGTGTCTCAGGCCTCACGTGCCTTCTTACTTCCGATCACATCTTCCCTCGCCAGCTCAAGGAAGTCCAGGAACCCCAGGTATACTCAGGTCGGTTGGCAGCCACTTCTTGATTCTTGGTTGATGAAACCTTCCAGCTATGGAGTCTCTGAACCTCCATGCCTTCCGGCAAAGCTCTGTGGCTTTCCAGCTCTGGGTCTCTGAACCCCAGGCCTTCCAGCCCTGATCCTTAACGTCACATCTTGCTGCCTTTCCACCCCTACCACACCAACTCCACCTCCGGGAACATGTGACCCCCAGTGTATATATATGAACCCGCCCCTGCCCAAACAAAAATAACCATTGGACCAGGACCATACACACTGCCTGTCCTTCAAGCCCTGACCCGCCTCCTTTCCAGAACATTACTCTGGAGAAGCAAGGGAGGGTTTTCCAGGGTGATGATGAACAGGTGGTCACACCCCCCCTCTAACCTACAACTCCACCCTCACCCAAATCAAACCCCCAGACCTGTACAAACAGTAAGGCACTGGTAATTTAACCTGTCTTTTAACCTTATAGCACTCACCTAAAGGTGGTGGGCGCTACACTGGTTATTTAACAATATACTTATGTCTTATTTAATGACTGTATTTTTATAAGCTGTACCTGAAGTTGGCTGTACATGTAGAAGCACATTTTTGTCTGATCATTGGGAGATCCCAAGTCGTTTATATGCACTATGCAGTGTATGTTGGGCAGTGTCCCTGTTCTGCTCAATAGGATGCGCAGTGTGCTGCTGACTTGTCTTTGCTGAATCAGCAAACGGCAATACACAAGCAACAACATTTCCCAATGTACCAGATTATCTCTTGTAATGAGACTGTTCACATTTTATACACTATTAGATTACCCTGTAATCCCCCCAATTTTTTGTAACACTAGGCCGAACACAAAAATTAATAAATGAAAAAAGAAAAAAAAACTTTAAAGCAATAAACAAAGTATGATAAATATGTATATTCCCTCAGATGTGGAAGAGTCAATAACATGTGAAAATGATAATGGACAATGTGATCAGTTCTGCCATAGCTCCGTGGAAGAGCATCGGCAGTGTGTGTGTATGGAAGGCTACGTTCTGGGAGAAGATGGATTATCATGCATTCCAACAGGTGGGTGGTATAACACTGATGTTTTTAAAGAATCTCTTGGGAACATTTCCAGAGTAAAAATATGCTAGGTAGATCCTGACATGCTCCAGCGCATGTCAGGACAAAGAAAAAAACTGAAAATTTATATCAAATACTTACCGTAATTTTCCTTTCCTGATAGGCTCCATGGCAGCATACGTGTGGGTTGACCCCACCTCCATAACTACCCAATAGGACCCCTCCTTATAAATTTCAGCTGTGGGCTCTCAGCCGTGTTTCGTAACTAGCCTACTCCAAGCATTATGAGGGACTCCTGCTGCCATGGAGCCTATCAGGAAAGGAAAATTACGGTAAGTATTTGATATAAATTTTCCGTTTTCCTGACAGGCTCCATGGCAGCATACGTGTGGGAAATAACTCGCCAAACACACCCGGGTGGGCACAATGCTGAGCAAGAAAATAAATTTATTTAACACTGTCCACTGACAGCACTTTCAAACCAAAATTAATGGATGATAAAGCGGCTGGTTCAACGCAATAGTGGGAAACAAACGTATTGATAGATGACTAAGAAGCCGCTCTACATATGACTTCGGGTGCGACATGAAGAGAAGCCGCCCACGAGGTTGAAATACTCCGAGTTGAGTGTGCAGTCACTGCCTCTGGAGGAGCCAAGCCCTTCGCTTTATAAGCCCTTTGAATGGTCTGTACTATCCAAGCAGAGATGTATCTGATTGAAGCCCGTTTTCCTCTATTTTTTCCCTGTAGAAGAATGAAAAGAAAATCAGAGTCCGGCATTCGTGTCTATGGACGCAAATGCTGGACTCCGGAGCACACCCACAAGGTAACCCCCCCCCCTCTCGGGAGAGCACCTTTCCTAGGGGGTTATCTGATGCGGGGAGGAGCCACGAGAGCCGCTGGGGGACTCCAGAAGAGGATGTTCGGGACCACTCTGTGCAAAACGAGCTGCACAGTGGAGGTAAGTATGATATGTTTATTATTTAAGAAAAAAAAAACGAGCCTTTACAGTGACTTTAACCCTGAAAATCCACTGACTTCCTGTTCCTAGGAAAATTATTTACGCTGCTTTATGGGACAAGAAAAAAATAGTAGTTAACTTTTTCTGTTTTAGCACCACCCACTGTGTTATCAGCAAAGCCTAAGCTTCTTTCATTATGAAGAAGGACCCATATGTGCATAGGCGTGCGCACAGGGTGCACACCCTAATCACCCCCTGCACATTAGTGTTATCGCTCTGTGTAGCAGCAGAAACAGGGGAAAGATCTCCCTCTTACCGGCTCTGCCATAAGAGAAGTGTTTATGCTCTTCTCTTTCACTGTGGCGGCAGGGAGATCAATGTGCCGGGGTCATATATATGTAGACACCCGCACACGCATGTGTGTTTGAGCTTAAGGGTGCACATCCTAATGCAGGGGTCTCAAACTGGCGGCCCTCCAGCTGTTGGGAAACTGCAAGTCCCATCATGCCTCTGCCTGTGGGAGTCATGCTTGTAACTGTCAGCCTTGCAATGCCTCATGGGACATGTAGTTTCGCAACAGCTGGAGGGCCACCAGTTTGAGAGCTCTGCCCTAATGCAATAGGCTGCGCACACCTATGCATATGTGGAAAACCATTTTATTATACAAAGATATATGATTATTATTTTTTATTCATGTCTGATTCTGATTATTACAGAGAATAACTAGACCAATGTGTCAAGGCCATCAAAAATGAAAGACCTTAAAATATTTTTTTAAACAACCTTTGACCACATCAGACCACACCTCACCAAGAGTTAAAAATTGTGTCACACTTCATACTTCAAGAATATGAATTATGCATATACAGTAGCATGTATTAAAGTCTAATGAAATAAATAGTTTCTTCCAGAAAGGCATCCAGAAATGAGGCAGGATAAAGTCTATCTGCATAGAAAACATCAATTGATTGATTCCACTCACTCAGAATTTAGTTACTGGTCTTTCAACAGTATAACATATATAGTAGAAAGTATTAGTGCAGCAGAGCAGACATACAGTACATGGAGCATAAGCAAAGCAAAGCAAGATATCAAAGAATCTCCGAAAGTCAGAATGCAGAAAGATCCTGTTGAACCAAGCTCAGCATTCCTTATGGCAAAGCTTTATCTGAAAATCAATAATGGATATATTTAACATATAAAACACATTTATTCAGTATAACTGACTTTTCTTTTTAAAATGAAAATGATTTATTAAGAAAATATTTCCAGAGAAAAAAACTTCCAAAGCAACCATGACATATCACAATACTCATAGCCATTACTGATAATATGTTATTATATGTTATATCGGTAATCTGTCCACCACTAAACCGAGAGGACTAATGCCCTGTACACACGTCAGAATAAACTTTGAAGGTTTTTACAATGAAGTTCCGACGGAATTCCGCTCAAGCTGTCTTGCATACACACGGTCAAACCAAAGTCCAACCGTCCAGAACGCAGTGACGTACAAAACGTATGACGGGACTAGAAAACGGAAGTTCAATAGCCAGTAGTCAATAGCTTCCGTCTCGTACTTGCTTCAGAGCATGCATCCTTTTTGGTGTGTCGGAACAGCATACAGACGAACGTTTTTTCCGATAGTAATTTGTTCCGTCTGAAAAATATAGAACATGTTCTCTATCTAAGTCAGTCTGAATTTTCGACAGAAAAAGTCCGATGGTCTGAATATACAATGAAAAGCTCCCATCGGACTCTTTCGGTCAGAAATTCCGCTCGTGTGTACGCGGTATTAGTCCCAGAGTATCCAACCACAGGGACCAGACCCTCTAGAATTTGCCCGCACATCGCCTATGTTGGTGTATATATATATCTTTCCAGCCTGAGCCTTTTCGCCCATTTGTTTTATCCAGTCAGCATGAGTGGGAGGTTCTGCATACTTCCAATGCAAAAGAATTCTACAGGCCTGGAACAAAGCTCTGGCTACAGCTTTGTATAACGGAGTTTAAAGAAATGTTCCAGGTACGGATAGCAGCTGCCCTGCTGCATTATGAACACAGGAAGTCACCCAATCGGCACAGGCGCCATTCAGAGAATGCGTTGCATTTTCTAAATAAATGCAACACAATCTTTGACTGGATGAGGTGGAGAGTGTGATGTCACATCCCTGCCTCTCCACCTCTTCCAATCAGCGAATGCGTTGCATTCATAAAGAAAATGCAGATCTCTGAATGAATGGTGTCTATGCTGAGCAGGTATCTTCCTGTGTTCATAATGCTGCAGGGCAACTGCTTGAAATGGATCTGGAAACTAGTGGAGATCACTGGAGTAGCAGGGCCTAGTACAGTGATTTTCAGCTTCTAGAGGGAACCTACAGATATGTTATCTACATAGTTATATTGGACCAAGCATGGAACAATGTAACTATGTAAAAATACCCATAACTGGAATTCTTCTTTAACCCTCCTGGCGGTATTCCCAAATGTGGCTCGGGGTTAAATTTCAGTACCATTAGCAGTAACCCCGAGCCACACTCAGGATTGCATTGCAGAATCCTGGTCCAGGTAACTTACCTTGTCCCCAGGATCCTGCGATGTCCCCCCGCTGTGTCCTCTGTCCGATGCCTCTGTGTTCCGGGCTCCATTCCCTGCGAGCATCGCGACGCATGGGGGCGGAGCCTGGTAGCAAATTTAAAAAGTACAAAAAACATAACACATACAGTACACTGTAATATTACAGATTACATTAGTGTATCAAATCATTTCACCTCCCTTTTGTCCCCAGTGCTTTCTCCAGTGCTCTGCATGCAATTTTATATTATATATACTGTTCTTTCTGCCTGGAAACTTGAGAATGTCCATAGCAACCAAAAAGTGTCCCTTTACGTCAACAGTGGTTTTAGACCAGCTAGAAAACAGCGATAGTAAATTAGAACACTTGCTGAATTGAGCGATAGTTATTCGTGGGGAAATTCATTTTATTATTAATATATTAATTTTTTTTAAAATTATTTATAGCTATTTATTATATTATAATTTATGATTTTGTGTTTCAAATTTTATCATACCCGGGATGTCTACTAGACTCTTGTTTGGACAGATTTAAGTGTGTAGTTCCTAAGAGTTACAGGCCTACAATATAAAACGCCAAATTTCTATGCAAAACAATGTACCGCTTTGAGATTAAAAAATCTGACATAATAATACCGCCAGGGAGACTACGGCAAGATCTTACATAGACCCCATATTATTCATATATGTCCCTCTAGGCTTTTCAAATAACTTATCTAATGTGCACTATTTATTGAAATTCCACTGCTGCTGGACAGAGTAAAGAGGAATTAGAACCGCTCTCAGTTTTTTTAGTGCTGTCTGGGTCCCCGTTAGGGAGATTCACCCTTTCTGTTTGTCCTGTTTTGACTATGGGACAGGAAATTAAGAGAATTTTCTGCAATGGGACACAGATGTATCCAAGGGGTATCCAAAATGAAAAAAACATATTTTGCCTCTAGTTCTATTGCAAATGCAGGGACCAGAATCCTAGTATCAATTCTAATTGATCAGTGCCCCATAGTCCAGCAGCCAAGCATGCACTAGTTTGATTGTTAATAATCATATTTCACCCAGTTGAGAAGGTAAGATAGCAAGGAAGCTTCATATAAACATCCATGCTAAAGGTAGCCCACTCTGCTGTATTATGGATCCATATCTCCAGATATTCTAATCAATCGGGGAGGAGGGAGATCTGGCTGGAGGAAACCCACCCTGGCCATAATGCTTTCTTCACAGAACATGGTTACTTTGTCAAATAGAATTGTTTGATAATGGCTGCCATTGACCATGCATTACAGCTTAGGTTTCACGCATCACACAAGTGTGAACCGAGCCTTAATGTAGCCAGTCTTCCACTTTGAATCACAGCCACTATTAGGCCTCATGCACACTGGACATTTTTTTTTTTTGCCATCTCTTCTAGATGCCTTTCCTCCTGACAGCAGCGTGTTCCCAGAAAAAATACTTGATGCTTGTAAACACGTGCAACGCATTTAGGCTCATCAAGTGTTTGAACGTTAATTCATTTCATTGGCCAGGATAATAATTTATTCGGGTTATTGAACTAAATTAACACTCGAGCACTAAACGCGCTAGCGTGTGTTTTCTGCCAAAACACTGCTGCCCCTGGATGCGCTGGCAGTTGGGTATTTTCCTGCCTATAAATGCCCCTGCCTCTTAACTCCTCTTACTCTGGGTTCAGATCTATGTGTTTTTTAGTGCGTAATAGACTTTCAATGGAATCGCACTAAAAACGCAAGTGTTGTGTTTGTGATGCGATTTTTGATGTGTTTTGCATTTTGCGGTTTTTATTTTTCTGTTTAAATGCTGTATATAGCTGGTTGCTAAGGAGGGGGCTGGGAAGCCAGCCGCCGTGTCCTTAACAACCATGAGTCATCAGTTGTCAGTGGGGTTCCCTGCTGACAGCTGAATGTACAAATTCAAGTCCATACCAAGCCCTTCGGGTCTAGAGTAGATTCAGAGAGGACCCCTCACACCAACATTTTTTTTAAATAATGGTATGGGGTCCCCCCAAAACCCATACCAAACCCTTATCCGAGCATGCAGCCCAACAGGTCAATAAAAGGGAGGGGACGAGTGAGCACCACCCTCTTCCTTTACCATACCAGGCCACATGCCCTCAGCATGGGGGGATGGGTGCTTTGAGGGAAGACCTCTTCCTGACAACCGTGGGCTGTGGTTGTCGAGGTTTCGGGCACGGGGCTTATCAGAATCTGGAAGCCCCTTTAAAAAGGGGGCCCCCAGATCCCGGCCCCCGACATGTGAATGGGTATCGGGTACATTGTACCCCTACCCATTCACCCCAAAAAGGTGAAATGTAAAAAAAAACAAGAGCCGGTTTTTGCAAGAATATATTAAAAAAGAAGCCCTGCGCTGTCTTCTCCCCAGACTGCCTTCTCCTTGTGCTGCCTTCTTCTGCCGGTTAACCACTAAAAACAAAAAAGGGCAGATCTTCTTCTCAGGCTGTCTTCCTCTGTTGTGATGTCGCCTGCTGTCTGGCCACTCTTATATAGCCATGGGTTGTGGCCATCCGATGATATCACCTAGAGAACCCGCCCCTTGTGACGACACGTGATATGCGAAGACAGCTCAGGGCTTCTTTTTCAATAAAGTATTTGTGAAAAACCGGCTCTTGTTTTTTTAACATTTCACTGTTTTTTGGGGTGAATGGGTAGGGGTACGATGTACCCGATACCCATTCACATAATGGGGGGGCCCCCAGATCCTGGCCCCCCAGCTTGTTAAAGGGGGCTTCCAGATTCCGATAAGTCCCCTGCTGGCAGACCCCAACAACCACAGCCCAGGGTTGTCAGGTAGAGGCCCTTGTCGCCATCAACATGGGGGCAAGGTGCTTTGGGGGGCAAAGCCATGTTGAGGGCATGCGACCTGGTATGGTTTGGGGGGTGCACTCGCTCCTACCCTCCCTTTCCTGACCTGCCAGGCTGCATGCTTGGATAAGGGTCTGGTATGGATTTTAGGGAGGACCCCACGCCATTTAAAAAAAAAAAATTGGTGTGGGGTGTGCCCTCCGAATCCATACTAGACCCGAAGGGCCTGCTGTGGACCTGGGGGGGACCCCATGCTGTTCTTTTTTTCAATTTTTTTTTGACGACTCATCGGTTGTCAAAAACGCGGCGGCCGGCCCCCCAGCCCTAACCAACCAGCAATGTACAGTGTGTTTACAGTGTGTTTGAAGAGAAAAAAAAACACAAAACGCACTGCAAAACATGCCTGAAAAACGCATCAAGCGCAGCTGCATATGTGAACCAAACGCCTATGTGTACATGGACACATGGGGGAGATTTACTAAAACTGGTGCACACAGAATCTAGTGCAGCTTTGCATAGTAACCAATCAGCTTCTAACTTCAGATTGTCCAGTTAAGCTTTTACAATGAAACCTAGAAGCTGATTGGTTACTATGCAGAGCTGCGCTAGATTTTGTGTGCACCAGTTTTAGTAAATCTATCCCATAGGCTAACATAAGGGGGGTTTAGAGGCAGAAAAAAAAACGCCAGATGCCCCTAACAGCAGTGTTAAAGACACCAGTGTGCGTGAGGCCTTACCCAAACCACTTCCTGTGAGCCCAGATGGTCATATTGGAACCTCAGCCCAGCGCCTGCTGAGGCCCAGACTGCAATTTCTTGTCTCACTAACTATCTCCTAGGGGCAGCAGTTCCAGGAGAACTGGAGCCCTCCTTGGAGAGGAAGGAACACTCTAGAAAGGCCTCTCAAACATTTTTCCTCTCCCCAGCCACATTCTGGATGCCCCCTTTCAGGGACTGGCTGGAACATGATAAATATTTATAGTGGACGTTTGACTCTCCCTGCCCTATATTCTAGAAGTTTCTCCCAGAAGCAGGTGAGTGAAATCAAACCCCCAGCTTCGGAAACACAGTAAAAAAAAAGGGGGAGGTTTGGGACTTTGAGTGAGGCAGAGACCTAGGTATGGTCTAATGCCTTTACCCCTTTATGTATAAACAAAAAGGGGGGGGGGCACAAGGCGGGACTTTGAGTAAAGTACGTAGTCATTAGTTAGGGGTCAAGACCAGCTACTTTATTTACATATCATAAAAATACATACAAATAAATAAGTAATGTCACAGTATAATTCATCTATATAAAAAAGGAACATGATAATACATGACAGTGGAAAGGGATTGAGCCTACACAATCTGAGAACTTCCTAATGCATTAGAATTATTTAAAACTCATGAACATATACAATAGTACATATGAATAATATAGATAACATGGTCGGTTTGAACATTGCATATACAAAGGCTCTACGCGTTTTGTGAAATATTTATATCTACTCTTCAGGAGCAAAAATGTAAATATCTGAAATGAAACATATAGGTTTCTGGGTCACTGCCTTAGAAAAAAGCAGAAAGCAAACACAAAAAGAAAGATCGAGAATGCACCCTTATCAAAGGAATACTCACAACCGCCATGTGACAGTGCAACATTGAGAAGAGTTGTGGTCCCTAAAGCGCAGTTGTAGATAGAGACTAGAAATGTCTTGAATGACTTCTATAGGGAATGTGAATATATATAAAATTAGCATTTGTGCCAAATACTCTGTGCTTAAAAGATAACAAAAACATGGAATGGTGATCATATGAATATATATGTTACCTGGTACTTGACCATATGAGACCATGGTATAGGGTATAGTGTGTATAGCCAGATGTTAGGGAGGACCAGCAAAATGGATAATCCGTACCAAGTGAGATATATAGGGGCCCCTAACGCCAAAAACACTCCCAAACGTCACGTTAGTGTGCTGAGTGAGGGGGAGGCGCCAACACCAGAACGGTGAGCCGTCCGACGTTTGGCGCCAAAACAAACCCCCATGAGCCGCAGATGGATTACAAAAGCGCAGTGACGTTGCTCAAGATGATGCTGCACGCACGCTACGTATGACGTGACGTCTATGCACAGCTCTAAAATGTCCAACATTCCCTGAAGGGAAGTAGGAGGTCCCGCGGTGTGCATCGCAACTCCCGGATATGAAGTGGGCAAAAGCCCAAGGATCCAGATCAAGAAAGCACTGTCAACACGGAATGTGAAACAAAATAACTAGGTCTTAATTGAATAAAAAGGATGGTCAAAAAACAGACAGTAGGTGCCTAAATCATAAGACAGCATAAAAAATAATGGACCGAAATTGAAAAAAACTGATTGAAATAGCTGGCAAACTATAATATAACCAGCTACATGTTTGATATACCGACTGCTAGTGTCAGACCCAACTCTGTAGAGGATACGTGCTTCCATCCCTAATTCCATAGCAAAAAAAGAAGGGGGTGGTTTGGGACTTTGAGTGAGGCAGAGACCTAGGTATGGTCTCATGCCTCTATCCCTATATGTATAAACAAAAAAAGGGGGGGCAAGACGAGTCTTTGAGTGAAGCACGTAGTCATCAGTGAGGGGTCAAGACAAGGTACTTTATTAACATATCATTAAAATTCATACAAATAAATAATGTCACAATATAATTCATCTATATACAAAAAGGAACATGATAATACATGACAGTGGAAAGGAATTGAGCCTACACAACCTGAGAACTTCCTAATGCATCAGAATTATTTAAAACTCATGAACATATACAATAGTACATATGAATAATATAGATAACATGGTCGGTTTGAACATTGCATATACAAAGGCTCCACACCTTCTTGAACTATTTATATCCACTCTTCAGAAGCAGCAATGTAAAGATCTGAAATGAAACATATAGGTTTCTGGGTCACTGCCTTAGAAAAAAGAAAAACGCAAACACAAAAAGAGTGTAGATCAAGAATGCACCCTTATCAAAGGAATACTCACAACCGCCATGTGACAGTGCAACATTGAGAGCTGGAAACTCCCCTTAGAGCAGTGGTTCTCAACTCCAGTCCTCGGGACCCACCAACAGGCCAGATTTTTACGATTTTTAAGTATTACCTTGGGGAGTTGCAGACTAGAATACTGCAATCACTGAGCAGCAAGTGATATCACCTGTGATGTATTTCAGCTATCTTGCAAACCTGACCTGTTGGTGGGTCCTGAGGACTGGAGTTGAGAACCACTGCCTTAGAGCATCTTTTCCGGGAGCTGTGGCAGCATAAGGCGCAAACAGGGCCCCCACATGGCCACACCAGGGGAGGACAAAACAGTTGTAGATAGAGACTAGAAATGTCTTGAATGACTTCTATAGGGAATGTGAATATATATAACATTAGCATTTGTGCCAAATACTCTGTGCTTAAAAGATAACAAAAACATGGAATAGTGCAGCTTCGGAAACACTGACCAGACAAAAACAATATATTACTGCTCCACTGACTGAAGTGATGGCAAAAATTAAATTTAGCCTAGTAGCCTAATTAGAAGAGGATGCTATACTATAACTATTTCTGATATTTTACAGTAAACTATCCATGTGGACAAATACCTGTGCTGAAGAAAAAGAAAAAACTTTTACGGATTGTTGGCGGTGAAGAGTGTCCTAAGGGAGAGTGTCCCTGGCAGGTGAGTCTACATATCCTAATAAGAATGTCAGATTGATCCACCACCTTTATGGTTCCTGCTTTATTCCAGCATCAATGTCACTTCCCAGAGCCAGCAGCATGAGTCCAGTGGAGACTATCCTCTCATGTCTCAAATCCGAGGGGGTGGGGGCATTCTTCCCTCTGGTGACCAATATATACTGAATATTCTTACCACCAATGTTAAGAGCCATCCCTCTTGGGACCATCATTGTAAAGAGCACTGTTCTTACTGATCCTCACTGTAAAGGGTATTCCTTCTGCTGACCATCAGTGTAAGTCACTAGACTAACTATTGACACAAACAAAATTCTTCACACTGACAGCAGTGTAAAGGGCATTCTCCTAACTGACCATCAATGAAAGTGGAAATTCTTCCCACTAGCCATTAATGTAAAGGGTCACTACGCTGACCATTAATGTAAGGAGGCACTTCTCCCACGGTCTAAGAATTGTAAGAAGCTCTGCTCCCTCTGACTACCAATATCAAGGGGTCCTCTCCATTTATGCTGAACACCCATGTAACTGGGGCATTTATGCTACTCATCATTGTAATGGGGCATTTACTGACCACCTATGTAACAGGGCCATTCACACAGAGCACCAACTTAACAGGGGTATTCACACTGACCAAAGTAGCACAGTCATTTAAATTAAGCACCAATGTAAGGGGAGTGTTTACACCGACCACCAATGTAATGCTGGCATTAACACTAAGCACCGATCTAACAGGGACATTTACCCTAAGCATCAGTGTAATGGAAGTGGTTACACTGAACACTAATGTAACAAAGCGTTTATACTGATCACCAGTATAGAGGGGGCATTTACATTTACCACCAATGACCCTGACAAAATGGTGCAAATACTCCTGCTATACTGTTGATCAGTTTAAATGCCTCCATTACGATTGTGTTCATAGGAGGAGGGTCATAGTACACTGATCACTGTAATGCCCCTCATCAATGGTGTTGGTGTCAGTGGGAAAAGGACCCTATTTTTGTGCACATTGGTTACTTACCTGAGGTGCCTGGATCTACACTGCTGGCTCTTCTTACTGATGTTGGCATGGGAAATATCAGGTAAAAATCAATCCATGCATTCGATCAGTTGGGGTACGTTCACTCTTGTATCTTGGCTGTTATCTAGCCTCTAAGGTCCTGATGACTATTATTATTAAAAATAAGAACACCCTGCCTATAATGAGCCACAGGATCTCATAATCCACTGTGGTCCTGCATTGGCTGCACAGGTCAAAATCTATGTCTGTCTATGATTGGCACATGAAAAAAAATTCTCTGTCTAGTTTTAATAATTGGATTGTTTATACACACAGAGATAAATTGATTTACTTGCCTTATTAATATAGCTCTATCCTGTTGTATTACATCTTACAGAGAGCATATATACATAATTGTCTAAGGCCAGTATAAAAAACAGAGCACCTAGAGTAAACCTACAAATGCACAGGAAGGACGTACAAACTTATTTCACATAGTGTTCTAGACTAGTCTGAGGTGCCTTCAGGTTTCTTCAGGTGTGCCTTGGCAAAATGCCTAAATATTCACCAAAACTTGTATAAACGCCAGCGGGTTTTTCCAACCTGCCTTTTGGTTACACAAAGCCACAGGTTTTCATTGTAGCCTTTACCTTATAACCGCTGGTGTCCTAACATCCAACGATGTAATCGGTTTATAAGGAGGGTCTCGGGTGCCTCTACACTACAGCATCCTTATTTGGCCCTTCCTTACCCCTCTCCATCAGCACTGGGGTCACATTAGCTGAGTGAGGAACAGACATTTCCTTTGGAAGAATAAATCACCGTTAACAGTTGTCCTACATGTAGATGTTGCTGCATTTTGTAAAACTGTTAGTTTAGTTATTATTTTTAATTTTAGAATGGGGTGCCTAGAGATTGCAGAATTTTAAAGGGTACCTTGACTGAAAAAAGATTAAAAAATACTGCTCTAGACTAGTATGCAATGGACCCAAGATCAGGGTGCTGCAAACACATCCTCCACACTGCTCATCAACTGTGTTAATGGGATGTTTCGAAGTAGTTGCTTTTATTGTACTTTTAGCTTTTTGTGAGATGTATGTCAAGCATTATTACAAAGCAGAGTATAACCATTTTATATGTTTGCAGGCTAGACTGGTCTTAGACAAAAGATCCGATTCTCTTTGTGGAGGGACTTTAATTGCACCAAACTGGGTTATCACTGCTGCACACTGTGTAAAGCCTAATTATGTAAATAAACTGTCTGCTGTACTTGGTAAGTATCAATGAGACAATGAAAAATTAGACAAATGTGTCAATCCTCAATCACTGTTGAAGTTTCAGGGCTTTTGTTCTTATATTTCAGAATTATAAAAGCCAAAACACATATGTACATATCAGGTATTCTGACACTTGATATGCGCTGCTTGTTTCAGGACGTGGAGAAGGAACTCCCCCTTATGGGACTTTAATGGCCCAAATAGCAGTACACAAAGAGTATGTAAAAGGAATATACAAAATTTATTGAAATATAAACAATTAAAATTTTAATCGATAGATGGCTATAGACATTTGAATTACATAGATATGGCAAAAAACAGAAGAACAAATCTGTAGAGAGGTCCAGGACCCCACCCGATGTGTTTCAGGAAACTCCTTCTTCAGGGGTGCATTGAGTCATTTTGTTTATATCTTTAAAAACAGACAAAAACAATGTTAATAAATAACATGTACAGAAAGACAGGTCTATATACATGTATGCAGAATATACAGCCATTAGTTATTCAAAAACATATCTGAGTACAGGTATATGAAGAAAATAGAGAGGAACAATTACATGTTGCCAAAATAAATGAAAGTACATGTCACAGCCAGAGTGATTTTGTAAAAACTAGACCGCTATGTCCCAACAACGATCCGATTGGTGCATCCAGAGGCTTCCAGATGGAAACAGCAGTGAGCAACCAGCGAGACCACCACAGAGTGAAGCACGTAAGTAATGATAGTGAAGGGCGCAAATATACATATACCTTGCAAAGAGAAAAATTCATATACAATATTAGACAATAAGTGCACAATGAATTAATAAAATTAAAAGTCCATAACATAATACTGTGGACTTCCTGATGATGCGCGCTTGAGCGTAAAATGCATTAAAGCGAGGCCTGACACGCATATCCACAGGTTCCTCCACTTCCGCTCTGGCAGCTGAGACGCACGCCGCGAGTCACACAGCAGTGATGGATCAGTTTCTGCTTTGCTCTAGGCTATACCTTAAAGCCTTTTGTACCATACACTGGACTATCGAAGTGCTTAAAGCGGTATTCTGCCCCCCCCAAAAATTAAAAGCTAGCAGCTACACATACTGCAGCTGCTGGCTTTTAACAATAGGACACTTACCTGTCCTGGAGTCCAGCAATGTCGGCACCGC
Source organism: Lithobates clamitans (assembly GCA_037952925.1). NCBI lineage: Eukaryota > Metazoa > Chordata > Amphibia > Anura > Ranidae > Lithobates > Lithobates clamitans. Next base: position 2,998,695 of record JBBGZY010001250.1, on the reverse strand, counting down.
AGCTGATGTTTCCATCAGCTGTCGGGTGCTGTCGCCGCCATTGCGGGTAAGGGAACCCGGCAGTGTAACCTTACGGCTTCACGCCGGGAACCCTACTGTCCAATCTGTACTCAGAAATTTCCTTGGAAAAATTGGTTGCTTCCTTCCAATAACCCTGCAACACTCTCTCCCTGTGATACCAGGCTAGATCCTCAGACGACAGTCCCTCAATCAGCTTTCTGCAGCTTCCAGCAACGCAGGCCTTCAGGTCACCTACCTGAAGTTTTTACACCCTGCAGACACATGGCAGGATGGCCTAAGGGGGCAAGAAGCCCCCCTTAGGCTGTGATCCCCTAAGGAAAAAGATCTAAATGCTCTGTGTCTCCGAGTATTTATACAGGCTCCCAGCTACCATCTGGGCGACCCCCCTCAGGGATTTGATAGGGTTGTATGATTTTTTTGTTGCTGATTAGACTCTCCCTGCCCACTAATTTCCAAAGCCTTTAGGAGGAAGCAGTTAATCCTTCAACTACTGAAACATGGAACAGACCAAAACAATCAACACAGCCACACTGGTTACAGTGAGGCAAACTAAATTTGCCTAACAATGAACAGCAGATCTTCTGGATTCAGTGAGCCATGACTAAGTTTACCCAAACCTAGCACCTATTCTAGGAGGTTTCTAGACCGGGAGAAAAAACAGCAGCAGGAGAAATGTAGATAGCACAGATGAATACATGAAGCAGAAGCCAGGGAGATGCAATGAAGGTCCTCAGGTACAGTTTCCCTTCTATCAAGGAGAACATTGAGCAGTGCAGGGGATCTGAGAAAAAGAGAAAATTGACAGCTCTATACAATACTTTTGCACAGAGCAGGTAAGTATTACATGATGATTATTTTAGGAACAGAAAAAAACAAGCCTTTACAATCATTTTAAAGTGGATCTACATGTTTTAGTGCAGCTTAAATAGCTCTGATTGGCTGAATTGACCGATACGTCATCTGTCTGCCTCTCCGCATGAGCATATCAGAGGAAGCTTTGTATCTATTCATAGAATACAAAGCTCCCTGTGAATGGCTGGGCAGCACCCTGCCCAGCTTTATTTTCTGGAGTATCCGTCCCACTGCTGGAACAAGCCACTGCATGTGTTAGTGAAGTATTGGCAAAGTAAAGATTTAGACCAGCTTGAGCCAAAGGAACTATTTAACCCTTTTGCTGCCAGAGCTGTTTTTACATTTTATGCTCACGTTTAAAAAAAAAAATTAGGCCTGAAGATTACATAAAACCCCCAAACATTAAATATTTTCTTAAAGCATACACCCTAGAAAATAAAATGTTGGTTGTTTTATGTCATACAATATTAATGCAACAGTTTAGGAAGCACAGGATTTTAGTAAAAAAAATACACTAAAGTTAACTTTAGGGCAAAAAAATGAAACAAAATACCCAATTTATGGTAAAATATAAAACATGAAGTTACGCCGAGTAAATAGATGCCCAACATGTCAAACCTTAAAACTGCATGTGCCCGTGAAATGGTGACAAACTTCAGTACCCTATATTTTCCATAGGTGATGCTTTAAAAGCCTATAATTACTGCTCTCACGCCACTGTGAGCAGTGATATGTAAACTAGATAGCGCACTCAACTTTTTAGTATGTAGGTGGCCCCTAATGCCTGATTTTATGTTCGTGTGGGGGTGGGACTGAACATTTTTTGGAGGGGGATTTTAAGTGCTTGGGTAGAACTTTAATATTTTACGATTTTTTAAGTTTTCTCACCTGTCCTCCAATGAAACAAATGCATTGCAGATCACACAATGGATTTGTTTCTTCCCCAGCCATACTGGAGGAGGAAAATTAAATGGTTTAAATGGGAAGTGACCTTTTACATGTCACTTCAGTAAAACCCCTTTCACACTGAGGCAGTTTTCAGGCGTTTTAACACTAAAAATAGTGCATGAAAAGCGCCTGAAAACTGCCTTTCATTCATTTGAATGGGTGCTTTCACACTGGGGTGGTGCGCTTGCGGGGCGGTAGAAAAAGTCCTGTAAGCAGCATCTTTGGGGCGTTTTTTTGAGCACTGTAAAAAGCGCTCCAAAAACACCCCTGCCCATTAAAATGAATGAATGGGCAGCTCTTCCAAAGCGCCTTAAAGCGTTTTGAAAGTGCCGCAAAATGGGTATCTTTTAGGTCTTGTGACCTTAAAAAAGCGACCCGCTAGCTCCCGAAAAGCGCCGGTAAAGCACAGCAGAAACGTCCGGCGCTTTAGCAGCTGTTTTAGCAGTGCTTCAGTGTGAAGGGCAGGACAGTGAACAGATGTTCGCTGGGTTGCCGCCCTTATATCCGGAAGCACCTTCCATGATGGTCCTGGGAACACCATTAGGCGCACAAAGCCCAAAATACATGACAGGGGCTTGTAGAACTAATCAGCAGTGACTATGAAGAATCAGCCGTAACAATGCTAGCCACAGTCCCTGCAACATGTAGGCACAGCCTACATGAGAGTAGTAACTCTGCTCAAAATTCAGGAGCAGTGCTGCATTGTTGCTATGCAGGATGCTGGTGGAATTCACTGGTAGGTTCAACAGGTATTCTCAGGACTTTACATGAGGACTAAGAAAACACTGTAAGTTAAAACGTTGCAGCACATACAGTTGTGCTCAAAAGTTTACATACCCTGGCAGAATTTATAATTTCTTGGCTATTTTTCAGAGAATATGAATGATAACAAAAACTTTTCTTTCACTCATGTTTAGTGTTTGGCTGAAGCCATTTATTATCAATCAACTGTGTTTACTCTTTTTAAATCATAATGACAACAGAAACTACCCAAATGACTCTGATCAAAAGTTTACATACCCTGGTGATTTTGGCTTAATAACATGCACACAAGTTGACACAAAGGGGTTTGAATGGCTATTAAAAGGTAACCACCCTCACCTGTCATCTGTTTGCTTGTAATTAGTGTGTGTGTATAAAAGGTCAATGAGTTTCTGGACTCCTGAGAGACCCTTGCATCTTTCATCCAGAGCTGCACTGACGTTTCTGGATTCTGTGTCATGGGGAAAACAAAAGGTATATCAAAGAATCTGCGGGAAAAGGTAGTTGAACTGTATAAAACAGGAAAGGGATATAAAAAGATATCCAAGGAATTGAGAATACCAATCAGCAGTGTTCAAACTCTAATCAAGAAGTGCAAAATGAGGGATTCTGTTGAAACCAAACCATGGTCAGGTAGACTCAGCCACAACTGCCAGGAAAATTGTTTGGGATGCAAAGTAAAACCCACAAATAACTTCAGGTGAAATACAGGACTCTCTAAAAACATGTGGAGTGGCTGTTTTAAGATGCACAATAAGGAGGCACTTGATGAAAGATGGGCTGCATGGTCGAGTCGTCAGAAGAAAGCCACTACTACGCAAATTCCACAAAGTATCTTGCTCACAATACGCCAAATAGCACAGAGACAAGCCTCAAACCTTCTGGCACAAAGTCATTTGGAGTGATGAGACCAAAATTGAGCTTTTTGGCCACAATCATAAACGCTTCATTTGGAGAAGAGTCAACAAGGTCTATGATGAAAGGTACACCATTCCTACTGTGAAACACGGAGGTGGATCGCTGATGTTTTGGGGATGTGTGAGCTACAAAGGCACAGGAAATTTGCTCAAAATTGATGGCAAGATGAATGCAGTATGTTATCAAAAAATACTGGCGGGACATTTGCATTCATCAGCCAGGAAGCTGCGCATGGGACATACTTGGACATTCCAACATGACAATGATCCAAAACACACGGCCAAGTCGATCTGTAATTGGCTACAGCAGAATATAGTGAAGGTTCTGGAGTGGCCATCTCAGTCTACTGACCTCAATATCATTGAGCCACTCTGGGGAGATCTCAAACGTGCAGTTCATGCAAGACAGCCCAAGAATTTACAGGAACTGGAGGCTTTTTGCCAAGAGAAATTGGCAGCTTTACCATCTGAGAAGATAAAGAGCCTCATCCACAAATACCACAAAAGACTTCAAGCTGTCATTGATGTTAAAGGGGGCAATACACAGTATTAAGAACTGGGGTATGTGAACTTTTGATCAGGGTCATTTGGGTATTTTCTGTTGTGATTATGATTTAAAAAGAGTAAACACAGTTGATTGATAATAAATGGCTTCAGCCAAACACTAACCATAAGTGAAAGAAAAGTTTTTGTGCTATCATTCATATTCTCTGAAAAATGGCCAAGAAATCATAAATTCTGCCAGGGTATGTAAACTTATGAGCACAACTGTATAGGGGGGCATAGTTCTACCCTAATGTCATTATTTATAATCACTACTGGAGATTATTATTGTTGTTACTGCTGTTATTAGTTCAAATATATTTTTCCTTTGCAGGTGACCATAAAATAAGTGCCTATGAAGGAACAGAACAAGAGCGCAAAGTGGTTGAAATAATTATTCATGAAAATTATCGTAAGGTTACAGCAAACTTTGACCACGACATTGCACTTCTCAGGTTGAATGCTTCTGTCAATTACACTGACTATGTGGTTCCCATGTGCCTGCCGGAGCGACAGTTTGCCGTAAAAGTTCTCTTGCACCTCAGCAGCTCTTCCACAGTCAGCGGGTGGGGTCGCCTGTTGGACGGTGGGGCAACTCCTGACATCCTGAGGAGGGTGAAGCTGCCTCGAATTATGAGCCAGCAGTGTAGGGAACAGACAGGGTTGAACATTACAGAAAATATGTTTTGTGCTGGCTATACCGATGGCTCCAAAGATGCTTGCAAAGGTGACAGTGGTGGCCCATATATGACAAAGTATAAAGGGACATATTACCTCACTGGTATTGTCAGCTGGGGCCTGGGGTGTGCTAAAGTAGATAAGTATGGTGTTTATACAAGAGTGTCCCGATATACAACGTGGATAAATAAGCACATGAATCAAACTACTACTTGAAGGTGTTTAATACCTAGCATAATCTACATCTATTTAAATATTCTAATAGAAGTGTCTGTTGATCTTTGTTACATAAAAAGAATATGTTGTCATCCTGTCATTTAAAGCTAACCTGGGACCTACACAAAGCAGAACAATAAATGAATGTCTTAATTAACACAGTATACAGCTAAATGTGATTTATTGTATATTCCCTTTTTCATGTGTGCATGAATTTGCTATCATATTAATGCATATAGAATAACAGAGTCTGCAATGTCAAATCATGATGATCATACTTTAGTGACCCTTGCTCAGGTACCAAAAGTCACAGTGACTAACTCTAAATAGATGCAATAAATGAGTGCAAAGCTTTTAACATGCTATTCCATACAAAAAAAGGGATTTTTTTAGGCAATCATACATGACTGTAAATATACGTTACAATTCAGATTTTATTCACACCACTTCACACACAGAATCCTTTCCTATGAAACCAGCATAAAGATTTTCTGTGTTTTCCAATGCAATCCATTTATCAGGCATGGGAAAATGCAATATATATAAGATAAACTGGAATACATACATGTGTACTGTTGTATAATATAATTTTGTTTGTTTATTTTATTTTACACGGCACTTTACATATTGTACATCAGAATATGCAAGCTTCTTGCAGTTAGTGTCCTGACCGCAACACATCTGAATGTAGAATTTATTGAGTCACATTTATATGGTACATGTTCTAAAAGACTTCATTATGACTTAAAGAGGAACTTTGCCCTCTCCCATTAATTTTTTTCTCTGCTTACAAGAAGCTGTGTTTTGCATAGGTCAGATACTCATCCACCCAGCAGATCCAGCGTTACCCTACGAAGATCCTCTTCTCTGCAGCCACCACCCGGGTCCCATGCTGCCATGTTCCCCTGTGACGTGATCGGGAACCTGCTGGCTCTTCCATGTTCAGGCACAACCTCCCAATCACATGCTGTTAGGCCCATCCTTATCCTACTTTAATGAATGTAATGACTAATGCTCCCATCACTGGGGGACTGCACGTCATTTACCTAGGCAATTTGGGAGGACAGAGGTGAGACTGAAACCACTAAATAAGTATGTAAACATACTTACTTACTTTCCTCTTCTCTGCGTAGAGAGGAGGAAAGTTCCTTTTAAGAGTAAAGATCTACTTTAAAGAGCAAGCCTACCTAAAAACAATAAGTCCCTCTTTGGTGGAGTGAGACTCCTGGGTTGTCATTGCTAACACCATTTTACCGGGGAGTCCTACTTTGACGTGTAACTTCGGGATGCCAAGGAATAGCCCAAGCTGCAAGAAGAAATCCTAGCCAGGTTTGGAGTTACCATAGCTGTCTGTAGGCAGCATGTGTTCACATGGAAATATAACCCTGGGGAGCCTGTGAGGTCTTAAAAGTATGATTTGTTTCACCTTACAAACAAGCAGTTGCAACATGTACTTAATCCTGCTCAGATTGTAAAGCAAGTGGTCGGTGACTATTATATCACAGCCTTGCCTGTTAAGATACAGTGGCAAATTAGGTATACAGACCCAACTACGCTATATCCTGGCCTAGGCTGAGAAGGCCCACGCCTAGGGCAGCACTTTGCAGGGGGGCAGCACGGAAAGAGTCTCCGCCAGTCTTATGGGGCGGACTGGGCTGAGAGGCAAATTAGTCTAGCGCCCCATAATGCGCCTGTACTGCTTCCGGTATGCAGGTGGCCAGCATTCCGTAACTCGGGGGGGGGTGTCGCTTCTAATTTTGACTGTTCTATCATCATGGACCACAAACCTTTCTTACTGTGCTATATGTTTTCTGCTGCACCATTGGCATGGTTATATCTTCTTAGTCCTCTCTATAAAATTATCAGAAATTTGTGCTTAAATTAAACTATAGGCAACACTTTTATTTTTTCATTTTGGATAGAGTAAGGGAGGGTTAAAGCCCCTGTCAGTTTATTTTTTACCATCCCTGTCTCATTGCAGAGATTTCCCTTCACTTCCTGCCCCAAAGCCAAACAGGAAGTGAAAGGAAATCTATGCAAATTAAGGGAATCCATTGCTCCCGAACGAGTGTCCCCACTCAAAAATTTCAGGGCGTGTCTTAAACAGCAAGGGGTGTGGCCTTGACAGGAAGGGGTGGGTCATATTTAAATTGAGGGGTGCACGAATTTAGTCAGGCCTAAGGCAGCACAAAACCTAAATACACTACTGTACAAACCCCAAGACTGTTGATGAACTGGTGTCTCTTTTGGGGTGACATATGGCTTCAAAGGACTATTTGCAGGATCTACCCACTAAGGCAAATGGAAACAGGAAAAAATCAAGCAAAACTGTCCCCTTTTGTCCAAGGGGTAAACTATTTCCCAGGGCTGCACACCTGTACATCAATATTAGGGCAGACACAGGGGTTTATTTACTAAAGGCAAATCCACTTTGCACTACAAATGCAAAGTGCACGTGAAATTGCAAGGAAGTACAGTCGCTGTAAATCTGAGGGGTAGATCTGAAATGAGGGGAAGCTCTGCTGATTTTATCATCCAATCATGTGCAAGCTAAAATGCTGTTTTTTATTTTCCTTGCATGTCCCCCTTGGATCTACAGTCACTGCACTTTCAGTGCAATTTCAAGTGCACTTTGCAATTGTAGTTTGCACTTGTAGTGCAAAGTAGATTTGTCTTTCGTAAATAACCCCCACAATCTCTCTGTTGGATTTGTAAGATAGTATGAAACAGTAGAACTATAAAATAGTCTTGGAATGACAAGAAGATTTTGCTTTTGTGTCCCCAAGAACTACCATTGCCAGTAGATTACTCAGTCCACCAGATTATATAGAAAAATTTAAAAATCTTTGAGGAATATGGATTTTCTTGGTACCACCATAGACATCATACACACAATTTCTGTTAAAAATATTAAAAGTTTTATTACAAAAATTACTTTCAAATAAATCCAATGATCAAGACATTACAAATTTAAATACTAATACAAGATCCTAGCTCCCTATTAGCTGAAATGCAGTTCCTATGTTCTGTCAGATACACATAACAATTGATATATCTCAATAATTGTTCATGATCAACAACGCAGGGGAACATGCATACAGCCAATGAGGTTCCTCCTGATCAGGTTCCAATCCTCATGAGGTTAGGGAGCATAAGGTGTCCAGGGGCGCAGGACAGACTTGCCAGCCCAGAAACGAGGGATCAGAGGGACACATCCCACCCTAGGTGGACATGGGAGCAGTATTGACAAAGTAAGAATAAAAGCACAGTTCAGCTATACTGAAGAGTAAATAAATGGGGGGACAATGGGACTTTGAAAAAATGAGGCTGAAATCCACTTTAGTCAAAAGCATCCTAAGTATACAGTATACAGGCATGACAGATTATAATGCATCAGATCCAAAGAGGTCTTCAATTACAAACTCAAATGTCAAAATAGGGTGTCCCGCCAGACATGTATCTATCATCTTGCCATACAATGATTCTATAGGAAAATGAATTATCACTTATGGGTGGTACCAGCAAGACCAACAGTGGAAAGTCTTTATAAAAATGAATAGAGATTCTTCTGTACAACCGTAAAAGAAGCAGTACCCTTCAGGGAAATTTCCCATAGAGAGGCTGTGTGGCTCCCAAAGGCTGCACAGTAAAGATTTCCACTGAACATGGACCGTTAAGTACAAGGCCAATGTCATATTGGTGATTTTTAGCAGCTACCAAAATGGTCTTCTTCGAGTTTTTATGGTGGGAAAAAAATTCATGGCACTCAATGAAAAGTCTGTGGGGGTTATTTACTAAAGGCAAATCCACTTTACACTACAAGAGCAAACTACAAGTGTAAAGTGCTCTTGAAATTGCACTGAAAGTGCAATTGGAAGTCCAGTCGCTGTAGATCTGAGGGGGACATGCAAGGAAAATAAAAAACAGCATTTTAGCTTGCACATGATTGAATAATAAAATCAGCAGAGCTTCCCCTCATTTCAGATCTACCCCTCAGATTTACAGTGACTGCCCTTCCAAGTGCACTTTCAGTTCAATTTCAAGGGCACTTTGCACTTGTAGTGCAAAGTGGATTTGCCTTTCGCAAATAACCCCCTATGTCACTAAAGTGATTTGTAGCCCAGCAATTGACTTTGTGCAGTGTTAAAGCTATTATCAGAACTGTCATCTCCAGTAGTTATTCATGTATAATAAATTCAGCTACTGATGACCATGGCACACCAGTGATTTTATAGCTACATAAATAAGTATTACAGTCATTTGCGGTAGCAACTAAAAACAACAAAGTTGCTAATGTGACATGGCCCACATGAGAGAAGACTGTATTTGAAGTGCAAGTATCATTTATCCTGAGACTGTGTATAAAGCCTCATACACAAGTGGTGATAGGTTGCAAATATGCCAGGCATGAAATTCTGAGCATGTTCTTATTCACTTGTATGGCAGGCTGTACATGGCACCTGCAGCACCCCAGGCAAGGGAAAAGGTCTTGAGTTTTACGCCCAGCTTATTTTCAGCCTCTCACTGTCCTAAAGGTAGCTACATAAAAATTAAATATTTCAGGGATTTCAAAAGTGCTCACAAGTTAGTATCATACCAGTAAAATAGCAGTGGGAACTTATGACATGTGTAGCACCCTCTTAGGTTGCTAGGTATATTTTGTTTTTGGCTCATTTTGTAATCAAGGGAGCAATGATTGTTTGGTATGGTCTGTTAAGGGTTTCACTGCTTCCCCTTGCCTCGAGAAGAAGTTTCTGGAGGTTAGGGAAGTAGAATTCAAATAGCCTGAATAATGATCAAGGTCTAGCCAATTCCTGGGGAGGTGTACCCAGATGATGACTGTGAAGCTGATAATTATTCTGAAACTGTACAAAAACTGTCTTTCCCCAGGAAGGAGAGTTCCCAGCGTCAAGGGGTGTTGTTGCCCATGAGGCAGCCTAATGCCGCATACACATGAGCGGACTTTCCGGCAGACTTAGTCCGGCGGACCGGACTCCGTCGGAGAATTCGATCGTGTGTGGGCTCCAGCGGACTTTTTTTTCCCAAAAGTCCGACGGACCTAGAAATAAAACATGTTTCAAATCTTTCCGACAGACTCAAGTCCGGTCGAAAAATTTGCTGTATGCTAGTCCGACGGACTAAAACCGAAGCTAGGGCAGCTATTGGCTACTGGCTGTCAACTTCCTTATTTTAGTCCGGTCGTACGTCATCACGTACGAATCCATTGGACTTTGGTGTGATCGGGTGTAGGCAAGTCCGTTCGTTCGAAAATCTGTCGGAAGTCTGTCAAAAGTCAGTCGGAAAGTCCGTCGGAAAGTCCATCGGACCAGTCCGGTCGAAAAGTCCGCCCGCGTGTACGCAGCATTAGGATTAAGTAGCTTTTCTGCAAGGTTCTGGGAGCTGCAGTGCTTGGGCCTAGAAGCAGCTTGGATCTGAGATTGCTTTACGGGATCTGGTCTAGAGAAGGAGGGAATGAGTGGGGAACTTGTAAGATATGTGACTGTTTAGTGTTCTGAAGTTGCACTGGGTACCAGCAGTTATACATTGGAACAAGGTAACCAGATACCAGAGTGATTTTGCCATGATTCGTTCACAGTTGCTTAACAAGAAGACTGTTCTCTAATTGCTAAGTACTAAATGTTTTGGAGTAGCCCATGGGTAGCACTACATAAGTTTAGTAGGTTCATGGGTGAAACAGAAACTGTGTTTTATACTGCCTGGCTGTAGCCTTGCTGTTCTGTAACAGTACATGGAATAACATAGGTTCTCAGGAAATGTCAGTTCAGGCTTATCTCATTTCCCTGCACACACCACTTCTTCCTGGAGGTTATGGCCATGCACTTCTGAGAACAGTGGACAGAAACATATGTTCCCATCATAAAAATAATAATGGCATAGTATATAAAAACAATGCATTATCATTCCCTGTTTTGGAGAACGGAACAAGATAATTTAACAGCAAGTCATCATTGTGACTTAAAATCGGATACATTTCAAGCTGTTCACTAGCCTAACAAATGCCCATAAAGCTATTGTACTAAAACAATGAAACATAATAAAATGCATTCACTTTTAGCCTCATGCACACAGGATGTCAAAATCACTGCTTTTACAGGCGTTTTATTCATTTTATTTTTTTTGCCTCTAAACGCTCCTCTATTGTAGCTTATGTGTCCATGCACACATAAGCGTTTAGGGGCAGAAAAAAAACCATGTACGCTTTCAGAAGGGGAGCATTTGGACGAAAAGTATGCTACATGTTTGTGAGTTAATCCATTCTGTTGGCCAAAATACATTAATATTTCGGTTAATAGAATGCATTAACACATCAAAAGTGCAAACACGCATTAACATGCATAAAGGCGTATGCAAAATGTGGCTTTTTTTAAAGCTTCATTTTCCTCCCATGAAGCAAAGGCAAAAGCATCCAGGGAAGGAGAAAAAAAATGTCCTGTGTGCATGAGGCCTAAGAATTATGTTCATGCCAGAGTTATTTGTATCTGGAAGCTTCTTATTCGATTCAGGCTGTTAAGAAAAATTCCAATAAAACATTATCTAGAAAAAAACAGTACTGTTTTCAGGTGTATATGAGTTGTCAGTAGCCTTGTGCAGTCCCAGTACCTGAAAGGTCAATCCACCCAAGAGCGATATTTTAGTATTTCAGTTTTGGCTAGGTATAGAACAGTTAAACCAATCAGCAGTTTCTTAGATTTCTCAGGGGCTCTGCTGTGGTCCATAGATGGTATATACTGTATGTGTGGGATAGTTAAACCACCTAAAAGTTTCTTATGTCTCTTAGGAACATTTACTCTTCATTTACACATGTGCAATGACCTGCATCTTTTTGCACTCAATCAACAATTGTTTTATACTGTATGTACCTAATACACACCAAACCATTGGTATAATGTATGGTGCGGTGCAGTACAGAAAAATGCAGCATATCTGACACCGCATGCCACCACACTGCAGCGCAACGCACCGGGCTGCTGTGCACAGACATGAATGAAGTGTCTGCTCTTCTGCTGTGACCATTACTAAGGCTTCCTGCTATCCTGTTGGAATTTTGTTTATTTTCTATTAAAGAGAATGCAACAGGAGGAGCTGAAACGCACAAAGGTTTAAAAAATCCCCACAGGAGTCAGGAATAATGACGCTGAAATCTCACTGTCAGAGTATCCAAGAGGCTAGGAGCTGTCTAAGCCCACCACACTTTACCTATAATTAATACATCACTTTTAAGTGGAGTATCCCTTCAAAGCACCATAATGTTTTATTTTCTTATGCATGTAGTGCTGATGATTTTCATGTAGCATTTTCGAGAACTATTCAGTCATACAGATTCATTTACCAATCACTGATTTGGTGTGTGTTATATATAGTAAGCAAAGGTGGTGAATACAATGAATAAAAGTTTATGTATCATCACTGCATTAATTGTTCACTTAACAAAGGTTTTCCACCCCAGTTAGGACTGATTTCCATGCATGATTTTGTTTTGAATATAATCTGGTTATGAGCCATTTGATATGTCAGTGCTCTCTCTGTTCTTTGCCCTTTGAATATGTCAACTGAGTAAATACAAGGTATCTGAATGCAGAGGGACAAGTTGCATAATACAAACAAACATTTTTGTTCAGAAATCGCCATCTCCATGTAGTCTGTAGTCCCTTCCTTTCCATTGCAATAGGTGTCTTCTAAACAAACTATTTAGGCTGTCAATGGCTTCTAATGATATATGGCTGTAACAGAAGGGACTGTCCGCTTTCTTTTCAGTATTTTGTTCTCAGGGCAGGAATTTCCTAATTTCCCTTAGCAAGCTGCAGCTTGAACTCGTGACTCTCATTGTCACATCAGCTACACAAAGAAAATAGAAAGATATCATTAACTAAGATCACAGAATGGCTGGACAGACATACCTGATCATTCTTACATTTCTACCTGTCGTTCTCCTGGAACAGCCACAGAATGGTAAGAATATCTCTTATTTGAATGTGTTGGGTGCCTTGGGTGACACTTTAGTATCACTTATTGTGTGGAAGATGGTATATATTGCCAAAAAAAAACTTCTGCTGGTGTACATTACCCATATAAGTCTTCTAATAGTTTATACATCACCCATAAAAATTTTCTGATGGTGTACATTACCCATAGAAGTCTTCTAATAGTTTATATCACACATAAAAATCTTCTGATGGTGTACATTACCTATTGAAGACTCCTAATAGTTTATATCACACATAAAAATCTTCTGATGGTGTTCATTACCCATAGAAGTCTTCTAATAGTTTATATCACACATAAAAATCTTCTGATGGTATACGTTACCCATAGAAGTCTTCTAATAGTTTACACATAAAAATCTTCTGATGGTGTACGTTACCCATAGAAGTCTTCTAATAGTTTATATCACACATAAAAATCTTCTGATGGTATACGTTACCCATAGAAGTCTTCTAATAGTTTACACATAAAAATCTTCTGATGGTGTACGTTACCCATAGAAGTCTTCTAATAGTTTATATCACACATAAAAATCTTCTGATGGTGTACATTACCCATAGAAGTCTTCTAATAGTTTACACATAAAAATCTTCCGATTGTATACATTGACTATAAAAGAAGTAATGGTATGAACAGGTTTTCACATGATTTTAATTATTTACCATGAATAAAAGTCTGATATATATGGACATAAAACAATTGCAGCAGACTTTAAGATATTTGAAAACGGACTGGAAAGTCTTTGCTACCGAATAAACTGAGATAGGACTGCAGCCTACTGCAGAACAGTACCAACCATTGTATATTTATTTAATGCCAGATGAATAAATAATTGTCTGGGGGTCTGGTCACAACCCTAGAGTGTTCTTCTGTTACAATAAAAAAAAAGCATAAAATGTAAGTCAGAAGTGAATTCTCAATCATGTTATAGTACTGTTGCATATATTTAACGTTTGAATAGAGTAGAGTTCTGCAATGCCTCAGCAAATTTACTAAAATATATGTGTAAGTTTAATTCTTGAGATTGAAACCTATACACCTATAATTACCAATAAAATCAATATAAAAACTGTAATAAATGCATATGGTACATATGTAAATACATACAGAGACCTTATAGATATTTACATTTTGCTATGTGATATGTTGTCTGTTACTGGACAAGGCCATGTGCAATGCCTAATACGACGGTTGATAATCAGTTATGAGAATCAGTTATGAGAATCAGTTATGAGAATGAAAATCCTTTGATTTAGATTAGCTTTGTCTCAATACATTTGCTAAACTAGCTTTAGGATACTTGTACAAGTACTAACTAAGCCTAATATTAAAGTGATAATAAACAGTTTTTAAAGCACTTTTAGCAGCTGATTTAATAATTTAAATAATTTAGAGTAGGCATCTTCTTTATCTTTTAATCCTTGTCTGTGTGCCAGTTTCAGCTGGTACCATAACCATTGCCCCAGGTTTCCTGTTTCAGGTTGGCTTCTTTCTCTTGCAGCATCTGATGGAGCCATCCTTGCATGCAGGGACTAGAGTTGTGTCTCCCTACACTGTGTGAATCAATATAAACACATAGCTATAGGGCACTCCCCTGCTTCCCCTATCCCCCCCCCCCCTGCCTTTCTCCAAACTAACAGACTGGCTAGAGACTGCCCTTTCCTGTGAAGACTGGAAGTTCAGGGAAGCATCACTGTATAAGCAGCAGCTAGAAGCATTGAAAGTTGTAAACTGCAAGTGCTGGGGTAAGAAATCTAACAAATCATTTACTGGGGAATGTTTATTTTATTGTGCTTAATCTGTTAAACTATAAAATGTTGAGTGCTTAATGCTACTTAAAATAAAATTTATTACTCCACTTAAGTGTACATTTTAAATATAAATACATATGTACATTAATAGATTTTCACACAGAACTATTCCCAGCCTCTTGGAAGGTAAAAATGTATTGGGTAATAAAAAATATCATTTCCACGTCTATAGAATATTTGCTTTTATCACTGATCCGTGAACTCCTCCTACTTGTAAGAAATTAGGTAGGTTGGAGTTTTTGACCAGTGTGAATGGAAGAGTACCGGTATGTTATCACTGGCATGATTTATGATGTCATTACATGCATGTCTGTTAATATTAGCCTATGGGGATTGAATAATGGGATGTGCCATTTTAAATGGGCAAGTTCCAGAGATGTTGCCCTGATTCTGGATTCACTAACCCAGTGGGCCTGGAACAAGAATAAACACAGTAAAATCTGAAAAACCTGAACTCCACTCCTGTGTGCTTGTTCCGCATTCTAGGGTCAGAATGACATCTGTAGAATCTGCACCCTTGAAAACAAATCGGCAATGAAAGCTATCATATTTTTTCTCACTAGGGATCACCAATATGGAAAAAAGACATCAGAGGTTTTAAGTTCAGCACACCTTTAAGTAGATATTTTTTTAAACAGAGTTCAGCTTTCAATTGATAACATGTGTGAAAACACCAACAGATGCTAACCAAATCCTATTTCCCACAATTCGCCTTGTAGTCTTTAAGGAAAGCTGTACTAAGAGAGATGCAGAGTATGTCTTTACTGGCCTTTTTCTGGAAATGCTACTTTCTGAGCCTCTGACCTGGAACAACCATACCGATTAAGCCTGTATGTTGCTGGGCTTTTCCATAGGAATGTAAAGCCCACCAAGTCAAATGCAGGTCAGAAATGATAAGTGATCTGAAGGTCTAATGCACCTGTCAATGAATTATGAATTCTGAAAGATCTCAGAAATGTCTCAAACTGACGCCATTAACACAAGCCCGTAAACAACAATGGCCCTTTAAAAAAAGAGTGAAGTTATAATACCTGATCTTTTTCCAGGTTGGAGCATATGCAGATCTTAGTGTGAACCCATGAGATTTGGCCTGTTAGGAAGCTGTCACCTCTACTGTGCCAATTGTAAGTGGCCGAGGCATCCCCCCCCCCCTGCAGCTGTATGTATACATGCCACGTGCATCCATGTGGCTCTGGGGGGGGGGGATTCCTCGTTTAGTTATGATTGGCACAGCATCCTAGTGAGTTCGTTCACGTGGGTTTGGACTAGGATCTCAACACGCCCAAGCTCATCCTGATTAGGAAGTATTGAAACCCATGGATCAGTATGACAGCCAAGTAATTAGTATTTTCAAAAGCAGAGTTCAAGAATTTTAGTCTGCATATTTCTTTAGTAGAGGATGTGTTCTATTAAGATGAAGACTTGTCCAGTGGCACCGCCTCACTTCAACTCTAGGACAGTATGCAGTTTTTGTATATTCTTCTTTCCACAGAACTTACAGGAAAGTTCAATGTCTGACAAAAGTATGCTTGAATTTGTTGGAGTAAACCTCTATTAATGTGCATGACTCTCGAAGTAACAGACATTCTTGACTTGCAGTTTTTGTGAATCATGACACGGCACACAGCATTTTGGGGAGGTTCAAGCGAGCAAATTCGGCTTTTGAAGAATTTAAACAGGGAAATCTGGAAAGAGAGTGTCGTGAGGAAACCTGCAGCAAAGAGGAAGCTCGGGAGATTTTTGAGGATGATGAGAAAACTGTAAGGATTGCTTCGCTTGCATGTCTGCTATTTTGTTAAACCCTTCCTCAAAGACTCTAGGGAAATATAAATCATTTCACACTTTTTGAAGAGAATTTTAAAATATTGATGTTGCACCTCCAGAAAATCCAGTAAAAATGTTTTGCCTGAAGAATCCCATTATCTTCTGCTGAAGATTCTGTTAATATAACCTGGTGTAATGTGTTACACTTTGTTACCGGTAATAGCTTGACCTTCATGTACAGAACAGTTACTTTTCATGGATAAAATAATCTTCTTATAGTTTGATAATTTCTGCAGATTTCCTTGTGTATTTCCAGTTCTCTAAAAATGTTATGCAAAGAAGCAGAACCTGATCATCCACAGGGCAACCTAGGCAAAAGCCTATGGCTTAGTGGATATCCAGGGTGTCGAGCTAAAACTTGCATGGTCCTTCATGGTCATTGAGGAGCATAAGCAAAAGATTGCCGCTCCAATCTCTCAAATCCGTATCAAGACACCCGCCCTAATGGAACTCACAGGTGCTGGCTCTGCACAAGCTTGTGGAAAGAGAAAAATATCCTGGACGGCCGCACACCATAGAAGACATCTTTATTGATATGAAGAAATAAAATCCAAATGCAGTCACCTCATGTACAGGGAGGAACAGGAAAGATAGCTAACATGTTTCACGCCCCATCATGGCGCTTATTCATAGCTGAATGATTAAAGTTTGATCATGGGTATATATAGGGACTTCAGGTTTTGATAGCCAATCTAGAGATGGTCTCAAATAGAGACCTGCCCACATAATCAAACTCTAGACCGACACCCAAGAGATAGGAGACACCTGGGATATGAAGTTGAATTTTAAATCAAAATTTGAAGACAAGATAACATGACAATGTAATAATGCCTATAAAGGTCCACCAAACTAAAAAAGTTTACTAAGTGAACCAGTGCGCATATATATATGTATATACATGCGCTAGACACATGATTATTTTTACTATTCGCATTATTCAACTTCTCCCATTGTGTACATCCATAACCTTGTGATGAAGACCATGATAAATACTAAAACAATATTAAACAATAGCAAAGTACACAGTAACAACACTAATTTTCAAATCATAAATGCTAAATAATCTCAAAGGAAAACTTGTGTATAAATGATGATAAACAAAATTCGTAAAAATGTAAAACATGCTGAAACCATACAAAAACGCAAAATCGCAAAATAACATGTACAAGAAATTGATGCGAAAATACCAATAATCCTATTCCCAGCACTATCAATAATGTCTTGGTAACTGCATATGTATACATATATACACATCATCCTGAAATATATAAACCTAATTACATTTGAAAATTGTGTAAATAAAACCTTGATTTTCGTTTAAAAATGATTATATATAAATCATTATTCCCACATAAATCCATGCACTCAAGAAAAACGCAAGCCCCATTCAACGATGTCTGGAATCCATTCATATTGGATACATAAACAAAAAATATATCTCAAATTTGCAACAAACGGCCAAGAAAAAAAAAAGAATAAAAAGACAAAAAATCGTCATCCAATGGGGAAGCATTTAAATGGTGCAAGGAAAAGGTGGGAAAATAGAGAGGGACCCTAAAGGAGTTACGCTAACATCTTTTTAATAGACTAGCTATATGTGCTAAATAACGTAAACTTCAGACGGTGGTCCAAAATTTATAGAGATCTATAAATATTACCTGGATGGCTATGCAAGGAACAGTAAACAAAGAGCAATGATCTCGTTGTACCTGTAACTGCTATGGGAAAGGTGGTCACGCTTATGATTTTCTCAGTTGAATCTCAAAGAACCCAAGAAAATCAACAGATAATGTGTGGATAGATGTGTAGAAGACATAGTCTCTCTATACTTGGTGCAATAACATGATTAAGATGATAATTTTGTTACAAAAGCTATAATTTAAACTTCCAGGCTCTAAGTAGATCACAAACAGCAATGGATCACCAAATATATATAAAATCGCAAAAAAATCACACAAAAAAAAAAAATCTCAAAAAAACGCACAAATCGCAAAAAGTCGCAGAATCACAAAATATCGCAAAAAAATCGCAAAAAATAAAAAAACATCGAAAAAAATCGAAAAAAACATGGAAAAATACAAAAAATTGATAGCAAATCAGAAGAACAAAAAACAAAAAATCGAAGTGAAAGATGGCCACTGACAAATATAAACCAGGGAGCATTACGTCATATACTAAATAAATTTAGGCTAAGGTATCACGATAGACACACATGTATGTGAGATATTGTGGGAGTCAATGTGACCTAAATCAATCAATATGTTATTTGGATTCAATTGGGTATACACATGGGCATAACACGGTGCATATCTATTGATAAAAATGGGACACGTCCCATTCAAAATTGAGGCCGGTGGGACGTCTAGTATTTAAATTAAAAATCCACCGAACCTCTTGTTTGCACAATATGCCAAATTTGTCCCCACCTCTAGGAGGTTTAACAATTTTTTCAATGCCCTGAATGGTCAGGCTGGAAGTATCCTTGAAATGAATATCAACCCAATGGCGAGCAATGTTAGTGGCATGTTCCTTCTCTATATCATAGAGGTGATCGTAAAGACGATCCCTCAGTCTGCGAGTGGTCCTGCCAACATATTGAATAGAGCAAATGGTACATGTGATGACATAAACTATGTAACGCGTGTTACAATTGATGAAGGACTGTATTTTATATGATTTGCCTGTTGAAGTAGATGTGACAGTGTCACCCCCTTTTATGAAGGGACAATATGTGCAAGACCGACCACCGCATCTGTATGTTCCCTTAAACTGCAGCCAATGAGCAGTTTGTTTTTTGCTAATGTAAAGGCTAGGGGACAAAAGTCCACCTAAAGAAGGTGCTTTCCTTGATACCGTACGTATGCCTTTATTTAAGATTTGAGAATAGATATGATCGTTAGACAACACCGGCAGATATTTGGTAACTATTTTCTTTATTTTATGAAATTCAGCACTGTACGGAGTGGAAAATGTTGGAACAAAATGGGATTTTTCTGATCTATTCCGTCTACTGTGGTTACTGGGTTTGTCCAGCAAATTGGCCCGAGGTGTTTTATTTGCAATGGACAAAGCCCTATTGATAGCTGACCTGGGGTAACCCCTAGCTTCAAATCTAGCTGACATATGTATGGCCTCCTGTTCAAAATCTATTTGTCTAGTGCATAGTCTTTTCAGCCTTAGAAATTGGCCCACTGGAATACTTTTGATGGTATGGGTCGGATGGCTAGAGTCTGCACGTAGAAGAGTATTACCCGCAGTAGGCTTTCTATAGAGATTTGAAATTATTTCATTGTTGTCTCCTGTGAGCTTAACATCTAGAAACTCTATAGACTTTGGTTCATGTTGTCCTGTAAATTTTAAATTTAAAGCATTATCATTCATATACTCCAACCATTGATCTAAACAGATGTGTGGCTCAGAGACAATGAACAGGAGATCGTCTATATATCGACAATAGAATGCAGTGTCTTTTCGACGGGGACTTTCAGGTCCAAAAATGCGGGACCTCTCCCACCATCCCATATACAAATTGGCCAGGGATGGTGAGAACTTAGCTCCCATAGAGGCCCCGCACTTTTGGAGGTAAAAGTCCCCGTCGAACATAAAAAAGTTATGTGTAAGGAGATATTCCAGGCACATGATAATGAACTCCTGTGAAGCCAGAGAGAAGTTTCCTGATCTCTTTAAGAAGAAGGATACCGCCTGTAGACCCAGGGCATGTGGAATTGAAGAGTACAAGTTGGAAACATCACATGTTATCCAACTGTAATCTTCATTCCATGTTAAACCATTAAGTTTAGATAAAAGTTGTTTGGTGTCACGGAGGTGACCTGGCAGCTCCACTACCAATGGTTGCAGTTGCTGGTCCACCCAATGACCCAATCTCTCATTTAGTGAGTCTATGCCTGCCACGATCGGTCTCCCTGTGAGGGGAGTTAACCCTTTGTGTAGTTTAGGGAGATGGTGGAAAATTGGCATAACAGGAAACATAGGTATAAACATCTCCTTCTCTTTTTGTGTGAATAGACCCATTCGGACAGCTCGATCCAACAATGAGGAGAGCTCTGCCCTAAATGACTCAGTAGGGTCACCCCTTAATTTGCAATAGGTAGTGGTGTCCGATAGTTGTCGCATGGCCTCATCTCTGTATGTGGCCGCATTCATGACAACCACCGAACCCCCCTTGTCTGCACTTTTGATAACTATACTGTCATCTTTGTGTAAATTTTCAATAGACATTTTCTCATCAACAGATAAGTTATCAACTGATTTTTTTGAGATATTCCGTGCCAACAAGGTCAAATCCCTTTCAACCAGAGTCTGATATGTGTCCATGTCTTTGCCTCTAGAACTCACAGGATAAAAATCAGATTTCATCTTAAATGATACTGAACTGCAACAAACATCAATGTCATCCATATTAATATCTGATTCAATAACCAAGTCAGTGAGGTCCATTAAGGCGCACACATCTTTGAAAGACTGAGGAGAAGAAGAGGTAGACTCACCGATTGATGACTGGTCTGTTGGCAGGAGAATATCTGAATCTTCTGTTTCAGAAAAATAGTGTTTCTGTAGTGTTAATGTCCGAGCCAGTTTATTCACATCCAGAATTGTTCCAAATAAATTGAAATGGTTAGAGGGGCAGAAGTTTAAACCCCTTGAAAGCAATGTAATGTCTGTGGCCGATAGCGGTCTATCAGATAAATTTACCACATTGAAACTCTGGGTTATTTCCGTCCTCGCAGCTGATAGCGACTCTCGCTTATTTTTTCGGTGTCTTTGACCTCCCCTCCTCGTTTTCCTTTTTTTCTTCTGGATCTCTTGTTTTGTCCCGTTCCGCCCGAGTTTAAAGACGATGTTTTATCTGTGTGTGTATAACCAGTAGCTGAATTGGTATCTGGGGATGAATCCGATCCTGTCAGTGCCATAGTATCATAGGCTGGTTCTTCCTCGGTGTCTTTGCCTTTTCTCTACTTGCCTGCTCAGCTCTCCATTCTTTCACACCCAGTCTTTGAAGCAAGAGTGCCTCGGCACCATCAACTACCCTATGGATATGGCATCTGTTTTATCTGAATCTGAATCTACAGCAGTCCCTTCTGATATGGATGCAGGTTTTAGTCGGACCCTGACGGCTCCATCTGACAACCCACTCCGATCTAGTCAGCAAATCAGTCTATCGCAAAATACAGACACTAGCGACCTGACTTTAAAAAGGACTTTTAGAAGATTGGAAGGGTTAATGGCCAAAGAAATCAAAGCCTTTTGGGATGTTAACTCTCTTACTGAATATCTAACGTTGGAGCAAATTCCTCGAGGACTTCGTATTAAGAAATTCCCTACATTTGAATTTTCCGATGAGGAATCCAAACTAGAATGGACCAACACCCTTTCCACATGCTCTTTTAAATTAATGAAAATTATTATCGACTCCAAGAAAAAAGAGCTGGATCGCATACAAGGTGAAATGGTCCTAATTCAAAAAGAGCTTGCAGAACAACAAAACAGACCCGGCTTTTCAGATCTCGATGGCCAGCTTAATAAAAGATTGGACAAATTGGAAAGGAGTGTCATTGCTACCAAAAAAGAAAAACGCATCAGAGACCAAATCGATTACGACACGGACAAAGTTTATATATGGAAGAAACCAATATTCCATCCAGGTCGTCGGCGGAGATCCTCGTCTAAAAAACGGGTGAGCTTTTCAGACACCGAGGAAGAACCAGCCTATGATACTATGGCACTGACAGGATCGGATTCATCCCCAGATACCAATTCAGCTACTGGTTATACACACACAGATAAAACATCGTCTTTAAACTCGGGCGGAACGGGACAAAACAAGAGATCCAGAAGAAAAAAAGGAAAACGAGGAGGGGAGGTCAAAGACACCGAAAAAATAAGCGAGAGTCGCTATCAGCTGCGAGGACGGAAATAACCCAGAGTTTCAATGTGGTAAATTTATCTGATAGACCGCTATCGGCCACAGACATTACATTGCTTTCAAGGGGTTTAAACTTCTGCCCCTCTAACCATTTCAATTTATTTGGAACAATTCTGGATGTGAATAAACTGGCTCGGACATTAACACTACAGAAACACTATTTTTCTGAAACAGAAGATTCAGATATTCTCCTGCCAACAGACCAGTCATCAATCGGTGAGTCTACCTCTTCTTCTCCTCAGTCTTTCAAAGATGTGTGCGCCTTAATGGACCTCACTGACTTGGTTATTGAATCAGATATTAATATGGATGACATTGATGTTTGTTGCAGTTCAGTATCATTTAAGATGAAATCTGATTTTTATCCTGTGAGTTCTAGAGGCAAAGACATGGACACATATCAGACTCTGGTTGAAAGGGATTTGACCTTGTTGGCACGGAATATCTCAAAAAAATCAGTTGATAACTTATCTGTTGATGAGAAAATGTCTATTGAAAATTTACACAAAGATGACAGTATAGTTATCAAAAGTGCAGACAAGGGGGGTTCGGTGGTTGTCATGAATGCGGCCACATACAGAGATGAGGCCATGCGACAACTATCGGACACCACTACCTATTGCAAATTAAGGGGTGACCCTACTGAGTCATTTAGGGCAGAGCTCTCCTCATTGTTGGATCGAGCTGTCCGAATGGGTCTATTCACACAAAAAGAGAAGGAGATGTTTATACCTATGTTTCCTGTTATGCCAATTTTCCACCATCTCCCTAAACTACACAAAGGGTTAACTCCCCTCACAGGGAGACCGATCGTGGCAGGCATAGACTCACTAAATGAGAGATTGGGTCATTGGGTGGACCAGCAACTGCAACCATTGGTAGTGGAGCTGCCAGGTCACCTCCGTGACACCAAACAACTTTTATCTAAACTTAATGGTTTAACATGGAATGAAGATTACAGTTGGATAACATGTGATGTTTCCAACTTGTACTCTTCAATTCCACATGCCCTGGGTCTACAGGCGGTATCCTTCTTCTTAAAGAGATCAGGAAACTTCTCTCTGGCTTCACAGGAGTTCATTATCATGTGCCTGGAATATCTCCTTACACATAACTTTTTTATGTTCGACGGGGACTTTTACCTCCAAAAGTGCGGGGCCTCTATGGGAGCTAAGTTCTCACCATCCCTGGCCAATTTGTATATGGGATGGTGGGAGAGGTCCCGCATTTTTGGACCTGAAAGTCCCCGTCGAAAAGACACTGCATTCTATTGTCGATATATAGACGATCTCCTGTTCATTGTCTCTGAGCCACACATCTGTTTAGATCAATGGTTGGAGTATATGAATGATAATGCTTTAAATTTAAAATTTACAGGACAACATGAACCAAAGTCTATAGAGTTTCTAGATGTTAAGCTCACAGGAGACAACAATGAAATAATTTCAAATCTCTATAGAAAGCCTACTGCGGGTAATACTCTTCTACGTGCAGACTCTAGCCATCCGACCCATACCATCAAAAGTATTCCAGTGGGCCAATTTCTAAGGCTGAAAAGACTATGCACTAGACAAATAGATTTTGAACAGGAGGCCATACATATGTCAGCTAGATTTGAAGCTAGGGGTTACCCCAGGTCAGCTATCAATAGGGCTTTGTCCATTGCAAATAAAACACCTCGGGCCAATTTGCTGGACAAACCCAGTAACCACAGTAGACGGAATAGATCAGAAAAATCCCATTTTGTTCCAACATTTTCCACTCCGTACAGTGCTGAATTTCATAAAATAAAGAAAATAGTTACCAAATATCTGCCGGTGTTGTCTAACGATCATATCTATTCTCAAATCTTAAATAAAGGCATACGTACGGTATCAAGGAAAGCACCTTCTTTAGGTGGACTTTTGTCCCCTAGCCTTTACATTAGCAAAAAACAAACTGCTCATTGGCTGCAGTTTAAGGGAACATACAGATGCGGTGGTCGGTCTTGCACATATTGTCCCTTCATAAAAGGGGGTGACACTGTCACATCTACTTCAACAGGCAAATCATATAAAATACAGTCCTTCATCAATTGTAACACGCGTTACATAGTTTATGTCATCACATGTACCATTTGCTCTATTCAATATGTTGGCAGGACCACTCGCAGACTGAGGGATCGTCTTTACGATCACCTCTATGATATAGAGAAGGAACATGCCACTAACATTGCTCGCCATTGGGTTGATATTCATTTCAAGGATACTTCCAGCCTGACCATTCAGGGCATTGAAAAAATTGTTAAACCTCCTAGAGGTGGGGACAAATTTGGCATATTGTGCAAACAAGAGGTTCGGTGGATTTTTAATTTAAATACTAGACGTCCCACCGGCCTCAATTTTGAATGGGACGTGTCCCATTTTTATCAATAGATATGCACCGTGTTATGCCCATGTGTATACCCAATTGAATCCAAATAACATATTGATTGATTTAGGTCACATTGACTCCCACAATATCTCACATACATGTGTGTCTATCGTGATACCTTAGCCTAAATTTATTTAGTATATGACGTAATGCTCCCTGGTTTATATTTGTCAGTGGCCATCTTTCACTTCGATTTTTTGTTTTTTGTTCTTCTGATTTGCTATCAATTTTTTGTATTTTTCCATGTTTTTTTCGATTTTTTTCGATGTTTTTTTATTTTTTGCGATTTTTTTGCGATATTTTGTGATTCTGCGACTTTTTGCGATTTGTGCGTTTTTTTGAGATTTTTTTTTTTTTGTGTGATTTTTTTGCGATTTTATATATATTTGGTGATCCATTGCTGTTTGTGATCTACTTAGAGCCTGGAAGTTTAAATTATAGCTTTTGTAACAAAATTATCATCTTAATCATGTTATTGCACCAAGTATAGAGAGACTATGTCTTCTACACATCTATCCACACATTATCTGTTGATTTTCTTGGGTTCTTTGAGATTCAACTGAGAAAATCATAAGCGTGACCACCTTTCCCATAGCAGTTACAGGTACAACGAGATCATTGCTCTTTGTTTACTGTTCCTTGCATAGCCATCCAGGTAATATTTATAGATCTCTATAAATTTTGGACCACCGTCTGAAGTTTACGTTATTTAGCACATATAGCTAGTCTATTAAAAAGATGTTAGCGTAACTCCTTTAGGGTCCCTCTCTATTTTCCCACCTTTTCCTTGCACCATTTAAATGCTTCCCCATTGGATGACGATTTTTTGTCTTTTTATTCTTTTTTTTTTCTTGGCCGTTTGTTGCAAATTTGAGATATATTTTTTGTTTATGTATCCAATATGAATGGATTCCAGACATCGTTGAATGGGGCTTGCGTTTTTCTTGAGTGCATGGATTTATGTGGGAATAATGATTTATATATAATCATTTTTAAACGAAAATCAAGGTTTTATTTACACAATTTTCAAATGTAATTAGGTTTATATATTTCAGGATGATGTGTATATATGTATACATATGCAGTTACCAAGACATTATTGATAGTGCTGGGAATAGGATTATTGGTATTTTCGCATCAATTTCTTGTACATGTTATTTTGCGATTTTGCGTTTTTGTATGGTTTCAGCATGTTTTACATTTTTACGAATTTTGTTTATCATCATTTATACACAAGTTTTCCTTTGAGATTATTTAGCATTTATGATTTGAAAATTAGTGTTGTTACTGTGTACTTTGCTATTGTTTAATATTGTTTTAGTATTTATCATGGTCTTCATCACAAGGTTATGGATGTACACAATGGGAGAAGTTGAATAATGCGAATAGTAAAAATAATCATGTGTCTAGCGCATGTATATACATATATATATGCGCACTGGTTCACTTAGTAAACTTTTTTAGTTTGGTGGACCTTTATAGGCATTATTACATTGTCATGTTATCTTGTCTTCAAATTTTGATTTAAAATTCAACTTCATATCCCAGGTGTCTCCTATCTCTTGGGTGTCGGTCTAGAGTTTGATTATGTGGGCAGGTCTCTATTTGAGACCATCTCTAGATTGGCTATCAAAACCTGAAGTCCCTATATATACCCATGATCAAACTTTAATCATTCAGCTATGAATAAGCGCCATGATGGGGCGTGAAACATGTTAGCTATCTTTCCTGTTCCTCCCTGTACATGAGGTGACTGCATTTGGATTTTATTTCTTCATATCAATAAAGATGTCTTCTATGGTGTGCGGCCGTCCAGGATATTTTTCTCATTGAGGAGCATGTACATGCTCATCAAAGCCTGGAACTAGGCACAGTCGTCGTCATGTGAAAGGCAACATTAAAGAAGACCCCAGCTTAGGGATGAGCAATACAGTGTGCAGAAGTGTGATGCACACTGTTTCCTTGTAGGATGGTCTGTCCCCTGTTCTGCACACCTTTTCTCGATGAATGTTGCATTTAGGAGGGACACCACTGAGCCTTTGCCCTCTCCACTAGTCCAGCATATCTCTGCCACCTCACTCCCAGTAACAGAATGGGGTCCCACCGTGCACTCGAGTGGATCTCATGCATGCACTTAACTCCTCACTCTCCCGTACCCTGTGGCTTGATATATGGGGTCTCTATACAGTGGGTCCAGTCCCAGTTACCTTTGGGGGAACCAACCTCTAGGGAGGGAGGCAGAATACCGATCCCCTCGCTACTGGAACACTTAGCCTGGTACCACTTCTTGCTGTCTGGCTGCTATTCACTTCCCACCAGTTCATGATTACATGAACTGATTACATGAATTGATTGGCAACTACTCTCCTGATTGGACTCTCCTTCTGAGTTAACCCTTGTAGTAGCCTTCCTCCTGTACTGTGTGTGTGCTTTACAGGCCTGTTCTTCTAGATACGCCATTTTCCACCATGCACCCATTTAAATAACTTCAGACCAGTAAGTTGAACTTTACTGATCATTCAGCAGCATAATTCAACAGTACATGAAACAGAGTTCTGGCCTAACTTACTAATGTAGGCTGCCCAGGTTCATACCTTCTCCAAAGAAAGTCCATTTAGTTAAATTTTTAAGAAAGATGAGGGCAACAGGATCAGAGTAGACACCACATCCCAATTTTGATGAAGAATACATAGAAAGAGGAAAACTGGGACTTTAAAGGTGTCAAAAAATAGAAAGATAGAATTATTATAAAAAATATACTTTATTTGTAACAATAAAAAATTATCATTAAAATTCCTTGTTGTATTGCTAATTCAATTCATATACAGGTACAGACACTATCACTCTACATGTTTCGCTTCAAATGAGCTTCTTCAGGAAATTCTAGAGTGCTGTATGAATTGGTTGCTAAAAAATAACAGCAAAGAAAACAACAAAATTTGAATAACATAAGGTTTTAGACAGAACTGTTGCATCTATCATAACACGGGTATACAAAAGTACACTTTTCTTTGGTTTAACATGCTATTTTACAATCAATAACTATTTTATTTTGGATATAGTGCAAATTGAAACACAGATGGACCTACAAGGTACAGATGGTTAAGGATAAATCGCAAAAGCAGTGGGCTTATAAATGTCCAAAACCAAAACCTCGTTCATGGTGTGTAAAGTGACCATGAGGGGAGATGTGGATAATTCACACATGGCCTATAGGAAAAATGTATGTGTGTGTGTATATATATGTGTGTGTGTGTGTGTATGTATATACAGAAGGGAAATACTTTATTTGGTTTTTATGAATATTTAAATGGCCTATTTATCACTATAAAAAGATATCGTAGTATTAGTTAAATCATTCACATTGGTATGATAGGATCTATTGATTTAATATCATTCAACAGAGTAGATTAGCCTAATGGTAGTGGTTGAGGGAGTGAAGGATGTTACTGCCAAAGCTCTTAGATGGCGGGATCAAAATCCGTCAGGCTATCTCTCCACTGGATAATCCCGATGGTTCTCCTCTTTTGTATAAGTGAGAATCAAAATCAATTGGAATGAAGCCGATAAATCAATTCAAGTAATAAAGGCTTCATTAATCATAATGTATAGTAATTGAATTTGGGCCAAATATAATCATTATATGCATGGGGTAAAAGTCCCTAGTAGAGCAATGTAGCAAAGCTTACCTGTCTGTGAAGAGAAATCGAGGAATAAGGAGGGAGAGGAGAGATGTATACTCTCTCTCTCTCACACAAGGCCTCTGACAGAGAATGGCGGCGTCTGCCACATTCATATTTCCCCCCCTGTTCCAGAAGCGGCTGACATCACTTCTGGAATGCAGACGTGAATTTGGATGCTGGTGTGCGTGCGCTGAAACCAAAGGGCGGAAGTGGCGTAGTGCAGGGTGCACAGTTGCAGGGTCCACCATTTTGGAAACTGGCTGCCCACAGATCAATCACAGTAAGGTGAACAAACACTGAATAGTGTCTGGCTGTGGGATAGACTGCACTATTGGATGAGAGTAGAAGGGAAAAAACAAAAGAATGGTTGTGATCTCAAACCAAAGGGGCAATATTAGCCTTATAACAATCAGGCTCCAGTCGATCTTAGCAATTGATCAAACAGTAGAAATGACAGGTGCCCAGGGCGTCCGTGTGATCACTGAAAATCCAAAAAATGGGGTTGTGTTGTTTAAACAAATACAAGGGGACAAGGTGCTTTGGGGGGGACCCATGTTGAGGGCAAGCAGCCCGGTATGGTTCCTGAGGGGTGGTGCTCTCTTGTCCCCCCCACCTTTCCTTGTCTGCCATGGCTGCTGGTCCGGATAAGGGCCTTGTATGGATTTTGCTGGGGGCAACGCCATTTTTTTTATTTTGGCAGGGGGTTCCCCTTAAAATCCATACCAGACCTGAAGGCACCGGTATGGATTTTGGGGGGGGGACCCCACGCCGTTTTTTTTTTTGGTGCAGGGTTCCCCTTAACCACTTCAATACACTTCAATGTGTTATATATACTACACTCTGCCCTGCACTGACTGAATATAGAGTCTACACTGAATATCTAGTCTACACTAAATGCATTTTTTATATATATATATATATATATATATATATATATATATATATATATATATATATATATATTAGACTGTGTGTGTATATATATATATATATATATATATATATATATATATATATATATAAAAATACACTGCCATAAACTAACTAACCTGCCTGCCTAATCTAGCTCAATCCATCTCCGTCCACGCCAACAGCACTATATACGGCCGTTATGTAAGCAGCCTTATATAGTGTGGGGCGTGGATTTAGTCCCTCTGAGCGCGCTGTGATTGGCCAAAGCATGCAGGTCAGGTGCATGCTTTGGTCAATCATCAGACATCAATGCACTGCGATCTTGCAGTGCATTATGGGGTGTTCCACAGTGCTCGAATGTGCTGCGAACGCCCCATAAAATTAGCTGTTTGGCATTCATTTTCCTTTTCGGTCTTTTTTTTCCTTTTTTTCATTTGGTGATTCAGCCAGTAAATCTGTTGTTTTCCAACAAAACAAGCTGTCTTGCAAATGTAGCAAGTAGATTGGTGGCACAAACTATAGGGGTGCTTGCAATGATCAGCTTTTAATTATTAATGTAAAACCTTTATCCTAAAAGAAAAAAAAAACTGTTGCTGTAACTGCTTGTGTAATTACAATGTGAGTATCTAAATCTGCTAGTATATCTATTACTCCCCTCCCCCAGACTGACAATGCTGTTCAAAGGTGCACCCTGTGCTCCTTCATCTAAAGTGGGGGCACTCTAGGAGGTGTGTTAGTAGCAGGATCACGGGGTGAAACCAGAGGGAAAAAAGCCTAAAAAAAGAAAACAAATGCAGCCACCACATCCAATGATTGGTAAGCTGTATATTAGATTTTTGTTTGTCGGTTTAATACTGCTTTAAACATTTTGTGACCTACACCTATAGATCGTCTTCTCTTTTTAGAGAAATAGAAAGGCTTAGGTGGTCAAGGGGCAGGTCCAAGATCACCTCTAAATCCCCATACACGCTATCAGTTTTTCTGCTGAGTTTTTCCTTCAGATTTACCAAAACCATGTAGTGCAAGAGCCTGCCTGGTTGCATACACATTGAAACTCCTAAGGTTTGACCTTATATTATATGGTCTTGGTAAATCTGAAGGACAAACTCAGCAGAAAAACTGAGGCCCCTTTCACACTGGGGTGGTTTGCAGGCGCTATTGCGCTAAAAATAGCGCCTGCAAACCGACCTAAAACTGCCGCTGCTGTGTCTCCAGTGTGAAAGCCCGAGGGCTTTCACACTGGAGCGGTGCGCTGGCAGGAGGAAAAAAAAACTCCTGCAAATAGCATCTTTGGAGCGGTGAAGGAGCGGTGTATACACCGCTCCTTCACCGCTCCTGCCCATTGAAATCAATGGGGCAGCACGGCTATACCGCCGACATAGCACCGCTGTAGCGGCGCTTTGCGGGCGGTTTTAACCCTGTTTCAGCCGCTAGTGGGGGTTAAAACCGCCCCGCTAGCAGCCGAATACCGCCCCTAAAACGACGCCCCCACCGCCCCAGTGTGAAAGGGGCCTGATAGTGTGTATGGGGCTTTACAGGAAAAACTGAGAATTGCATAACATTTAAGTTGTTTTTATCTCTCATATCTATTGATCATTTGGACATCTGTTTTTCACAGAAGATAAAATGGCTGATAATGCATTTTTACTCTAAATTTGAATTGTCAAGGTTTTCTTTCTTTTTACTTATTTTCTTTTTTTGTCTTTGTAAATTTAAATTGATATAATGATTTACTTTTCTGCTTTCTTTGATGTCATTGCTTCAGTTTTCATTAATGAACCCATGAATTCTTTATGTTTTTTTTTTGCTATTTAATTGGCTTGACTAAAATCTTTTTGATTTGTTTTATTAACAATACATATGTTTATTTTTTCCTTAACAGCAAGAATTCTGGAACAAATATCATGGTAAGACCATTAGTGGATGTTTAGTGAAATAACTGGAAAAAAAAATCATCCTAAAAGGATGGTCACTGGGACAGTGTCTCTAGGTCTGCATTCAGTGCTAGCTAGTTATCATATCTACTGGAGGTACCTCTAGAGAATCAGACCGCCAGTATTGGACTGGGATACTTTGGGTCCGCTAGAAGGAATGAGAATGGGGACACCTTTATACCGGTGCATGTATTACTGCAATGCAAATATTGGGTGTAGAATACCATGAGTGATTGTGAAGTAGCGACATGGTTTGATGGTGACAAGCTTGCATATTATATGGTGTCACTTTAGTACATTATATTATGAGACTATTACATATTATACAAGGCCATCATTACAAATTAGATCAAGCTGCAACAACAGTTATATTTTGCAGCAAACGCATATCATGCCATAACGGCAATTATATTTGTCAGTTAGAACTTAAAGCATAACTCCACTTTTGTTGAGAAAAATACATTCCCCCCTTTGTGATCTATGTACATTGCAAGGATCATAAAAAACTTTGTTGCAGATTCCTACCTTTTGTTATTCTGAAGAAATCCCTGTGTGTTTCTCTGTTCCTCTGTTCTGAGTAGGTCTAATGGGAGTGGTTTCATAATTAACTGTCGGGCGTGGAGCTACAGGGTACTAATGAGGAAATCTACTGGGCCTTCATCCATTTAGATGGGCTCCTATTGAATGTATCTCTCAAAAAATGACATCTTTGTTGCAAGGGATGCCTGAAATCTGACTTATATCTTAGGCAGACTTCTGGGAAAATTGGTGAGCCAATCACACAAGCAGGAAATTATGTTTCTGGTGAGGGGTCAGTACACACTCTGTGTACAGAAAACTCCAGGTAGCCATATTGCAATGTATTCTCAGAAAATTACATTGGCTGCAGATTTAAAAGGAAAGGTAATTTTTAATAACATTCAATTACAAAATGATTAGTGTCGCAATCATATGCTCTATATTATTTTTTCTTTATATGCTATTTTTTTCCCCACGAAAGTGGAGTTACCCTTTAACAAACTGCAAATTTAGTGCTTCATTAGTTTTATATGCAGTCACAACAGTACATTATACATACAATACCTCCCAACTTTAAAATTTAGAAAAGAAGGACACTGTTGGGAAAAAAAATGCAGAGAATAGTTGATGTGCTTGCATTGTGCTCAGTATTAGGCATGACTTAAAGTGCTGTGGTTATGAAATATCTGAGCCCATTGGCATTGCACACTGTACACGTATGCTGCAGTCCTTGTACACACAAAATACGACTGTGCCACAGCCAGAATTGTACAAACACACAGCCTGGATTTCTGAGATGCTGGATTTTAATCTGGGACAGTTGGGGGGCTGTATATATCACACCACAACAGCAGATTATGTAATGCAGCATATTTTGTCAGTCAACGGAAGAGTAAATAAGTGGGTGGAATAGTATAGTCTCAATTAGTCAGTACCCTATGTACTTTTCAGCAGTAATCCCGTCCCCCCCTATTAATTTTAATATGTTTTCCTCATAAGCAATTACTTCACAGTTTTTCACCCTGCTGCCCACTATTAATATAATCCTCTCAAGCAATTTACAGCCGAAAAAATTTTGCTGACCCCTGGGTAGCAAACCTCAACCAAACCTCCTCCAAGTACCCCCACAGTTAGGATTGGTTCAGTACAATCACATGTCCTGCCAACCTCCTTGCCTGAGCCTGCTCTACATACCACAGTGCTGCCATTGGGCTTCTCCCTTGGCTCTAAGTAGCTAAGCACAATCGGCAGGGAGCAGGACTAGAGAAGTTGATGGGCAATGCCAGCAGCGGTCATGGCACTGCTGTGCTGGGGGGCTCTCTTCTAAACACTTGTGCTGTGTGTCAGAGCTAAGTTGTGAGGGCCTGCTGCGGGATATTCTGCTCTTTCAGGGGGGCCACGTGCATTAGTATTCAGCTTGTAGTGTCACATTTTTTTCCACTAAGTTACCATATCTATGACTGCACTTGAGAGAAATTTGGATAAAGGGACCCATTGTTTGAGTTAGTGGGAGAAAAAAAATAAGGGGAGACTTGGGAATTTTTAACCTGGGGGGATACACCTGAATAGGGGATGTAGGACACAGCATGCCACAGAATGAAGCAGTGTGGAAAAAGGAAAGTAAAGAGCAGCATGCAGAAAAGGGTGGTGTGGAATAGGGGAATGTACAGAGAAGCATATAGAATAAGGTGGTGTGGAATAGGAGAATGTATAGAGCAGAATACAGAAAAAGGGGGTGTGGAATAGGTAACGAACAGAGCTGTCTAGAGGTGACGTGAAATAGGGAAATATACAGTGCAGTGTACAGAATATGGTGGTGTGGATTAGGGGGCACTTACAGCAGTTTACAGAATGAGGCGGTTTAGAATAGGGGAATGTATAGAGCAGTGTACAGAATGAGGTGGTGTGGAATGGGGAAATGTATACAGCAGTGTACAGAATGAGGTGGTGTGGAATGGGGAAATGTATAGAGCAGTGTACAGAATAAGGCAGTTTAGAATAGGGGAATGTATACAGCAGTGTACAGAATGAGGCGGTATGGAATGGGGAAATGTATAGAGCAGTGTACAGAATGAGGCAGTTTAGAATAGGGGAATGTATACAGCAGTGTACAGAATGAGGCAGTGTGAAATAGGAAAATGTATACAGCAGTGTACAGAATGAAGCGGTTTAGAATAGGGGAATGTATACAGCAGTGTACAGAATGAGGCGGTGTGGAATGGAGAAATGTATAGAGCAGTGTACAGAATGAGCCGGTTTAGAATAGGCCTATACAGCAGTATACAGAATGAGGCAGTGCGGAATGGGGAAATGTATACAGCAGTGTACAGAATGGCGCTGTGTGGAATGGGGAAATGTATACAGCAGTGTAGAGAATGGCGCAGTGTGGAATGGGAAAATGTATACAGCAGTATACAGAATGAAGCGGTTTAGAATAGGGGAATGTATACAGCAGTGTACAGAATGAGGCGGTGTGGAATGGAGAAATGTATAGAGCAGTGTACAGAATTAGCTGGTTTAGAATAGGCCTATACAGCAGTGTACAGAATGAGGCGGTGTGGAATGGGGAAATGTATACAGCAGTGTACAGAATGAGGCAGTGTGGAATGGGGAAATGTATACAGCAGTGTACAGAATGGCGCGGTGTGGAATGGGGAAATGTATACAGCAGTGTAGAGAATGGCGCAGTGTGGAATGGGGAAATGTATAGAGCAGTGTACAGAATGAGGCGGTGTGGAATGGGGAAATGTATACAGCAGTGTAGAGAATGGCGCAGTGTGGAATGGGGAAATGTATAGAGCAGTGTACAGAATGAGGCGGTGTGGAATGGGGAAATCTATAGAGCAGTGTACAGAATGAGGCAGTGTAGAATGGGAAAATGTATAGAGCAGTGTACAGAATGAGGCGGTGTAGAATGGGGAAATGTATAGAGCAGTGTACAGAATGAGGCAGTGTAGAATGGGAAAATGTATAGAGCAGTGTACAGAATGAGGCAGTGTAGAATGGGAACATGTATAGAGCAGTTTACAGAATGAGGCGGTGTGGAATAGGGAAATGTATAGAGCAGTGTACAGAATGATGCGGTGTGGAATGGGGAATTGTATAGAGCAGTGTACAGAATAAGGTGGTGTAGAATGGGGAAATGTATAGAGCAGTGTACAGAATGAGGCGGTGTGGAATGGAGAAATGTGTAGAGCAGCGTACAGAATGAGCCGGTTTAGAATAGGCCTATACAGCAGTGTACAGAATGAGGCGGTGTGGAATGGGGAAATGTATACAACAGTGTACAGAATGAGGCGGTGTGGAATGGGGAAATGTATAGAGCAGTGTACAGAATGAGGCGGTGTGGAATGGGGAAATGTATAGAGCAGTGTACAGAATGAGACGGTGTGGAATGGGGAAATGTATGCAGCAGTGTACAGAATGAGGTGGTGTGGAATGGGAAAATGTATAGAGTAGTGTACAGAATTAGGTGGTGTGGAATAGGGAAATGTATAGAGGAGTGTACAGAATGAGGCGATGTGGAATGTGGAAATGTATAGAGCAGTGTACAGAATGAGGCAGTTTAGAATAGGGGAATGTATAGAGCAGTGTACAGAATGAGGCGGTGTGGAATGAGGAAATGTATAGAGCAGTGTACAGAATGATGCGGTGTGGAATGGGGAAATGTATGCAGCAGTGTACAGAATGAGGCAGTTTAGAATAGGGGAATGTATAGAGCAGTGTGCAGAATGAGGCGATGTGGAATGGGGAAATGTATAGAGCAGTGTACAGAATGAGGCAGTTTAGAATAAGGGAATGTATAGAACAGTGTACAGAATGAGGCGGTGTGGAATGAGGAAATGTATAGAGCAGTGTACAGAATGAGGCAGTGTAGAATAGGAAAATGTATAGAGCAGTGTACAGAATGAGGCAGTGGGGAATGGGGAAATGTATAGAGCAGTGTACAGAATGAGGTGGTGTGGAATAGGGAAATGTATAGAGCAGTGTACAGAATGAGGCGGTGGGGAATGGGGAAATGTATAGAGCAGTGTACAGAATGAGGCGGTGGGGAATGGGGAAATGTATAGAGCAGTTTACAGAATGATGCGGTGTGGAATGGGGAAATGTATAGAGCAGTGTACAGAATGAGGCGGTTTAAAATAGGGGAAATATACAGCAATGTACAGTATGAGGCGGTTTGGAATAGGCGAATGTACAGAGCAGTGTACAGAATGAGGCATTGCACTGTAAGTTTAACATGTTTTCAAGTAGTAGGAGCTTATTTACAGGAAATCAGAATATACAAAAAACCTCATCCACACATCGATGATCCTTTATTGTCAAGTCAGCAGGCTTTGTTTAGGAGGATTGCAAAGCTGTATTCCTTATCCTATAGTATTCCTTACCTATAGTAAAGAAAAGTAAGGTCACTTCACTGGATATACAGTGGGTTACATGCATGCAAATCACAAAAGTGATTAAACACATTTTGTCAGTTAAAGCAGTTCACATTTATGGATTTCAACTGTTTATTCATCTACCTGGCTGGATTTCAGAACTAATTTATATATTTATATACTCTAGATGGAGACCAGTGTGATCCTAATCCTTGTTTTTATGGTGGGTCCTGCAAAGATGGAATCGGTGGATACACATGTCTCTGTAATGCAGGCTTTGAGGGCAAGAAATGTGAAACTGGTAAGTCCTTATTAAGAAAGCAACAGGTATCTACTGTTGCTTTTATTATGGACACATTTTTTGTTTGTTTAACGTTGTCAACATCTACTGAAAGACATCCATGGTGTCCAGGTCTAGTTATATATTTCCTTATTTCTTTATGTTTTTAATATACAGTATGAGTATGATCATAATTACACCTTCAAAGTTCCATCTACTTGTTCATGTTTTGGGTATTTCATACCGTTCTTTTAGCCGTTCTAAATGTATGGATCCAGGCAGCAACAAGATGCCTTGGCCGGTGTGTGCTGCCTCCGGCAGCCTTCCTGTCATAGGCCACAACCTTTGTTGACCATGCAGAAACCCTGCTGGTTTTTACTGACAATCGATTTCCAGTCTGTGGTTAAAATGTGTTATATACACGGCTCTCTGTAAGAAATGACACACCTATGTGATTTATGGTTGTCAAGCAAGTACTGCATTTAGTTAGCTGATGAGCTCCATTCAACTAGCTGTTGAAAGCAGCTCCTACTTATAGTACCATAAACATAACCTTGCCATGTTTATAAAATGTAAAGCTGGCCTGCATCCCCTCCCCCTGTCCTATTTAATATGCCAATTTATGTTGTATAATGTACTAACTGTGAATTTCATGGCTTTGAAATGACTTGCACTTTCCACACCTGACAGTTCATGTGAAGCAGACGAAATGTCTATGGTCACTGTGTGCAGAAACCCCTGTGAGTTAAAACAGTCCAGCACTGAGAGCGGAGTTCCACTCATTTGTAAGTTTATTAAAAGTCAGCAGCTACAAAAAGTGTAGCTGCAGACTTTTAATATACAGACACTCACCTGTCCCACAATCCAGCGATGCGGCCACCCGAACCTCTCTCCCCCGCCTCTCCGCGGTGCCAGCATTGCAAGTGTGGGCACCCGGCTGTGACAATTTGCAGCTTCACAGCCGGGTGTGCACTGCGCATGCGCGAGTCGCGCTGTGCACTCTTAGTGGCCAGGCAATCTTCTGGGACCTGTGACGTGTCCCAGAGGATTGCAGAGATGGAGAGGGAGAGGAGGAGTCACCTAGGGGGAGAGGAGGAGTCGCCTAGGCTGCGAGGTGACGAAGGCAGGAAGTGGGAGCTGGGTACCTGTCAAAATTAGGTACCCCCCCACCAAAAAAAAATGACAGGCCAAATGTGGCATGTCAGGGGGCGAGGAGTGCTTAAAGCGGAAGTTCCACTTTTGGGTGGAACTCCGCTTGAAATACTCCCATTTCTTATCTACAGCAATATCATGCTTAAAAACCATGTAGTGGGCAGGCCATCGCCAAAGTGTTTTGTTGAGTTTCTCCCCCGACCTGACCTGTATTTGCATTCTGCTGCCAAACAGTTTGGCAGATGAAAGTCCACACTAATATTGTGTATGATGCTTTATTTTTCAGTTATCCAAAAAATGTGCAGCCTAAACAATGGTGGCTGTGAACAGTATTGCAAAGTGGATAACAGAGAGGTAGTCTGTTCATGTACCACTGGCTATACGATTGCAGATGATGGCAAATCCTGCATTTCAAGTGGTAAGGAAGCTACATCACAATTTTTTTAAATGATGGGTTACAACATGTCAGCTTATATAGCCAGAGCCTTTCCAACACAGCCAGTTCCAAGTATTCTATAGTTCCAGCACAAAAATCAGACAACTACAGACAACTCTAGTGGAACTCTAGTGGGAGAGTGCCCCTTAGGGTAACACTCACAGTTCAGTTCAATGCAGAGAGGCAGTGGGTAAAGATGTACCGTCAGCATCTGCTTCCAGAAGGCAAAATGTGGCTTGGCCAGTCTGGTCCTAAAGGAGAGGTTTCCGGGCAGGACTGCAAGCCCCTAGCCTTTCCTTACTGATCTGGAACCTTTCCCTGCTGCTATCGCTTTCCCTGACAGATGGGTGCGCCTTCTCTACTGTAGCCAATTCACAAAATGCATGCACAGACTTATAAAGACTTTGCTGACCCAAGATGGCCACCAGAGGTTGCCTGAATGCAGCGTAGCCAACCAGGAATGCTGCAGCCAGAACGCTGCCCCTAAGGGACAAGGAAACCATAAAGAAACTTTGTTTCTTACTTCCTCTCCAGGCTGTGGTGCCGCTATGGTTGAGCGCCACCTGCAGTGAAGAAAACAGACTGCACCTGCCAAAAGATAGCTATGGCTCATCAGAGATAGGCCAAAGCCATGACCCTGTGGACCAAAGGCTGACAGTTGTCACCTATGCTTGGTGGCAGGAGATGCTGAGTTGGCTGTCAATTAGTGAAATAGATTACAGAGGTGAGCGTGATTACTTTCTCCTGACTCCCCTGCTTCAAATTTACTGACATTGCACTAGTTATATGCTTAAAGTTGAGTAGTCAATGTATGTATGCTGGCTTTTAAAAATACAATTTAAGGGCTGACAAAAAAAAAGATAAGGACGACAATGAACAGATTTTTATTATGGTTAGTTTCCATTTTGCATGGATATTTCCTCTATTCTTAATTTGCAATTTATAGCTATTATAAACGTTGTTTGTGTGGCTTAGAGCGCTATCCCTGTGGAAAAAGAGCAGCAATGTCAAGATCCAAGAGGTCAGTCTCTGAGGAAGTGGAAAAGGATGCCTCTCTTAAGGCAAACAATAGCATGAGTCCTGCTAACTCTACAACACCTAACAACAGCAACCAAAAAGAAGTTGTATCAACTGCCTCTCCAAATAATGATCAGGAATTTGATAATTCGGGAAGAATTGTTGGTGGAAGAGATTGTAAACTTGGTGAATGTCCATGGCAGGTAAAACTTTCAGAATATTAACTCTTTAATCAATATATTTGTCTATTATTATTTTTTCTTTTACCATCATTTGAAAGATTTCAACACTTTACCATCTCTTGTCTCTGTAGAATGCTGTTGTTCT
Organism: Lithobates clamitans; assembly: GCA_037952925.1. Classification (NCBI taxonomy): domain Eukaryota; kingdom Metazoa; phylum Chordata; class Amphibia; order Anura; family Ranidae; genus Lithobates; species Lithobates clamitans. The sequence continues at coordinate 2,959,124 of JBBGZY010001250.1, read as the reverse complement.
GTCAAAAGAGCCAACTCGTCAAAATCTCCAATTACGTCACTTCCGGTTTACAGTGCCTTGAAAAAGTATTCACACCCTTGAAATTTTCCACATTTTGTTACAACCAAAAACGTAAATGTATTTTCTTGGGATTTTATGTGTTAGACCAACCTAATGTGGCACATAATTGTGAAGTGGTAGGAAAATAATAAATGGTTTTCAAAATGTTTTACAAATAAATATGCGAAAGGTGGGGCGTGCATTTGTATTCAGCCCCCCTGAGTCAATACTTTGTAGAACCACCTTTCACTGCAATTACAGCTGCAAGTCTTTTTGGGGATGTCTCTACCAGCTTTGCACATCTAGAAAGTGAAATGTTTGCCCACTCTGCAAAAAAGCTTAAGCTCTCTCAGATTGGATGGTGAGCGTCTGTGAACAGCAATTTTCAAGTCATGCTACAGATTCTCCAATGGATTTAGGTCTGGACTTTGACTGGGCCATTCTAACACATGAATGGGCTTTGATCCAAACCAGGGATATGCAATTAGCGAGTCTCCAGTGGTTGCAAGACTACAAGTCCCATCATGCCTCTGCCTCTGGGTGTCATGCTTGTGGCTGTCAGAGTCTTGCTATGTCTCATGTGACTTGTAGTTCTGCAACAGCTGGCGGTCCGCTAATTGCAAATCCCTGATCTAAACCATTCCATTGTAGCTCTGGCTGTATGTTTAGGGTCGTTGTCCTGCTGGAAGGTGAACTTCTGCCCCAGTCTCAAGTCTTTTGCAAACTTTCACAGGTTTTCTTCCAAGTTTGCCCTGTATTTGGCTCCATCCATCTTCCCATCAACTCTTCCCTGTCCCTGCTGAAGAAAATCATCCCCACAACACGATGCTGCCACCACCATGTTTCACGGAGGGAATGGTGTGTTCAGGGTGATGTGCGGTGTTAGTTTTCCGCCACACACAGCGTTTTGCTTTTAGGCCAAAAAGTTCCATTTTTATCTCCTCTGACCAGAGCACCTTCTTCCACATGTTTGCTGTGTCCCCCACATGGCTAATCACAATCTGCAAATGGGACTTCTTATGGCTTTCTTTCAACAATAGCTTTCTTCTTGCCACTCTTCCATAAAGGCAAGATTTGTGTACACGACTAATAGTTGTCCTGTGGACAGATTCTCCCACCTGAGCTGTGGATCTCTGCAGCTCTTCCAGAGTTACCATGGGCCTCTTGGCTGCTTCTCTGATTAATGCTCTCCTTGCCCGGCCTGTCAGTTTAGGTGGATGGCCATGTCTTGGTAAGTTTGCAGTTGTGCCATACTCTTTCCATTTTCGGATGATGGATTGAACAGTGCTCAATGAGATGTTCAAAGCTTGGGATATTTTTTTAATAACCTAACCCTGCTTTAAAATTCTCCTCAACTTCATCCCTGACCTGTCTGATGTGTTCTTTGGCCTTCATGATGCTGTTTGTTCACTAAGGTTTTCTAACAAAGCTTCACAGAACAGCTTTATTTATACTGAGAATAAATTACACACAGGTAGACTCTATTTACTAATTAGGTGACTTCTGAAGGCAATTGATTCCCCTAGATTTTAGTTAGGGGTATCAGAGTAAAGGGGGCTGAATACAAATGCACGCCACACTTTTCAGATATTTATTTGTAAAAAAATGTGAAAACTATTTATCATTTTTCTTCCACTTCACAATTATGTGCCACTTTGTGTTGGTCTATCACATAAAATCTCAATAAAATACATTTAAGGTTTTGGTTGTAACATGAGAAAATGTGGAAAATTTCAAGGGGTGTGAATACTTTTTCAAGGCACTGTAGTCCAGCAACAGTAATTGCAGATTTCGATGACTTGGCTGTTTTCACAGAACACTGGCAGTGTATACACTACAGTCCACAACCAGTTGGCTGTTTTGATAGAACAGCGGCTAAGCAGTAAAAAAGTCGTTGCCCCCTTAGTGGGGTCCATGTTGTTGGTTAATAGCAGCGGACTAACAATGCCCACTCATTATATTGTCTACTGTAGCGTATAGGCTGCTGATGTTCAGTGAAAACAGGCAAGTCATCGAAATTTGCAATTACTGCTGCTGGAAAGAAACTGGATGTGTTGTAATTTGAGATTTTGAAGTTGGCTCTTTTGACAGAACACCGTCAGTTGGAAGCCTTGTTTTGATTTAACAGCATAACTATTTTACACCATTAAGTTTTCCCTAGTATCGCACGGCTTTGACTGTAGAGGCAAAACTGTTTATTATTTTCGATAGACTAAGGTCGAGTTACAAGCCGTGTCAATTTTTGTTTTGCCCTATTGGTGAGATTTCCCATAGCCAAAACAGCAAGAGTGGGATGTTTTAGGCTGGAGAGCGGGGGGAAGGGGCTAGTAAATAGTTCCTTTTCTAAATGAACACAGTGAAAACACTTGCTCACTGTGTCCATTCATAGCTGGAGCATAGTAAATTGAGTTTATCATGCTTCAGTTTGTGAACAGGAAGCCACTTCACACAGAGCTCTTCCCATTCACTCACTGCCATGTGCAGCTGAGGCTGCAGAGAAAGGCATGTGTGTTTGAGCTTTGGGGTGCACACTCTAATGCAATAGACGGTGCACAACTGTGGTGTTCCCATTGGAAGATTTCCCCTCTCTTGTTGTCCTGGTGAAAACCCAAAATGTGGGATTTTCTGTCACTTTCGCTCTTGGTGATAAAGATAAACAGGATAAATAGTGAGTGGGAATCTTCCTTATGGGTACACAATCGGCAATAAAAAAAAAAAAACCTAAAAAGGTATTTTAATCTCACTCAACTCTACCCCAAAAACATGTTTTTTAACATTTTGTATTTAGTTATACTTTAACTGTAACACAAATAAACACATGGAACCTTTTGCTAGGTTAGAACAAGGTAAAGCAGGGTCAGCATCAGGCACTGAGGAGAGGTGGGTGAGGGACATTGTACCTTCAATGAAAGGGTACCGCCTGTGGGAATAACAATAGGAAGTGCTATTTGAATGTTATGTATGAGGGCATTAATCATTTTGGTACGGGATTGCCTATTTATGCCTCCTCATGATGCTGGCCCTGAAGGAAATGACTTAAAGAGGAGGTCCAGTCAAACAAAAAAAAAAATTAAAAGTCAGCAGCTACAAATACTGCAGCTGCTGACTTTTAATTAGACACTTACCTGTCCCAGGGTCCAGCGATGCGGGGGATCGAAGCCCCGCTCGTCTCTCCCCCTCCGTTCAGCGGTGCTGGCATTGCAACTGTGGGCGCCGGGCCGTGATTGGCCGCTCAGTCACCTGGGACCTGTAATGGGTCCCAGATGATTGACAGGAGGGAGGGAGCAGAGCTGAGCCCTTCCTGTGCCGAGGGGGAAGTGATGTCACCAGCCCAGGCACTGGAAGAGGCAGACTACGAGGGACCCCCTAGCAACAAGCATTTAGAGGTAAGTAAAAAAAAAAAAAAAATATCCAAATGTTTTTTTGTATTACTTTTTAGAATTTTTAATGTAGTTTTTTTTTTCTTTGGGTGGAACCCCACTAAATTTTGTGTAAATGAAAGAGTATATCTACTATCACCAAGTTCTCACAGGACTCATTCAAGAATCAGTTTACTGCACCTGCACATCAAATGTAAGCTGGGATCACTGTATTGTAAGCAGTTCAGATATCTCCATTGCATTCAGTACTACTACTCCATGCAACAGTTTGGGTATGCTTTGGATAAAGTGCGGTGATAGGCCTAATTCTAGGAACTTTATCACTGCACAAACTAAAGTTTTTTCAGCACTGATGTGTGAGGGAGTCCAAAAGAGATTTTAGAATTGTAAAAAGCGCAAACCATCCAACTTGAAGGAGCTGGAACAGTTTTACAAGGAGGAATGGGCAAAAATCCCAGTGGCAAGATGTGGCAAGTTCATAGAGACTTATCCAAAGTAACTTGGCGCTGTGATAGCCACAAAAGGTGGCTCTACAAAGTATTGACTTTAGGGGGGTGAATAGTTATGCACATTGACTTTTTCTGTTATTTTGTCCTATTTGTTGTTTGCTTCACAATAAATAAAAAAATCTTCAAAGTTGTGGGCATGTTCTGTAAATGAAATGATACAAATCCTCAAACAATGCAAGTTAATTCCAAGTTGTGAGGTAACAAAACAAGAAAAATGCCAAGGGGGTGAATACTTTTGCAAGGCACTGTATATTGCACTCTAATCACAGAAAGCCCAACTCTAGAAAAACTTTTTTTCATTTCAAATGGAGATGGGAATTGAGCGATTCTGTTTTAAAAGCTACCTGGGTCTCACTCTACTAGAAAATGTGTTCTTATTGCTGTCTGTGTTACTGTTGGGTACTTTCATCTCATTCCAATTTTATCTGATAGACAACACATTGACAAGAAATGAGAAAAAATCTCCCAAATATTACCACAGACAATAAAAAATGAGTTAATATTAACCAGTTCAGGAAGTTGGATGTAGGAGATACACCCTAAAACAACAAAGTTCCTAGAGCGTCTTTCCTATGCCCTGTGTTCCTTGCTATGGCTCCCAAGTTGCTTTTATGAGCAAATCCTGCCTGTCTGTGTAAAAAGACACATGTAATAGATCATCAAGAAATATGATGTAACAATGTATTGTTACAATGTATTTATTCAGTTGCACTCATATTAAGGCTTCATGCACACTGCATGTTTTGTTGTCTCTCCTAGACGCCTTTCCTCCTGGAATCCAAGTTTTGGCAGAAAAAAATGCTTGATGCTTGTAAACGCGTGTAACAGGTTTAGGTGCATTTACGTGCGTTTAGACACGTCAAATGCTTGGGCGTTAATTGATTTAATTGAATAAATTATTCTGGCCATTAAAATGAATGCTCAGGTGCTATATGCGCCTAGTGTTATTACATGTTTAGTCTTGTTTGCATGCATTTACAGGCATTAAGTATTTTTTCTGCCAAAACGCCTCTATTCCTGGACGCACTGGCAGTGGGTTTTTCTGCCTCTAAACGCCTCGGCCTCTAAACTCCTCTAAATGCCTACCGTATGTGTGCAAAAAATAAAAAAAACCCAGCCACCCCTAGGAGTAGTGTTAAAAACATCCAGTGTGCATGAGGCCTTAGAACAGTATACAAAAGATACGCTGCGCTAAGGTGAAAATATCAATCTGGAGATTATTAATGCATATGAGGTATACTGAAAATACCGCATAAGCGGCTTATCCAGCCATAGCAAGGCACAAAGGATTTATATAAAAACACAAGTGATTTTAAAGTGCAATGTGTAAATAATATACTAGATGTATACCATTAGAATGAGAGTAGAGATTACTGAACTACTACCTGTATATATAATGGATGGAAAAAATCATTTATATAGTCTGAAATTTACCTTGAAAAAAAAAAATAAAAAATATATATATATATATATATATATATATATATATATATATATATATATATATATATATATATAAATAAATATATCACAGTGATAAGTGCAAAATATAACAAAGTGCCAAGTGCCACACAATGAGTGTGAATATCAAATCCAAGAGGTGGTACGTGATTATTAAAGTCCAATATATGAAAGAAATGCACATAAAATCCATAAAAACAATTCATAAAAAAACCCAACGTGCGTGCATTAATCTTGGTGCTTAGTGCTCCAGTTCCATGCTCAAGTGCCATCCAGTGACCCCCCTGGGACAGCCGCGTACCTCAGAGCGTGCGACTCAGCTGTGAGACTGAGTCTAAACACGCTTATCAACCATCCCACGGCTCAGTGATGGAATCCAGATACACAGTTTTCAGCAGCAAATTTGCAAGGTGCGTGAGTGCACCAATCTGATAACAGTCTCCAAAGTTTGCCTCAAAGTTTGCCTGTCAGGAGGGATAAGCTGTGCATCACATCTCAGTGGAGTGAAAGGCTCCATGCTCCGTCCTGGCCCTTCCCCACTTAGAACAGTAGGTTGAATTTTGATCTTCATATGCCATCAGTTAACGCAACCTTACAAGTAACAAAAAAAAAAAATTAAACAAAATGTATTCCTACCTAATTGTTTTTTAACCCTCCGTTAATCCTGATCAGCCTTAATTATTTCTTCCTTCACTACTCCTCTTAACGAATGTTTTTCTGATTTTTGTGGTAGTTTTTATATTTTTTAATACCTTTAGTTTTTAATTTAAAAAAATGCACAAAATTTAAAAAAGCACCTTTTATTTCAAATTACTAGCCCTGCAAATTTAACTCAGAACCTAAGGTAACTCAGTTGGGCTCTCAGAGGCCCCCCATCTAAGTGGTTTATAGATCTGGATGGAGTTTTCCTCTATAGTTTTTTTCATGCCAATGTTAAAGGTATTAGTCTGTGGCAATGAAAGTTAAAATAAAGTATAAAAAAAGCTAAATAATCTTGGTAAAGTTGCCTCTATACATCTCCATAGGCTCTCTTGATAAGTGAAGAAAATGAGCCCTTTTGTGGTGGAACAATCCTGTCCAGCCAGTTTATCCTCACTGCAGCTCACTGCATGAATCAGACCAAATACTTCAAAGTTGTTGTTGGTAAGTTTTAGAGAAGACCATATTTAACCCTGAAATGTGAATAGGAAACACAGCCTGTTTGCTCAGTTTTTAATTTTATCATAGTATATAGTGGACACTTTCAACACTTTAGTCTGTAATCTAGTCTTGCCATTACACGTCTTCTTGTTTGCTGGAAAACCCTCCTCACTAAACATGACCTACACAAAGCTTACTGGACTGACTTGCTATGTTCTTCAAAGATAAATTCCAGGTATGGTATATTTTTACATTGGTCTAGCCTTGACAAATATACAGTGGGGACGGAAAGTATTCAGACCCCTTAAATTTTTCACTCTTTGTTATATTGCAGCCATTTGCTAAAATCATTTAAGTTCATTTTTTCCCTCATTAATGTACACACAGCACCCCATATTGACAGAAAAACACAGAATTTGCACATTTATTAAAAAAGAAAAACTGAAATATCACATGGTCCTAAGTTACATAGTTACATAGTTACATACATATAGTAGGCGAGGTTAAAAAAAGACACAAGTCCATCAAGTCCAACCTATGTGTGATTATGTGTCAGTATTACATTGTATATCCCTGTATGTTGGGTTCATTTAGGTGCTTATCTAATAGTTTCTTGAAACTATTGATGCTCCCCGCTGAGACCACGCCTGTGGAAGGGAATTCCACATCCTTGCCACTCTTACAGTAAAGAACCCTCTACGTAGTTTAAGGTTAAACCTCTTTTCTTCTAATTTTAATGAGTGGCCACGAGGCTTGTTAAACTCTCTTCTGCGAAAAAGTTTTATTTCTATTGTAGGGTCACCAGTACAGTATTTGTATATTAAAATCATATCCCCTCTCAAGCGTCTCTTCTCCAGAGACAATAAGTTCAGTGCTTGCAACCTTTCCTCATAACAAAGATCCTCCAGACCCTTTATTAGCTTTGTTGCCCTTCTTTGTACTCGCTCCATGTCCAGCACATCCTTCCTGAGGACTGGTGCCCAGAACTGGACAGCATAATCCAGGTGCGGCCGGACCAGAGCCTTGTAGAGAGGAAGATCTATCGTTTTATCCCTGGAGTTGATCCCCTTTTTAATGCATGCCAATATTCTGTTTGCTTTGTTAGCAGCAGATTGGCATTGCATGCCATTGCTGAGCCTATCATCTACTAGGACCCCCAGGTCCTTTTCCATCCTAGATTCCCCCAGAGGTTCTCCCCCCAGTGTATAGATTACATTCATATTTTTGCCACCCAAATGCATTATTTTGCATTTTTCTACATTGAACCTCATTTGCCATGTAGTTGCCCACCCCATTAATTTGTTCAGATCTTTTTGCAAGGTTTCCACATCCTGCGGAGAAGTTATTGCCCTGCTTAGCTTAGTATTGTCTGCAAATACAGAGATTGAACTGTTTATCCCATCCTCCAGGTCGTTTATGAACAAATTAAATAGGATTGGTCCCAGCACAGAACCCTGGGGAACCTCACTACCCACCCCTGACCATTCCGAGTACTCCCCATTTATCACCACCCTCTGAACTCGCCCTTGTAGCCAGTTTTCAATCCATGTACTCACCCTATGGTTCATGCCAACGGACCTTATTTTGTACAGTAAACGTTTATGGGGAACTGTGTCAAATGCTTTTGCAAAATCCAGATACACCACGTCTATCTAGATGGCTAATCACCTCCTCATAGAAGGTTAGTAGATTGGTTTGGCAAGAACGATTCTTCATGAATCCATGCTGATTACTGCTAATGATACCGTTCTCATTACTAAAATCTTGTATATAGTCCCTTATCATCCCCTCCAAGAGTTTACATACTATTGATGTTAGGCTAACTGGTCTGTAATTCCCAGGGATGTATTTTGGGCCCTTTTTAAATATTGGTGCTACATTGGCTTTTTTCCAATCAGCTGGTACCATTCCAGTCAGTAGACTGTCTGTAAAAATTAGGAACAACGGTCTAGCAATCACTTGACTGAGTTCCCTAAGTACCCTCGGATGCAAGCCATCAGGTCCTGGTGATTTATTAATGTTAAGTTTCTCAAGTCTAATTTTAATTCTGTCCTCTGTTAACCTTGGAGGTGCTTCCTGTGTTGTGTCACGAGGATAAACACTGCAGTTTTGGTTACTGAAGCCCCCCGATTCACTTGTGAAGACTGAGGAGAAGAATAAATTCAATACCTTCGCCATCTCCCCATCCTTTGTAACCAGATGTCCTTCCTCATTCTTTATGGGGCCAATATGGTCAGTCCTCCCTTTTTTACTGTTTACATACTTAAAGAATTTCTTGGGATTTTTTTTTGCTCTCCTCCGCTATGTGTCTTTCATGTTCTATCTTAGCCGTCCTAATTGCACCCTTACATTTTTTGTTGCATTCTTTATAAAGTCTGAATGCTGAGGATGATCCCTCAACCTTGTGTTTTTTGAAGGCCTTCTCTTTTGCTTTTATATGCATTTTTACATTGGAGTTAAGCCATCCAGGACTTTTGTCTTTTAAATTTATTACCCAATGGGATACATTGGCTATTGCCCTTTTTTAATATACTCTTAAAGCAAACCCATCTCTCCTCCGTATTCTTTGTTCCTAATATTTTATCCCAATTTATGCCTTTTAGCAAGGTTTGTAGTTTAGGGAAGTTGGCTTTTTTGAAATTCAGTGTCTTTGTATTCCCTTTATGTTTCCTATTTGTGTGATTTATACTGAAACTAATTCAGACCCTTTGCTCAGTATTTAGTAGAAGCACCCTTTTGATCTAATACAGCCATGAGTCTTTTTGGGAAAGATGCAACAAGTTTTTCACACCTGGATCCTCTGCCATTCCTCCTTGCAGATCCTCTCCAGTTCTGTCAGGTTGGATGGTAAACGTTGGTGGACAGCCAGTTTTAGGTCTCTCCAGAGATGCTCAATTGGGTTTAAGTCAGGGATTTGGCTGAGTCATTCAAGAACAGTCACGGAGTTGTTGTGAAGCCACTCCTTCGTTATTTTAGCTGTGTGCTTAGGGTCATTGTCTTGTTGGAAGGTAAACCTTCGGCCCAGTCTGAGGTCCTGAGCACTCTGGAGGTTTTCGTCCAGGATATCCCTGTACTTGGCCGCATTCATCTTTCCCTCGATTGCAACCAGTCGTCCTGTCCCTGCAGCTGAAAAACACCCCCACAGCGTGATGCTGCCACCACCATGCTTCACTGTTGGGACTGTATTGGACAGGTGATGAGCAGTGCCTGGTTTTCTCCACACATACCTCTTAGAATTAAGGCCAAAAAGTTCTATCTTGGTCTCATCAGACCAGAGAATCTTATTTCTCACCATCTTGGAGTCCTTCAGGTGTTTTTTTTAGCAAACTCCATGCGGGCTTTTATGTGTGTTGCACTGAGGAGAGGCTTCCGTCGGGCCACTCTGCCATAAAGCCCCAACTGGTAAAGGGCTTTAGTGATGGTTGACTTTCTGCCATCTCCCAACTGCATCTCTAGAGCTCAGCCACAGTGATCTTTGGGTCCTTCTTTACCTCTCTCACCAAGGCTCTTCTCCCCCGATAGCTCAGTTTGGCCGGACGGCCAGTTCTAGGAAGGGTTTTGGTCATCCCAAATGTCTTCCATTTAAGGATTATGGAGGCCACTGTGCTCTTAGGAACTTTAAGTGCAGCAGAAATGTTTTTGTAACCTTGGCTAGATCGGTGCCTTGCCACAATTCTGTCTCTGAGCTCTTCAGGCAGTTCCTTTGACTTCATGATTCTCATTTTCTCTGACATGCACTGTGAGCTGTAAGGTCTTATATAGACAGGTGTGTGGCTTTCCTAATCAAGTCCAATCAGTATAATCAAACACAGCTGGACTCAAATGAAGGTGTAAAACCATCTCAAGGATGATCAGAAGAAATGGACAGCACCTGAGTTAAATATATGAGTGTCACAGCAAAGGGTCTGAATACTTAGGACCATGTGATATTTCAGTTTTTCTTTTTTAATAAATCTGCAAAAATGTCAACAATTCTGTGTTTTTCTGTCAATATGGGGTGCTGTGTGTAAATTAATGAGGGAAAAAATGAACTTAAATGATTTTAGCAAATGACTGCAATATAACAAAGAGTGAAAAAGTAAGGGGGTCTGAATACTTTCCGTCCCCACTGTAACTACTATGTGCATGCCATACTTGGCCAATGCTCCCGGAAGCCGGAAATCACTAAAGTAGACACCACTACTTCAGTGATCTGTACTTGCTTCCAGGTCCTGTGCTGAGCAGCTGGTCTGATGCATTGTGCACACAAAAGGTTGGCTGCACAGCACAGACACCATTAAGAGAAGGCTTTGCATTTTCGGAATGAATGCAAGGTGTTTATTGGTTGCACAAGGCGGGGAGGCAGGACAGTGACGTCACACTCCCCACCTCATCCAGTTAAATGACGTTTTGCATTCATTCATAAAATGCAAATGCAGAGAGATGCAATAGCAGAGAGAAGACCTCATCAACTGATGCTTATTTCCTGTTCAACCAGCAAGCTGGTAATGGAGGAGATGGCACCCCTGTATTTTTTACTGTAACAGATAAAGTTGGGTCAGCTCCTGGTCATGCTGTCTGATGGGGTTGTATAATTTACAGGAACAAATAGACAATAGTTTGGCAGCTGTCTTGTATGTTTTTCATATGTGTATTTATATTTCTGCCTGGAGTTCCACTTTATTGGGTGAACCCATAAGTGCCAACTCAGTTATATATGAGAATCGGGTGGTAGTGTACATAAAGAGTTTATTTATTTAATAGTAAGTGTCATTCCATAATTGCATTAGATTAACAAACAGCATGGTCCCCTTTTTTTATAAAGATTAAAAATTCTACTTTGTGTATTTTTATAGGAGAGGTTAACACACTAAAGAATGATGGCACTGAATCTACACACAAGGTTGAGAAGATAATTGTTCATCCAAAGTTCATTAGGGCCACCTATGATTTTGATATTGCTGTAGTGAAGCTAAAAGAGGCCATTAACTACACCGATAATATCATTCCGGCTTGCCTTCCTGATCCTGACTTTGCAGATGAAGTACTGATGACCGAAAGGCAGGCCATGGTGAGCGGATTTGGACGTCTTTTTGAGCGAGGAGTTCAGGCTACAAAGCTCCAGATGCTTAATGTTCCCTATGTGGACAGGCAAACTTGTAAAGAGTCTAGTAAGTTTAAAATCACAGAAAACATGTTCTGTGCTGGTTACGACAAGGAGGTGAAAGATGCTTGTCAGGGAGACAGTGGTGGCCCACACGTCACACCATACAAAGACACATACTTTGTGACTGGTATCGTTAGCTGGGGGGAGGGCTGTGCACAGCAAGGCAAGTATGGTGTTTACACCAAAGTATCCAGATTAAATAAATGGCTTAAAGTGGTGTTCAAAAAACATCAGTAACTTAAGGCAATGTCTACTGCTCCATCAAAAGGTCATTTAAAAAAAAGCTGATTTATATAAAAAGCAACTCATTAACATACACCTAAATACACATACAGGTTCTCAAACTTTGATACAACTGCACATAATCAAAGTTTATTTGACATTTGCTGTTTTGATAGCTTATTCCAGCATGCTGTCTTATGTTATCAGCATGGGCTTAATTAAATTCCTCTTGGCTTCGGTGCTAAGTCTGGGCCTCTCTTATCTTATACAAACCACTGTGTAGACCTTTGGTTAATAGTTTTACAAATTTGCAGAGGCATAAAGAGTTCTCATTCTTAAGAGTACCAACCCATAGCAACCAATCAGAATCTATCCTGCTATGGCATGACTTCATAGAGTGCATTCTGATTTCTTACAGGTTTCTGTATGTTACTGTAATAATAAAAAAAAAACTTTGTATTGAATAAGGTTGATTGTTTTTTCTTGTTCAATTAAGGCAAATAGGTTTGTTACAGGTTTAACAGCAGATAAAAGAATGGGTATGGTATATGAAGGAAAAATAAATGCGGCTTTATTCTGAACTGAATGTAATACTATAACATGATTTATAAATAAGGTAAGGGCTATGGTTATGTATTATGTATAGCCTCATGGACCCATGGCCCCTACTGCAACCCGTAAAGTTAGACCCTGGAACAGCAAATATTTCAGTGAAGAAAAGCTGACTTTTATGTCCTTCAGTGGGGTTATACATTTTTATAACCTCCTGCACTATTTAGATGAATTTCTAAAATTGCTGTCAATAAATCGATTAAATTTATATATAATGTGTTCCAACATTAATGTAATCATTAGAGTGACCCTCTAATCTCCACCTATTTTACATATATCATCATTAAATACCAACACTAAATAAAACAGAGAAGTAGCAATGAACTAGAGTATATTAACCACATAGAGGCTTCATTCCTATACACATTGATTGTACGAGGCCGCAGCACAGTTTCTTTTTTTTAAAAACCAGACTCCAGCCAGATATTATTTTGTTGGTGCTGGAGATGAGATATAAACATAATAAAAAAATAGAGTGGGAAGGGTTAGGACCTCTGTGAGGCTTTCTGTGCAGATGAAAGGTGAAGTCAATAGGCACTCAAAAGCAGCTTGAGACAGGTTGAGGCAGCTTAGAAAAAGGTCAAATTCACTTTCGAATGAGCTCAGAGGGAATTCAATCTGATAAGCATTGAAGGCTGAATGTACATCACAGTAAGCTGCATATGCCCAGCAAAACATATCCTTACACTGGAGCAAGAAGTGTGGGAGATCCCTCAATCGGGGACCCAGAAAGCAATGACAACCTGACAGAAGTTCTAAACTTTACCATTAATATCTCAGACTAAAAAATAAAAGTTTTGAATGAAATTACATTATAATAGTAAGCATGCAAAGCATTTGCAAGTAATGTGAATGTACTGTACATGTTCATTTGATGGATTATATTCATTTGTTTGAATAAGACAATAATTCACCAACATTAACCTGCTGAAATGATATCAATGGACAAGTACCGCACATGGAATGCCTGTGTAAATATACTGCTGGCTGCTAAGCTACTTTGAAACATTTTACCAAAAGCTGTAAGGCAAACGATGTATCATTTTAGAGTTTGCTCACATTTGTATGCATATTTGTGAATGGTTACTTTGATTACCTATTTTTAAGCCAACATTTTTATGTAATACATTCATAAACATATTTAATAAAAAATAATCATTCTGTGTAGTGTTGTTGCATAAAATATAACGTCTTACACTTAATGTAAATTAAATATTTCAATGCAGTGACAGAAATGTGGACTGACACATATAGTGAATGGTATAAAAATGTGTGTGCTTTGTTTGCAAACTATTGTACTAAATTGCTTATTATACCGGTTAATTGATGATCGACTAACCGGTATAATAAGCAGGAAAGAGGGGTGAAAGGGACGGGAAGTGGTGTGCTGCTCACAGGCATCGATGAGTGCCGCACATTGTGGTTCTGGCGAGTTGGACTTCAGGCTCATATTTGAAGAGGCTACGGCGCAGCCTTTATCGACAGGCCCATGGATATGCTGTTGAGACATGTTTAAGGAAATCACAGAGATTATATCTGATGTTCCATCCATTGCATCTTGAGACTGTGGCTGGGTCATAAGCCAAAAAGCGCATTTGATCTCCTTACCAGAGATCAAGGGAGCTGGTAAGAGGCAGTTGGTCTACAGGTGGAGGACTGTCCTATCTTCTACACTTATTTCTGCGGTGGTTCTAAGTGTGTTGTCACCACAATTGAGGATTAAGGATACATACCTTTTGTGGACTCTGTACAGACTGTTAATTGACACCCGTATATGGGTTTCGGACAGACTTAAACAATATGTGTGCACACACTGAGTCTTGTTATATCTAGCGCAGTTTTCTTTCTGTTTTTAATCTCTGTGTATCACCTGAGGCTAGGTAATTCACTGGGTACATGTAATAGTTTACAACCACGTTAATGTAACTTGGCCAAATTTAGGTGGTTCCTTATGTGTCCAATTGTTTAATTTTGAAGTTTGGGATTTATGTTTTAAATTATTCTGCACATCATTCCTATCATACTCACGTATGCGTTCGCTTCTGCACGCGAGCTCGGTGGATCGGGTCGCGTTTAAAAAAAATTTTTATTATTATTATTTATTTTACCTTTTATTTTTACACTGTTCTTTTTTTTAAAAAAAAATGCGTGACTTTTATTCCTATTACAAAGAATGTAAAAATCCCTTGTAATAGAAAAAAGGCATGACAGGACCTCTTAAATATGAGATCTGGGGTCAAAAAGACCTCAGATGTCATATTTACACTAAAATGCAAAAAAAAAATTTGTACTATTTAAATTTTTTTTTTTAAATGGCCCTTTAAGAACTATGGGCGGAAGTGACGTTTTGATGTCGCTTCCACCCTGCAATGTTATGGAGATGGGTGGGGGCCATCTTCCCCTCACTCGTCTCGATACCAAGCAAGGTGCAACATCCAATCACCTCTGCCGCTGCCGGCGGCTCCGGTAAGCGGCAGAGGGCACCGGAACATGGCAGGAGGGGGGCCCCTCTCCTGCCGCCGATAAAAGTGATCTTGCATGGCTTGGTTCTTCCAGCTTGGAGACTGAGAGACGCACACCATTCATCACCCCCAGCATAGCCTGGCTTCCCTGTGCCATCAGCCTAGACACTGGCCATAGCAGGCAGTGTCTACCCAGGTCTGTGTTTAACCATCTGCATGGTCGATACCACCCTCCTCCTGTTACCGGCTCAGGAATCTTCAGCTGTTGGCAGTATTGTCCCTGCCTTTTGGATACAGGTCTAGCTTCAGCCCACCCTGCTGATAAAGGGCTGCTATCTCTCCAGACAGTTTTTGAGGCTCAACATGGCCAATATTACCAGCAAGCTGTTCGGATCATATTAACCCCTCTCCACCCAGAAGCCTTTAAGTGGTATTGTTTGCTTTTAATACAATTATTCTCATTGTGTCATAAAGCTCGACTATTACAGTTTCCAAGTTTTATAAACTTTATCAGTCTCTGCTTGAACAATTTCAAGTGCAATAAACAAACATTTTATCCTATTTATGTTTTTTTATATATACTTTTTGGAATTGACCCATAAAGCGCCATCTTCAAGTTGTCTCTTTTCTGCATATCCATCGTTCCAGTGGTTGATGGCTGCACTGGGTTTGGTCCATCAAACCTTGTTGGATTTTGACATTTCACAAGCAACTTATACCTATAGTACTTATGGATTTTTGTTTTAGCATGGTACAGTTACGATAATTTGTCACCCTCTTTACTGTTTTCTGATGGCTGAAAGGCAGCTGAGAGAACCATTTAAAAAATGACATGTGTGCCACAGAACTGGCCACCAAGGGATGGGTTGTACCAGTTTTATTTTTCAAAGTATATGGAAGCAAGAAAAATGTATTGCTTATTGAGAAGCCTTTTCAAATGGCTAGTTTTTACACATACAACTGTTGCCCACTGTTAAATTGGAACATCAAAAATTTTTCAAAACATATTTGGGATAAGAGTGCAACTGGATCATAACTGTAAGGTATTTACTATGTTCGCTGTTTTCACATTATGAAGATTTATACTCAATTTAGGCTCCTGTGACAGTGGTCACCAAGTCAGGACACGAAGAGAAATCTTTACCATATTGAAAGTAAAAATATTATAGGAAAGGGTTAAGATTGCCTTTTATTTCTGCCCCATTAGATATATCCTACTTACAGTGACACCCGACAGGAAGAGAGGGGAAATCTCTTCATTGAGGATAAAGCAAATAAAAACATAAGAGAAGATGTAACCTTGAATTACACTTTAAACATGTTTTGTGTCCTTTGGGTTAAACCTCTCAAATCTCCAAGTGTTCAGGCCTAAAATAAGGCAACAACAAAACCCCCAGAACTGCTATACATTTTACCATAAAGGAGGGGAAAATAATGGAAAATTGTTATCACTTACCGTAATTTTCCTTTCCTGGCCCATCCTCACGTCAGCACATAACGGGTTAACACCTCCTTTGGAGCCCCCAATGACCACATGTTCCAAGCTGAATATAAAAGACAGCCCCTCCCACAACTAAGATGTTCGATAACTTAGCCTGCGACAGGCTACTAGGGAGGGAGTCCTATGCTGACGTGAGGATGGGCCAGGAAAGGAAAATTACGGTACGTGATAACAATTTTCCATATTCCTGGCCCATCCTCCCCTCAGCACATAACGGAATATAAAAAAGCCAATATAGGGTGGGAGAGAGCAAATGAAAAGAGATACTGACAATCAAAGAAAAGCTGCTAAAGCCAGAAAAAAATTAATCTCTCTTGTCCCAAACTTGCTGGTCGCATATTTTGTTTGTAAGGTTGACCGCACCAGACCTTCAAGCTAGCCCTTACCTATATCGTCCAAGCAATCTTGGCATAACTGCCCCAAAGGCTGCCACCCCTCTAGTCAAATAGGCTTGCAATTGTTTCAGAGCAGAAAAGTGTGCTTCCTGCATGCCAATCAAATCACCCTGGTAACCCAAGAGTGGATGACTCTTGAGGGCCTGATGGCTAAATGAAAAGATTGTACACTTTCCTCTTTTGACCAAGTACACTGTTAGTAACCCGACCATGTGTAAATAAACTGAAGTCTTCCTGCTGTGCACTCAGTGCCTCTCATGTGAAAACTCCAGAAAAAATGGGAAGTAGTCCCTCTGAAACTGGATACCACAAAATTGAACTTTGGAGATAGATGTGGTATCCCTATCTCTGGTAAAAAGGAAAAAGAAAAAGCCAAAAAGGGCCCTTGCCGGAAAGTGTTGCAATCTTCAATATCTGTCTGAAGTAGTTGCTGTCAGAACTAGTTTTACCATGAGGCACTTCAATGGAAATGAAACCTATTGGAGCAAAAGGGTGCTCTCAGATCCAAGTCTAAGTTCCACAGAGGGAACCAGGATTTGCCTCAAGGTCATATGGATTGTCATCTGGAAGAAGCATCTGGTCACTGGCTTTTGCACCCATCTGCAATCTCAAAAGATAAGGTAGCAATCTGTACCCTAAATGGAATTGTATGCCAGACCAACCTCTAGCGTTGACTGTAAAATGTCAAGGATTTTGGCTAGAGCAGGGAACACAGGAGAGAAAGCTTTTGCTGAGCAGACAAAACAGACTTCTTTCATATCCTCTCCTATGTAGTGTTCATGGATGATCTTCTGGTCACCAGGGTCTGAACAACCTCAGTGAGAATCCCTGGACCTCTAGCGTAGCCTATTCTGTAGCCAGGCTATTAAAAGTAGTCTTATTGGATTGGGGAGCTGTTGCTGACCTTGCCATAAAGGATTTAATTTGACCAGAGACAAAGATCAAACAGAGAATTCCATGGCACTGTGAACCTCTTGTATGACAGAGTCTTTGCATTGCTATCCTGTTGCAAATATCAGAAAAAGACTTTTGGTGTCCCTTTTTAGGCAATGTAGGCTACTACTGTCTCAATCTGCCCCCTTTAGCATGACCCCATTTGAAAGCCTTTGTAGATCGCGCCCCCAATACTCGGGTTTGATATCTCTCATATATGCTGCTATAATTAATTCTAAAGCACCACCATTGAGACTCTACCACCTCCAATGGGAGGCCGAGCTCGGGAAACAATTAGATCCGGAGTACTGGCAAAGTATGACTATCACACTATCCAAGTGCTCTAAGCATGTCCTCTTTTTGGAGAACGCTTACAAAGTCTTCAATGGATGGTACTATACTCCGGCTAGATCGGCAAGCTTCATCCCATCTTATTCCCCCCTCTGTTTTCGTGGGTGCTCCCAGGAGGGTACAATGGCGCATATCTGGTGGACCTGTCCCAGGGTTTGCAGATTATGGGTCAGAATATATGCACTACTACGCAATCTCTTTAACATTACTATAAAGCGGGACCCTTTTGAGGCCCTTTTATGGAAGCCGATTACAGAACTTCTTCGTCCTGAACGCCAATTAGCAGCACATATTTTTACTGCAACTAAATTGACCATAGCAAGGGCCTGGAAAACCCCGAACCTTAGTTTTGAAGCAGTTAAAAACTGTGTGAATGATATCATGGTAAATGAGAAACTTACGGTCATACTGTTGGACACCCATGATAAGTTCCTCAGGGTATGGCAACCCTGGGTGACTCATAACCATCCATCACGATTTGATCTAACGCTCCTCTCCCTTTAATGAGCCTCCATTCTATTATGGGAAAAAGCCATTATGGGAAAAGGCCATCCTCCATCATGAGCGATTTACACTCTGCCATTATGGGAAAAGACCATCCTCCATCATGAGCGATTTAAGCTCTATCATTATGGGTGTTGCTTGTGGCGTGGATATTTGCAGCATACTTTCTGCTATATCCATCTTAATAGGTCTTGGAATTTTGCACAACCCCCATCCTTGTGAGGCAACCAGTGCAATTTCATTTCTCTGCCACTGCAGACTGCATGCTGGCCCAAAATGCACCCTGAGCTTGGCAAGGCATTTTCTATCATGCTGGCATAAACGCATGTGCCAATTTCCTGGGTTCTGTCCCTTCACAGGGTAAGTGGAAACAACTCCTTTAGAGTGTATTGACCACATGCTTAATGAATGTGACAACCTGTAATGCCGTGTACACACGAGTGGACTTCTCGTCGGACTGAACTCCAAAGGACTTTTCGACGGAATTCCGATGAAACGGACTTGCCTTCACACGATCACACCAAAGTCCGAACCTTTGGAACGTGATGACGTACGACCGGACTAGAAAACGAAGTTCAATAGCCAGTAGCCAATAGCTGCCCTTGCATCGTTTTCGGTCCATCGGACTAGCATACAGACAAACGTTTTTTTTCGTCAGGAATCGAGTCTGTCGGAAAGATTTGAAACATGTTCTATTTCTAGGTCCGTTGAAATTTTCGACAGAAAAGGTCCGATGAAGGTCCGATGAAGCCCACACACGATCGGAATGACCACCGGAATCGTTCCGTCAGACCTTTGCTGCCGGAAAGTCCGCTTGTGTGTATGCGGCATTAGGTGTCGTCATCCTGTGATCGTTGGTGGGTCTTAAGTTTTTTGGAGCATTTGCGTTCAGGGTTTCTTCTCCTAAAATAATGCAAAACACCTTTATTTCCATTTTTTCCTTGGGCACTCTTTTAAGAACCATGTCCCACGTCTCCCCCTCCTACCTTTGCTAATCTTCTGTGCCACTAACAAGTGTGGCAAGCTCATATTTGCACAAAATATATGGAGAAAAGCATCTTACCTCTCACCAAAAAACATGGAGCCCTGTCTCTTTAAGAGCCATCTGCCTTCATCCACCTTATGCCGCGTACACACGGTCGGACTTTCCGGCATACTTGGTCCGGCGGACCAAAGCCTGCCGGACAATCCGCCTGTGTGTGGGCGCCGGCGGACTTTTCCGGCGGACTTCTTCCCAAAAGCCCGCCGGACCTAGATTTGAAACAAGTTTTAAATCTTTCCGTCGGACTCAGTTTCGGGCGGAAAGTCCGCTTGTGTGTGTGCTGGTCCGACGGAAAGCCCGCTCGTGTTTATGCTGGTCCAACGGACCAGATATGACACAAGGGCAGGGTATTGCATCTCGCACTCGCTGCAATAGGAAAAACAAATTTTCCTATTGCGGCGAGCGCAGGGCATACCAGGCCCTTAGGTCTGGTATGGATTATAAAGGGAACCCCCGACGCCGAAAAAACGGCGTGGGGTCCCCCCTAAAATCCATATCAGACCCCGATCTGAGCACGCAGCCTGGCCGGTCAGGAAAGGGGGTGAGGACGAGCGAGCGCCCCCCCTCCTGAAGCGTACCAGGCCGCATTCCCCTTAACATGGGGGTGGGTGCTTTGGGGGAGGGGGCGCCCTGCGGGCGCCCCCACCCCAAAGCACCTTGTCCCCATGTTGATGAGGACAAGGGCCTCTTCCCGACAACCCTGGCCGTTGGTTGTCGGGGTCTGCGGGCGGGGGGCTTATCGGAATCTGGGAGCCCCCTTTAATAAGGGGGCCCCCAGATGCCGGCCCCCCACCCTATGTGAATGAGTATGGGGTACATGGTACCCCTACCCATTCACCTAGGGAAAAAGTGTAAGTAATAAAACACACTACACAGGTTTTTAAAATATTTTATTAAACAGCTCCGGGTGGGGGGGGGTTCTTCTTCCGGCTTCGGGGGTCCCTCCGCTTCATCTTCTCCCGGCGTCCGGTTGGTTCTTCTCCGCTCTCTTCTCCCGGTGTTCCAGTTCTTCGGCCGGCTCCTCCGCTGTCTTCAGGTAGCTCTCTTGCCAGCAGAGGTCCAGGCTTCTGGGCTTCTGGGCTTCTTCTCTTCTCTTCTCCAGATGTTGACACAACGCTCTCTCCGGCTGGACTGCTCTCCGAGGGCTGCGTTGTGACTTACATAGGTGGAGACCCCGCCCCCTTTTGATGTCACAGTCCCTGGGCATGCTGGGACTGTGACATTATAGGGGACGTGGTCACTTGTTCCCTTTATAATCCATACCAGACCTAAGGGCCTGGTATGCCCCGCGACGGGGCTCGCAAGGTGTCAATCTCGCCGATAAAAGCAGCAAGATTGACATCCTTTTCTAGTCCCGTCGCACCTGAGTCACGTTCAAAATGAACGGACTTGTCCGTGTGTGGGCAAGTCCGTTCATTCTGAAAGTCCGCCGTAACTCCGGTGAAAGTCCGTCGGAAAGACGGGCGGACTTAGCCCGCCGGAAAGTCCGGGCGTGTGTGGGCAAGTCCGTCCGTTTTAAAGTCCGGCGCACCTGGCGGACAAAGTCCGTCGGAAAGTGTGCCGGACCAAGTAGGATAGAAAGTCCGACCGTGTGTACGCGGCATTAGAAGTCTCTGCAGGTGACCTTCAGACAGCATTTCCAAAGGTAGACATCAGACACAGTCAAAGTCAGAGACAAAAAACATTCAGACTGTCAAACCCACAGAAGTACACAGCATAGCAAGGGAGCCAGAACAGCACATCCAAAGACAGACAGGAGACTCAGCCAGAATCTGAGGTAAGTCCTGGCAGGACTGCAGAGAGAGAGGGAGAGAAGCCCTCCCAACTGCAGACCTCCAAAATCAGTTACACCATTGCATGGTGTCTGGCGGTTCCCATCCTGTGCTGCCCATCTCCCCAAACTCTGTGACACCATTCACAGCCGCTCTCAGACTGACAATAAAGCCAGGAGAGCAGTGCAGTGTGCTACATATAAAAAGACAATGATGACATTGCAGAGCACTTATAATTCCACACCTGTGCAGTATATCAATGCTGTTTAAGCATCATTTTGCCCGCAGCCTTGGCACAAGGCACCTCAGTTTTTAGAAAGATTTCCTTTTAGCATTCTGGGTCTTCCAACTCCATGAGAGGCTGAACATGGAGGGGTAGGTTCGGCAGGGGGGGATGCAGCAAACAAATTACTTACCAACTGCAATCAGCAAGTGGTCCGGAGCATGACCAAAAAAGAACATCTTAGTTGGGGGAGGGGCTGTCTTTTATATTCAGCTTGGAACATGTGGTCATTGGGCGCTCCAAAGGAGGTGTTAACCCGTTATGTGCTGACGGGAGGATGGTCCAGGAAATTTCTAATCCCACAAAGCCAGGCGGATCAAGTCTCTAGATTGAAATTAACTTTGGCAAAGAAAATGGATTGTGGGACTTTATATGAAGCACATTACTAGGTTAAATGGGCCAATCAATGTAAACATAGTTTATTACTACCAAAGGCATACATACACATGTAGAATAGTAGAAAATAAAAAAATAATATACTGATAGGTCTCAATAAATAAAGTCTAGACAATTCATGATTATACATAAATCTCTCAACATTAAATTGGTTCATTAAAATAGACTGTAATATAGTACAGATATTAGATATGGACACTGTGACGTAGCATCATAGGAAAGCTCTACACGTTTCGTGGTTACATTACCACTCATCAGGAGCAGATGCAGAGTTTGAGGGTATCTATAATAGAATAAAATGCCAAAATGATATGATAGTAAAAAAAGTGTAAAAACATAGAAGAAAGAGGGGGAGCATAAAAGGTCCCAATCACTCTCACCTATCTGTAGTATATGGGTATAAATGTTGGTGGTATTAATGGTAGGAGGCACTATAGAAGACGTTATTGTCTATTATTATGTATTATGTCTACTACTGGTTGCTGGTGCCATTGCCATGCCTCAGGTGTTACCGTCTCAGCTTCCGGGGATAACATCTTCTTTAGTGCCTCCTACCATTGATACCACTAACATTTGTACCCATATACTACAGATAGGTGAGAGCGATTGGGACCTTTTATGCTCCCCTCTTTCTTCTATGTTTTTACACTCTTTTTTTACTATCATATCATTGTGGCTTTTTATTCTATTATAGATAACCTCAAACTCTGCATCTGCTCCTGATGAGTGGTAATGTAACTATGAAACGCGTAGAGCTTTCCTATGATGCTACGTCACAGTGTCCATATCTAATATCTGTCCTATATTATAGTCTATTTTAATGAACCAATCTACCATTGCCATTATGCCTATATGTTACCACTACAATTTTGTCCTACATACCCAAGGTCCACTGCTATGTATATTATGTTGAGCTATTTATGTATAATCATGAATTGTCTAGACTTTATTTATTGAGACATACCAGTATATTATTTTATTATTTTTTACTATTCTACATGTGTATGTATGCCTTTTGTAGTAATAAACTATGTTTACATTGATTGGCCCATTTAACCTAGTAATGTGCTTCATATAAAGTCCCACAATCCATTTTCTTATCCAAATTACCGGGGATGGAGGTATATATACTTATTGCCTCATATAAAGTCCAAATTTTAGCTTTTGTTTTTAGTTTTTTGTTCTCATAAAATGAACTTTGGAATGCTAAATAGAAAAGTGCAAATATCATGATAGGAGTATTGCCTCACATGTAGAGGTCACAGAATGTTCATGTACATTGGAACAACTGAGATAAGGACACCTTTACAAAGCCAGATTAGTAGGTTAACCACTTCAGCTCCGGAAGGTTTACCCCCCTTCATGACCAGGTCATTTTTTGCGATACGGCACTGCGTTACTTTAACTGACAATTGCGCGGGCATGCGACGATGTACCCAAATAAAATGTACCAGTATGTCCTTTTTTCCCCACAAATAGAGATTTCTTTTGGTGGTATTTGATCACCTCTATGGTTTTTATTTTTTTGCGCTATATACAAAAAAAGTCAGACAATTTTGAAAAAAAAAACTACGTTTTTTACTTTCTGCTGTAAAACATTCCCAATAAAAAAATGTAAAAAATTGAATTTCTTCATCAATTTAGGCCATTATGCATTTTGCTACATATTTTTGATAGAATATAACTCCCAATACGTGTATATTATTTAGTTTGCGCAAAACTTACAGCATTTACAGACTATGGTATATTTTTATTTACTTTTTTTATTTTTTTACTAGTAATGGCGGTGATCAGTGACTTATAGTGGGACTGCGATATTGCGACAAATCGGACACCTAACTGACACTTTTTGGGGATCAGTGAGACTAATACAGTAATCAGTGCTGAAAAATATGCGTTGTCACTGTACTAATGACACTGGCAGGAAAGGGGTTAACATCAGGGGCAATCAAAGGGTTACATGTGTTCTCTAAGAGTGATTACTAACTGTGGGAGGGGGAGAGTGCTTTGGCTGGGGGAAGGTAAAGATCCATGTTCCTGCTCTGGAACACAGGATCAGCAAATTCCCCTCTCACAGAACGGAGATCTGCCTTGTTTACAGACCGCTGTCCTGCATTTCTCCTGAATGTTCGGCGGGTACCGGAAAACATCGCGTCCGCCGGACCCGCTGTGTCCATTCACTTCCAGATCCGGAAGTGTTAGATAACGTACCAGGTACATGGTCTGGTGCAGAGCAGCCACCCTGCCTATATATATACGGTTGGCGGTTGTTAAGCGGTTAAACAACTGCAGTTCAGAGGAAACAGTACTTATTATTGTAATTGTACTGTAAGTCATAGTCATGTTTGGTCCAATACCATGGTAATTATATTATAATTAATAATAATAATCATTATTTATTTTTTTTCATTATTTGCTGAAAATAATTACTGTGCCACATTGACACGAGGATCCTATACTGACATCATTATTATTATTCTGTAGCACCCTCTAGTGTAGAGTGCTAGTATGTACATAGGTTTCTCTGTAGTGTAGGTTTTGAATCTGGGTCAGGGTGAGCGATCCAGGCTGGAATGACTCATCAGGCAGCACCTCTGGTACCACCCTCTACTAACTTTACAGACACTTCCAGAAGAATGAGAGGGAGGTAAGGAGGAGCTGCCTGGAGTACTGTCAAGGGCCCCAACCAATCCCTGGCCAAATCGGCTGGCAGGGGGAGGGACTTTATAAATACTCTGGGTCAGGCCAGCAGGGACAATGGAGTTCGGGTGAAAACTGGGGAGGCTGTCAATGGGCCCTTAGGGTAACCTCCTGTTCTAGGGAGGTGACCTCGGGCCTGGGAGCTCGGGTGCAGGAGGTGTCCTCTGACAACACAAAGTGGAGTCCTGTCCAGTGGTATGGGAGCAGGTGTGAGGACAGTAGGAGCCAGAAAGCATGTCTCGGAGATCTCCAAGGAGAAGACAGCTGGGTGGCTGGTAAGTGAGACAGTCAGGGAGGACTAAGAGGCAGTCTGAGAGGAGCGAGGAGTGGCAGTCTGAGATGGTTGTAGAGTCATTCTGGGAGGACTGTGGAAGAATAGCCAGGAGGGCTAGTGAAAAGGGCAGCTGCAGCCAGGTGGGCTTACAGTGCCTGAAGAGGTGGTGCTGGGATCAGTAGCCACAGAAGGGCGGCTAGACACTGGGACTTTTCTACACACCAAAGGGGCCCACTGTTCCTGCCTGTAAAGGGCTGCGATGGGATCTGGCTGATTGCCTTGTCAGATCCCCCAAATAGTGTTCCAGCTGTGTCTGAGTGTTCTGCAAGCAGGATTTGTGCAGTAGGCAGAAGAGGAGTGTACATATGGACTGTATATAGTTGTATCCCTGCAGAGTTCTTTTGCTGAAAAGTCAGGTGGGCATCTCATAATACCCCTATCCTTATCCAAGTTGAATATCCCTAATAAATAGAAACAAACAGTTGCTGGACTGTTTCCTGCCTTAAGTGTGCTGTGGAAATTTAGTGTGCCTAGCTATGCATGGTGGGGGATCCCTATTCACCAGTGGCTCCTATGTGGGGTTATTACTGTGCCACATTGACACGGGGAACCAATGCAGATATTAATCAGAATACCTGGATGATTGTTATAGATGTTTTAATTCATCTAGATGTAATGTCTTTGGCTGTGCCAACATCAACATCTTGCCTGTTTATAAGCAATACTTGCATTACCTTACCAAAAGCTTTAAAGCAAGTCTAGAATACACGGCCAAACTAGGCAAGAAGAGACACTGGAACTCATCCTAAAAATTATTACTTTTCCAGTGGCTTTGCACACAAAAAATGGAGTTCACAATTAGCAGACTCCAAGAGCAACATAACAATTTTGCAGCTGCAGATTATGGAGTCAATTAAAATTGATTGTAAAGGATTGTTTTTTATTTTTTTTAAATCACAAACATATCATACTTACCTCCACTGTGCAGCTTGTTTTGCACAGAGTGGCCCCAAACATCCTCTTCTGGGGTCCCCTGGCGGCTTTCGTGGTTCCTCCCCGCATCAGATAACCCCCTAGGAGAAACGTTCTCCCGATTGGGTTACCTTGCGGGCACACTTCTGAGTCCAGCATCTGCATCCATAGACACGAATGCCGGACTCGGCCAGTCCCCCGGCGCCCGCGTCATTGGATTTGATTGACAGAAGCAGGAGCCAATGGCTGCGCTGCTATCAATCTATCTATTTAAGAGGGACAACGCTTCCCCGCCGAGGAGATGAAGGGGCTCAGGTAAGTAAAACGGGGGGCTGGATTAACCCAGTGGCTTATGCGTTGGGTCTTTCTCCTAGTATGCGCATCTCAAATGTGTTTCATGTCTCCTTATTGAAACCATTGATCTGCAACTGCTTTACCACCTCGTGCCACGTCCTTACCCTATACAGGTTGAGAACCATGATGAGTATGAGGTACAATCCATTGTTGACCTCCATAGGTTCCGTGGGCGTATACAGTATCTGGTGCATTGGAAGGGGTACGGTCCGGAGGAATGCTCCTGGGCCTCATCCTCAGACGTACATGCTCCTGCCCTCCTCCGTGATTTCCATAGACGTGCTCCCCTCAAGCCTGGTGGTCCTCCGAGGGGGAGGGGTCGTTGAGGAGGAGGTACTGTCAGGGCTGGCTCAGCCCTTCCTTCTCTGAGCTGGCCGCTCAGCTGTCGGCTAACTGCCAGCTCTCATCTCTCTCCACAGATAACCAGCTGTTGTGGATCTGCTCGTCAGTCCCGCCTACTTAAAGATCTCCAGCTCACTTCATTCCTGCCTTCGCCTTGGTAACATCACAAGAAACCATCTCCTGCGTTCCTGTTTAAAGACTGGCTTTGCTGACATCCCTTCTGGCTCCTTATCCTGCTTGCTGCTCCTCTACTTGGATCCCTGACTTCTGGCCTGGCTGATTGCCCGATCTGGTATCTGAACTCTGGCTTGGCTGATTACCCGATCTGGTTACTGAACTCTGGCTTGGCTGATTACCCGATCTGTTTACTGGTCTCTTGCTATGCTTTGACTACGCTTACTCTATTTACCTTTTTATTTTTATTAAGAAACCAGTGCGATTTTACTGTACTTCTGTCTCGGTCTGGTTCATGGTTTCTGACACTTGTGTACGGTACCTATTCCCCTGACCATTGGGGAATTTCACAGGGAGACAATCGGCTTCTACCTGATCTCTTCTCCTGCTTATCCCCTTATCATGAGGTATCCCTGGCTTAAACTTCACAACCCGCACATAGACTGGGCTGCAGAAGAGATTGGGTCCTGGTCCAAAACCTGCATCCAGAAATCTTGTGTGGCCAGTACCTGTCACGTGCCTTTATTGCAGTTCTATTCAAATCCTGATCATGACAATGTTTCCAGATGTGAATAGTTTACATGACCACGTGCCTTTATATGACTCTATTATAAAAAAAGATGCTGACAAGTCTATTGAATTTTCTACAGGTCACCTCTCTAGCCAAGTGCCACAGCCTGCATCCTCTCCTCCTAGAAGCCAAACTTATCTGTTGCCTCGTAGCCTTAAGCCCTGTTTGGAAACTTCTTCTAAAGTCAAGTCCCCTGGATTACCCCTACCTTTGCCTGTCACTAAACTCCCTTGGATGCACAGCCAGGCTAACTTGTTTGCAAGTTCCACTGTCGCTACACCTGGTGATTGTGATTCAGATAGTCGCTACACCTGGTGATGCGATTCAGACAGTCGCTACACCCAGTGATGCAATTCAGACAGTCGCTACACCTGGTGATGCGATTCAGACAGTCGCTACACCTGGCGATGTGGCTCAGTTGGCCACTGCATCAGTTATCCCAGTCCAGCCCATGCCCATTAAACTTCCTGCTTTTTTCTTATTCTGGACTTTCTGTTGATGCGATTCAGACAGTCGCTACACCTGGTGATGCGACCCAGTCAGCCACTGCATCAGTTATGCCAGTCCAACCCATGCCCTTTGAACTTTCTGTTTTTTCTTATTCTGGACTTTCTAGTGATGCGATTCAGACAGTTGCTGCGCTTGGCGATACGGCTCGGTCGGCCACTGCCTCAATTGTGCCGGTCCGGCCCATGCCCATTGAGTCTCCTGCTTTTTCCTATTCAGGGCTTTCTGTAATCTGGCCTCACCCTACTTTTACTACACCCATTCTGACCGGTCTAAGAGCTTCAATCCACCCTTTGGATAAACTGCCTCATTCGGGCAGGTGGGGCTTTCAACCTGTTTATATGGACATAGGTGCAACAACCATTCTCATATATTATACTGTTGATTATTAGCTCTGCCACTAGGTGATACCGTTTATGTACTATGGCCAGACAGGGGCAGCTCCGATGTGGGTGGACATACCCATATGTGCCCCGCATCTCCCGCTTGTGCACGCTCTCTAGACCCACAGCGGCAGGACTGGTGGTGATCTGCTGTGTCTACTGGACACAGCCAATCACCGATCATTGTACCATGCGGCTGTGAGCAGCCCTAGTAACACATGATCGCTCTGACCAAACACAGAGAGCACGTGAACAGTATTAAACAATGGCATTGTTTACTACTGTGTGAGCTGTGTGTGTGTGGTACCAGGGCCAATCACAGCGGTGTTGTATCATGTGATAGCTTTGGCCAATCACAACATCATAGTAGCATACAAGGTTTCATAAATGAAACCTTTACTTATTACAGTGATCACCCCTGTAAAAAGCAATCACAGTGTAAAAAAAGAAAAAAAATCCTGATCACGCCTTTAGAGTAGTACAGAGTGACTATGGTAAAAATGCACTACTCTGTTGACAGTATGTAAAAAAAAATATATAGCTTTTTTATTTACAGTATATACTGTATATCATTTAAAAAATGATATATATATTTTTTTTTTACCAACTCTCACCAGTCAGTGTCCCTAATTACTGCAGCACCAGTGTCCCTGACTACTGCCACACAGTCATACTGTCTCTAATCTCCGACACACCACTTACAGTGTCCCTGATCACCACTGCCACACCAGCCATATTGGCCCTAATCACAGCCACACCAGTTACAGTAGGGTTGATTTACTGATATCAGAGAGTGCAAAATCTGGTGCAGTTAGAAACCAGTCAGCTTCCAGGTTTTATTGTTAAAGCTTAATTGAACAAACTAACATTAGAAGCTGATTGGCTACCATGCACATCTACATCAGATTTTGCACTCTCCAGTTTTAGTAAATCAACCCCAGTGTCTACTGTCCTGGTGCTCCAGGGTCTCAAAAAATGTGCTCGGTAGTTTAGAAATTAGATGTGTAATTTAAGCGTCTAGAACACGTGAAGGTGCTCCTTGGATTTTGGGGGTCTCTCTGATGCTAAGCTGTGAAAAACTCTCCCCCATACTCAGTAGGAGTAGCAGAATGTGTTTTGGGGTGTAATTATAAATATGCCTATACATGCTGTGTGTGTAATTTTTCCAAAAATTGTGACAAAAAATTACAAAAAAAACTTTAAAAAAACACACCATGCCTCTTAATACATATCTTGGATTGTCATTTGGGAGTATTTGTACTGTCCTGGCATTTTAAGGTCTTAAGACACTAGATAGGCAGTCAATAAATCAGGACTACCGTATATACTCGAGTATAAGTCGAATTTTTCAGCACTTTTTTTGTGCTGAAAGTGCCCCCCTCGACTTATACTCGAGTCAAGCACTTTTCTGCAAGCAAAAATTTTCATTTTCCGAATCGACTTTGGGGCCCCGTATCTCAGGGCCACTTGGTGCTAGAAACCCCAAATTTGGTATGCAAACCCAGTGGACCTGTGATAGCTTTGGCCAATCACAACATCATAGTAGCATACAAGGTTTCATAAATGAAACCTTTGCTTATTACAGTGATCACCCCTGTAAAAAGCAATCACAGTGTAAAAAAAGAAAAAAAATCCTGATCACCCCTTTAGAGTAGTACAGAGTGACTATGGTAAAAATGCACTACTCTGTTGACAGTATGTAAAAAAAAAAATATAGCTTTTTTATTTACAGTATATACTGTATATCATTTAAAAAATGATATATATATATTTTTTTTACCAACTCTCACCAGTCAGTGTCCCTAATTACTGCAGCACCAGTGTCCCTGACCACTGCCACACAGTCATACTGTCTCTAATCTCCGACACACCACTTACAGTGTCCCTGATCACCACTGCCACACCAGCCATATTGGCCCTAATCACAGCCACACCAGTTACAGTAGGGTTGATTTACTGATATCAGAGAGTGCAAAATCTGGTGCAGTTAGAAACCAGTCAGCTTCCAGGTTTTATTGTTAAAGCTTAATTGAACAAACTAACATTAGAAGCTGATTGGCTACCATGCACATCTGCATCAGATTTTGCACTCTCCAGTTTTAGTAAATCAACCCCAGTGTCTACTGTCCTGGTGCTCCAGGGTTTCAAAAAATGTGCTCGGTAGTTTAGAAATTAGATGTGTAATTTAAGCGTCTAGAACACGTGAAGGTGCTCCTTGGATTTTGGGGGTCTCTCTGATGCTAAGCTGTGAAAAACTCTCCCCCATACTCAGTAGGAGTAGCAGAATGTGTTTTGGGGTGTAATTATAAATATGCCTATATATGCTGTGTGTGTAATTTTTCCAAAAATTGTGACAAAAAATTACAAAAAAAACTTTAAAAAAACACACCATGCCTCTTAATACATATCTTGGATTGTCATTTGGGAGTATTTGTACTGTCCTGGCATTTAAAGGTCTTAAAACACTAGATAGGCAGTCAATAAATCAGGACTACCGGTAATCGATTTTCAAATATATATACACAATAAATTGTAGACTCTTTAACTTTCACACAACTAATGTACACTGATTTTAAATATTTTAACCTAAGAAATGTAGCAGAATATATTTTGGCCTACATTTATGAAAAAACACATTATTTATTTGCAACATTTTATAACAGAAGTTTTTTTTTTTTCAATTCTGTATTTTTTTGTTTATTTAGCAAAAAATAAAAAAACCCAGTGATTATTAAATACCATCAAAAGAAAGCTCTATCTGTCACAAAAAAATTTGAAAAATGTAGTTTGGGTTCAGTGTTGCATGTCTGAGTAATTATTATTCAAAGTTTGACAGTGCTGAAAGATGAAAATTGGCCTGGGTTGGAAAGTGATATTAACTAGTTGCCGACCAGCCACCGCTGCACGAACCGACATACTGGTACGTCGGTTCGTGCACTGGCTATTGGGAGCGTGCGCCTGCCTCCGGAGGCACGTGCGCCTGCTGCGGGAGCTCGTCCGCGAGTCCGGCAGACTCGATGCCCGCCGGCCACCCGAGATCGTGGGAAAGAGAGCCAGAATGGGGATCTGCCTTTGTAGACAAGGCGGATCCCAATTCTGACAGGGGAGGAGAGAGAGATCAGCTGTTCCTAGTGATCAGGAACAGGGATCTCTCTCTACTCCCAGTGAGCCCATCCCCCTGACAGTTAAAAAGCACCTCCCTAGGGAACGCTTAACCCTTTGATCACCACTAGTGTTAACCCCTTCCATGCCAGTGCCATTTATACAGTAATCAATGCATTTTATTAGCACTGATCACTGTATTGGTGTCACTGGTCACCAAAAAGTGTCACTTAGGGTCAGATTTGTCTGCCACAATGTTGCAGTTCTGCTAAAAATTGCAGATCGCTGCCATTACTAGTAAAATCAATTTTAAAAATTCCTAAATCTTTCCCCTATTTTGTAGACACTATAACTTTTGTGCAAATTCAATTTGGACAGTGTGGATTATTTTTATTTTATTTTGACACTTCTTACCTATCCAGTGGGCTGCCAATAGTGTAAGTAAGGAGGGGCTAGCCAAAGTAACACACATTGTTTATGCATTCAGCTCTCAATGAAGTGGAGAGGAGTACCTGTCCAAAACACCCCCCCCCCTAAATTTTTTACAATGGGCCATCAGAGGGGGTGAGGAATCTGATAAGTGGACCTTATACTTTTGTCTTTAAATACTCCTTAAAATAAATTGAAAAGAGAAGGGACTTGATGCCAACAAGGAGGCCAAGGGACTTTTACGGTGCTCAATAGACAAAATGAAAATTTACTAAGTAAAAAATATATATTTTATTAATAAATCTTTAAAAAAAAGACAGACATGAAACAACACACAGATAAATGTTTACAGAGCAATTCTAATAAAAATATGATACAGAGCTTAATACCGATTTCTCGACATGTTTCGCTTTCTAATGCTTCTTTCCTGAAGAAGCTTTAGAAAGTGAAACATGTCGGGAAAGTGGTATTAAGCTCTGTGTCATATATTTATTAGAATTGCTCTGTAAACATTTATCAGTGTGTTGTCTCATGTCTGTCTTTTTTTTAAAGATTTATTAATAAAACATATATTTTTTACTTTGTAAATTTTAATTTTGTCTATTGAGCACCATAAAAGTCCCTTGGCCTCCTTGTTGGCCTCAAGTCCCTTCTCTTTTCAATTTGCATATTGGGATGTGGTGCTCCTGTTTGACTCCTCCCCTCTATCTCTATGATAAGTCCTTAAAATAAATGTGAATACTGATGTTGGGCAAGAATGTTTGTGTCTAATCTGCTTGCAATGTTATGTGCAAAATTACAATTTTTTTTCTTGTTTGACTCCACAGTTTCCTTCAACGCCACAGGAATGGCAGACTGTGGCTTCCCAATTAGCCCAGCGGTGGGACTTTCCCAACTGCGGAAGGGGCAATTGATGGGAAACACGTCCACATAGTCCCACTCCCCAACTCGGGGTCATACTATTACAACTATAAGGGGTTTAATAGTATTGTGATGTTGGCGGTGGTGTCAGCGACATATAAGTCTCTCTATGTGGACGTGGGGAAGAATGGCCGGATGTCGGATGGTGGAGCAATCACCCAGACCGAGTTTTACAGACGGCTCCAGAATGGTGGCTTGGGATTGCCACCTGCTGAAGAGAATGTGAAAGGACTCCTGCTCGTCTTTGTCGCTGATAAAGCGTTTGGGCTGGGTGATCACCTGATGCCTCTGTTCCCAATGAGGACCCTCACCCCGGACCAGAGGATTTTTAACTACTGGCCAGAAGAGTGGTGGAGAACACTTTCGGGATAATGGCCTGCCGGTTCCGCCTATTCCTCACTGCAATAAACATAGCGGAATTTAAAATCAATCACATCGTTCTTGCATGCTGCATATTACATAACTTTTTAAGAAAAAATGCATCAAACTATGTGGCCTCAGTTGGGACTGAGGCTGGCTTATTACCGGATTCAACACATCTGACTGCTCTTGAAGCTGGCTGTCCTGGCTTGCCCCCCCCCCCCCCCCAAAGCGCCCACGAAGTTCGCAAAAAGTATCTAGAGTACTTTGTGGGTAGGGGGGCCAATGATATGCCAGACAATGTTTAAGAAACATTTTAAAAATACATTTTTTAGTTAAACTGAAATAATATTTCCTTTGATTTAATGCTTGTGTTTCTTTTAGCTGTCTCCTAGGTTCTGCAATGGGCTTTTTGGCCATTTTCTTCAATAGTGCAAACGGAATTTATTTGATACATGAGGTGACAATCTCTTTTTTAGCTAACTATTATTATGTTGTGGGTCTGCTAAGCACACACCTTGTTTTTGTTGGTAATGTGTGTAATGCATTAATGATAAAAAGATTCATCATTTTCAGTAGGCATGTGCAACTTGTTTCGTTCCGAATTCGTTTTTTAACGAATTTCGTCAAATTTGTTAATTCGGGAATATCCGAATTAACGAAAACTTGTTTAACGATTTTTTTCCGAATATTCGTAAATTCGATAAAATTGGACATTTGTAAATTCGAAAATTCGTAAATTCGCAATTTACAAATGTACATTCGTACATTCATACATTAGTAAATTGGTGAATTCGTAAATTTGTAAATTCGAAAATTTGGAAATCTGAAATAATAGTTAACTAATAATAACTTAACTATTAGTAATTACTAGTAACTTTTAAATTATAGGTATTGTAATTTCCTTTAAAATTTGGCTGTTAGTGAACGTAACACATACAAATTTATCCGAAGTTATGAATGATTCGAAAAAATGGAATGGAACGTAATGAATTAATAATAATAAATAACAATAATAACAACGTTTTATTATTATTATTTATTATTAATTTGTTCAGTTCCATCTGTTTAGATGCAGCATTCGTTTTGGATAATTCGTAACTTTGGATAAATTCGTATTTGTTACGTTCACTGACAGTCAAATTTGAAAGGAAATTACAATACCTATAATTTAATAGTTAGTTACTATTTCAGATTTTTGAATTTTCGGATTTTTGGATTTTCAAACTTCGAATTTACAAATTTCCGAATTTTCTAATTTACAAATGTACGATTTTACGAATTTACGAATGTACGAATTTACAAATGAACAAATGTAAAAATGTACGAATGAACGAATGTTCGAATTTACGAATGTACGAATGTATGAATTGCGATCATAACGAATGACCCGAAAAACGAAAAAAAAAATAAACTAATGAAACTAAAACGAAAATGAACGAATTTTTTGGCTGTGCACATGTCTAATTTTCAGCACCATGAATACATTTTTGGGAGTCAAGAAAATGGCGTGATTGTGGCAAATTATAAAGCACTGTAGGAGTTATTTACTAAAGGAAAATCCATTTTGCGCTTCAAGTGCACTGCAAAAGTGCACTTGTAGTGCAAAGTGGATTTGTCTTTAGTAAATAACCCCCATTGTCACTGTAAACACCAACTTAGTACCAAAACTGCTATTGAACATTGAAAGAAGAAGCCACACGTTGTTGATTTTAAAATTTTTTACTCTGTGCACATTTACATGTGCTTTAGAAAAGGGTTTTTGAACAAACCAACATATTTTTGGAATAATATTTTAGCGTTTGACAGTACAAATAGCCTTTTTTGTGTTAAACAGGCATGTTTAAAACCATAAAACAATACACAACTCAGGAACTTACAAAGTTCAACTTTGATAAATTGAAGGCAATATCAGACATTAGTATGTCGAAACTGTGTTGATCTTGCCTTCATCAGATGGGGTGATATGAAAGCCAAATTTTGATGCACACAAATTGAGAGTCAAAATTGTTTTTTTTACTCCTGATCCCATGCCTAATGTCAACATGTGCTAGCTCCCATCATGGGGGATCTATGGACGTGTTTCGGGGGTGCAACCCCTTCCTCTCAGCTACTTTAGTTGTGAGGAACGGGTTGCACCCACAAAACGCGTACCTTGATATCCCATGATGGCAGATAGCACATGTTGACACACTGTGTGCATCTTCGAAATTTGGCTTTCAATAGACGTCAAAAAATGTTTAAATATTTAGAAAATCTCAACAAATTGAAGAATTTTGGTGTGTTTAAGATTCTGCCTAAAACATCAATGATGTTTTTGAGTCTTTTTTCAACATCATTGATGTCTTCCTTTATCTTCTGTAAATCACAATTGCACACCATGATCTCCCCGATGAGGACGTGTGCACTTGCACTTGTGAAATGATTTTCTTCTTCCACAACATCCACATCACCTAAAATTCAAAAACACACTATGTATTAAAAATATGCAGGCATACATTTATTACCTGAAGCTGTGGTCTCAGACACTCACCTGTTGTGGTCACTTTTTCACCAATTTCATAAACGTCTCCCTCCACATCCTTTGGTTGTGTTGATGGTATTTCCCCTTCTTTAGGAGGTTTTGGGTCCCTGGTGTCCTCAGATGTCCCGAGTCTTTTCTCCCCTATGTGAAAAAAAAAAGGTATACTTAGCACACAGATATTTGAGGGCAGAAATAGGAATCTGAAACATTGTATGGAAGTGTCGTACAGTTGTCTTTTTGGGCAGAGTTCCAAGCTGAAAACATTTTTTTCCCCTTTCTAAAGCTGGAATACTTACCTTTTTTTGTACAATTTTCACACATGGAGACACCCCTAGTATCCACTGGAGCACCTGTGTGGGACACCTTAAAAAGTTTGTTCTGGTGTCCCACACTAGTGCCCCTGTGTCCAGATGTGTAAACAGCTGCTGAGTGTCCTCCCCTTACACTGAATCAAGTTTGCATTTCATTCTACCCTGTTTCCCTGAAAAAAAGACCTATCATAATTGTCGGTGATGGCTGCAATATAAGCCCAACCCTCCAAATAAGCCCTACCCTGTTTCCCAGAAAATAAGCCCTACCCTGAAAATAAGACCTACAAGGACTTTAACTAGGGCTTATTTGGGGGGTAGGGCTTATATTGCAGCCATCACCGACAATCACACTAGGTCTTATTTTCGGGGAAACAGGGTAGTTACAAACCAATCTAGACAACAATGTACTAAACCTATTTTAATACAAATAGGCATGAACAAATGTAGTTAAGATGGATCTGCCCCAAACATCGTATTAGTGGGCGAACGAACGATGTTTACTATGAACGATTACTGTGCCCACGAACCTGAAAGTTGCCATTTTAAAATATACAACAGTAAAGAAAAGCGCATAAAGCAGCATGCAAGTAATAATAATAATAGGAACACACGACAAAAACTTACTTGACAACAGCTTACTTTTTTGAAGAACCTGATCCTTGATCCTTCTGTACTGATCGTGCTCCCTCAATTTCAGGTCTGACCAGCGTTTCCTCAGTTGATCCTTGGATCGCCATACCCCGAAATTCCGGCGCAGACTCTATACAACATTAGCCATGATCTTGGCCTTTCTCACATTAGGGTTTAGGTAAGGTCCATACTTCCCATCATAGTCGACCCTCTTCAAGATGTTCACCATCTCCACCATCTCTACAAAGGACATATTTGAGGCCTTAAATCTCCTCCGGGATCGGGACGTTTGTGGCTCCGGGCTTTCGTCGTTGCTGCTGCTGTCTGCATGCATTTGCTCTGTCTCTGCCATGTGCTTTCCCACTGCGCCGAAAGACAAGGGGCGGGGAATAAACTAGAAAGAACGTCAGGGGCGGGCGGAGTATCACGCATGTGCAATGTATAAAAAGCGTAACACGCGTCCGTCGTACAGACGATCTGTGAGAGGAGGAAGGAGTATCAGAAGCGCCGATCATTAGAACGAAGGTATAAGTTGAACTTGGGGCATCAGTGGTCTATAGTGCTTATAGATTGAGGCCTATATTGGAACAAGATTAGGAGAGTTTGACCTGACATTAGGGTTTGTCTTGTGTTGTGTCTTGCAGAGAAAATGGATGGCTTCAATGATCACAACTTCCTTCCCCTATTCATAGACAAGTACAGGGAGCTGCCCTGTCTGTGGCAGGTGAAACATCCGCATTATAATCTTAAACAAAAGAGGCAGGCAGCGCTGGAAAAACTGCTGGAGTTGGTGAAGCCGGTGGTCCCCACGGCAACCATCCCCTATTTAAAAGCCAAAATTGGAGGCCTGAGGAGCACTTATAATAGGAAGCGCAATAAGGTCCAGGATTCCATGAGATCAGGAGCAGCAGCAGATGCCATTTATGTCCCCAGGCAGTGGTACTATGAGAGACTGCGGTTTCTGTCAGACCAGACTGAAGTCAGGCAATCACTCTCCACTCTTCCTTCCACTCTTCCTTCCATGCTTCCTTCCACCCCAGCTGAGCCTTCCAACGTCCAACCTGGGCCTTCCAGCCAGGAAGAAAAAGTGGAGGAGCCTGGCTTTAGTTAGGTATAGCATCGTTCAACATATTTCTGGTCGTAAAATTAATGATATTAACTAGATGTTATTATTGATCACTAATTGCTGATTTAATAAAGTGTTTTACATATCAATAGACAGTAGTGTCCAAAAATGTTTGGGACAAGAAGGAAAAATGCTGGGCTCAGAATGATAGTCCTTGTCCCTTGTCTTCCCTTGGACCTAAGGTTGGGTGCCACCATTGGGCCGTATTATAAATTACACACCTTTATTTTGAGAGATTGTTCTCTGTTTAAAGGATATCCTATATTTATAGATAATCGTGATTTAATTTCAGAGCATTTTACTCCTGATGATTGGCATGAGCCATGAAACGTGCGTTGAGTTACATCGAACTGATGCCTAGACAAGTTTGGCTCACCATGAGCAATCGATTAAGTTTGGCCGGCCTCACGATTGGTAGATTACGCCCTCAGACGACGTCCGGAAGTGACGAAACGCGTCAGGGTCGTAATCTACCGGAAGTGACGTGTGCGCTCCACGGAAGGTAACCAGGAAGCGAAAAGACTAGCTGCATACAGCGCGCATCCCGGAATTCCTCCCGGAGGACGAATAATACAGGCACAGTGCACTTTTCAATGCTCTATTATACTTTTTTATCTGGTACGCATATTTTAAACGGGGGGAGTGTGTTGTTTTGAATCATTGAATAAACGTTCTCAAGCAATATTACGCTATATGGAATTTCATTTTCTCCCCATGTTACAGTTACCGAGAGGGTTTTGCACCACCTGGTGGTTGAACTAAGGAGACGGAGAGTTTTCAAAGATTATTACCCAAAGGCTGGTGGTTATTGAAATTGTGGTGAGTGCAATCTCACGGGGGGTGACCCCCTCACGCGGTGATCATCATTGGTGGAAGGATTTCTACATATATCTTCATATCCACAGACCACAGCTTTATTTTGAACTTTCCTGTCTCTTTAACATCTGTTCTATATAAAGTGTTTTACAACATCGGACACTTAGCGCTGCTTCAATAAGCATAACAAATCAGAGACTTGGCGCGTTGCTTATGATTTCAGACTTATTGGTTGATTACATGTTCATTATTTAAAGTAGCTGCTTTAGTCTGCTGCATCAGATTACAGAGTAATTTCAAGGCGCGGATTAATGTGAGGCAGAGGCGGTTAAAATTGTCCACACATTTTACAGTTTTTTGTTGCTATTATTTTTTCTCTGCCGCCATGGATGTTCTCCGTTATCTAAGCAGCAGACATATAGACGTAAATGCTTTGTTCACCTGCAATGAACCTACCACCACAGAGGTTAATTATAATGGAGCTTTGTCTGCATTGAGCCATACTTTAGAGAAACAAGTACGCACCTGGTGGGATATTTGCACTCTTGAGCAATACATCAAAGAGAAAATCATCATAAGAAGCCTAAGGTGGGACGTGGCCCCACAGGATGGGCTGGATGACCAAGGCTCAGCTCAAGAGTGGTTAGATTTCTTCAATGGAGTTGGTTTCAAATTACAGGAACTAGTGCTCCAAAGGAAGAAACGTAAAATGGCAAATATTGAATTAAAAATCACTGACCTACAACAACAATTAGAGCCCATCAAAGACAGTCAGTTAATCATTGATTTTAACCACTTGAGCCCCGGACCATTATGCTGCCTAAGGACCAGAGGTCTTTTTCCAATTTGGCACTGCGTCGCTTTAACTGCTAATTGCGCGGTCATGCAATGCTGTACCCAAACGAAATTTGCGTCCTTTTCTTCCCACAAATAGAGCTTTCTTTTGATGGTATTTGATCACCTCTGCGGTTTTTATTTTTTGCGCTATAAACGGAAAAAGACCGAAAATTTTGAAAAAAAATGATATTTTCTACTTTTTGTTATAAAAAAAATCCAATAAACTAAATTTTAGTCATACATTTAGGCCAAAATGTATTCGGCCACATGTCTTTGGTAAAAAAAATGTCAATAAGCGTATATTTATTGGTTTGCGCAAAAGTTATAGCGTCTACAAACTAGGGTACATTTTCTGGAATTTACACAGCTTTTAGTTTATGACTGCCTATGTCATTTCTTGAGGTGCTAAAATGGCAGGGCAGTACAAAACCCCCCCAAATGACCCCATTTTGGAAAGTAGACACCCCAAGGAAATTGCTGAGAGGCATGTTGAACCCATTGAATATTTATTTTTTTTGTCCCAAGTGATTGAAAAATGACAAAAAAAAAAAAAAAAAAAAATATTTACAAAAAGTCGTCACTAAATGATATATTGCTCACACAGGCCATGGGCCTATGTGGAATTGCACCCCAAAATACATTTAGCTGCTTCTCCTGAGTACGGGGATACCACATGTGTGGGACTTTTTGGGAGCCTAGCCGCGTACGGGGCCCCGAAAACCAAGCACCGCCTTCAGGATTTCTAAGGGTGTAAATTTTTGCTTTCACTCTTCACTGCCTATCACAGTTTCGGA
Source organism: Lithobates clamitans (assembly GCA_037952925.1). Taxonomy (NCBI): domain Eukaryota; kingdom Metazoa; phylum Chordata; class Amphibia; order Anura; family Ranidae; genus Lithobates; species Lithobates clamitans. The sequence continues at coordinate 2,918,849 of JBBGZY010001250.1, read as the reverse complement.
GGCCATGGAATGCCCAGGTGGCACAAAACCCCCCAAAATGACCCCATTTTGGAAAGTAGACACCCCAAGCTATTTGCTGAGAGGCATATTGAGTCCATGGAATATTTTATATTTTGACACAAGTTGCGGGAAAGTGACACTTTTTATTTTTTTTTTTTTTTTTTTTCATAAAGTTGTCACTAAATGATATATTGCTCACACAGGCCATGGGCATATGTGGAATTGCACCCCAAAATACATTTAGCTGCTTCTTCTGAGTATGGGGATACCACATGTGTGGGACTTTTTGGGAGCCTAGCTGCGTACGGGACCCCGAAAACCAATCACTGCCTTCAGGATTTCTAAGGGTGAAAATTTTTGATTTCACTCTTTACTGCCTATCACAGTTTCGGAGGCCATGGAATGCCCAGGTGGCACAAAACCCCCCCAAATGACCCCATTTTGGAAAGTAGACACCCCAAGCTATTTGCTGAGAGGCATGGTGAGTATTTTGCAGCTCTCATTTGTTTTTGAAAATGAAGAAAGACAAGAAAAAAAATTTTTTTTTCTTTTTTCAATTTTCAAAACTTTGTGACAAAAAGTGAGGTCTGCAAAATACTCACTATACCTCTCAGCAAATAGCTTGGGGTGTCTACTTTCCAAAATGGGGTCATTTGGGGGGGTTTTGTGCCACCTGGGCATTCCATGGCCTCCGAAACTGTGATAGGCAGTGAAGAGTGAAATCAAAAATTCACGCCCTTAGAAAGCCTGAAGGCGGTGCTTGGTTTTCGGGGTCCCGTACGCGGCTAGGCTCCCAAAAAGTCTCACACATGTGGTATCCCCGTACTCAGGAGAAGCAGCAGAATGTATTTTGGGGTGTAATTTCACATATTTCCATGGCATGTTTGAGCAATATATCATTTAGTGACAACTTTGTGCAAAAAAAAAAAAAAAAAAAAAAAAATTTGTCTCTTTCCCGCAACTTGTGTCGCAATATAAAATATTCCATGGACTCGACATGCCTCTCAGCAAATAGCTTGGGGTGTCTACTTTCCAAAATGGGGTCATTTGGGGGGGTTTTGAACTGTCCTGGCATTTTATGCACAACATTTAGAAGCTTATGTCACACATCACCCACTCTTCTAACCACTTGAAGACAAAGCCCTTTCTGACACTTATTGTTTACATGAAAAAGTTTTTTTTTTTGCAAAAAAATTACTTTGAACCCCCAAACATTATATATTTTTTTAAAGCAAATGCCCTACAGATTAAAATGGTGGGTGTTTCATTTTTTTTTTTCACACAGTAATTGCGCAGCGATTTTTCAAACGCATTTTTTGGGGAAAAAACACACTTTTTTTAATTTTAATGCACTAAAACACGCTATATTGCCCAAATGTTTGATGAAATAAAAAAGATGATCTTAGGCCGAGTACATGGATACCAAACATGACATGCTTTAAAATTGCGCACAAACGTGCAGTGGCAACAAAATAAATACATGTTTAAAAGCCTTCAAAAGCCTTTACAGGTTACCACTTTAGATTTACAGAGGAGGTCTACTGGAAAAATTACTGCACTCGATCTGGCCTTCGCGGTGATACCTCACATGCATGGTGCAATTGCTGTTTACGTTTGACGACAGACCGCCGCTTGCGTTCGCCTTAGCGCGAGAGCAGGGGGCGACAGGGGTGTTTTTTTTTTGTTTTTTTTTTTTCTTTATTATTTTTTTGCTTTTTTAATCTTACTTTTAAACTGTTCCTTTCATATTTTTTTTTTTAATCATTTTTATTGTTATCTCGGGAAATGTAAATATCCCCTATGATAGCAATAGGTAGTGACAGGTACTCTTTTTTGAAAAAATTGTGGTCTATTAGACCCTAGATCTCTCCTCTGCCCTCAAAGCATCTGACCACACCAAGATCGGTGTGATAAAATGCTTCCCCAATTTCCCAATGGCGCTATTTACATCCGGCGAAATCTAAGTCATGAAATACTCGTAGCTTCCGGTTTCTTAGGCCATAGAGATGTTTGGAGCCACTCTGGTCTCTGATCAGCTCTATGGTCAGCTGGCTGAATCACCGGCTGCATTCTCAGGTTCCCTGTTGAGACAGGAGATCCAGAGAAAAACACGGAAGACGGTGGGGGGGGGGGCATTCCCTCCCACGGCTTGTAAAAGCAGTCTAGAGGCTAATTAGCCGCTAGGATTGCTTTTACATGAAAGCCGACCGCTGGCTGAAAAGAATGATACCAAGATGATACCTAAACCTGCAGGCATCATTCTGGTATAACCACTCAAAGTCGTGAATGGCGTACCTGAAGACAAAAAAATGGTTAACAATGGTTAACAATAAAGCACAGTAAAGTGTAAATAATTACACACCTGAAAAACAAACATGATAAAACATAATAACAATAACAATAACAATAACAATAAAACATTGCAGAATAGAATACAGTAAAAAAGAGCAGAACAATAGAGAGAGAGAATAGAGAGAGAGAGAACAATAAAACAACAACTATTTTTTTTATTTCATATTTTTTTTTTTTTTTTACACTTTTTTTGTAACTAACTTTTATAACGGTAACCGGTTCCAGGTTCGGGTCTCTCAAAATGCGATGGCATCTCGGGAGACCCTGTGAAAGTGTGTCTAGTCTGTGCAATGCTGTACCCTACGCTAATACTCAACTAGTGAATGGTAGCGTTCAAAACATTCACCAATGCAAAGACCAGGATTGTCAGGACAGGAGGGACAATAATAGCGGGTGTCACGCCTATATCCGCGCTTGCTGCAGACACGACATCTTTTTTGGGGGGTTCGCTGGGTAGGGGTACTCGGGAGGACATAAAAATGCCTCTCATGCAGCCGACTGCATTTGGTTGGGGATGTGAATGGGGGAAGTACGGGCGCTGCAGAAGCGGTGGGTTCCCAATTAGGATTGGCGAATGCAGCAGGAAGGGCATTATGGGCACGACGGGCCTGTGTTTGTCTTTTTGGTGGCAGCGGGACACTACTTGTGCTTGCCACCTCACCAGCTTGAACTGCACTTATGGGACTCGCCACGTCACCAAGTGTTACTGCAGTGCTGGTTTGACCACGACCGGGGTGTACTAGGCCGCTGGTGCTTGCCAGTTCACCAAAACGCTACAAAAAAACTGTTAGCGATCGCAGGGATCAGGCCTGACTCTGCGAACGCTGCAGTTATGCGTTTAGTGCCTTGTAAGTGACAGTGATCGATCGATACTGCACTTGGGTGGGCTGGGTCGGGCGGAGGGGCAAAACGCAGGTGCTAGCAGGTATCTGGGCTGATCCCGCTAACACTGCATTTTTGGGAACCCTAAACTGCTGGTGACGCTAGTATAGATCTGATCAGATATTGATCCGTTCAGATACTATACCACTAAGGGAGGTGTATGGTGCGTGCGTGGGTGTTAGCGGTACTGGCGCTAATCTGACGCTGCCTGGGGCTGGTGCTTGCCAGTTCACCAAAATGCTACAAAAAAAACTGTTAGCGATCGCAGGGATCAGGCCTGACTCTGTGAACGCTGCAGTTATGCGTTTAGTGTTTTGTAAGTGACAGTGATCGATCGATACTGCACTTGGGTGGGCCGGGCGGAGGGGCAAAACGCAGGTGCTAGCAGGTATCTGGGCTGATTCCGCTAACACTGCGTTTTTGGGAACCCTAAACTGCTGGTGACGCTAGTATAGATCTGATCGGATCAGATATTGATCCGTACAGATACTATACCACTAAGGGAGGCGTATGGTGCGTGCGTGGGTGTTAGCGGTACTGGCGCTAACCTGACGCCTGGGGCTGGTGCTTGCCAGTTCACCAAAATGCTACCAAAAAAACTGTTAGCAATCGCAGGGATCAGGCCTGACTCTGCGAACGCTGCAGTTATGCGTTTAGTGCCTTGTAAGTGACAGTGATCGATCGATACTGCACTTGGGTGGGCTGGGCGGAGGCACAAAACGCAGGTGCTAGCAGGTATCTGGGCTGATCCCGCTAACACTGCGTTTTTGGGAACCCTAAACTGCTGGGGACGCTAGTATAGATCTGATCGGATCAGATATTGATCCGATCAGATACTATACCACTAAGGGAGGCATATGCTGCGTGCGTGGGTGTTCGCGGTACTGGCGCTAATCTGACGCTGCCTGGGGCGACGCATATCACCGCCGGGCGATCGGGGGGCTAAACCTTTATTCGGTAATAAACGGCGGGTGCCCTGACACTATAAAAAATAAACGAACTAACCAGCGTCACCCGTAACGGTTATACGGTGATCAGTGGTGAAAGGGTTAACTAGGGGGCAATCAAGGGGTTAAAACATTTATTAGGTAGTATATGGGGGTCCCTGACGCTATAAAACGCTGACGGCGAACCTAAATATTTACCTCACTAACTAGCGTCACCAGCGACACTAATACAGCGATCAGAAAAATGATCGCTTAGCGACACTGGTGACAGGGGGTGATCAAGGGGTTAAAACTTTATTAGGGGGGGTTAGGGGGGTACCCTAGACCTAAAGGGGGGTAACAGTAACTGTGCTAACACAGTAACTGTCACAAACTGACAGCTAGCAGTAATCAGGGAAAAAAAAAAAAAAAAAAAAAAAAACTGCTGGTGTCAGTTTGTGACAGGGGGGGGGGGGGGGTGATTGGGGGGGGATCGGGGGGCGATCGGGGGGGGGATCGGGGTGATTTGTGTGCCTGGCATGTTCTACTGTGTGTGTGTAGTGTTGTGCACTCACATACTTGTCGTCTCTCCTCGGGCCGGAACGGAAAATACCGACCCGAGGGGAGATGACATCACTTCCTTTGCTGCTGTTTAGCATACAGCAGCAAAGGAGCGTTTTCATTGGCCGGCGGCGATCGCGAGGGGGGGGCCACGAACGGATGGTCTCCCCCTCATCACCGATCGCCGCTGGACATAGGACGACCGCCTCGGGCACCGGGGGGGGGGTCCGATCGGACCCCCCACCCGCGGAAGGCAAATCACGTACCCTGTACGTGATTTTGCCTGTCCGTGCCACTTTGCCGACGTACATCGGCGTGAGGCGGTCGTCAAGTGGTTAACAATAGAGTCCAAAAAAGATTAGAAAAAGTAGATAAAGAAACACAAAAAAAGAAAATAAAAAAATATCACAGGGATCTGGAAGATTTTAAAATTAACCGTATGTATTCTTGGCAGCCAGTACCCAATAATAAAGAAGGGACGGGAGCACTCATTCAGAGATCACAGGTCCCCACGCAAGCACCTAATATTCCCAATTCTATGTCCACTAATCATCGTGTATATGAAAATGATTTCATAGAAGACATCACATATTCTCCGAAAACCTCCACTCCTAAGTTTTCCACTCCCATACAAAGAAGGGGAGGAAAAGGAAGAGGTGTGAGGAAATATGGTAAACAAAGGGAAAATAATCAAAAGGATGATCAGTTACCTGGGTTGTCTAATGTACCGCTATATAATAGATTTCAGCCATTACAAGGGTACCAAACAAACTCAGAGTACTATGATGGTCAACCTCAAACCCGTCCTTTTTTAGGAAGAGGGAGGGGCTTCCAGCGGAGGGGACATGGGGGGCCTCCACGCAGATGGAGGCCTCCTTCGTACCCTCAAACCCCAAATCAGTACAGGAATCCACAACCCCCATCCCAGCACAGAGGCCCTCAATCTCTGGCCCAGCACAGAGGACCACAACCCTTGAATTACCTAAAAACACCTTATTGGAAGGAACAGCAACTACAAAAGAACCACCCTCAGCAATCAGCCATAGACAGAAACAATACAGAGGCTGTAGGGCAGGATCTAGAATCCAAAAAAAGAAGAAGGGGGTCCGAGTAGGGGGTATTTTTAATTTGTCCAAAGTGAAATTAACACAGAAGGAAACTAATATTTTAAACCTTGGTCTCAAATGTGGCTTGAAAAAGCCCATCAATAAGTTTGATGTCTTTATTGATGTTCACAAATATATTAGAAAATTGAACATCAAAAAATACTTCTTAGGTTGTAATCCTCCTCCCAGTACCGCTATTGTACCTAAACCTAATGAAGTGATCAATAGTGGTTTGAAAAATAGGTCTCTGTTTAACCCTTTAAATAATCCAAATCATCAGGTGGAGGTCTTTAAAGGACTGATCTTACGGAATTTGGAACATCTTAAACCAAAGAAAGAAATAAACATGCGACATATCAGCGAAGGAATCTCCAGTCTAGAAAAAAGGAAAGAAATTATTATAAGGCCAGCTGACAAGGGAGGAGGAGTGGTGATACTCCCGAAGGAGATGTATCATGGTCAGATCATTGAGATGTTGTCTGATCAAGTGACATACAAGCTCTTGGAGAAAGATCCAACTAAAGCTTATAAAGATCAATTAAAAACCCTTGTGGAGATGGGATCGAAAAGCGGTGTTTTGAACGATAAAGAGAGACGATATCTGGTACCTTCAAGCAACCGTATACCCACATTATACACTTTGCCCAAGATCCATAAAGACCCCAGCAACCCCCCTGCAAGACCGATAGTAAATAGTATAGAATCGGTCTCTGCAAGAATGGGTCAGTATCTGGATTGCTTCCTGCAAAAGAGCGTAGTAAACACTCGTTCGTATTTGAGAGATACAAAAAGCTTCTTGAATTTTTTGCAGGCGGTGGATTTAACGGACAAACCACAAGTTCTGTTGGTAACAGCCGATGTAGCGTCTTTATATTCCATTATACAGCATGACAATGCTCTATTGGCACTAAATTGGGCCCTCTGCCAAAGAGATGATTTGCCTTTTAAACAAAAAGTTTTCTTAAGGAATTCTCTCGACTTTTGCCTCGGTCATAATTATTTTTGGTATGACAACAATTTTTATACACAACAGAGAGGCGTAGCGATGGGCGCGAAATTCGCGCCGAGCATTGCAAATCTCTTTATGGCAGAGTGGGAAGACAAGACCATTTTTAAAGAACAACGCCTGGAACTAATCTTTTACAAACATTTTATTGATGACCTGTTTTTTATCTGGGCCGGATCAACAGAATCACTAGAACAGTTTTTAAAAGTTTTAAATTGCAATGATAACAACATTAGATTGACTTCCAACTGGCACAATGAAATGATTAATTTTTTAGATGTCACTATATATAGAAAGAATGACAAATTAGAGACCAAGGTATTTTTTAAAAAAAACGATAGGAATAGCTATCTACCTATCACTAGTGGCCACCACCCTCTATGGCTTAAAAATATTCCGAAAGGACAGCTCATGAGGGTGAGAAGAAACTGTTCCGAAGACACTGAATTTCATCTACAATCAAAAATTCTTGTAGAAAGGTTCGAGGCTAGAGGATACAAACCAGAGACGCTACAGAAAGTGGTAGAAGAAGTGGCAGCTGTACCTAGAACTGAGTGTCTACAAGAACCAAGCCAGGAGAGGCTCTCTAAGAAAGGAAATGAACGAAATAATGAATGGGGATTTGTCTCACAATTTCATTCCCAGTATAAAGAAGTTGAAGATATCTTTAGAGAACACTGGCACATCCTTCTAATGGACAAAAAATTGACAAATGTTCTTCCACCTGTACCTCAGTTCATCTACAGAAAATCTATGAATTTTGGAGACAAAATAGTTAAAAAAGTCTTAGATCCCCCCACAAAACCACAGACGTTCTGGGACCGTAACGGGTTCTTTGCGTGCAGAAAGTGCAAAGCATGCAGAGAAGTCACCAGACCTCTGAGGGGCATTAATAACTTTATATCTCCAGTCAATAATCGCTCTTTTGATATAAAGCAATTTATCACGTGCAACAGCACTTATGTAGTCTACGCTCTAAGGTGTCCCTGTGGCCTGATTTATATAGGCCGTACCAAAAGGTTGTTGCGGATTAGGATTGCAGAGCACATTAACAACATTAAAAACGGTTATAAAGACCATAATGTGTCTCTGCATTTCAGGTTGAAACACAACAGGGATCCCAAGGGGCTAGAATTCTGGGGGATAGAGCATCTCCAAACCCACTGGAGAGGTATTAACCGCATTCGTGAACTATCGAAACACGAAACCCGGTGGATATATTCCGTAGATGTTCTTTCCCCCCGAGGCCTAAACATAGAGCTAGATATAAATTGCTTTATTAGCGACACATAATACACAATCCGGGATCTTTCAGTCTAGGTGCATACAGTCCCTGTTTGATATATCTAATAATAATTTTTTCTAATTTTTTCTATTTTTAATTTTTAATTTTTTATCATATAAATTTTAAATACCATATCAATAATGAATATAGAAATTTTTATATTTCTTAGAACTAACATTATTCCCATATTTTTTGGACATCTATTACCATATAAATAATTTATATATAAATTTTTATAAATTTTATATATATATATATATATATATATATATATATACACACACACATTTCTACAATTTTATTAGATTTTATTCGGTCTTTGAATAGTAGGTGTAATGATTTAAATCGGATTCTTATAAATGAATGTAAAGCCATTTTAACGCATCCACCATGTATAGTGTAATCATATTCCATTTATTTTAAGATTAGATCCATCAATGCATTGCATATATTATTACTCTTCTAAATTACTCATATCCATTTATACCTAGGTTGAGGGCTCGCACCCTTGATGGGTGATAGCAGATTGTAATGGTATAGGGTAAATACAAGGGAGGATGCTTCTTATTTTATTTTCTGATTTTATTCCCACCACTAAGAATATACATATGTCTGGTATTTTTTCCTTTTTTTATATTCTTTATTGTACCTCATGCATGTGTTGAAAATGTATAGAAACGCCATATACGATATAAGTATGTAAAGTTAAAAGTTGATAAGAGATATCCTTAAGCAAGACATATGAATACCAATTTTTCCAGCGAAGTCGGCAGGGTTTAAAACAGTTTCAGCGTAGTAAGTAATTGAGTCAAAGTCTTCCTTTGCTGACAGCTCTGGGAGCATTGATTATGAAGTGGGAGTGGCTGGCAGATCCGCCTCCCTCATTCGCTGCTCAAACCCATCACTGTTGCTTAAAGCCGGCCTCACGATTGGTAGATTACGCCCTCAGACGACGTCCGGAAGTGACGAAACGCGTCAGGGTCGTAATCTACCGGAAGTGACGTGTGCGCTCCACGGAAGGTAACCAGGAAGCGAAAAGACTAGCTGCATACAGCGCGCATCCCGGAATTCCTCCCGGAGGACGAATAATACAGGCACAGTGCACTTTTCAATGCTCTATTATACTTTTTTATCTGGTACGCATATTTTAAACGGGGGGAGTGTGTTGTTTTGAATCATTGAATAAACGTTCTCAAGCAATATTACGCTATATGGCATTTCATTTTCTCCCCATGTTACATTTACCGAGAGGGTTTTGCACCACCTGGTGGTTGAACTAAGGAGACGGAGAGTTTTCAAAGATTATTACCCAAAGGCTGGTGGTTATTGAAATTGTGGTGAGTGCAATCTCACGGGGGGTGACCCCCTCACGCGGTGATCATCATTAGTGGAAGGATTTCTACATATATCTTCATATCCACAGACCACAGCTTTATTTTGAACTTTCCTGTCTCTTTAACATCTGTTCTATATAAAGTGTTTTACAACATCGGACACTTAGCGCTGCTTCAATAAGCATAACAAATCAGAGACTTGGCACGTTGCTTATGATTTCAGACTTATTGGTTGATTACAAATCGATTATGTTCATTGAATTTTCATGAATGGATGAGTTTTTATGTAACTGTAATGCTTATGATGTTTTACCTTACTCTGTATAACAACTATATATTCATACAAGTGTATCATAGTACATTGTGTCCTGTATTTACAGATTGACACTCTCTATAACGTGATTTGTTATTAATAAATAATTTTTATAAATGACTTGAATAAGGTATCCATTCAGTGACCTGCCTCACACAAAGTCCCATTTCTTTCTTCTTTCTGTTGTTTAATGATAGTATTTTCTATTTGTTAATATTCAATTTGCAACAGTCATGAGCTGAAAATTGTGTGTGATTGATGAACAAAAAACTAAAACTATGTTCTTTTTTCATACACAGGAAAGCCTCAGCCAGGTGGAGGGTGTGGAATGTGGCAGCCAGGAAGAGGCTGTGGAATGTGGCAGCCAGGAGGTGGCGGGGGAAAGTGGCAGCCAGGAGGTGGCGGGGAAAATGGCAGCCAGGAGGTGGCCGGGCCAGTAGTAGCCTGACAGAATACCAGGTCCCTCCCCTCTGCCTTCCAACCAAAAGGCCCAGGAAGGGGATTAATGTGCAGGAGGCAGCGCTTGGGCTGATTCGGGAGGCTAAGGCGGCCCTCAGAGCCACCCCCCTCCTCAAGAGGCCTTTGGCTGCCAGCAAAATGCAGGACATGGAGAAGGGCCAACGCCTCTTGTGTGAGGAAATTATGTGTACAACCCTAATTAAGGGGTTGAGGGGCCAACTCACAACCAAAACACACCTGTGTGAATTGAACCATCCTCCCCTCCTCCTCCACCTCCTGCCACACCTCCAACACCACAGCCACAGCCTGGAAGCAAACGGGGAAGGAAGAGTGGAAGTAAGACAAGAAAGTGATGGCCTGGGTTCAGTCTGGTCTGACAAAAGATGCAGGCTGTTTTATGACCACAGCCTGGGGACAGATATGTCATCTGCTGTTGTTCCTGATCTCTTGTAGTCCGGGACCGGATTGTGCTCACTGTTACATGGACTCCTCAGGCTACCAATTTTGGGTGTAAAATAGTTGATGTGTGCCCTGGGGTACAAAGGCTTCGCCAATATCACCAGTTTCTCCACCGTTGCCTTCCTCTTTATTTTGTTATGACCCATAATAAATGTCTATTTTGTTTTCAGAAATACTTGCCTATGTGTTTTACTACAAAAAGGACAGTTTGTTTGTAAATAGGCAGGTACATTTCCAAAATACAAGGTCAAATTAACAAGGGACACCAACACCAAACAACCTCCTTGAGGTTAAAAAATACAAGATAATAATGGTTTTGTGGTAACTTGACACACAAAACTAAAAACAATATTATGGAGAGCACTAGAAAAAAAAAACAAGGAGATCTTGATAAAAAAAAAAAACACTATAAACAAAAATTAAACACATTATTATGGAGATCTGATGAAAACCAAAAAGTTAAATATTCAGGAGTTCACGAGAAATAATAAAGAAATAATTTTTTTCAGAACTCTGAGTAAATATCAGCAGGAAAACAATTTCATTATTCTAGCATTCTAAAGAAGAAGAGAATGTGCTGCATTAAAAGATTTTAAAAAATCCAGCGTGATGAATGTGCTATCTCCATTACGAACGCTAGTTTTACCAGACCGAGCGCTTCCGTCTCATACTTGATTCTGAGCATGTGTGGAACTTTGTGCGTCGGAATTGTGTACACACAATCGGAATTTACGAGAACAGATTTTGTTGTCGGAAAATTTGAGATCCAGATCTCAAATTTTGTGTGTCGGAAATTCTGATGAAAAATGTCCGATGGAGCCTACACACGGTCGGAATTTCCGACAACAAGCTCCCATCGAGCATTTTCCGTCGGAAAATCCGACCGTGTGTACGCGGCATAACAGGTGACTGCACTGTCCACGGTGAACTCTTTCCTGTGAAGACTGAAGTCCAGGAGAGCAGCGCTGAGAGAACAGGAGCCAGTAGCATTAAATGTACACTGAAAGTGCTGGGGTAAGAATTTTGAAAGAAATGGTTTCTTTTATTGTGTTAAACTAATAAAGGCTGATGGCTTAATACTTCTTTCTCCTGGAACTACATGGGTATACAGTATCTCACAAAAGTGAGTACACCCCTCACATTTTTGTAAATATTTTATTATATCTTTTCATGTGACAACACTGAAGAAATGACACATTGCCACAATGTAAAGTAGTAAATGTACAGCTTGTACAGTGTAAATTTGCTGTCTCCTCAAAATAACTTAACACACAGCCATTATTGTCTGAACCGCTAGCAACAAAAGTGAGTACACCCCTAGGTGAAAATGTCCAAATTGGGCCCAATTAGCCATTTTCCCTCACCAGTGTCATGTGACTCGTTAGTGTTACATAGTCTCAGGTGTGAATGAGGAGCAGGTGTGTTAAATTTGATGTTATCACTCTCACTCTCTCACACTGGTCACTGGAAATTCAACATGGCACCTCATGGCAAGGAACTCTCTGAGGATCTGAAAAAAAGAATTGTTGCTCTACATAAAGATGGCCTTGGCTATAAGAAGATTGCCAAGACCCTGAAACTGAGCTGCAGCATGGCGGCCAAGACCATACAGCTGTTTAACAGGACAGGTTCCACTCAGAACAGGCCGCGCCATGGTTGGCCAAAGAAGTTGAGTGCACATGCGCAGCGTCATATCCAGAGGTTGTCTTTGGGGAAATAGACGTATGAGTGCTGCCAGAATTGCTGCAGAGGTTGAAGGGGTGGGGGGTCAGCCTGTTAGGGCTCAGACCATACGCTGCACACTGCATCAAATTGGTTTGCATGGCTCAGAAGGAAGCCTCTTCTAAAGATGATGCACAAGAAAGCCCGCAAACAGTTTGCTGAAGACAAGCAGACTAAGGACATGGATTACTGGAACCATGTCCTGTGGTCTGATGAGACCAAGATAAACTTATTTGGCTCAGATTGTGTCAAGCGTGTATGGCGGCAACCAGGTGAGGAGTACAAAGGGGAGTATGTCTTGCCACAGTCAAGTGGGTGGGAGTGTCATGGTCTGGGGCTACATGAGTGCTGCCAGCACTGGGAAGCTACAGTTCATTGAGGGAACCATGAATGCCAACATGTACTGTGACATACTGAAGCAGAGCATGATCTCCTCCCTTTAGAGACTTTGCTAAAGAGGTTGAGGGTAAAGGTGATGGACTGGCCAAGCATGTCTCCAGACCTAAACCCTATTGAGCATCTGTGGGGCATCCTCAAACGGAAGGTGGAGGAGCGCAAGGTCTCTAACATCCACCAGCTCTGTGATGTCGTCATGGAGGAGTGGAAGAGGACTCCAGTGGAAACTTGTGAAGCTCTGGTAAACTCTATGCCCAAGGCAGTGCTGGAAAATAATGGTGGCGACACACAATATTGACACTTTGGGCCCAATTTGGACATTTTCACTTAGGGGTGTACTCACTTTTGTTGCCAGTGGTTAAGATATTAATGACTGTGTGTTGAGTTATTATGAGCTGTACACTCGCTACTTTACATTGTAGCAAAGTGTAATTTCTTCAGTGTTGTCACATGAAAAGATATAATAAAATATTTACAAAAATGTGAGGGGTGTACTCACTTATGTGAGATACTATATATATATATATATATATATATATATATATATATATATATATATATATACATACACAGTGGTGACAGAAAGTATTCAGACCCCCCTAAATTTTTCACTCTTTGTTATATTGCAGCCATTTGCTAAAATCATTAAATTTCATTTTTTTTTCCTCATTAATGTACACGCAGCACCCCATATTGACAGAAAAATACAGAATTGTTGACACTTTTGCAGATTTATTAACCACTTCGCGTCCGCGCTATAGCCAAAAGACGGCTGCAGCGCGGACGCCAATTGCCGGAAGGCCGTCCCTGGATGTCCTCCTGTTTACTTCCACGATGCACGCTCCTGCGTGCGCGCATCGGGGAAGTTCTGTGCTGGCCGTGTCCCTTGAACACAGCCAGTCACAGATCGCTGTAAACGGCCAATCACAGCGGCCGTTTACAGTGCGATCGTCGGTGCCAATGAGAGATGATCTCATATGTAAACTTATCGCCGGCTGTTCTTCCTCACACAGAGACAGCGTGTGAGGAGGGAGAGCTAACCGCTGCAGCGTGTGTCAGGAAAAAAAAAAAGGTGACGTTAGTGCCATCTGTCCCCACTGTCATCTGTCCCCACTGTCATCTGTCCCCACTGCCATCTGTCCCCAGTACCACATATAAGTGCTATCTGTCATCGGTGCCATCTGTCATCAGTGCCATCTGTCATCAGTGCCATCTGTCATCAGTGTCACATATTAGTGCCATCTGTCATCAGTGCCACCTGTCAGTGTCACGTGCCATCTGTTATCAGTGTCACGTGTCATCAGTGCCGCGTATCAGTGGCATCTGTCATCAGTGTCTTGTGTCATCAGTGCTACGTATCAGTGCCATCTGTCATCAGTGTCACGTGTCATTAGTGCCACGTATTAGTGCATCTGTCATCAGTGCCACATATTAGTGCCATCTGTCATCAGTGCCACGTATTAGTGCCATCTGTCATCAGTGCCATCTGTCATCAGTGTCATCTGTCCCCACTGCCATCTGTCCCCAGTGCCACATATAAGTGCTATCTGTCATCGGTGCTATCTGTCATCAGTGCCATCTGTCATCAGTGCCACATATTAGTGCCATCTGTCATCAGTGCCACCTGTCAGTGTCACGTGCCATCTGTTATCAGTGTTACGTGTCATCAGTGCCACGTATCAGTGGCATCTGTCATCAGTGTCTTGTGTCATCAGTGCCACGTATCAGTGCCATCTGTCATCAGTGTCACGTGTCATTAGTGCCACGTATTAGTGCATCTGTCATCAGTGCCACATATTAGTGCCATCTGTCATCAGTGCCACGTGTCATCAGTGCCACGTATTAGTGCCATCTGTCATCAGTGCCATCTGTCATCAGTGCCACGTGTCATCAGTGCCACATATTAGTGCCATTTGTCATCAGTGTCACGTGTCATCAGTGCCACGTATTAGTACCATCTGTCAGTGTCACGTATTAGTGCATCTGTCATCAGTGCCACGTATTAGTGCCATCTGTCATCAGTGCCACGTATTCGTGCCATCTGTCATCAGTGCCACATCAGTGTCATCAGTGTCATGTATCAGTGCCATCTGTCATGAGTGCCACATCAGTGTCATCAGTGCCATCTGTCATCAGTGCAACATCAGTGTCACGTGACATTGTCCTGGTGCTCCAGGGCCTTCAAAAGTGTAATAGGTAGTCAACAAGTTAGATGTGTAATTTATGCTCCTGGAACACCTGATGGTGCTCCCTGCATGTTGGGCCTCTCTATGTGGCCAGGCTGTGAAAAAGTCCCACACATGTGGTATCGTAATACTCAGGAGGAGTAGCAGAATGTATTTTGGTGTGTTATTTGTGGTATATACATGCCATGTGAGAGAAATAACCTATCACAATGACAATTTTGTGGGGAAAAAAAATCTTCATTTTGCAAAGAATTGTGGGAAAAAATGACAACATCAAAAAGCTTACCATGCATCTTACTAAATACCTTGGATTGTCTATGTTCAAAAAAGGGGTCATTTAGGGGGTATTTGTACTTTCCTGGCTTGTTCAGGTTGCAAGAAATGAGAGAGGCCACCAGTACATCAAGTGTGATCAATTTTTTATGATTTGCACTACAGCTTGTAGACTCTCTAACTTTCACAAAGACCAAATAATATCCACTAATTTGGGTTATTTTTACCAAAGATATGTAGCAGTATAAATTGTGGCCAAAATGTATGAAGAAAAATTAATAATTTGCAAAATTTTATCACAGAAACTGAGAAAAATGCGTTTTTTCTCAAAATTTTAGGTCTTTTTTCATTTATAGCGCAAAAAATAAAAAACCCAGAGGTGATCAAATACCACCAAAAGAAAGCTCTATTTGTATGAAAAAAAGGACAAAAAATTAATTTGGGTACAGTATTACATGACTGAGTAATTGTCATTCAA
Source organism: Lithobates clamitans (assembly GCA_037952925.1). Classification (NCBI taxonomy): domain Eukaryota; kingdom Metazoa; phylum Chordata; class Amphibia; order Anura; family Ranidae; genus Lithobates; species Lithobates clamitans. Next base: position 2,903,111 of record JBBGZY010001250.1, on the reverse strand, counting down.
AGTGTGGGAGCGCTGAAAGCTGAAAATTGGTCTGGGCAGGAGGGGCGTTTAAGTGCCCAGTAGGCAAGTGGTTAAAAAAGAAAAACTGAAATATCACATGGTCCTAAGTATTCAGACCCTTTGCTGTGACACTCATATATTTAACTCAGGTGCTGTCCATTTCTTTTGATCATCCTTGAGATGGTTCTACACCGGGGATATGGAATTAGCGGACCTCCAGCTGTTGCAGAACTACAAGTCCCATGAGGCATAGCAAGACTCTGACAGCCACAAGCATGACACCGAGAGGCAGAGGCATGATGGGACTTGTAGTTTTGCAACAGCTGGAGGTCCGCTAATTGCATATCCCTGTTCTACACCTTCATTTGAGTCCAGCTGTGTTTGATTATACTGATTATACTGATTGGACTTGATTAGGAAAGCCACACACCTGTCTATATAAGACCTTACAGCTCACAGCTGAAGGGCTCAGAGACAGAATTGTGGCAAGGCACAGATCTGGCCAAGGTTACAAAAAAAATTCTGCTGCACTTAAGGTTCCTCCATAATCCTTAAATGGAAGACATTTGGGATGACCAGAACTCTTCCTAGAGCTGGCCGTCCAGCCAAACTGAGCTGATCAGGGGAGAAGAGCCTTGGTGAGAGAGGTAAAGAAGAACCCAAAGTTCACTGTGTCTGAGCTCCAGAGATGCAGTCCGGAGATGGGAGAAAGTTGTAGAAAGTCAACCATCACTGCAGCCCTCCACCAGTCGGGGCTTTATGGCAGAGTGGCCCAACGGAAGCCTCTCCTCAGTGCAAGACACATGAAAGCCCGCATGGAGTTTGCTAAAAAAAACACCTGAAGGACTCCAAGATGGTGAGAAATAAGATTCTCTGGTCTGATGAGACCAAGATAGAACTTTTTGGCCTTAATTCTAAGCGGTATGTGTGGAGAAAACCAGGCACTGCTCATCACCTGTCCAATACAGTCCCAACAGTGAAGCATGGTGGTGGCAGCATCATGCTGTGGGGGTGTTTTTCAGCTGCAGGGACAGGATGACTGGTTGCAATCGAGGGAAAGATGAATGCGGCCAAGTACAGGAATATCTTGGACGAAAACCTTCTCCAGAGTGCTCAAGACCTCAGACTGGTTTACCTTCCAACAAGACAATGACCCTAAGCACACAGCTAAATGGCTGCAATATAACAAAGAGTGAAAAATTTAAGGGGGTCTGAATACTTTCTGTCACGACTGTATGTGTATATCTATATATATATATATATATATATATATATATATATATACATACATAAACATATATAAATGGGAGGTTTTCTGTGCTGAGAAGCTTCCTGTTCATTCACAAACTGAAGCTTACACCGTTTACTATGCTTCAGTTGTGAATGAGCACAGGATTATGGTGCGCCCAGGAACACCCGGCACACCCTGTGCACACGCCTATGCCTGGCTTACACAGAAGGTTAAGACCCTCCATCTGCCCACTTTAATTTAACATGGAGGCCAGAGGGTGTTGTACATAGGCTGCAGCAGTAATGCTTTGCTTCTTGGCCAAAAGAACACCCTCTGTTGCGTTTGACAGGGAGTACAGCCCATGAACCTGATCCATTCAACTGCCCAGGAACCACATGCAATGTGCTTGGTTGCGGCATGGTGGTGAGGGCTTTATAGGGTTAAAACAGGCAATGAGAAGGCAATATATTCTCAGCCGCCTGTTAAATGCCCTCTAAAGCACGATACACTGTGGATTGCTTTTCAGAAGCCAGTGCAGGTGTAAATATCCCCTAAAACAGAGTTACACACTTTATAAAAGCCATCAACAATTTTATGGTGCAATATATAATTTACACTGCTTCCCAATGCTGCTAGTAAAATGATCTAATATGGAGGGGGCGTGGTCTAGTGATGGCCAAGTGAAGACATGTTCCTTGTGAGCTCCTGGTTTTCCCCTGCCTACCTCGTCGAAACAGCAGATTTGAACCCTCGTATTAAAGGCATGTTATCAGCTAAACGATAAAGGACCAGATCAGCGGCTTGAGTGAAACGTCCCCATACTCCTAAAGGGGAAATCCAGCACTTTTTCCAACACTCGCAATGCGCCTCGCCAGGTGCCATTGTAGCAGCTCCACGTGAACCACTTATGGATGACCACACCATACAAGCCCTACCTGCCTCTCCTACTCCCTCTACAGAACCAAACTACATTATGGAGACACCGGCTGCCTTCCGCCCAGATATGGCTGAACCCTCGCACAGCTCCGGCTCTGGCCGCATGGATGAGGTTATATGTGCAATGCTGCAGGCCCTCCCTACCAAGTCGGACATTGAGGCCTTAATATTACATATAGAGGAAGCACACAGCCGTGACATGCAGGAAGTTAAAGCACAGGTGCATTTACGCTCCAAACGAATGGACTCAGGTGGGCCTCATTCTCCACTTTAGAACACCGGGTAACAGCCCTGGAGCGTTCCCAGACATCCCATGCTGACACAGCCGTGGACATGCAACTCTACCTGGGGGACTTAGAGGACCACAGCTGGCGTAACAATTTGCGGCTGCAAGGTCTCCTAGAGGCTACTGGGATAGAAGACTGTTATCGCCATCTTCCATAAGGTTCTAGAAGTTCCCCCAACATCTATGGAGTTGGATCGGGTCCATAGGGCCCTCGGGCCTAGATTAGCAGATTCTGATAGACCCCGCAAATTCCTCTGCAGATTGCACCGCTACTCACAGAAGGAACTCATCCTCCGCAAGGCCTGGGAGGATAAGTTTCTTCCACCTACTCGCGGTGGAATTTGACGGTGCCACTGTCAAGATCCTACCGGATCTCTCTAGAGCGACGCTGCAAGGGAGAGGCCTCCTCAGGCTGATTCTGGATTTGACCAGGCAACACAACTGCACTTACCGATGTTGATACCCACTGGTGGTCACATTCCGGAAAGCCCTGGCATCCTTTACACTACTATCCAAATCTTTGATGATCCCTAGGAGCACCATCAAATCTATCATAACCAAATGGAAAGAACATGGCATAACAGCAAACCTGCAAAGAGAGGGCTGCACACCAAAACTCACAGACTGGGCAAGGAGGGCATTAATCAGAGAGGCAGTACAAGGGACCTAAGGAAACCCTGGAGGAGCTGCAGTGTTCCACAGAAGAGATTGGAGTATCTGTATATAGGACGACAATAAGCTGTATGCTCCATAGAGTTTGGCTTTATGGCAGAATGGCCAGAAGAAAGCCATTACTCTAAGCAAAAAACAAAATGGCATGTTTTGAGTTTGCGAAAAGGCATGTGGGAGACTCCCAAAATGTATGGAGGAAGGTGCTCTGGTCTGATGAGACTAAAATTGAACTTTCTGGCCATCAAAGAAAATGCTATGTCTGGCGCAAACCCAACACATCACATCATCCAAAGAACACCATCCCCAGTGAAACATGGTAGTGGCAGCATCAGGCTGTGGGGATGTTTTTCAGCAGTCAGGACTGGAAAACTGGTCAGAGTTGAGGGAAAGATGGATGGTGCTAAATACAGGGATATTCTTGAGCAAAACCTGTACCACTCTGTGTGTGATTTGAGGCTAGAACGGAGGTTCACCATCAGGACAATGACCCCAAACACACTGCTAAAGCAACACTTGAGTGGTTTAAGGGGAAACATGTAAATGTGTTGGAATTGCCTAGTCAAAGTCCAGACCTCAATTCAATAGAAAATCTGTGGTCAGACTTAAAGATTGCTGTTCACAAGCGCAAACCAACCAATTTGAAGGAGCTGGAGCAGTTTTGCAAGGAGGAATGGGCAAAAATCCCAGTGGTAAGCAAGCTCATAGAGACTTATCCAAAGCGACTTTGAGCTGTGATAGCTGCAAAAGGTGGTTCTACAAGCATTGACTTTAGGGGGGTGAATAGTTATGCACACTGACTTTTTTCTGTTATTTTGTCCAATTTGTTGTTTGCTTCACAATAAAAAAAAACATCTTCAAAGTTGTGGGCATGTTCTGTAAATTAAATGATGCAAATCCTCAAACAATCCATGTTAATTCCAGGTTGTGAGGCAACAAAACACGAAAAAGGCCAAGGGGGTGAATACTTTTGCAAGGCATTGTACTTCCCCTCGGCCATACAAGTAATTTCTAGGTGATTCATATGGGTGGGCAGATTTGGTTTATACATACCTATGTGCTGCAGACACATCTCCTGATATTTCAAGGACTATGGGCCTTAATATTTTCATGTTCTACATAATGTAGTGTTATGTGGGATATAAGGTGACAGGTGCCTTTTACTTGGGGTACAGTTGCTATTTGTGTAACTCATTTGTCTATCCAAGGCCCCCCTTGAAGAATACACCACCCTCTGGTGATTGGGGACAGTGCTTCTTCTCTGGAGTGGAAGTGTCAACTTTGTCTCCTTCGGGAGGGACAGGGAGTTGTCTCCCCCCCTTCCTGTAGAGAGATGGACTACTCCTCTTGGGTTAGCTGGGATTTATCTGGCCCTGAGGTTTTTGCTCCTTCCACTTCCAGACAGCACTCTGCAGGACACAATCTTAGAGTCAGTTCTTTGTTACTGGGACCAGTAAGAATATATATATATATATATATATATATATATATATATATACATATATATATATATATATATATATATATATACATATATATATATATATATATATATATACATTTCAACCTGTGTTGACGCATAAAAATTGTTTTCAAATAACACATGCCAGTTAACTCAACTTGATTTAATGTATTTTATATTATCAACAACCAATACAGTTGAGGTGGTCAGGGGTGTCCGGTGAGTCTCTTCGCGGCTCTTTCTAACCACACTCCCACTTAGACAAGCGCTCGATTCCCAGTTTAGTACTGGTGAGCGTGTTAGCAGTATTTTGCTACCATTTTAGTACCTTCCGGCTGTGCTTTCTAGAGACAGCCTAATTCTGTGCTCTCCCACTTTGTGAATACCTTTGTACTGGGTGTTCCTTCTCTACTGCATTCTTAGATTCTTACTCTCTCTTTCCCCCTTTTGTTACATATCTCTCTCTCTCTCCCTCCCCCCATCCACCTCTATCCCTCCCCCATTTACTCCCTCTTCGTTTCCCTGCAAAGGTAAAGCATAATGGGCTACTATGCATCACATAGTAGCCCATTATGTGTCACTTACCTGACACAGGAGCCTGTGATGGCACCACTGTCCCCTCTGCTACGGAGCGTCCATCTTCTTTCCGGGTATCGTGGCTCTGGCACTGCGATTGGCCGGAGCCGCGATGACGTCACTCCCACGCATGTGCACGGGAGCCGTCACTAACGGCATATCGTCGTTAGCAGCGGCATGCTCATTGCGCCTGCGCACCGCTGTCTACAGCGCATGCACCGTAGACAGCGGTGCCTGTCTTTTTGCAAATATCTCCTAAACCGTGTAGGTTTAGGAGATATTTCTTGGACCCACAGGTAAGCCTTAATCTAGGCTTACCTGTAGGTCAAAGTGGTCTGTAAGGGTTTACAACCACTTTAATGCAAAAGGACTTAATGTCCCTGAAAAGAAACAAATGCTCTTACAGGACTTACAATGTCTCAAAACAGATGTCGCTTTTGTGCAAGAAACTCATTTCAGAGATGATAAATTAACTGTTCTGAAAAATAAATTCTTCCCAGTAGTATACCATTCTACCAACGCAACTATAAGTCATGAGGTGTGTCTATACTTATTTCAAGTACCGTACCATGGGGGTGTGTGGATACAAAAGCAGATCCTGAGGGACGGTTTCTCTTCCTGAAGGGCACGGTTAGCGGTGTCGGGGTTACCTTGGCGAACCTCTATGTTCCCAATACTCAACAAGCCCTCTTCATCAGTAAGACTCTTGACATGCTCCTAGAGTTTTTGGAAGGTCAATTAATTCTCTGAGGTGATTTCAATACCCACTGATCCCCTCTGAGGACACCTCTTCGGGGTGTTCCTCGATACCTCCTGGCTCCCGAAAGCGAATTGCACGATCCCAACACTAGGCACAACTGATAGACGCTGGCATCTGCTCCACCCTACAGAAAGAGATTATACTCCTCGCCTCATAAACTATACTCATGGATAGACTATTTCCTAATTCACCATACTCAACCGCATGCAGTCCGTGATTCCTCTATAGGATTAGAGGCTGAATGAGAGCCTCTTACAGGAAGAGGAAGTGCTAAAGGATGTCACCAGAGTACTTGACTTCTATTTTCAAACTAATAACACACTGGACAGCGATCTCAGAATGGTATGGGCAGCGCATAAAGCGGTAATCCGCAGAGTGCTCATTAAACATGTGCCACGCCTCAAAAAACAGCGCACAATACAGTTGACTTCTCTTCTTAACGATCTACGGGCTGTGAAATCCCGTCACAAACACGCCCCATCATCTTCTTTAGAGACGGAACTCCTGATTCTCTGTAAAAAAAATTACGGACTTTAAGGCCAAGGCAGCGATACAGTTTTTTTGGAAAATCTCCTATGAATCTGGTAACAAATGTGGTAAACTGTTAGCCAAATCCCTTAGAGAGCAGACATTGGCGACCTACATACCACACATATTGTCACCCTCAGGACAGAAGGTCACACTACCCAAACATATAGCAAGAGAGTTTCAAGAGTTCTATGAATCCCTTTATAGTTTGCAGAAGGATATTCCCTCACAGGAACATATCGCGGGCTATTTGTCCGCTTCTAAAATGTCTCAACTACCTGCTGAGGTGAGTGAACTGCTGGATGACCCCATTATGTTAGATGAGGTTCAGAGTGCGATAGGAGCCACTAAATCAGGGAAAACACCAGGTCTTTATGGTCTTACCATTCAATATTACAAGACCCTACTGCCATCCCTTGGTAAATTAATACCCAAATTCTTCAATGCCTTAGGATCGGGTACATTGTTCCCTCGAGACACCCTTCAGGCCCACATAGCAGTAATCCCCAAAGAAGGCAAGGACCCCACCTCCTGCAGGAGTTATAGGCCAATCTCGTTACTCAATATTGAACTCAAAATATTCATGAAGATTCTGGCGACTAGAGTTCAACAGCATTTACCAAATTAATTTGGACCAAGTGGGCTTTATACCGACCCGCGAGGCCAGGGATAATATGATCTAAGTCCTGAACTTACTGCACGTAGTTAACACGACCCGTACACCCTATGTGTTTCTGTGTACAGACGCAAAGAAAGCTTTTGACAGGGTAAACTGGCAATTTATGACTTCAGTTTTGCGATATGCAGGGTTCGGCAGCACCATGCTTAATTGGATATCCACACTTTACTCTAATCCCTCACCTCAGTGGCGGAATTACCAGGGTCGCAACAGTCGCACTTGCGACGTGGCCCTGGCATTCCATCACTGTGGGGGGTCCCCAGCGGGGTTGCTATTCACAGGGCCCTGAGCGGAGAGTGTGTCTCTCATGTAACTGCAGCAAAGAGACACCGGCATTTATAGTTTGTTTTATTTCCCTCTCCGTCTGTCCTCTCTCGCACGGGAGGACACAGGACACACAGCTGATCTGCTCCCCCTTCTCCCCCCTCCCCTCTCCTGTGTATGTTCCGCGGGAAATGTGAGCTCCTTAGCTTCACACTTAACTGCCTGCGGAGCACACAGGAGAGAGGAGGGGGCCGAAGGGGGAGCAGATCAGCTGTGTGTCCTGTGTCCTCCCGTGCGATAGAGGACAGACGGAGAGGGAAATAAAACATCAATGCCGGGGTCTCTGTGCTGTTGTTACATGAGAGACACGCTCTCCGCTCAGAGCTGTGCTGTCCTGAGAAGACAGAGGACTCTGATAGGCACTGATAGAGGACGCTGATTGGCACTGATAGACACCGATGGACACTAATAGAGGACTCTGATGGGCACTGATGGACACTGATAGAGGACTCTGATGGGCACTGATGGACACTCATGGAGGACTCTGATGGGCACTGATGGACACTGATAGAGGACTCTGATGGGCACTGATAGGATTTACTGATGAGCACTAAAGGGGAGGCACTGATAGGGGACACCGATGGGAGGCACTGATAGGATTTACTAATGGGCACTGAAGGGAGGCACTGACAGGGGGCACTGAGAAGGCACTAGAGGGCACCAATGGGAGGCACTGGTGGGCACTGATAGGAGGCACTGATAGGGGCACTGAGAAGGCACTAGGGGGCACTACTGATAGGGGGCACTGAGAAGGCACTAGAGGGTACTGATGGGAGGCACTGGTGGGCACTGATAGGAGGCACTGATAGGGGCACTGAGAAGGCACTAGGGGCACTGATAGGGGGCACCGATGGGAGGCACTGGTGGGCACTGATAGGATTTACTGATGAGCACTGATAGGGGGCGCCGATGGGAGGCACCGATGGGATTTACTAATGAGCACTGAAGGGAGGCACTAATAGGGGGCACTGAGAATGCACTAGGAGGCACCAATAGGGGACACTGATAGGGGCACTAAGAAGGCACTTATAGGGACACTGATAGGAGGCACTGATGAGCACTGAAGGGGGGCACTGATAGGGGGCATTGATGGGCATTAGTGAGCACTGATAGGCAGAAATCATAGGCTGCACAGATGGGGACTGAGGAACACTGATAGGCAGAACTCAGGCAGTATTGATGGGCACTGATGGGCAGCATTGAAGAGTACTGATAGGTGGCACGGATGGACGCTGTTAGGCGGCAATAATGAGCACTGATAGGTGGTGCTGATAGGCAGGTTTGATGGGCACTAATAGGCGGCATTAATGAGCACTGATAGGTAACACTTGTAGGCGGCATTGATGGGCAATTGATAGGCGGCATTGATGGGCACTGATAGATGGCACTGATGATTGGGGCACTGATTATCAGTGTAAACAATTTACTGACATTCTTGACAGTTAATGGCAGTCCTTTCCTAACACAGACACAGCGTCAGAGGAAAGGGCTGTGGATAACCGGCAAGTCTGTTTACACGTGATCAGCTGACATCACATGGTAAAGGGCCACTGTGATTGTGCTGGATGCACGTCCCAGGGGGCATGCAGGAAGCACGGTTTTGGGAGGATGTCCATGGACACACTCCCAAAATTGGAAGCCCGGGGCTTGGATGGAAGGGGGGGCCATCATGGTTTCTTGCACCGGGGCCCTGAAGGTTCTAGTTATGCCTCTGCCTCACCTCGAGTCAAAGCAAATGGTGTCTTGTCAGAACCCTTCATGATTACAAATGGGACGCGACAGGGATGTCCCCTGTCGCCTCTTCTCTTCGCCCTGTCACTAAAACCGTTCCTATGTACCATACGCCTGAACCTGTACGTTACGGGAGTATTGGTCGGTGATACCCAGCATAAAGTATCGGCGTAAGCAGATGACATGCTGTTCTCACTTACAAACCCTTCAATCTCTATACTGAACCCTGTTTGTGAATTCAAAAGATATGGGGCCATATCGAACTTGGAGATTAACTTCACCAAATCCAAAGCGATGGCAGTGGAAATACTGCAGCCCCTTCTATCATACCTCCAAGCGAGTTTGAAATTGAAATGGACAAAATCGGCACTGAAATACCTTGGGACATACGTCCCCCCTAAATTATCCAAAATATTTGACCTAAATTTCCCTCCCCTGCTGAAAAGTGTTCGGGACCTGCTTAATAAATGGCATGCTGGACTACATTCCTGGTTCGGCAGATGTAATATCCTTAAGATGAGTGTTCTCCTCAAATTTCTGTACCTCTTACAAGCCCTACCGATACATATCACCTCTACTTACTTTAACCAAGTAAGGGCATTGTTCTCTGACTTCATTTGGGCACACAAACGACCATGCCTAAACAGACGTCAACTTTCCCTGCCCAAACGATCTGGAGGATTAGCGGTACTTACCTATATACTATCAAGCAACCAATCTGAGCAGACTTATCGACTGGAACCGCCATCGGGCTACTAAATTATGGCCTCAATTGAAACAGTCACAGTATGCCATACCTCTTGGTAGAGCACCTTGGTGTTACCACTCACTGCCAAATGCTATTAGAAATCACCCCCTGATTGGCCAGACTACACAAATTTGCTCATCCATCCTCACCCAATCCTCTCTTACGTCAGTAAACTTACCACTCTTTACGATATTGGGGAACCCACTTTTTTCGCCAGGATATCAAGACACCCCCTCCTGCACCTTGATGAAGTCTGGAAGCTTCCAAGCATCTCACTTCCTCATTGATAGACATTGGCCATCAATGTCTGAGCTCACAAACCCTGACTGTTCTTATCAGTTAGACTTCTGGAGGGCTCTCCAAATCAACCATTTTCTTAAATCTTTGCCACCCCCGGAGAACTTTTGTCAAACTCTTACCACTTTCGAAACATACTGCTCGGATGAGGGCACTGTGCCTCATGTCCTATCAGCCACCTACCAACTGCTGATTACCCCCCCAGAAAATCATCAACTGCAATGTCTTAACACGTGGGAGAAAGACCTAAAGCGTACGTTTACCCTACATCACAGACAACATATCTTCCGATTCACATATAAATCCTCCATCTGTATGAGAGTACAGGAAACTAAAGCCTCATACACACGATCGGATTTTCCGCAGACAAAACCTCTGACTTTTGTCCAAAGGCGTGTGCCTGGATTTTCTCTTGCATACAAACGGTACACAATTGTCGGCCAACAAACACAAACGTAGTGATGTACTAGACATACTACGAGAGGAAAAAAGAGGAAGTTCAATTGTCAGGCGCCACCCTTTGTGCTCCTTCTGGTAATTTCGTGTTAGTAGAAGTTTGAGTGTTGATTCACGCTTTTTTCTCTAGAAAAAAAAAAGCCTTTGAACATTCGTTTGCAATAACTCCATCAGTATCACCAGCAAAGCAGCTTCATTATTATCCTAATAAAGAAGAAGAGAATGTGCGCTGCATTTCGAGATTTCATAATTTGCCACGTCACGAATGTTAATTCTGCATTACGAACGCTAGTTTACAAGACCGACCGCTTCTGGCTCATCCTTGCTTCCGAGCATGCGTGTTTGTGCTTTTGTCCGACGGACTTGTGTACACACGCTCAGAAAATCCTGCTATCCAACATTTGTCCGCAGAAAATCCAACAACAATTGTCCGATGGAGCATACAAACGGTCGGATTTTCCGCCAACAATCTGTCATCACACATTTCCCGTCGGAAAATCCGATCGTGTGTACACGCCTTAATTTTAAAATTCTAACCAGATGGTACAATACACCTGCAAAGCTGCATAAGTTCTTTCCCTCATCCTCGGATCTGGAGATACCAGGGGGATCGGGGAACAATTCTCCATATCTTTTGGGCCTGTCCCAAACTCGTCCCATCCCTGATGATCCGGCCTTCTTCCTACTTCATGCCTCCAATACTCCAGAAAAGATTTACAAAAAATCGATCATTTGCCATCTCCTCGATGCTGCCAAGGCGTGCATTTCTCTGTGCTGGAAAACCACACTACCTCCAACTATAGGTCTGTGGCTCTAAAAATTAGAAGAAATCAATAAAATGGAGGATCTTATCCTCACAGCACACCACCAACACGAACACTACACTAAAACATGAACACTTTGGAACATGTTTGTCTTCTCTGACGAGGGACAACCCCTCTTCGAAAGTGACACTGTAGGCTAATTCTGCTCTGACGTAGACATGGATGACATCAGCATTTTGATGACGCTGACTATATACTCCTTCTAATGACACTGTATTTCGTGTCTCACCCCCCCCACTACTCTCTCCTCCCCACTACCCCCCCCCCCCCACTACTACTCCACCCCCCCCCCCCCTTCTCCTCTTTTCTTTCTTTTCCTGTACTCTCTACTCTGTTCATTTCTATCATGCATACCGTTTTTCAGTTCCTTTCACAAATAAAAAAAGTATCACGGACAGTACTCAATTTTCCTGAGATAAAAGCTTGAAAATAGTTGGGGCACGACCCACGGAACTGTCTAGCGCAGCAAACTGATACAAACATGTACTATTGCCAAAGCTTACTGTCATGTTATATTTGACCTTTAACCAGTATCACATAACGTATGGTAGACCTTGATTGTGCATAGAATCCTTTACTTGATATTACAATCCCATATATGACACTGTATGTTGTTTTATTGTACTATATACCATTGTACCTCTTCAATGTGTTTTTTTATTCTATTTATTTTTAATAAAAGATTTGTAAAAATGACCTAATATGACTGAAAGGTATCAATCTTTATAACTGATGATATGGATAGCAATCTATTAGAAAACCTTTAAAATTGAGATGCATTGGATTATGAAGGATAATGTTTATTTATCTTATACTAAATATTTAACTGGAAGGCAAGGGTTTCTTTCATTTATCCTCAATCATTTTGCTGCATTGCTATTTGACAACTTCACAAAAGCTCTGCCCATTACATGAAAGAGGCCTTTGCCCTCAAAGTTTATGTTCATAGGACCCTGAACTCTGAACTTTAAGAGAAGTGTTTATTTACCAACTCTTAGGACAGAATTCGTTTTCAATTTTCCAACTGACCAAAATGGCTAATTTGATGCAGACAGCAGGCATATTCTTCCTACTATTTCTCATTCCCCAGGCAGAGCAAACAGGTAAGATTTTATTTTACTATTTATTCATCTTGTTATTAAAATAAGGTTTGCTAAAACTGACAAAATCATAGTAATTCAATTGCAAAGTGTACATGCATGAGGCTTTAACTGCAAGCAAGCAGATAATAAAAAGTATGTACTTTTATTTATAGTACACTAGAAAGTGAGGATTCTATTGTGATCATATCCATAGTTAATTTAAAAATACTTTTTGTAATGTCATAATATATTATGTCATAATAATATATTTTGCGTGAAGATAAATGAAGATAAATAACATAATAATGTATCAGTATAGAGAGATGCTTTGGAGGTATTAGGTCCTGAGTTCATTTCAGAAACCCATCTGCATGAAGTTAAATCCTTCTCTTGTCTGCAAAGTTTTCTTTTCTATCAGATTTCGGCTTTTAAGTTGATTCTGATCAAACTTGGTCTTCAAAAGGGTGTGAATGCTTAAGATTTGTAGACTGTTTGCATGACAAAAGCTACTGCATATACTTTATAAAGCATCTAATGATATCTATCTTATAATGAGCTCACAGGCTTCAACGCATTTTTTTGCTATATAGGGATTGAAAGGTATTGTAATTAGATAGATTTCTAGATTGTCAGCTCTAACGAGCAGGGCTCTCTGATTCCTCCTGTATTGTATTGTAACAGTACTGCCTGCCCTCATGTTGTAAAGCGCTGTGAAAACTGTATGCACTATATAAATCCTGTATAATAAATAATAATAATAGATAGATAGATAGATAGATAGATAGATAGATAGATAGATAGATAGATAGATAGATAGATAGATAGATAGATAGATAGATAGATAGATAGATAGATAGATAGATAGATACAGTGATGCACATGACAGAAAAATTTCGTTTTGGCTTCATTCATTAAAGCGTTTGTTAGCTCAAAAAATATATATATAGATCCTGGTCCCTTAGCAGATTACACAGCACAGTGCTTGTCCTGTATAATCTGTCCCCCTCTAAACTGTAAAAAAAAATCCCTGAATCTGCCACTTCCTGTATGCCCTCTCTAAACAGACCACGATAACCAAGGCTGCTCCGCCCTGATCACCGTGGTCAAAGTGCGTCCCTCCGTCATACGCTGTCCCCTCTGCTCTCCTCTCTCCCCCCTCACCCCCTCCTTCCTGCCTGTCATCTCCCTCTCTGTCTGTCTCCAGCCCGGCCTTGCCCACCCGCCACTATTATTGTAAAGATAAAAACTTAAATTTGTCACTGCCAGCCCCTCTATTAGAGGCTGGCATAGCACACTGTGTAAGTTGTTTTTAAAAACGAGTGTTCTAAATACCGAATTTCAGCTGTCTTCAGGTCGGTCACGTGACTCGCGGCCATCTTACAGCTCCGATGGATGGCTTCTGCAGAGGAGACGAGCATCCACGTGATCTCCCCGTCCAACCCTTAAAGAAATGGAATTAGCTGATTGGACGATATTGACTGGTGTTGTGTGCATCCGAAAGTAACGCATGAAACAAAATTAATTTCAGATTCATTCGTTATATTATGATTCGGAGAGTCAAATGGATCCGCCTCCATCCAACCCAAACACAATAAGTAGGAATGATCTTATTTGACTTTTATACCTTGTTGTATTCATTGCAATATATTTCCATTTCATATGGAGTGCATTTTTTTATAATAAAAAATGTTCCTGAAAAAAGAATCAGCTGATTTTCCAAGAGTCAAAGACTACAAGTATTAATTTGTTATGTTATTAGGTTGTATTAATTTCCTTATTCCCAGCTGACTTTGTTTGTTGGGCTGCGCACATACACATTAAAGAATGGTCTCTCAAGTTCAACCGCAATACAAAAAGAATCCTATTAGAATATCCATCATTCATTTTGCCGTTACGTTATTTCGGATGCTTCAGACATTAACAAAATGTTGAAACTATCAACATCATGTCATCCGAATGAAACAAATCAATATGGGTGAATTTGTTTTCGTTATAATTTATTTCACATTGGTTGAAATTCGTTACAATTGTGATTCGGACACATCCGAACAGGGCTGGTGCAGGGATTTTTGAAACCCTAGGCGAAACCTCATTTTGGCTCCGCCCCTGACTCCACCCCTTTTGCCCTGCCCATGTATATGGTGAAGGTGGCGGGGGTTTGCGTTGCCTCTCCATGATTTTATTCTGCCGTGGTCTGCAAGCCCGCACCTGCACCTCTGGACTTGGCCTGAAGACAAATAGTGGTGGCACCGGCTCACGCCAGCCATGGTCCGCAGGTATATAGACAGGCTAGGACAGTATATAGACAGACTAGGATGGTATACAGGCAGGCTAGGACGGTATACAGACAGGCTAGGGTGGTATACAGGCAGGCTATGGTGGTACACAGGCAGGCTAGGACGGTATACAGACAGGCTATGGTGGTACACAGGCAGGCTAGGATGGTATGCAGACAGGCTAGGATGGTATACAGACAGGCTAGGATGGTATACAGAAAGGCTAGGATGGTATCCAGAAAGGCTAGGACGGTATACAGACAGGCTAGGACGGTATACAGACAGGCTAGGATGGTATACAGGCAGGCTAGGATGGTATCCAGGCAGGCTAGGATGGTATCCAGGCAGGCTAGGATGGTATACAGGCAGGCTAGGATGGTATACAGGCAGGCTAGGACGGTATACAGGCAAGCTAGGATGGTATACAGACAGACTAGGATGGTATACAGACAGGCTAGGACCTAGCCTAAGATGGAGAGAGAGAGGAAGGTGAGAAGGAGGAAGAGACTGGGGAAGGGGGAAGAAGGTGCATAGCGCAAAGGGGTGGGAACAGAGAGGGGGGTTATTCTGGGGGTCTCACTCACCAATTATGCTCTCCCATTCAGGCTGGTCTCCCCCAGGGCTGCGCCAGCTATTGTTTGAAAAGGGCTGCCCCGGCTGCCCACAGAACTCCTCTCAAATCACAGTACAGTGCATGGCATGCATGTGGCTGGAGTGTGGGCGGGGCTGGGCGGCACAAATGAGAGGCAGAGTATCGGATTGGACAAGCAGCTGAGTGAGGGAGGGGTTAGGAGGACAGTGGAGACAGAACACAGCCCAACTCCTGCACAAGCTGGCTTTCCCTGCTCTTACTGTGTCACTGTGACAGGATACCAGAGGCTGTGGAGCGCCGGAGCTAGAGAGGAATAGACACTCTTGATCTCCATACTGTACGGTCATGGTGCCTGGGGGAGAAGACGTTCCTCCCGCAGCTGGCAACACAGAATCCGCCCCCTACTCTGTCGTCTCTTGTTTATCCTCATCCCCGCCTGGCTCATCCTCTGGTTTGTCACCCCGTGTCCCGCAATAGAGCTCCTATCTGCTCGGTGCGGCGGGGTGTGTGATAGCAGCCAGCAGTGCAGGGTCACTGTGTCGGTAAAGGATTTTACCGCCCCCTCCATCCTGGCGCCCTAGGCGGCTGCCTGTCCTGCCTAATGGTGATGCCGGGCTCTGCATCCCAATCATGCAAATTTCGTCCGCATTTCGAATTGTAACATAATGGATCGCACATGTCTAGATCTATATTTTACCTTCAGGTTTCATTCATCAGCCCTAGAATTGTTCTCTATCCAACTATAAATCTCTGTCCCCATGCTATTGAGTGGTATTGAAGGTGTTATAAAATATATTTAACCACTCCGAAAGGTTTTACCCACTTCATGACTTGTCATTTCAGTACCGTGCTATTTTAACTGGCAATTGCGCGGTCATGCAACACTGTATGAAATGTATATCCTTTTTTTCACACAAATAGAGCTTTCTTTTGGTGATATTAAATCCACACTGTTTTTTTTTATTTTTTGCTATATAATTATGTATACATTTTGCAAACAAATAATCTCTCTTCATAAATGTAGGCCAAAATGTAGTCTGCTACATTTTGTTGGTAAAAATAACGCCAATCAGTGTACTGTATAGTAGTCTAGAGCAGTGATGGCGAACCTTGGCACCCTAGATTTTTTGGAACTACATTTCCTACGATGCTCCACTACACTGCAGAGTGCATGAGCATCATGGGAAATGTATTTCCAAAACATCTGGGGTGCCAAGGTTCGCCATCACTGGTCTAGAGTTTACAAACTATGGTATATATTTTTGAAAACTGATCTGATGTACTGACTGCTTAACTAATTTATTGAAGTCCTAAAATGCCCAGTACAAATACCCTCCAAACAACTCCTTTTTGGAAAGTAAACAATTCAAGGTATTTTGTAAGAGGCATGGCGAGTTTTTTAAACTTGTCATTTTTTTCACAATTTTTGGGTAAATGAAGAAATTAAATAAAAAACATTTTTCACATTTTTGTTTTACATACTGTCACCAGTGCAGTACAGCATCATCATCTGACTGGTGTGGTAGTGATCAGGGATACTGACTTGTGACAGTATGTAAAAAAAAAATAAAAAAATCATGATTTGTTTCATTCAATTAAAAAAATTTTTTTTTTTTTTTTTATAATTCTTTTTTACATACTCTCATCAGTGTAGTTTAGTGACACTATACTGCTCTGGGGGGGGGGGGGGGGGGCAGGGATTTATTTTTTTCACACTGTAATTGTTTGTTAAACAGCAATTGTTTGAACTCACATGAAAGTAAAATTAATTATTGAGCTCAGTACGAGGAAAATGGTGGACTGCTGCAACTCAAGTATCCTGAACACTGGGTCCATAAACTAAACTAAAATTACAATACAGTCAAATCATCTTTATTAAAAAAGGAATTGCACTTACATTAAGGCAGTTTAAAATGGCGGCAATGGTGAAACAAATCGATTTGGATCTCCAATCCCAGAGGACACCATTTGTGGGGAAACACGTCGGTCGGAGTCTGTGTGTGATGCCATCACTTGCCAGGGGATTCAGGTAAAACCGCTTCCGGTTTGTTCTACCATTGCTGTCGGTTAAAACTGCCTTAATGTAAGGGCAATTCCTTTTTTAATAAAATATGATTTGACTGTATTGCACTTCTCTCTATTTGAACCTTATATATCCCTTTGCAGATATTTGGGGGCTTTCTGCCCCCAAAGTGCTGGTTCATGTAGTTCATTGAAGAAGGTATACTATCTGAAGTCTTTTGTCAGTGCTAATCTTGGAGATGGAGTTTGTGCGCTTTTGATCTCTGTAATTCGAGATCATTTCTATTTGGTAAAAGGCCCCTCTTTTTCTCTTAGGAGCACCTTTGAGCACTGGAGCACTGCTAAGGGGAATTCCTTAAGCACTGAGCACCTTTGCCACCATCGACTGAATACAGACTTTTTACTTCATTAGATGCTTTTTGTGGTGGATTTAATTATTTCACTAAGAATTATTGCACATCTTTTACATTTGGACTTTTTTCACATTTGCTTATTTGCACAATTATAAATATTGTTGACTTTCATTCATGACTCATTGTTTACTATTGTGATGCTGTGATTGGGCCACAGCTATCACATGGTATAGGTTGCTGTGATTGGCCCAGGTGACATGTGATCAATCACAGATCACACACAATAGTAAACAATGATGTCATGACTGGATTCCATAGTGGCCCAATACCGAGCACCACAATCCACTATGTCTGGTGGATACAGCAGTTGCAGATTGCGCTGCTGTGTGACCCAGGGGGGCGCACAGTCTGCATGATCACCGCAACATATGGGTACGTTGCTGTGCCTGGGTGAGCTGCCTGTCAGCAGTAAATATACTGTTGGCAGTCAGCAAGTGGTTAATAATGTATATAAACAATAATAATTTAGAAGTGCAATGTAATCATACAAATTAGAAAATTCTAATTAACTGACATGTATAAAAATAAATAAAAAAATGTAACAGGGCTCAGGCAAGAAATACAGGCAATAAAGAACAATGACAAAGTTAAAATGCTCTTCTTCACATAGTGGAAAACTCTCAAAGGTGCTCAAACCCAATCCAGTTTTAGGATAAACATGCTCATTTTGAAGCTCACTTATAGTTGCTAGTGGAAATTAGAGACTTGCATCAGTCAGATAACTTCAGGTACTTACACATTTGTGGAGCTTGCGGGTATTAAAGTACATGTAAGTTATATTTTTGGGAGACAATAGACACATATATTAGACAGTAAGTAAGCAGCTTAAGCCGCAATATAACAGGGAGAGATGAGGCAAGTTTTATCTTGAATTAAACATTATTTGAGGGAAAATAGCTGCCAATAATGTACAGTGATTAGACAGTATGTAAGTAACTTGGATTAGGCCACAATATAGTAGGGAGAGACAAGATTGATTTTATCTTGAAAACAGGAATTAGAGTGTATTATTTGAGAGAAAATAGCCACAAATATTGTACAGTGAATGTACAGTGCAGCTCCAGATAGCAGAGGATATCAGCTGCCTTCTGGAGCTGCAAAAAACAAAGATACATTATGATCACCCTCAGGTCTGGTGGTCTGAGCTAAGCTCCTGGCACCCTTCCTCCTCTTCTAAATCCCCTCATTCCCTTTGCCAAAAAATGAATAGACCCCCTTAAATCCAAAGGGGTCTATTTTTTTTTATTTTTTTTTAACGATAACCCTCTGTGCCTTTTGTCTGTCTCACTGCCTTGTGTCTTTAAATTTAGGCCTGTCCTTTTGTCCTGAAAATGTATTGTGAGTGGGCAATTTGTCCAAGTCCTGAGGTGCAAAGTCTAAAGAGCAGCCTGGTATTCACCAGCACACTTCGCAACGAACAATAGACTTACCTACAAAATGGTTCCCAGGATGCAGCCCTTGTATACACTCAGAATGGCATCTTTTCCTGGTGCCTAAAGTTAAAATTAAAAACATATAAATCAGCACAAGGGACATAACTTAAGGTTAGTATGGTGTGTGCCTCGTGCAAAATCTTCTATAAGGAGAAGACTTCCTCTATCCTACCCCCCCCCCCCCCCACAAGCCCTTCACTAACGAAGGGGTCGTGATGGCGCTGCAGCATTACACTTTTACGGCTGTGATTTAATTCATGATGTGCTGGTGATGTATGCATAAGAAGGGAAAAGGGGCACATTATAGCACAAAGTAATGTAGGTAAATGGCACACTTCTTCCACATCATAAGTTATGAAGCCCATAAAGATTTAATACACAAAAGAGGATTGGTTAAACCGACATGCTTTTCATGTATACTGGCTTTTCCAATTCACAAATGCAATAATCTAGAAGTTGGATAAAGGATTCCCAACAATGGGAAGAATATGTGTATGTGTGTATAATAAGTACTGAACACGTCACCATTTTTCTAGGTAAATATATTTCTAAAGATGCTATTGACATGAAATTCACCACATGTCAGTAACAGCCTATGCAATCTATACAAAGAAACCAAAACAAATAAGTTCAGAAATTAAGTTATGTGTAATAAAATGGAATGACACAGAGAAAAAGTATTTAACACATGAAGAAACGGAGGTGTAAAAAGGCATGGAAAGCCAAGACACCAGCTGAAATCTATCCATAATTAGAAAGCAATCCTGCCCCTTGTCAGTGAAAATTATTATTAGCTGGCTGGGCCATAATCCGCAAGTGAAAAGAACATCATTTCACCATAAACCGGCCACGACCAGGTACTCCTCGCAAAATTTCTGATAGAGGAGTGAAAAGAATTATCAGAAGAGTTGTCCAAGAACCAAGAACCACTTGTGGAGAGTTTCAGAAAGACCTGGAATGGGCATGTATAATTGTTTCAAGGAAAACAATAAGTAATGCACTTAACCGCCATGGCCTATATGCACACTCACCACACAAGACTTCATTGTTGAAGAAAAAGCATATTGAAGCTTGTTTCAAGTTTGCTGGACAACATTTAGACAAGCCTGTATAAAACTGGGAAAATATAGTCTGATCAGATGACACCACAATTGAACTCTTTGGATGCCATAATACGCACCAGGTTTGGAGGTCAAATGGCACTGAACATCACCCCAAAAACACCTCCATACCAACAGTTTGGAGGTGAGAACATCATAGTGTGGGGCTGTTTTTCAGCATACAATACTGGCAAACTTAATTTCCTTGAAGGAAGGGTGAATGGAAAAATGTACCAAGACATTCTTGATGAAAATCTTCTGCCATCTCCCAGGATGATGAAGATAAAAGGAGGGTCGACATTTTAGCAAGAAAATGATCCCAAACACAAAGTCAACAAAACTCTTCATTGGTTTCAAAGAAAGAAAATAAAGCTGCTAGAATGGCCCAGCCAATCACATGACTTCAATCCAATAGAAATGGAAAGAACTAAAGATCAGAGTTCATAGAAGAGGCACAGGGAACCTTCAAGATTTGAAGACGGTTTGTGTGGAAGAATGAGCCAAAATCACACCTTAGCAATGTATGTGACTAGTTTCTCCATACAGGAGGCATCATAAGGCTGTCATTACCAATAAAGGATTTTGTATGAAGTATTAAATACATTTCAGTTAGCGTGTTCATTACTTTTTCCCTGTGTCATTACATTTTATTACCCACTTCAATACCAGGTACTTATACACCTTCCTGCCCAAGCCAATTTCCAGCTTTCACCGCTGTCGCAATTTGAAAACAATTGCGCGGTCATGCTACACTGTAGCCAAACAAATTTTTTATCATTTTGTTCCCACAAATAGAGCTTTCTATTTGATCACCTCTGCATTTTTTTATTTTTTGTGCAGCAAATAAAAAGACCGAAAACTTAGAAAAATAAAGTTTTTCTTTGTTTCTCTTAAATTTTTTTGTAAATAAGTACGTTTTCTTCTTTAATGACGGGCACTGATATGGCTGCAATGACGGGCACAGATAAGGCGGCACCGATGAGGTGGCACCAATGAGGGGCTCTGATAGGCGGCACTGATGGGCACTGATAGGAGGCACTAATGGGCACTCATAGGCGGCACTGATGGGCACTCATAGGTGGCACTGATGGGCACTCATAGGCGGCACTGATGGGCCCTCATAGGCGGCACTGTAGGGTACTTTTTAGGGTGGCACTGATGGGTACTTATGGGTGGCACTGATAGGTTGCACGGATGGGCACTGATGGTCCCTGATAGGTGGGCACTGATGGGCACGGATGGGCACTGATAGGTGGCAATGAGGGACACTGATGGGTGGCACTGATTAGACTGGTGGGTGACATTGCTGGGCATCACTTATTTTTTTATTTCTGTAATGGTGCCAGTCAGTGCCCATTTGTGGGCACTGATTGGCATGTATTGGGCATTTTTTTTTTATATGTGGATGGCCATGGGGTACATACCTGGCCATCCACATGCTGGGGGCTTCCCTGGTGGTCCTAGCGGCTTCCCTGGTGGTCCAGTGTGGGCATCCAAGAGGAGGCTGCGCTGATAAACAATCAGCGCAGACCCCCCCTGTCAGGAGGGTCTGTCAGACGTAAGTGAGGAAAAGCCGATCAATGGCTCTTCCTGTTTACATTGTGATCAGCCGTGATTGGACACGGCTGATCATGTGGTAAAGAGCCTCCATCGGAGGCTCTTTACTGAGATCGGTGTAGCGGTGTGTCAGACTGACACACCGCACCACCGATCTCCGCGATAAGCACCCCCACGGGAGCGCGGCGGCTGTTATCCTGTAGGGCGTCATTCTGCTATAGGCCGGGCGGGAAGTGGTTACACACAACTTAATTTCTGAACTTATTTCTTTTGGTTTCTTTGTATGTATGGATTGCATAGGTTGTTACCGACATTTGGTGAAAATTCCATGTCAATAGCACCTTTAGACATAGATTTACCTAGAAAAATGTTGATGTGTTCAATACTGATTTTACCCACTGTATATATAGAAAACGGGCTTACATGGAGGCAGCTCACTCCTCATTAAAGGTACAGTCACACACCAGACAGATTAGCTTAAAGTAAAGCATGCTTGTTATACTCACTGTGGAACCTAAGGTGTTAATCCTCTGCATTGTAAAAAAAGACTGTTTGATCCTGTCTCCTCTGATTATCTCCTTCTTACACTGTCTCCAATATATCTCCTGATATTTACAGAGCCAGGTGACAGGCTGCACAGGCTCAGTTTGGTGTGTATTGCTAGAGTTTTTCTTTTTCTTGGAAGAGTGCATGTGATCAGCACAGGGCCAATCAGCACTGTCCAGACAGAGGGTCCGGGGTCCTGCATTCTCATAGGAGAATGAAAACTCCTCCTACAAGCTTTAACCAGACACTCATAAAAGTCACAAAACTGCTCTAACTGCTGATGAGAAAAGGTATTTAGCAGTTTATATTTACTAAAATAATTGCATTTCCATGGTCTGTGTACTGTGGGAGACCAGATATAGGGAATGCAGGGTTTAGTAACACTTTAAGGCAGCTAAAGCCAATAAATCAACATTGGCAGCTGCTCAGATAAGTTTGTAACTAACACTTGTGACATGCTCTTGCAGGAATATTTATATTGTTGTATAGGGAGAAGACCTTGGTACTATGTGAATAACTAGATTACTGATTCATTCATCTATTTTGAGCATCATTACAAAAATGTATCTTCAAAAATATCTGTACACTTCAAACTTTGTGATCACCGAGATAGATTAAGTACCTGAACTAAATAAATAAATAATCACATTACCTAATTCATTGTCGTTCCTGTGTTTAGAACAATGGTATAAAATTATAAAATGCAATTCTGAGCAATTTTGCTGGTCTACCTGTACAGAATATTTATATACCTGTACAGAATATAATATCTACCTGTCAGAACAAAAAAGGATGAAGAGTAGAAAGTTGCATGAATAGAAAGCTCATATGGTTTATTGATGAAATCTACACAATATTATTACATAATACAATTAGCTTTGCAATACCTAAGGCTATTTATATGCATTTCTAGTTTTTCTATCAGCTGAAAATGCAAACAAAATAATACAGAGGCACAAGAGGGCAAACTTTATCCATATAGAGGAACTGCTCAAAGGAAATTTGGAGAGGGAATGCTATGAAGAAATATGCACATATGAAGAAGCAAGGGAAACATACGAAAACAAAGAGAACACAGTAAGTTCCTATGGATTTTTTAAAATATACATAATATAACATTGGTTTGGATTGGTTTTAAATGTCCTTTGTTATAAAAAATAAAAAAATTCACACAGTACAGAAAATGATCAATGAAGTGTCATAAACAGTGTTGTATAACAAATCATTTAACAAACGTTTCCCTAAGTTTATTTTAACCGACACCTAAACCCATCTAGCAATCCACATTGCACCAAAGTGTCCAGGAGTGTGGATGCTACACAAAAGAACATTTTTTCAACAGGATGTTATTGTTAGGTGAGAAGCACACTATAAATTCCATATCTTATTTTTTTAACAAGCACAACATCTGTTTTAATAAATAACTTTCTTATAGGGCAGTACCTAGTTAATTGCACGTAACCACTGATGGACTAAGGGAGGGGACGGCTGTAACCGCTTAAGCACAAAAGGCTTATATGTAAAAAATAGGGTTTCCCTCAGTGGTGTTCTAGTATAACATGGTCATTGCTCTTGATCTTAAAGACCCAATAGGCAAATCCCAGGGGTAAATGGAACAGGAGTTGAAATCACTGTGGATAATAGCTCCACAATATGTTTCCAATGGAAAACTAATGGTGGACAATGCCAAATGACATGAAAAAGTCAGCTCCTGATTGGGCACACCTAGTGCAGGTAGCATTGGGGATATGATGCATGGCATGTAATCAGATCGGAGTGAGGTAGGCTTGGTGGAAAATATTAAGTTGTATTAACTTGTTGACTGCAGGGGACACTGTTACATTGGATGAACACGCCTCCTCCCAGTCCTCATCTGAAAGATTTAGTATTAAAGATTGCCATTTGGTGCAAACCGCTAGAAGTAGCTTATGGAGCTTAGCACATGGAAGTATAGTGAGGCATTTAGGCCTTTAGAGCCTTGGGACCTCAAAACAGAGGGTAATTTGAGAAGCAAAGGTTGTGGGGTCCAAACTGCACCTGAAGAGAATGAAGGACTGGTAAATACTGTATCTATAAAATACATTTTGAGGCAACTGATATGCCCTCTGCATATACTCAAAGGAATGCAAAACATTGCTACTATAATACATCAGCTAAAGTTCCTAAACCCTGACGCTACCAAAAAGAGGAGTCTTCCACCCAGCCTAGTTTTTCACTAGCCTTCAGGTTCCTGGTGCCGACAGCTTGCCGCTCCACAGCCGGCTGCCCACTGCGCATGCTTGAGCCACGCTGTGCTTTGTCAATGGTCCCTCAGTCTTCTGGGACTTGTCACATGTCAAAATTAGGTACCAGCTCCCCCCGCAAAAATTGTGTGCCAAATTACGTAGAAGGGGTGGAGGATTTAAAGTGGAAGTTCTCCTTTTGGGTGAAGCTCCGCTTTAATCGTAGAGAGAGAGAGCACATATGGGCCTCTAAGGCTGTAAGAAGTTGAGCAGGTGTTTTCACCTGCTGTGATAACTGTGATAATATGAATACTTTGTGGAAGTTTAGCTTTTGTTATCAATTCATTTACAGTTGATTCTCCATAGATTGTGTTTTATTCAATCACTGCAGAATGTTAACATTTATATTTTTATTATGTCTTTATCAGGATAAGTTTTGGAGAGGATATTATGGTAAGAACGGTTGCTTTTATTGGAAAATGTACACATGCATACACAAAAACACAGATCATTCCTACAATAAATAAATGCCCCTAAAATAAAGTGATAGTTCTTCCTAAACAGGCCACACTAATGTTTGGACAATTCTTCAAAAGTAAGGAGAACCTTTTAAGATGCACTGCCAACAAAATCCAATTTTTTTAAATAATGTCTATCAGTCTTGGTCTGTGTTACTCTGTGTTTGACCATGACAGTGCCAATCAGCCATGTTTGTTATACTGTTTAATAAGGGATAATGTACCCTGTAATACAATTGTGCATCTATATGAATCCTGAGAATCCTAATGGCTTTGGAATTTACACAACTCTAAAAATACCTGATTTCTGGACTTCCATGGACTAAACTTATTACCAATTACTGTACCAAAGTAAACAAATGAAAAAAAAATATCTCTGAAGTTTTACCTTCTTAGAAGACCCATTTTATTTATACAAGCATTAAAACCAGTTACCATGGTCAATTTAAAGAATAACTGACATATGTATGCCTGCCCAAAAAAATACAACGTTCTCAATGTGTGACAATCAAATACACAAACGCCTGCCAGAACCCTGACACACTTAAATCCTCATCTGTGTGTCTTGATATATTGCTATTAATCCTTGGACATCTGGCATACTTAGACAAAGTCCAGAAAGTTCAAAGCTATACCCTGTCTGACCCTGGTTAGGGAAAAACCACCGCTTCAGGACCACTCACCACACTTCTACTGCGGCAAGGAAGTCCTTCGCGCCAAATCACGTGCATGTATGTGACTTGGCATTTCGGAATAGGGGGCACGCACGCTGCCCCGACTGTGCAATTGGCCGAGTGAAGGACAGAAGAGAGCCCTGTGTAGGTAAACAACACAGGGCTCTCTACAGACAGTAGCAATGTGCTATTTCTTTTACTCCCTGCAAAGCATAGTGCTTAGTAAAAACAGCACACAGTAAACATTGTTAGGCACACATTTATTGCCTTGATCGCCCTAGATGTTAACCCCTTCCCAACCAGTGTAATTAGTACAGTGACAGTGTATATTATTAGCACCGATCACTATATTATTGTTACTGGTGATGTCAGTGGCACTTACCCCCCCCCAGCATCAGTTAGTGTCAGATTGTCAGCCGCACTATCACAGTCCCAATTTAAGTCGCTGATCACCGCCATTATTAGTATGAAAATAAATAAATAAAAATTTCAATATATATACTATAGTTTGTAGACTTTATAGCTTTCACGCAAACCAGAGACATATAGCAGAATGCATTTTTTGCCAAAATTTTGAAAGAAATCAGTTTTTTTTTCTATTTTTTATTGGATATGTTTTATAGCAGAGAGTAAAAATATTGGGGTTTTTTTTTTAGTTTTTGTGTATTTTTGGTCTATATCGCAAAAAATAAAAATCCTGGTGGTGATCAAATACCACTAAAGGAAAGCTCTATTTGTAAAAAAAAGATATACATTTCATTTGGGTACAGTGTTGCATGACCTTGCAATTACCAGTTAACATAGTGCAGTGCAAAAAATAGCCTGGTCATGAAGGGTGTCAAATCTTGAATGGGGTTGTAACAGATGCTTCAAACCAAGGGCGTGTACATGTATGTACTATGATTGGAAGCAATCAAATTGTGTGTGAGTAAAGTAAATGACCTGCATTGAACATCACAATGTGACGTTTTTTTTAGCTAATAACTAAAAAAAAAACAAAGCATCCTCAAACCAAATCCAAACAAAATGACTATGTCCCTTAAATATGAAAAACAGCTGGGTTGGTAATATAGTAAGGTCCCACCTTTTACTTAAAATGATATAGATGCTGTGACACGATTGATAGTAAAACAAAGTTCCACTTTGTGCTTAAAATTAAATGAATTCCCTTCGACAGAGTTGAGTGGGCTTTTCTGTGGGAGGTGCTTCGCAGGATGGGCTTTCCCCTGATCTTTATCAAATGGCTGCAGATTTTGTACAAACATCCCACATCAGCTATTAGACTTGGGTGTGGCTTGTCTGAATCCTTTTTCTTATCTAGAGGCACCCGGCAGGGCTGCCCTCTCTCTCCAGCCTTATTTGCCATTGCCATCGAGCCGGTGGCAGAGGCCCTTCGTACTTCTCAGCATATCAAGGGACTATGTGTTGATTGGCTGGAGGAGAGGATGGAACTGTGTGCGGATGACCTGTTGTTATTTCTAAATGATGCTGACCCATCCCTGGAGGGGGCCTTACAAGTCCTAAATTCATTCTTCTCGGTCACGGGCCTTAAGGTTAATTGGGCCAAATCTCTATTTTTTCCCATAGACCCTGCAGCTCGATCTCCTAACCTTCCCCTATAGTGGGTTGAAAACTTTAGATATCTTGGGGTTGAAATATACAGACAAGCCTCAGATTACCTGTCATTAAATCTAACCCCGGTAATACAAGAAGTCAGGCTAAAACTAAAGGCATGGGAGTCCCTTCCCTTATACCTATTAGGATGCATTAACCTGGTTAAAATGAAGGTCTTGCCAAAATGCACCTATTTGTTTTGCCATGCCCCATACTGGATACCCAAATCCTTCTTCACAAAACGTAATCAATTATTTTCCTCCTTTCTTTGGGGCCCTCAAACCTCGAGATATAGGTGGTCCACACTCATGTGTACTGCAGCTTTAGGCCTGGCCCTTTCTGATTTACACAAATTTTTTTTTGGCCACCCAGCTTGTTAAGGCGGCTTGGTGGCTAAACCCTGATGTTACTAATCCATCTGTAAAGGTTGAGTTTAAAATTCCTTTTATTCTGTGGTCCTCATGCCCCTCACCCATTAACGCCTTCTATGCTTACCACTAGTTTCCCCTAACACCCCCGTGTGGCGTAATCCCAACTTACACAAATTCTACAAACTACTGTAGCCTTATGTCTGGGCCAAATTTACTATTAAAACACTCCAGATTCTGGTCAACCAATCCCTGGCTCCCTTACCCTTACTATCCTCCAAGTTTAATATTCCAGAGACCTATTTCTATAGTTACTTCCAACTCTCCCATGCCTTTAGTACTAGCAAGATACACAAATTCTAAAAACATCTGACTTTCTGACTTCCGCAGACTAAAAACATTACCAATTACAAATGCCCAAATGCTGATTACCAAAGTAAATAAAAAAATCTATGTTGTCCACAGTTAAAGTTTGTCTCTGTATTTACAGATGGTAAACAGTGCTCTTCGAACCCATGTATGAACAATGCTGTGTGCACAGACACTATTCGCAGTTACATTTGCACCTGTCCTGTAGGATATAAAGGAATTAAATGCCAGATGGGTAAGACAAAACACCCCCATAAAAGAAAATTTATATTACCATGAACTGTAAAATATAATCTCTTTAGTTTATAAGCATTTCTTGTAACAAGCAGTAGCTATAACATTTGCATGCTGAGCTTTTTTCTTATTTTGTAAAGGAAAACATTATATTTGCCCTGAGCCCCTAATAAAAGTGGCCTATCTGTATTAATCATGGATTGTGTGTTCAGAGGATCAGTTGAAACCTTGTAGCTTGGGCCATCGGCCGCTGATGCACAATTTTGAAAATTTGACAAATTTAAAGTAAAGAGTCGGCCTCCAGGTTGGGCACCCATCAGAGTGGGAAGAAATAAGTCTCCTCTTTCCTAATGTTCCAATCATGTGATCACATAATACATCAATGACCGAGACACTGGAAAAGGGGAGGATGATCCTTTACTCTCCAATGGGCACCTGATCTAAAAAAAGATTGGCTGTTTTCTTCCTATTTTAAAAACGTGTGCATGGTATGAGACACAGCCTGTAGTGCTTACATATCTGGACACACAGTCACAATTCACCAACATTTTAATATATAAGTATAATCAGAATAGGGCTGAGCTGCATGAAGAAGGTAGCCTAAATCTATCTCACCTAAGTGAAAAAACGGAAAATTGTTACCAATACTTACTGTAATTTTCCTTTCCTGGCCTGCCCTTACGTCAGCACACAATGGGTTAACCCCTTCTTCCAGTCTCTCAGTACCACCTTCTCTTAGCTCATAAAAGGGAGCCCCTCGGGGGGGCGTGACCGGAAGCTGACCTTAATGGACGCCTGAACTCACAGCTCCATCAGCCCACAGCATTGAAGGCACATTAGGAGACGATTCGCAGCACCCACATGGGCAAATCGAGGACCACCCGATCCTCCAAACAAAGGGGCTCATCACAACCCCCCCCCCAGGAGCATCCACGGACCTCCGCACCTTCTTCCTCCAGACGGACATGCCTCAGGGCGGGGGAGACAAGATGGCGCCGGACACTCAGATGCGCGGACGACGGAGCTCCCCGCAGCCCAAGCCGCCTCACACCACCCAGCAGCACCACCCATCTGACTCCCCGCTGAAGGAGACAGGCCCAGGGACCCCATCATACCACGGGGGAGCGGTAAGTCCATCGACCCTCCCCGATCCCCAGTCTATGCAGACACGCGGGCCGCAGCCCTCCATGCTGCCGGCCGCCACACAGCACTACACGCAGTGCTCAGCAGCATTTCCGCGCCTTCTCAGAGCGGCCTCAGACCCTTACATGCAGGGAACGGCCCCGCTCTCCCCAGCATCCTCAATCCTCTCCCAGGACTACCCACCATTACCTGCCCCGGCCCATCCTCCTATGCAGAGGCATCAAGACCTGGAGGATGACAGTGAAAGTCCCTGGGCCATGACTGTATCGTCTCCCCCGCCAAAGGCACAGAGACTGTCCAGATCTAGAGACCCCAGTGTCTCTAGGCAGCAACAAGCCTTTAACCCCTCATATGCACAGAAAGCCAGGACCCCTCCTTGTACATCATCAGACAACCACCACATGAGGCCCCCCCAACTAACACAGGCCTCGCTGTGGTCTGAACAGTGGGAACCCCCGCAGTCTGGACCCCCCGTGCCATCTGAAACAGACTCACGTAGCCCACGCTCCCCGCCTTCAGCTCCATCCCCACCGTGCCAGCAATTAGGACCGCTGCAACCCCCACATATGCCACCTCAATGGCATACATATCTTCAGGCCATGCCCACTAAGGAGGACTTCAGACAACTAATAGAAGATGTGAAATCCACATGCCGCACAGAAATTCAAGTTCTC
The DNA here is from genome assembly GCA_037952925.1 of Lithobates clamitans. Taxonomy (NCBI): domain Eukaryota; kingdom Metazoa; phylum Chordata; class Amphibia; order Anura; family Ranidae; genus Lithobates; species Lithobates clamitans. The sequence goes on along the minus strand of JBBGZY010001250.1, from coordinate 2,872,767 downwards.
CAAACAGGCCTTAAACACCTGGCAGACAGAGTGGAAATGGCGGAAGAAGAGATCCAGGAAACAAAATTAGCAGTTCACAGATCACAACTTCAGGGAGCGGAACATAGATCACTCCTCAGAGACATGCAGAGGCACGTGGAGGATTTGGACAACAGGGGGCGCCGCAACAACATTCGTGTGAGAGGTATCCCAGAATCGGAGGGTAGCGAGGACTTACAAACCACTCTACAAACCATCTTCAACAACCTCCTCGGCGAACCCCCCACAAAACACATAGAGATGGACAGAGCACACCGAGCCTTGCGACCTAAAGGAGCGGCATCCAAGCCAAGGGATGTTATCTGTAGAATCACCTCCTACCCCCTCAAGGAAGGAATCATGAAACAAGCACGCCTGGCTCGCAAAATTATTTTTGAAGGAACTCAGTTACAACTATACCCTGATCTCTCTTGGATCACTCTGCAAAAACGCAGACTCCTTCAACCGTTACTGCAACTAATACAGACCAAGACAATCCCCTACCGGTGGGGCTTCCCCTTCACCCTCACTGCAAAGCACCAAGGCACAACTGCTGTTCTGAGATATCCGGAAGACCTCCGCACATTCTGTAACATCCTGGACATTCAACCTCCACAGCTTCCAGATTGGGACCTAGTAGCCACCCCTCCAACACCACCCACAGTCTGGCAGAAGGTCCCCACCTCCAATCGGCCCAGAAACCCTGAAGCATCACGCAAATCTGCTAAGCACAAGAACGGATAAGCTTCACCGCCCCATGAAGGCCTGCACTTCTGATTGGATCACTACTACTCTGGAACATTGCTTCTTCCTACTCGGGACTTAAATGCCCACTATATTTCTAGATTGTAGTCTCCTAAATTGCCCCTACACCATAGAATGGTTAACTACAAGGGCGTACCTAGATCGAGCTCTGAGAACGTAGATACTCATTCGATCGCCCCTCACCCCCCCTGTTCTTTTCTGATTCATAGTTTAGCGAATCATAAAGTTTGATTGTATAACTATACTAGTAGCGGGCTCCCTGGTGCCTTCTCCTGGCTGATCCTTTTGGGTTGGCGGGGGGGAGACATCTGGGAATCCGTGATTGTCAAGGCCTGTTGGCCAGAAAAGCACTGACGATAATGTATGCAACATGTTACCACTTGGTCTTAATCTCTCATCTCTTTCTTCACCTTTCCTCCCTCTCTCTCCCTCTTAGTCGTTCTCAGGTGTACACAAAGGTGGAGGCGAGGTGTCCTGGTTCCCTCCCGGAGAGTGCCGGCTTCTGGCTCTTGACCACAGACCCTGGTGCATCTTCGGTAAGTAAGCTCACACACGCCCACCCACACGTAGACAGATGGCAAAGATACTTTCCTTAAATGTCCATGGACTGAATTCTAACAAAAAAAGGCATCTGGCGCTGAGGGAGTTCAGGCAGTCGGGGGCTGATATTGTACTGGTACAGGAAACACATTTCAATAAAGAGGGCTCCTTCGCGTTCGCCTCCAGATATTTCCCTCAAATATATTTATCATCTAGCACTCAAAAAAAAGCGGGTGTGGCTATACTTATTAAAAAGGGAGCCCCCTTCACTTGTGCAAACCACTATGCTGATCCTAAAGGTCACTTAATTGTCCTACAGGGCACATGGCACGCACAACCAATCACGTTATGCGCCCTATACGCACCGAACACCAATCAATATAACTTTCTCTCCAAAGTATACTCCCGCATCTTTAAATCAAACCCAGGGATTTTGGTGGTGGGGGGGATTTCAATCTCGTCCAATCAGCTACTGCGGACCGCCAGGTGGTGGGCACCCGTGCGTCACCCACAGGAGTCCTTAGGGACTCTAGACTCTTCCGACAAATCTCTAGACGATATGTGCTCTTTGACGCGTGGAGGGCCCTTCACCCAGGCGATCGGCAGTATACATTTTATTCCGCCCCCCACCGCATTCACTCTAGAATAGATTACTTTTTCGTCAGCAATCTTACGCTCAAACTAACACAAGCAGCTCAAATACTCCCCATCTCATGGTCAGATCATGCCCCCATCCTACTTAGGTTAGATTTAGACACCCCTAACCGCAGATCCTATAACTGGAGACTTAACACATTCCTCCTCCAACACCTGCCCTTTCAACTGGAATTACATTCCACCCTTAAACACTACTTTATAGAAAATGCCTCCCCAGAAACCTCATTATCTACACTATGGGAAGCCCACAAGGCGGTCCTACGCGGTAAATGTATGGCACTGTCCTCCGCAATGAAGAAAGATAAACTGGCAGCGAAATTAAACGCGGAGAGGGATCTCAGAGTGTTGGAGCGTAAGCTCCAAGCTACCCCCACAATACCCCTTCTCCGGAAAATTATTAATCTCCGCTCTACCCTTAAAGAACTCGCACTAGGCCAAGTAGAAAAGGCACTGATTAGACTGAAACAAATATTTTATGATAAAGGAAACAAGGCGCATTCCCTTTTAGCCAACAAATTACGAGACAAATCCCATATGCAAACACTGCATCAAATTAAAAATAAATTGGGACAAATGGTATCCCACCCTACGGAGATTGCCCATGCCTTTGCAGATTTTTACAAAAACCTATACAACAACCCAGACATACCCAGTAACCCCCCCTCGCAAGACTTATCCCACAAACTGCGACAGTATCTGGAATCCAGCAGAATCCCCCACTTGACGCCAACTGACTTGCTATCACTGAATGCACAGATCACAGACGAGGAAATAGAACTGACTGTTAAAAGTTTGCCTTCACATAAAGCACCAGGACCAGACGGATTCCCATACGAATACTACAAAACGTTCCTTCCCACCTTACTCCCACATATGCGCAGGATATTCCAAGCCTTCCTACAAGACACCCCCATACCTCCAGACATGCAACGTTCCTTTATTACGCTTATACCTAAACCGGATAAAGACCCCTCCATATGCGCTAGTTACAGACCCATTGCGTTACTGAACTCTGACCTAAAAGTCTTTACCAAACTCCTTTCCAACCGCCTCAATCAGATCCTCCCCTCCCTGGTCCATAAAGACCAGGTGGGATTTGTCCCGCTCAGACAAGCGGGTGATAATACTAGAAAGGTTATAGATATGGTGGAGGTGGCGAACAGGGAGGTCCAAGCGTCCTTGCTGTTAAGCCTGGACGCGGAAAAAGCATTTGATCGGCTGGGATGGCCTTTTCTGTTCGCCACCTTACAATTTATGGGATTTCGGGGACCTTTCCTACGAGCAGTCAAACACTTATACACTAATCCCTCATCCCAAGTTAGAACCCCCTTTGCACTCTCTCCAACGTTTTCTGTGGCGAACGGGACTAGACAGGGATGCCCACTCTCGCCTCTTCTATTCGCGCTCTGTGTAGAACCCCTAGCAGCATCCATCAGGAACAACCCAGATATTAAGGGAATTTCGGTCAGAGGTAGAGAATTTAAGATCTCCCTCTTCGCCCACGATATTATACTCACGCTGACTCAACCCCATACTACCCTCCCGATCCTACATACAGAACTAAACCGCTTTAGAGCTCTTTCAGGATATAAAATAAACGAATCAAAATCAGAAGCACTCCCAATTAATATTCCGGCCACCGAGGTCACACTTTTAAAATCCAACTTCCCGTTTGCATGGAAAAAAACATCCCTGAAATATCTGGGGACGTACATCACCCCCAAATTTAACACCCTATATCAGGAGAACTTCCCCCCATTATTCCGCTCAATTAGATCCTCATTGCTCCAATGGAAAAAGCACCATATTTCTTTACTAAGTCGAATAGCTTCGATTAAAATGACTATCCTTCCGAAACTCCTTTACCTTTTTCAAACACTACCCATCCCAATCCCGCTCCACCAATTGAAAAAACTCCAGTCTGAACTCCTACAATTTGTCTGGAATTATAAAAGACACAGGGTACCGGGATCAGTGTTGATGGCGTCCCGCAATGAAGGGGGACTGGCTTTCCTTAATATTATTAAATACTACTACGCAGCTCAATTACGCGCAGTAGCATCGTGGTACACCCACAAGTCCTACAATAAATGGACAGAAATTGAAAAGTTATGGCTAGCTCCCACACATCCAAACAACCTATTATGGAGTGCGAACGCGGATGTGGCCCCTGAACGTATGCTGGGTCCCATGTCCCTCTTGCGGAGGGTATGGCGTAAACTGGCTTCTACTCATGGACTATCATCAGAGAAATCGCTCCTGACCTCTTTTGTCTGTAACCCCAAAGTGCCAGATAGCCTTACCTATCAAATGTCACACCCCTGGACCTCCCGGAATTTATTCCATTTTGGAAACCTGGTGGATCCTAGGACACGGAAACTTTTGCCATTTACTGATCTACAAAATAAACATGAACTCCCTAGACAGGCGTTTTATGGGTACTTACAAATTAGACATTATGCACTTACTATAACACCCAACCTACAATTCTCACCTCCCTCCCCATTCGAAACTATGATTCTGGCAGGCAACGCCCAGAGAGGGCTCATATCGGGCATATACAAAATCCTAAACACATTCTCCCAAGATGGGCAGGGTAAACATTCCTATATGACTAAATGGGAAAGGATCCTTGGGGAGGACATTCCTATGACACAGTGGCAGACCATTTGGTCCCAAGCAGCAAAGAGCTCAATATGCTCACTGTATAAGGAAAACTCCTATAAAATTCTCCTACAGTGGTACATGACCCCAGAGGTGCTCCATACTATCTTTCCTAATACCTCCGATAGCTGCCAAAGAGCAAAAGGCACCTTCCTACATATATATTGGAGCTACCCGCTACTAGCCCCTTACTGGTCCACAGTTCAGAGATTGCTAGATCGCCTATTGGACACACAGGTCCAGGCGTCCCCGAAGTTCTTTTTATTAGGTCTATCACCACTCAAACTCTAAACCCCATATAAGAAATTAGTATGTCATGTCCTAACGGCAGCAAGATGCCTCATAGCTTTACACTGGAAACGCTCCACCCCGCCAACTGCTGAGGGTCTTTATGCCAGAATTAAGGACATGGAAGTGATGGAAAAAATGACAGCCAGAATACAAGACAGACTAGAGGCACATAACAAGGTCTGGGAGCCATGGCACCTCCGGGAGGACCCGCCTTGACCAGGTAACACCACCATCTCAACGACTTCTATATCCCCCCCTCCTTTTTCTCTAAATCTCATTCTTTTTCTCCGCTCCTTCTCCCCCTCCCTCTTCTTCACCCCCCCCCTCTCCCCCACTACCCACCTCTAATTTCTCCTACTGCATAGTTTTATGACTTCTACAGTTTTGGAACATATAACCACAGCTTTGCAGTGGTGAAGCATATACTCCAATGACATGTAAAACAAATGAATCACTAGACGACAAACATTGGACTACCGAAGGCACCTAGTAATACCTATGTCTATGAGTATAGAAGTTTAACATCTGCAAATTATATGTTAACTTGAGTTTATGTAATACCATTGCATATACTGTTTTCACTGCAATGTATTGCACATGTGTTTGAAAATAAAAACGCTATTTGGAAAAAAAAAAAGGGAGCCCCTCCTCCCCCGCCCTTGTTCCATTAACTAGCGGACAACAGGCTTGTAGGGAGGGAAAAAAGATTGTGCTGACGTGAGGGCAGGCCAGGAAAGGAAAATTACAGTAAGTATTGGTAACAATTTTCCGTTTTCCTGGCCAGCCTCACGTCAGCACACAATGGAATTTGATTTAGCTGATATAGGGTGGGATAACAAAGACTCGAAAAACAACTGGTAATGCCGCTTTAGTGAATATTTTATTTTGCTTGGAAGGGTGCTGACACCACTGCGTTTCCAAAATTTGAAACTGTAATCTCTTGTGAAGGTTTTGCAGGTGGTCCAACTAGCGGTCCTGCATATGTCTTCAACCGATATTTTAGCAGAAGATGTCCATGAGGCTGCCACCCCTCTTGTTAAATGAGCTCTAATAACCTGTGGAGGCGTCAGCCCCTGTTTCTCGTACATGAGGCTTATCACCTTGGTGATCCAGGTAGCTATAATTCTAGCTGATGCCGCTTCTTCTCTTCTAGGTCCTGACTGCAGGACGAACAAGGTATTCGTTTTGCGCATCTGTAGAGAGCGGTTTAAGTAGGTTGAAAATAGGTTGACCATGTCCAATGGTCTGAGATCTAGTTCCTCTGCTTGTCTCGGCGGTTGCGTGAAGCTGGGTAGGTCCGCCTCCCAATTTACATGGAGATGGGAAACCACCTTAGGGGTTAAGGCTGGTGAGAGCCTTAGGATCACTTTGTCCGGGAGAATGATGCAGAAAGGATCTTTGCAAGATAGAGCTGCAGCTCTGAAACTCTCCTCGCTGATGTTATGGCTGTGAGGAAAATCAGCTTGCTTGTCAGAAACCATAGTGGGCATGTCTCCGCAGGCACGAATGGATGCTGGAGCAAAGCTTTTAGCACTGTGCCCAAGTCCCAGGCTGGGAACAGGGACTTCCTTGGTGGTCTTATTCTTATGGCCGCTCTGAGAAATTGCTTCATTAGCGGCTCGTCTGACCACTTGTGGCCTGTGAAGCAAGACAAGGCTTGACACCTGTACCTTTATGGTGTTGTATGCTAAGCCCATACTTAGAGCTGACTGTAAAAACTCCAGCACCTGCGCAATGTTTGCGGACAATGGGGCAAATTTTTGTTGTAAAGCGAATACTGTAAATTTTCTTCAAATCTTGGTGTATGTGGCATTAGTTGTGGCCCTTCTTGACTTCAATAATGTCGAGATGACCTCCTCTGAGATGCCCTGAGACTACAGTCTGGCTGATTCTACAGCCATGCTGTCAGTTGCAATCTACCTGGGTTGGGGCGACACCATTGGTCCTGCTGTGAGAGGTCCTTCTTTAGCGGCAGCCATATTGGGGGAACTGCCGCCATCTGCAGGAGCAGTGGGAACCATGGCCTTCGTGGCCAGAAGGGTAGGATTGCAATTGCATGGACATTCTCCCTCGCAATTTTAAAATAGGGTTTTCATTATCAGAGGTACTGGTGGGAAAAGGTAGACTAGGGGAAATTCCTACGGGATTGAGAAGGCATCTTGAGCTTTGTTGCAGTGGAATCTTGACACAAACTGGGGTACCTGTGTATTCCATGGGGTTGCCATCAGATCTATCGAGGGTGTACCCCACCTGTAAAAGATTGTTTTCAGATAGTCCTTGTTGAGTGCCCACTCGTTTTTGTTGGGAAAATCCCAACTCAGATGGTCTGCTATGTAGTTTTGACTGCCCGGAATGTAGGCTGCTGTCAAGGCTTCCACATGACGAATATCTCAGTTGTCAACTGCAGCAGTGGCAAGCTCTTGGTTCCTCCCTGTTTGGTTATAAAAGCGACCGCCGTCTGGTTGTCCAACATAAGCTTGACCCGAGCTCCCTGAATCAGGTTCTCGAATGCCAGTAGGGCTAGGTATGCTGCCTGTAACTCCAACAGGTTGCAGTGTCTGGTCTCCATCCTGCTCCATTTGCCTTGAACCCGTCTGGTGAGGCAGTGAGGCAGTGAGCGCCCCAGCCCCGGAGACTGGCATCCGAGGTTATCTGGATCCAATCTCTGGGGCTGAGAGGCATGCCCCGCGACAGAGTTCCTGGCGCTATCCACCACACCAAGCCCTGGCGGATCGTCTTGGTATGAAAATCTTTTGGTGGAATGATACGCCATCCCACTGGTTCAGAAACGATGTTTGGAATGCCCTTGTATGGAATCTTGACCAGGGAACAGCTGGGGTTGCTGCGGTAAACATTCCCAGAAGCGTCATACAGTCCTTCGCCGACAGCGACGAGGACTTCATCACGCTGTTCACGCAGGCTACTAGCTCGGCTATCTTGCGATGTGGTAGCGAGACCTGCCCTTTGCTTGTGTTGAAAACAAGCCCTATGTACTCCATCTCTTGGGAGGGAATCAACTGGCTCTTCTGCTTGTTGATAATCCAGCCGAATTCGGATAGAATTTTCAGCACCACTTCGCTTTGTGCCGTTAACTCCTCGCTTGCACTGGCCACTACCAAGATGTCGTCTAAGTAGTGGAAAATTTTTATGACCCTCAAATGTATAACAGCGATGGTAGCTAGCAAGATCTTAGAAAAGACTTGAGGTGCTGTGCTGATTCCGAAGGGCAGACATTTGAACTGGAAATGATCTTCCCCTACCATGAATCTCAAGTATCTTTGGTGATGCCTGTTGATTGGGACATGAAGGTAGGCATCTGCTAAATCGACTGATATTAGCCAGTCCCCTGGTTGCAGAATTGATATAACTGTAAATATTGATTCCATTTTGAATGTCTTGGGATCGATGTAGTGGTTTAGAGATCTTAGGTCCAAGATCGGTCTGAGATCTCTGGACGCTTTGGGCACCAGAAAAATTGGGGAGTAAACCCCTGTTCCCTGCTGCTTTAGAGGAACTGACGAGATTGCCTCTTTCTGAAGTAATTCAGTCACATATTCTTGCAAGCACCTTTGCTTCTTCTGATCTTGTGGCCATTCTGTCTGGACAAGGATGTCCAGTGGTTTTTCTCAAAACATTATCCTGTATCCTCGTTTGACTGTTTTCTGGACCCATTGGTCCTTGACTTTCTCCGCCCATACCTTCCAAAAGGACGCCAGCCTGGCACCCACCTGGGGGGGATGGGCGTTCAACCCGTCAAAAGAACTTCTCCGGTTTCTTAGCGGTCTGAGCGGCTTTAGACTTCACGTTTCTAAGAAAGGAGCTTTGTGAGCCTCTCCATTGGGGTCTCGTATATTCTCGGCCTGGTCTATATGACCTGGTCTCCTGTGCCCTTCTGAACTCTGATTGGCCCGACCGAGCGGTTTGCTGTCTCCTTTTGGGTCTCTGTAGTAGCAGACCCGACTTCCCTCCAGTAGCTCGTTTAATAGCTTCCTCCAGGGTGTCCCCGAATAGCATCTTGCCCTTGTATGGAATGTTACAAAGTGCCTGTTTCGAGGTACTGTCTGCCACCCAATGGCGCAACCATAGGGCTCTTTTCGCCGTTACTGAAAACGTCATAATTCTTGCGAGCAGTTTTACTAGGTCTATAGAGGCTTCTGTCAAAAAGGCAGCTGAGAGATTAAGTTCCTCCATTGCCTAAAAGATTCTGGCCGTCTCTACGTCAGACTTCAGGGCCGTCTCCACATTTGTGACCCAGACCTTCAGAGCCCTAGAGATCGAGGTTAGGGCTATGGCCGGGCGGCAAGCTGCGCCAGCAGTTAAATAGATCTTCTTTAGATCTGTGTCTGTAAACCAGTCCATTGGGTCTCTGAAGATTGTAGAATCCTGCAATGGCAGAGACACCTGCATTGCTAAGCGCTGCAAGGCCGTATCTACCCCTCGAGGTGACTCCCAAAAGGCAGCATCTGGGGTGTTAAATGGGTATAATCTTAAAAAGCGATTTTGTACGTTTGCCTTCCTTTCAGGCTTTCCCCATTCCTCATCGAATAATTTGCGGATTTCCATCATAAACGGGAAGGTTGCCCCTTGCCTTTTCAAGTTAGGGAAATATCTTTTAATTTTTTCCAGAGGCTGAGTGTCTTGTTCCCAGTCTATGGCCTCCTTCACTGCTACAATGTAAGGGTCTATGAGTTGGAAGTCGAATAAATATTCAGACGGTTTATCAGAGTCTGAAGAATCTCCTGAAGATATTTCAAGCCCCGGCGATGAGTTTCGCTTCTGCATAGATGCGTTCTTGGCTCTAGGCTTAGTCCCGGAGGCACTTACGCCTGGACTCCCTGCATACTCTCCGTCACCGCCTCCTGAATATAGTCCTTTATCATACGTGCCTCTGTTTCTCTATCTGTGGCTATATCTCTTATGCATTCTACAGCCTCTTGTCGCACTTGGTTCTGCTGCCATAGCAGTCTGAACATTTTTGTGGTGTGGACTGGCCGTTGCTTGGGATCCATGTCCTGTGCGTGACCCAGATGCATGCGGAGATTTTGAGCGGTTGACTTTTCCTTTTGCTACTGTCTTTTTTTTGGACTTCTACTCCTATAAAGACAAAACACCTTATTAGACTGGTGTTGCACTTTTTTGTTTTGTGGCCCCCGTAGACCCCTCCTACCTTTCCGATGATCTTCGTGCACTTTGGGGCCGTGGTGAGCTCATACTACAGCAACAAAAGACAGGATGTAGAAATAAGAAAAAAAAAGTTCATATTCTATCGCTTTTTTTTTTTTTTTTTTTCTGGCTCTTTAAGGGAAATAACTTTACCTTAATACTGGATATGGAGTCACTCGGGGTGGCAGCAGGTCTGTAGGGTATCTGAAAAGCTGTAAACACATGGTGTAATGCATTTTGTTATCATGGCTCAGTAAACACTGACAAAGCCCAGCCCCCCCTCCCCCTCTGTGAAGGAAACTCACCAGTACACCTCACTCACTAGCTGTGGCAAACAGCACTGGAGCTTCTGGCTCTCCAGGCTTTATGGTGAGTGTTGCTAGGTGACGCCTGACACCTCCGCCCCCACAGCCCCGCTCCCCTGTGAGGTCATCGCCGACCGACAGAAAATACAGGGGAAGCGGCCGGTGCAGCTCCTAGGAAGCAGGAAAGGAAAGCACGATACTACAGCAACACCACAGCCTAAAATGGTAAGCTCTTTAAGCCTTAGTATGCCCGCATGGCTCCTGCACATAGAGCAACCAGTGTGATAAAAGGAACTACCTTTATTGTTCTGGACCTTCCGATCCCAGGAGAGGCTTGAACCTGGGTGGGTAGGTTCGGTAGGGGGGTGTAGTCTAATCCACGAGCATGGTAACCTGGAGTCCGACCAAAAAAAAGGAACAAGGGCGGGGGAGGAGGGGCTTCCTTTTATCAGCTAAGAGAAGGTGGTACTGAGAGACTGGAGGAAGGGGTTAACCCATTGTGTGCTGACGTGAGGCTGGCCAGGAAAAAAGCATTACTCATGTGTAAAAACCTTTTTACTTACCTGTAGCCACAGTCATGGGATAATCCAGCCCCAAGTCTTCTACTTTTCTGTTTACTTTCTTGGGGCCTTCTTTAGGTGTCCAAACCATTACCTGTCAGGTATGGACACTTCCTATTTAATAGGGTGCAGCAGGGTCCTCTCAGACGAGAGAGGAGGATGATGCATCAAAGGGGGATGCATCGTGGATCAGTGGTCCCCCCACCCGGAGCAGCGGTGAGGGACCTGGATGGGATACTTAGGTGAATATATCTGGCTTAACAAGGTAAGGATAAATTTAAAAAAAAGGCCTAATAGTGGTTAGAGGAGTCTGGGAGGGATGGTCAACAAAATAGTTTTTGCCTAGAATTGGGGCTTTAAATTACTTGATCAGTCAAAACTGAGATACACATTGCAATAGAATGAGAGATTGGGTGAATATTGTATACAGATTTTCTGGTTTCTTACCAGTATATTTTATCCCTGACTCCCTGTAGCAGTAAATGAATGCCATCCCGATGCAGAAGATGGATGCCAGCATTTCTGTGAGCCTAAACATGGACTTGACTTTTACACCTGCTCCTGTGCAGATGGCTACCAGCTTGGTGAAGATGAAAAGTCCTGTCACCCAAAAGGCAAGTGACACCAAAAAAACACATAGGAAAAAAACAAAACAAAAAAAGCATAGGACTCAGCAATACTTATTCAAGGATACATTTTCTAAATATGAGAATTAAGGCATGGATGACAGCTGTATCGGAAATGTATTTTTTAACAAATTGCAAAGCAGAATCGCAGTTTAACTGATCGTAAGCGTAACTGTTTTATAGATTCTAAAAACAATCATTAGGTTTACTTAAAAGTGCAAACTTAGGAAAAAAACACCTCTATAGGGAAAAAGATATTATACTTACCTTTCCCCTGCCTTCCCTAGTGTACAGGATGACATTACCTTCCTGCCAACAAGATCCTGGGGAACGCCGAGTACTCACAAGAAGATGCTGCAGCACACTACGGGGTCATCTTCTCAGTGATATTTGGGCTACTCAACCTTCTCCAGATCTCACCAAAAGGATGATAACATGACCCCTCACCTAGGCACCACTGGTAGAAGCTGGGGGAAGGTTCTTTATTATCTAACTTTTTCGCCCACAGAAATTTTTGTTTTTAAGTGTAATGAGGCATTTCAGCAAGGGGGCTCACCAAATAAACATAACTTGCTATTTAGGTGCAAAATCAGTTTTAGGTAAACATGCCAGTACCTTTGCTGCACTGAAATCTCCAATAAAAGACTTGGATTTGAAGTCCAAACTCTCTTAAAATGTCACGCTCACATGGCCTGTGTCATTATATACCATGAACTGCTATAATCACATGCAAAAGAAGTCAAGGAATGCATTTTTTGTATGCTTTTACATCCATGCCTCTTACTAAATACCTCAGACTGTCTACTTTCCAAGAAGGGGTAATTTGGGTGGTAATTATATAGTCCTGTCATTTTAGGGCTTCAAGAAATGAGATAGACCATCAGTATATCAGGATTGATCGATTTTAAAATATATATACAGTACCATAGTTCGTAGAAGCTATAACTTTTTTTTTTTTTTTTAACCTTTTACCAAAGATTTATTTATTTTTAATCAAAGACATGTAGCAGAATACATTTTGATCTACATTTATGAAGCAATTTGATTTTATTTATTTTTATTTTATTTATTGATACATTTTATAACAGAAAGTATAAAATAATAGGTTTTTTTGTTTTTTCAATATTTTTGGCCTTTGTTTTCATTTATATAGCAAAAATAAAAAAACCTAGTAGTGATCAAATAACACCAAAAGAAAGTTCTATTTGTGTGAAAAAAATAATATAAATTTAATTTGGGGACAGTGATGCATGACCACACAATCGCCAGTTAAAGTAGCACAGGGCTGAATAGTAAAAAATGGCCTGGTCATGAAGGGGGTAAAGCCTTCCAGAGATCAAGTGGTAATGCAATAATTTAAATAGATCTTGCATTCTTCTTCTACACACAGAACCCTATGCATGTGGACAGTTACTAAAGGATAACGCTACAACAGAATCAAGTTTGCTAGAAAACCAAAAGCCTACATTCCCCTGGCAGGTAAGCACTGGATGGTGATGTGTCCATCCAGGGAAATACTTATTCCTAATAAAGATGAAACATGTAATCGTAAAGTCCATCAAATACATCTTTTTGTTTCAAGGTTCTTCTCGTGAATGCAGAAGAGACACAACACTGTAGTGGAGTTATAATCAGTAAGTCTCTAGTGCTAACAACTGCAAAATGCACAGATCATCTCAGACCTCCATTTGTGATTGTGGGTAAGTAAGAGCCAGCTCCATATAAGTTTAACCAGGAACAACTGCTAAAAGCATGTAGGAAATCTCTGCATTGCTACCTCCCTTTTCCTGTTTTTTTTAATTGATATTTTTTTTCAGTGTTGGGTATTTAAAGGCTTCTTTAACCACTTCAATATAGGGCTTTTAAGCACCCTTCCTTCCCAGACCAATTGTTAGCTTTCATCGCTCTCACACTTTGAATGACAATTACTACACTGCACCCAAACAAAATTTTTATCATTTTTTCTCACAAACAGAGCTTTCCTTTGGTGGTATTTAATAACCGCTTGGTTTTTTATTTTTTGCAATATAAGCGGAAAAAGAGAGACATTTTTGAAAAAAAACAAACACTTTTTTTGTTTCTATTGTAAAATTATAGTGAAATTTATAGAGTCTACAAGCTATGGTGCAAATCATTGAAAATTGATCACACCTGATCACACCTGATGTACTGAAGGCCTATCTAATTTCTTGAGACCCTAACAAGCCAGGAAAGTACAAATACCCCCCAAATTACCCCTTTTTGGAAAGCAGACATTCCAAGGTATTTAGTAAGAGGCACGGTGAGTTTTTTGAAGTTGTAATTTTTTCACACAATTCTAGGGAAATTTTAATATATTTTTTTTTACACAAAATTGTCATAATAACAAGTTTTATCTCTCACACAGCACATGCATACTTGCAATGACACCCCAAAATACATTATGCTCCTCCTCCTGAGTATGGCGATACCACATGTGTGAGATCTTTACACAGCTTGGCCACATACAGAGGTCCAACATTGAAGTAGCACCTTCAGGCGTTCTACAAGCATAAATTACACATCTCATTTCTCAACCACCTATTACACTTTTGAAGACCCTGGAGCACCAGGACAATGGAAACGCCCACAAAATGACCCCATTTTGGAAAGCTAACACCCCAGCGTATAATCTACGAGGCATAATGAGTCTTTTGAACGGTTCATTTTTTTCCAGAAGTTTTTGGAAAATGCTGAAAAAAAAGGAAAATGCATTTTTTTTACACAGTTGTCCATTTATAAGATATTTCCAACACACAGCATGTACACAGCAAAAAAAACACCCCAAAATACATTCTGATACTCCTCCTGAGTATGGCGATAACACATGTGTGAGACTTTTACAGCCTGGCCAGGTGTTCTAGGAGAATAAATTACACACATAAATTCCTGCCAACCTATCACATTGTTGAAGGTCCTTCATATTTATAACACATAGCATGTACTATACATACCAATTACAAACCAAAATACATTCTGCTGAGCAAAGGGTAAAGAAAAGATTACTTTCGGTTTTAGTAGTGCAGTGGTCCACAGAGGAAAGCATCGGTCCAGGCAGCAGGCAGGAACGGGGAGGGCGACAGCAAAACAGGCAGCAGGCAGGAATAGTCAGTACAGGTAGAGATGTTGTCAGCACAGCCAAAGCATTGGTCCAGATAGCAGGCAGGGATGTGGTCAGCAGCAGCAAAAGGATCATCCATGCAGCAGGCAGGAATACTGTCCATAGATAGTACATGCAGCAGGCAGAGATATGGTCAGCACAGCCAGAGTATTTGTCCAGGGAGCAGGCAGGACCATCAAGCTTAGGGCATCGGTCAGGAAAGAATGGGGACAGGGGTAGAGGCTTCTCCCACCCAAATCGCTTTGAAGCCTCCGCGCAACCAGACCCTGTTCTGGGAACAGAGAAAAACAAAAACTGTTTTTCTCAACTCAGAACACTATTCTGGAGCCCCTCACATATGTGAGACCCCTGTGTAGCAGGGTGAAAGATCAGGCCAAGGGGCAGGCAAAAACATTGTCAACAGGCCGAGGTCAGTGCAGGTAAAAGGCAGAAGTAGACGGTAGGCAGAGGCATAGTCGATACAGTCCAGGGTCAGTTCACGTGAAAGGCAGAAACATGGCGGATAAACAATGCAGACGGCAGGCAGAGACATAGTCGAGAAACAGACCAGGGTCAGTTCACATGGAAGACAATGATATGGCTGGTTGAGGCATCAGGAAAATATTCAGGACAGAAATTGAAAACCGGGAAATGGCAGTCTATTGGAAATATGGGCTAATAGTTTACAAGAGTGTGATAGTGTCTGAAGCATTCTCCGATGCAAAGGCCAGGTTGGGAGGGACATTGGGGACAATGGAAACTGGTGTCTTTCCTAACCAGAGGCGGACTGATAACTCATGGGGCCCCCGGGCAATAAAAGATCATGGGGCCCCCTGTGTCTCCGCCCAAATGCAAGCCACACCTACACAAAGCCCCACTTACATAAATCATGGGGCACACAGTAAGGCACATCACATGGCACACAGCAGAGCACGGGGCACATCACGGGTCATGGGGCACACAGTAGGGCACATAATGGGGCACCCAGCTGTGGGTAGGTCGGGGGCACAGGGGGACACTGTGGGGGGTGGAGAGCACAGGGGGACACTGTGGGGAGGTCGCACAGGGGGACACTGTGGGTGGGTGTTACAGGGGGACACTGTGGGGAGGTGGGGGGCACAGGGGGACACTGTGTGTGGGTGGAGGGCACAGGGGGACACTGTGGGGAGGGGGGGCACAGGGAAACACTGTGGGGGGGTGGAGAGCACAGGGGGACACTGTGGAGAGGTGGCACAGGGGGACACTGTGGGTGGGTGTTACAGGGGGTCACTATGGGGAGGTGTAGGGCACAGGGGGACACTGTGGGGAGGTGGGGGGCACAGGGGGACACTGTGGGGAGGTGGAGGGCACAGGGGGACACTGTGGGGAAGTGGGGGCACAGGGGGACACTGTGGGGAGATGAGGGTGACAGGGGGACACTGTGGGGGGGGTGGGTGGAGGGCACAGAGGGACACTGTGGGGAGGTGGCACAGGGGGACACTGTGGGTGGGTGTTACATGGGGTCACTGTGGGGAGGTGGAGGGCACAGGGGGCACTGTGGGGAGGTGGGGGGCACAGGGGGACACTGTGGGGAAGTGGGGGGCACAGGGGGACTCTGTGGGGGGGGTGGAGGGCACAGGGGGACACTGTGGGGAGGTGGCACAGGGGGAGACTGTGGGTGGGTGTTACAGGGGGACACTGTGGTGAGGTGGAGGGCACAGGGGGACACTGTGGGGGGGGTGGAGGGCACAGGGGTACACTGTGGGGGGGGTGGAGGGCACAAGGGGACACTGTGGGGAGGTGGCACAGGGGGACACTGTGGGTGGGTGTTACAGGGGGTCACTGTGGGGGGGTGGAGGGCACAGGGGGGCACTGTGGGGAGGTGGGGGGCACAGGGGGACACTGTGGGGGGTGGAGGGCACAGGGGGACACTGTGGGGAGCACAGGGGGACACTGTGGGGGAGGGTGGGGGCACAGGGGGACACTGTGGGGAGGTAGCACAGAGGGACACTGTGGGTGTGTGTTACAGGGGGTCACTGTGGGGAGGTGGAGGGCACAGGGGGACACTGTGGGGAGGTGGGAGGCACAAGGGGACACTGTGGGGGGTGGAGGGCACAGGGGGACACTTTGGGGAGGTGGGGGGCACAAGGGGACACTGTGGGGAGGTGGAGGGCACAGGGGGACACTGTGGGGAGGTGGAGGGCACAGGGGGACACTGTGGGGAGGTGGGGGGCACAGGGGGACACTGTGGGGAGGTAGCACAGAGGGACACTGTGGGTGGGTGTTACAGGGGGTCACTGTGGGGAGGTGGAGGGCACAGGGGGACACTGTGGGGAGGTGGGAGGCACAGGGGGACACTGTGGGGAGGTGGAGGGCACAGGGGGACACTGTGGGGGGGTGGAGGGCACAGGGGGGCACTGTGGGGAGGTGGGGGGCACAAGGGGACACTGTGGGAAGGTGAAGGGCACAGGAGTACACTGTGGGGGGGGCACAGGGGGACACAGTGGGGAGGTGGGGGGCACAGGGGAACACTGTGGGGAGGTGGCAAAGGGGGACACTGTGGGGAGGTGGCATAGGGGGACACTGTGGGAAGGTGGCATAGGGGGACACTGTGGGGAGGTGGAGGGCACAGGGGGACACTGTGGGGAGGTGGGGGCACAGGGGGACACTGTGGGGGGGTGGAGGGCACAGGGGGACACTGTGTGAAGGTAGAACAGGGGGACACTGTGGGTGGGTGTTACAGGGGGTCACTGTGGGGAGGTGGAGGGCACAGGGGGCACTGTGGGGAGGTTGGGGGCACAGGGGGACACTGTGGGGAGGTGGGAGGCACAGGGGGACACTGTGGGGGGGTTGAGGTTACAGGGGGACTCTGTGGGGGGTGGAGGGCACAGGGGGACACTGTGGGGAGGTGGCACAGGGGGAGACTGTGGGTGATTGTTACAGGGGGACACTGTGGGGAGGTGAAGGGCACAGGGGGACACTGTGTGGGGGTGGAGGGCACAAGGGGACACTGTGGGGAGATTGGGGGCATGGGTGGGGTGGGTGGGTGTTATAGGGGGTCACTGTGGGGAGGTGGAGGGCACTGTGGGGGGCACAGGGGGACACTGTGGGGAGGTGGGGGGCACAGGGGGACACTGTGGGGGGGGGGTGGGGGCACAGGGGGACACTGTGGGTGGGTGTTACAGGGGGTCACTGTGGGGAGGTGGACACTGTGGGGAGGTGGGGGGCACAGGGGGACACTGTGGGGAGGTGGAGGGCACAGCGGGACACTGTGGGGGGGCACAGGGGGACACAGTGGGGCGGTGGGGGGCACAGGGGGACACTGTGGGGAGGTGGGGGCACAGGGGGACACTGTGGGGAGGTGGGGGCACAGGGGGACACTGTGGGGAGGTGGGGGGCACAGGGGGACACTGTGGGTGGGAAGCTGTGCAGCAACTTTCTAATAGCAGCACGTGGTACACGCTTAAGTACAGGACAGTATGCAAGCTGCTGCACTTTCCTTCCTAGATGCAGAGTAGCACGGGAAGAGGCTGTATACAGACCTCTCGTGATACGCTGCTCCTCGCCGACCTCTCCTCTCTTCTGTCCGTCCGAGGTGATGACATATACAAGCACCTGGAGTGGACGGGAGGGAAAGAGGGGCTGGCGGGGAGGAGCGCATCACGAGAGGTCTGTTTACACTACAGTCTCTTAGCAGTGAGCAGGGACCCCATCTGCCCGTCAATCACAGCTAGCTGACAGGTAGATCGGGTCCCGAAGTGGAAGCTGTCATGGGGCCCCCTACTGGCCATGGGCCCTCAGTCAGTGTCCGAACTGCTTGATGGTCAGTCCGCCCCTGTTCCTAACTCCTCTTTTGGTGCACACCCGTCATTTTTTGGTGTCGTCTTCCGGATCCTGATGGTGGAATATGGTCCGAAAATGGCGCTCATGTAGTCTGCTGACACAATCAGAGCGAATGCTTTCTGGGGGGGATACTTGATAAATCAGGGCAGTGACAGTGTCTTCAATAAACGTTATGAAGGTGTTGGGTGTTTCCGTCAATTTTTGGTAGATGATGAAAGAATTTAAATGGGGCCAAATGAAATAAGTAAATTGATCATTTAAATCCACCCAGCCATGGATTTCTTCTACTCAATGATACAGGAAGGCTTTCGAACGGGACCGCGTCTTCTGCAAAGTTCCACCGAGGTGTCATCATGGATGGTGGACATGATGTACACATCTTTCCTATCCCTCCACTTCACAGCCAACACTTCCTCGTTCCTCAAGCTTGTTGATTCCCTCCTTTGTAGCGTTGTGCTGACTAGACTCTGTGGGAAGCCCTTTCTGTTTTTCCTTGCTGTACCACAAGCCAAAGTATTTTTTAGGTATAGGTGGCGAAAAAGGGGCAAACTGATATAGTAGTTGTCCATGTAAATATGATACCACTTTTGGAGGAGTGGGAATGCCAACTCCCAGACAATTTTTCTGCTTATTCCCATGTACAAAGGACACTCAGGGGGCTGGAGCTGGGAGTCTTTACCTTCGTACATGCGGAATGAGTGTACATATCCGGTGGCACTTTCAGAGAGCTTGAGTTTGTAGTGGCCCTTTCCACTGACCCTCTGCAAAGTGATCTGTAGTGGATTGCTTTTAGTAGGGTGGTAGGGCAGCAGCTGCCAGGCATTGAGGAAGAGATACTGCTGTCTCTGCAATACCTTTTTTTTTTTGCAGCCAAAGTAGGATTTTCTATTGAAATACCAGCCAGCAGCTGCAAGCCAAGATTGAAGGTAAAACAACCTTGTGTGTTGATAACCCTATAGTCCCCTCTAATACTCACCTGAGCCCCCTCTCGATTCAGAGCTGTGCTTAAGACCCTTGGGTGTCAAGGGACTTTCTCTCCTAATTGACTGAGACAGCAAAAGGAGCCATTGGCTCCAACTGTTGTCAATCACAGCCAGTGAGCCAATTAGGAGAGAGTGAAGGGCAGGGCCGAGCCTCGGCTCTATATGTCTTACGGACGCATAGAGCAGGGCTCGGGAGTGAGCACACACAAGTGCTCCCCAAGTGGCTCCCCAAGTGGGCACTGTTCAAAGGGGGAGGAGCCAGGAGCACCGGTGGAGGGACCCGAGAAGAAGAGGATCGGGGCTGCTCTGTGCAAAACCACTGAACAGAGCAGGTGTAGAACAAGTTTTTTTTTTTAGATCCAAAGCTTTAATAGCACTTTAAGTTTGTGTTTGCAGCATGGTCAGCCCGCTCTAGGTAGGTCGGTCGGTTGACGGTCAGGTCCCCCACCCCACCTCGGTCGGTCATCAAGCCCGGCACTTACTCCATCAAGGTTGCGGGCGGGTTGCGGGCTCCTACAGGTGGCGGGCAGTGGCTCCTGTGTCCTCTCCTCCTCTTCTGCATCACGACAGCTTCTGCCGTGCGTCTCCTCCCACCTCCTATGTGTCCAATAGAATCGCCTGTCCTTTCAGGCAATCGGGTGATGGGTCTCAAGACCCACTTACTGATTGGCCAGAAGGAGGATCACTGTGGCAATAACGAATATTCATTCACTGTTGTCACACAACTGGGTGGGCTCGGAGCATGGTGCTCTGCGGCCCGAGCCCACCCTTTTTTGAAGCCTATTAGAGCCTCTGGCTCTAATCATGTGCTTAACCCCCCAATTGGAATCCATGCATCCGGCACCCTGCATGTAGATCAGGGGGCCGGACACATGAGTAGGCGGGGGCAGCACCCGTGTGCCCCTAATGGACAGGCCACCGCTGAGCATGACCCGATTCAGATGAATAGGTCACATTTATCAGGCAGTACTGTTGTATAGATTTTGCCATGGTGTGCCATACATGTGCTAACATAGCCACTGGACATGTTATCTTGCTGCTTGGCGGTGGAGGGGAGGTAAAACCATGACTCGACCGCCTCCCCTGGGCCACCCATGTGAATGAGCCCCTATTGTAGAATTTTATTTTAGCAACAGAGATGCTTTAAAAATCAGTTTGCAAGTTGATGTTCACAACACAGAGAATTTATGTGCCATTTCGATTAAAAATAAAAATAAAGAGGGCATTAACTGTGAGTGTAGACATACAATTTTTTCAAGCAGGACTTAACTAATGCAGCAATATATAATAATAAAAAGCATTAAATGTATTTTATTTTATTTAATGTATTTTAAATGTAACTAATGTATGTACTTAAATATGTTTTCTGCATACACATGTGCTGACAGAGTACATGATGAAAGGAGAAGAAAGCAGATTGAATAGTGGGATGACCCCATTGGTGTGCTGCTGCTCTCTCACTGTCCAATCAGCAAGCTGGAGCTGTGTTTTGACCACATGTTCTTGATTAAGCTGTGTTATTACAGGCAAATAACATAGACTGATTTTCTATCCTAAAAAATAAAAAGCCATGGTGTGCAATTGCTCACTCTTTAAGGGATCATTCACAAAGATTGCCACTGCCTTTGTAAAGCTATCCACGCTCTGATCACTTTTCCGAGGCACATGGCAGATGATGTATCACTTCCTTACCGCCTGTTTTAACCCCCTAAATGCTGCACCACCGCAGTGCACCGCACATGGTTGAGCGGCAGTTGCAGCATGGCCCTTGTCACTTGAATAGACCATGTATGGCTGGCGGTAGTGCCCATTAAACATGACAGGGGGCATCATTTCTGCTGCAACCGCAAAGCAGTCACGGTATGTGTACATCCCCAACCGCTGCCTTTTTTTAATAAAGGGGGAGCAGTTGGGGAGTGGTAAAAACACATCTCAACTGCATAGTTTTAGTGAGAATGAGCCCAGAGGATATATTCGCACATACCATTTGTCCTTTCTACTGAAATTTAATTTCCAACCTATATGCCATTTTAATAGTTGACCTACTGCTTGTAATATTTCACAGGAAATGGTGATCCAGGAAATAAGCAAAAGATTAAAGTGGAGGGCTATCGTGTCCACTCAAAATATTCTAAAGCTACTGGAGACAACATAGCTTTAGTGAAGCTGCAAGACACTATCAAGCTCCACACACATGCCTTACCCATTTGCATTCCTCAAAAGGACTTTGCTGAGCATGTCTTAATGCCACGTATACCGGGTACTGTGAGTGGTTGGAAGCTGCCCTCCAACAAGACTTTGGAAATACAACCTTTTCAAATCTCTGCAACAGAAATTAACAAAGAACATTGTGAGTTGGCTTTCAATATAACACAGACAAATCGATTGTTCTGTGGGATATCAAACAATAGTATGGATTCCGCTCTAGTTGATGGGAGCCATTTGACCATTGAACACAAGGGGGCCTGGTTCTTGGTAGGTATAATGGGAACAAATAATTTAGAGGCCAGCAGTCCAAATGTATTTTTATTTACTAAAATCTCTAGATATATAATGTGGTTAGTACAGAACAGAGAATAATTGTTTGATGTACATTCATTTTGTAAATGATAATCACCTGTACATTATTACAGAACGTCCACGTTTCCAATTTTTTTTATACACTTTATGCTCTGGTAATGTGTTATTTAAGGTAAATTTTGCTTACCAAATCATATCTTAACTTTTACAAAGCTCTGTATAACCTTCATACCAGGGAAGGCAATTCTTATGTTATGCATAACCAAATACTGTATATAAGACAAAATGTAAGCTCTGACGTGATTACTCAATTTGCATTAATAAGTCTGTTTCTTGAAAAATAGGTGTTAAACTTAAAGTTTGGGCAGATGATAAAGACACCAACTAATGCAACTCTGTAATTATCAATCTGTCATTAAATTAATTTTTTGAATGTAAGCCCTGTAAGTACCTGAATTTGATTTGGTATCAGCTTCTTGCAGTCCCAGTACAGCAGTAACCAGTTTGGGATTATGAGAAGCAGCACAAGGAACCACAAGGATCAGTTGTGTTGCAGTGTTAACATGGGACATGCTGATGGGAGGAAGAGCTCATCAGTCTCCCACTTCTCATTTCACTGTTCAGTCACAGACAAGACCTGTAAAGCCCCGTACACAGACTAAGTATCGGCCGAAATCAGCCGCTACAGTAGAAACTGGGCGACTTTCGGCCCCCTGCTAAAAATGACTAAATTTACAACTCATACATTAGTGTGATAGTCAGTGAAAATAATGCTCTTTATGCTTGTGGTCATTGGGAAGAATTACCCCCTTACAGATAGCTAAAAGGTCAATGGTGTCAGTGGGAACTTATCTGAGAGGCAGAAAATTGCTCAAGGAACTCCTAGCAACCTCGGCAGGAACCCTAGGTTTCCATAGACCCTGCTCTAAATCCTTCCATGCCAGGAAATCTGATATGCCCACACTGGACGTGGAGGGTTGGGAGGAAGCCCTGGGGGCCCATAATCAAGTTTCCCATCATCTCAGGGAAATACTTACCCACACATTCTCTCCCCGAGCATATTCTTTCCTAAGTAACAGCTATATTTTACTCCACCTGTCCCTCCTCTTGCCTCAAATATAATCCCACCTTTACCATTTATTCTGGGAATGTCCATCCATGCATACATATTGGCTTTAAACAACTAAATTAATACAAGATTGTATGGACTGCCCAGTCCCTCTAGACCCCAAGCTCTGCCCATTAGTCATAACAAGTGAACAGTTTACTGATCATTATGTGACTATTGTTGCTCTAAATTTGTAAATCGATAGAACTATGCTTGCTGTCAACCTCCCCTCCAGTTCTTGACACTCATTAACACTACTCTAAGGTTTGGGCTTTTTGAACCTAATGCACAACCTAGGCCACCATTATTAAAAGAAAACCCCAGGTGTCCTGGTACTTTAAATATTTATACACACACACACGCGCACACAGTATCTCACAAAAGTGAGTACACCCCTCACATTTTTGTAAATATTTTATTATATCTTTTCATGTGACAACACAAGTAGTGAGTGTACAGCTTGTATAACAGTGTAAATTTGCTGTCCCTTCAAAATAACTCAACACACAGCCATTAATGTTTAAACCGCTGGCAACAAAAGTGAGTACATCCCTAAGGGAAAATGACCAAATTGAGACCAAAGTGTCAATATTTTGTGTGGTCACCATTATTTTCCAGCACTGCCTTAACCCTCTTGGGCATGGAGGTCACCAGAGCTTCACAAGTTGCCCCTGGAGTTCTCTTCCACTCCTCCATGATGACATCACGGAGCTGGTGGATGTTATAGACCTTGCGCTCCTCCTCCTTCCGTTTGAGGATGCCCCACAAATGCTCAACAAGGTTTAGGTTTGGAGACATGCTTGGTCAGTCCATCACCTTTATCCTTAGCTTTTTTAGCAAAGCAGTGGTCGTCTTGGGGGTGCGGTTGGGGTCATTATCATGTTGGAATACTGCCCTGTGGCCCAGTCTCTAAAAGGAGGGGATCATGCTCTGCTTCAGTATGTCACAGTACATGTTGGCATTCATGGTTCCCTCAATGAACTGTAGCTCCCCAGGGCCGGCATCCCCAGACCATGACATCCCCACCACCATGCTTGACTGTAGGCAAGACACACTTGTCTTTATACTCCTGGTTGCAGCCATACATGCTTGACACCATCTGAACCAAATAAGTTTAGCTTGGTCTCATCAGACCACAGAACATGGTTCCAGTAATCCATGCCTTTAGTCTGCTTGTCTTCAGCAAACCGTTTGTGGGCTTTCTTGTGCATCATCTTTCGAAGAGTCTTCCTTCTGGGACGACAGCCATGCAGACCAATTTGATGCAGTGTGCAGCGTATGGTCTGAGCACTGACAGGCTGACCCCCCTCACCCCTTCAACCTCTGCAGCAACGCTGGCAGCACTCATCCGTCTATTTCCCAAAAACAAACTCTGGATAGAACGCTAAGCACGTGCACCCAACTTCTTTGGTCGACCATGGCGAAGCCTGTTCTGAGTGGAACCTGTCCTGTTAACCACTTCAGCACTGGAAGAATTTACCCCCTTCCTGACCAGAGCACTTTTTGCGATTCGGCACTACGTCGCTTTAACTAACAATTGTGCGGTCGTGCGACGTGGCTCCCAAACAAAATTGATGTCCTTTTTTTCCCACAAATAGAGCTTTCTTTTGGAGGTATTTGATCACCTCTGCGGTTTTTATTTTTTGCACCATAAACAAAAAAATAGCGACAATTTTGAAAAAAACGCATTATTTTTTACTTTTTGCTATAATAAATATCCCTAAAAAATATTTAAATAAACATTTTTTTTTCCTCCGTTTAGGCCGATTCGTATTCTTCTACATATTTTTGGTATGAAAAAAATCGCAATAAGCATTTATTGATTGGTTTGTGCAAAAGTTATAGCATTTAGAAAATAGGGGATAGTTTTATGGCATTTTTATAGATAATTTTTTTTCCCCTAGTAATGGCGGCGATCAGCGATTTTTATCGTGACGGCGACATTATGGGGGACACATCGGACATTCTTGGGACCATTGTCATTTATACAGCAATTAGTGCTATACAAATGCACTGATTCCTTTGTAAATGACACTGGCAGTGAAGGGGTTAACCACTAGGGGGCAGTGTAGGGGTTAAGTATGTCCTGGGGAGTGTTTCTATCTGTGGGGGGGGGGCGTGCCTACGTGTGACACGTCACTGATCTCTGCTCCCGATCACAGGGAGCAGAGATCAGTGACACCGTCACTAGGCAGAACGGGGAGATGCTTGTTTACATTAGCATCTCCCCGTTCTTCCTCTCCGTGAGGCGATCGCGGGTATTCCCGCGGCGATCAAGTTCATGGGACCCGCGACCCAACTCATGGAGCTCCCGGCTTGCGCACACACAATGGCACGGCGGAAAATTTTAATGGAAGCACGGGTACGCCCATTTGCCCAGCTGTGCCATTCTGCCGATGTACATTGGCGTGCGCTGGTCAGGAACCGGTTAAACTGCTGTATGGTCTTGGCCACTGTGCTGCAGTTCAGTTTCAGGGTCTTGGCAATCTTCTTATAGCCTAGGCCATCTTTATGTAGAGCAACAACTCTTTTTTCTCAGATCCTCAGTTTTCTTTCCCATGAGGTGCCATGTTGAACTTCCAGTGACCAGTATGAGAGAATGAGAGCGATAACACCAAATTTAACACACCTGCTCCCCATTCACACCTAAGACTTTGTACCACCAAGTCACATGACAACGGGGAGGGAAAATGGCTAATTGGGCCCAATTTGGGGTGTACTCACCATTGTTGCCAGCTGTTTAAACATTAATGGCTGTGTGTTGAGTTATTTTGAAGGGACAGCAAAGTCACACTGTTATACAATCTGTACACTCACTACTTTACATTGCAGCAATGTATATTTCTTCAGTGTTGTCACATCATGAAAAGATAAAATAAAATATTTACAAAAATGTGAGGGGGTGTACTCACTTTTGTGAGATACTGTGACTGTGTGTGTATATATATATATTATATATAAAATCTTTATTTAGCATTTTAGGCATTACAAAACACTGAAAAGGAGAAATCAGCATTTACATTATACCTATATAAATAGCAATGAAATTCAGCTCAATATAACAATTGCAAAACCTACTCTGTCTCTGATATTAGATCTAAATGGACAGGCCCCTCGAGGTTTAGGAGGAGGGCCTGCACAGAAAGCTAGGAGTAATAATACAGTAAGTTAGGAACTCAAAAAACACAGAAACATTGAAATATATAGGACTTTAATATAACCGCAGGTATATCCGTAACTAAGCAATCACACCTGGTTCATTAAGCTGACTAGATATTATAGTCATAATCGTTGACTCTGGTTCTGATTCTGGTTCACCTGGACAAGTTTCTTAAAAGCAGGAACTGCCAATGCTAAAAAGGCAATATGCAGACCAGAGGAGCCTGGGGCCGAGCCTGAAACATGATTTCTCCTGGAGGCCCAAGTGTAATCGAAGTGTTCTCATGTACCCCTGTAAATATATATTTTTTTAGGCCAGCTTGGACCAAATTAATTATTTGCATGCCTGAACAGACTGGCTGCTTTAGCTGTTATATAGTGCCTTGAAAAAGTATTCATACCCCTTGAAATTTTCCACATTTTGTCATGTTACAACCAAAAACATAAATGTGTTTTATTGGGATTTTATGTGATAGACCAACAACACAAAGTGGCACATAATTGTGAAGTGGAAGGAAAATGATAAGGGTTTTCAAATTTTTTTTACAAATAAATATGTGAAAAGAGAGGTGTACATTTGTATTCAGCCCCCCTGAGTCAATACTTTGTAGAACCACCTTTCACTGCAATTACAGCTGCAAGTCTTTTTGGGTACGTTTCTAACAGTTTTACACATCTAGAGAGTGACATTTTTGCCCATTCCTCTGCAAAATAGCTCAAGCTCTGTCAGATTGGATGGAGAACGTCTGCGAACAGCAATTTTCAAGTTTTGTCACAGATTCTCAATTGGATTTAGGTATGAACTTTGACTGGGCCATTCTAACACATGAATATGCTTTTATCTAAAACACTCCATTGTAGCTCTGGCTGTATGTTTAGGATTCTTGTCCTGCTGGAAGGGGAACCTCTCCCAGTCTAAAAAATTAGGGAGCATACACCCTAGAGAAAGTAAATGGAAAAACATGTTTTAAAAAAAGTTTTCCTGATGATCAGTCACCACAAAGCTATCCTGTGCTTAATGCAATACATTCTGAGGTTGGTTCCTTTGTATTATTGGTAAATTACCATCAAAACGGAAATTTAAACCTTGAGATGCTTACATGGAGCAGACTCCTACTTGTAAAATCTTCAGCCTTTCACCCAGACCCAGGCTACCCTGGGATTGGGCTAGTTTGTGATGCTGGAACACCTACTGCCTCACACACAGAAAGTCTTATGGAAACAATGGCACTAAACATTTCTAACATCCGCTAATCTTGCCTTGGAATTCTGAATGTGATTTTTGATGCACAGAAGAGGAATTAACACAGCACAGACTTCAGGACATACACTCATATTGAGCTCATATGGCAGTGTATGCAGGGAGATTAGGGAAGATTCAGATTTAATTAAAAACATTCTGATTTTAACATAGCTGTAGCATTTTTCTGGATAGCATTAGTAGCTCACTGAGAACTTTTAAACTGTTCCCTGGAAACTATAATTATGCTGAAATTCACATCTTTAACCATTTATAATCAGGGCTCTAAAAATCCAAGCATCAAGACAGTTTAGGGTAGATTGCTAAATGTTTTTGTCTTCTACATTCAATTTTGCTTTAAACAGCCTTGTGTCACAAGCTTGATGTACCTGACCACCTGTTATAAGTTTTCAGGATAAAGAGAAGGGTTTCTATTATCAGTGCTTAGGGAGAGCTCTCTGTGAAAGTGATATTTCAGGATTGCCCTAAGTCAACTGAAAACAACACAGTCAAAAACAAAACCCCAACAAGACAACAAAATCAAAGCCTGGACAGCAGTTTTGCTTGCTAATAAGTGCTCAACGTTTCCTACGCAGTTCAACATTAATACACTATAATCATATGATCTGAGACCAGTTATACAAAAAGAGTATTTATTTGACATTGCATATGTACACACATAGTAAAATTTATACTATAGTAAATATGGAATGAAACTTTAAGTAAAAGCATGATGATAATGACAAGATGGGTCCTAAATTCACAGGTGATGAATTTGACTGTAGTTCAAAAGGTGTTGTGTTGACAGAACAGACCTCTGTAGTATCTGCCTTTACCAAAATTCTTCTTAGCAGATTGTTGACAGGGGTGGAAAAGGGTTTTGTTTGCTGACCACAAGCTTCTGATGCTGATAAGATACGTAACCTTTGATGTGTCCCTTGTAAAAGAAAAAGAAAAATATTATCAAAAAAACCTGGGACATTTCCCATGACATACTATCCAAAGGTCAAGCCTGTTTGCAGATTATTTACTGCTGTATTTCTATAATATTATATTACATTAATAAACAGTATATTTCTAACCCCAGATCCCTTGTTCCTTATTCCCCACCTTTCTTTCTTTAACTCCACAAAATTCTTCCCCTCAGTATCCGATAACTGCTGGAGAGGTGGCACCATGCCCTGGATTACTTGATGCCACATCTGAACGTATTGACACTCCATTTTTAAACTGTATGCCCAAAATTATGACAGCAGAATGGCTTAGAAACTTCTGGGATAGAAGCCTTACTTTTCATATTTCAAAGAGCATTGAAAGAATCAAAAAAAGTCTCCTAAGATTCTTCCTCTCAGTAGGGAGGGTAGTATTTCCAAGATACTGGAGAACAACTTCTATTGCAAAAATAAGGGAATGTGTCATGGAATTTAATATGATCATGAAAACAGAAGAACTATTAAATATTGAAGCTTTTATTGCAAAATGATGTGCCCTTATCAAATTCCCCTGCTCTGCTTGCCTCCAACAATGTCTGAAGCCTATCTACAAAGCACACTCATGATACCAAAAGCACCGACTGGCCTACCCAGAATAGATCCCTTTCCTTCCTCCATACTGTCCAACCTCTTCTCGCTTATTTGGGTATAGCAGCTGGGGAAGAAAGCCCCTAAAATGTACTCAGCACTTTACTTATTCTACCCTTAGGAGTAGTAGAGCTACTAGTGTATCCTATTGTATCTGGACACACAATACACATCCAAAGAGCTCAAGGAGTTAAAACAAGCTCACAATTGCAGTAGAAGCTGAATTAAACAGTGAATCAAGCACAGTGCAGTACTTGATCCGCAGGAGCCGATGACAGGAAATATATTAGGGGTCAAATAGATCCCTTATGTCTCCATAAAGTGTATCTGCCACCTGTCCAATGCTATCATATCAGGGGCTTGTTAAATGGAAAACGAGTGTTATAAATGTAAAAGAGGTACTAAAATAAAGAAAAATAACAAAATAAAGAAAATGCATAGGCTCCCTCCACAAATGTGCATGTAAGACAGGCACGCGCATGTAAGAGATTGCACAGTACATATTTGGCATCTCCAGGAACGCTGGAGTGAAATATTACTATGTCCCTGATTTATGATCACCTCTAAACAGATGAGCTGTAAAGGCATATAAATCCTAAATCAGCCCTCAGAACCAAGGCCAGAACCTTGGTGAACAGTCTGAGAGCTGTGGGCAGGCCAAATGGCAGGGCCACAAACTGGAAGCTGGGGTCCTCCACTGCGAATTGCAGAAACTTTTGGTGAGGTTGAAAGATCAGCATGTGCAGGTAAGCAGCTTTGATATCCACTGATGCCAAGAAATCTCCCTCCACTGACTAATTCCATCTGGAGCTTCCACGCTCAAACTCTTGTTGAGTATCTTGAGATCAATGATGGGACAAACATCACTTTTTGGTTCCACAACAGTGAAACGGTTTGAGTGAAAACTACTAAACCTTTTGTCTTCTGAAACAAGTACGATCACATCACTGAAGATGAACAAGAGCTTGCAGAAAAGCAAATCTTATTTTGTGGATTCAAAGAAACATCTGAAAGCATAAAACGCAAAGGGGGAAAGCTCTGAAATTTCAGCTCCTAGCCGCAAGCCACTATATTGCAAACCCATTCATCAGCAATCTCCCCCTAGCCTCTACGAAGGCCTGAAAACATTCCCATACCCAAGCGAGTGGGGGCGCCCCATCATCGTGAAGGGGTCTTGTCCCCAAGTTTTGAGGGCATTGAAATCCATGGCTTCTTGCCGGACTGGGACTGGTGGTTGGGCTCAGAACCTGAGATGCTTTTTGGAGGTAGGAGCGACAATTATTTGAATTGTGGGCTTTGTCATTTTTTAAACAGGCAACGGTACTCTTACCCACAGTTACATTCTGGATGTAATAATAATTCAAAGGAGGGCCAAACAAATGCTCCCCTTGCAATTGAAAACATTTCACTTGTTTCTTAAAGGGCAATTCTGCTGGCCCACACTTTAGAAACAAGATCCTGAGCATGTATGTGGATAAGACCCCAAAACACGAAATTTGCTGTATGGTGCCCTTTAAGTTGTCCACTGAAAAGCTAAGAGCAAGCGGAAAATCCTCCAGGTTTCTGCTGGATCTTGTATCTCTTGTGGAAGCCCTCTCTTTCATCATGCGATGAAACCAGACCTTAAACGGTAGAAAAAACACCTTGCCAGTGTGACCGCAGTCTGTGCACAAAACATTCTTTAGATGAGGATGTATAGAGAAGGATTGAGGATGCTGTGGCAGATGCCATGATCCGAATCCTGAAACCTTTCCTGTAGAGGATTCAGGAACCCGTAATTTCAAATTAGTCAGGACAACTTCTGTTAGAAATCTCACAAAGTCCTTTTGGGTCTAATGTAAACCCTGACCCTGGGGTTCTTCAGGAGTAGACTCCACAGATGAGGATTTTTCTGCGTTCCTTTATGCAGGAACATTTTAAAATTCCTCTACCCTATCCTCCACTGGTTCCTCTTCCATTATTAAGGAGGAGGGAGGAGAGAAAGAGCACTTCCACTTGCGACCAAGGCAGTCTAAGCCGGCAAGTATTGTAGAAAGTTGTTGCTGAACCCCAGCAATAGCAGATGTGAATTCCTCTTGTCACAAAGAAACTGGAGGAAGGGGAACAAACTGACCCCCCAGAGGATACATTATGTGGGGGACTGCGTCCAGGTTCTCCAGTCACCTCTAAGTGGAGACATAACTCTATCATAACTCGCATTGTTTTAAATATTTTCAAGCAATCAGTTTCCAAAAATGAAAAACAGTAAATCCATTCACAACAGCTTCTGATCTTGCATCAACGAGCACATGATCGATGTGGCAGCCTGTGATTGGCTATCACAGTAACTGTTCACCCGTGCCTGTTCGCTCTTTCAGAATGGAGAAAGAGATACATTGTATCTTTTTCTCCTAGCCAGAGGAAACTGTTTTTTTTTTTAAAGTTAGAGGTCTATTTCTAAAACGTAGGTTGTATGAATGTCAAGCACATTCATACAACCTGCACAAATTCTGGCTGTATTTTCTCTAACAGATTAACCATATCACTGAGGTATTTCAGAAAACTATATTGCATTTTGACCACTAGATGGAGCCGAAGATCATAGGAATACACTGTTAAAAGAAATTACAACTAGAATTTGTGCAGCAAGCACAAAAGTGTGTAAAATTATAGAATATTTTATAAATAAATCCCTTAGTGTCAGTGTGTTTACGTAGGATAAAAACAACAAAATGCGGACTATATTTTTCTGGCCCCACTAGGAGTACAAATAGCAAAAAAAAAACAAACAAACGCATGCATGAGGAGTGGGAGTTTTAATTATGGAGTTTTTTTGGTGGTGGGTCATGGTAGTGGCAAGAAATATACAGCTAAAATGTAAAATATTATATATATATATATATATATATATATATATATATATATATATATTTTTACTATTTTGGACCAGTTTTTCTTTCATAATACAACAAATCAGGAGGGATCCATTGACATTTACCGTCAAATGAGGACCCAGTTTATCCTGGAGAAAACAAGGTATAATTTACCTCGATACACTAAATAGGCGCCACGATATGTAAAGTTTTACTAGCATATTCCAAAGCTGCAAAATTGCATTCAGTTCTTAAGATTTGTTTTAACTTCAGGCATTAAGGGGTTAACAGTAGTACAGATTAAAAACAGAAACAAGCAAATGTATAAATAGAAGATGAAAATGATGACTCCTTCGGTGGTATGCTATGCAGACATTGCATTAATTCTATGGCCTTCTAATTTTGAAACTATTAAAGTCTGTATGTTATAATTTTGAGGAGAATCTTAATGCCAATTCACAATGATGGGACATGTCTACATTTATTCTGGGTTTTAAAACACACTTAATAACTAGCGATCATGATCGAAAATGAAAAATTCAGTTATACCATGTAGATCAGATTAGCTACAATGCAGTTTACTTCCTCTATGTCTGCATCTTCCACCCCCATGAATTTTAGGGCGACAAGAAAGGCATCGAGGGAAAGCTGATGTGTTCGAAGTAGCAGATACCTGGAAATATAAAAAATAGTTATTTAAAACAAAAAGAGAAAAGCATTTCCTGCTTTCTGTCAGAGACTTTTGCGCCTATATAGTTTTAAAGCCTCTGTAAGCATTGCTACAACTCCCAGTGTGCTTTGCTTCTTAGTATTCAATCCTCTGCCCAGATTTCCTTTGTGTAAAGGCACCTCCTGCATCCTGTTTGCTGCACCGGAGGCTTCCGGCGAATATACAGTTACATTTTTCCCTTTTATACTCCCATGACTCAAACAGCACTTCTACTCCATACAAACTATACCCTCCTGTGTAGCTGCTTTTCTTTTTGTCATTCTGCACCCTTGCTGAAATACACAGAGAGGAATTTATCAAAACTGGAGCAGCTGTGCATGGCTACCGATCTGCAAAGCTTAACTGAACAAGCTGAATATAATGCCGATTGGTTGCAACGTATTGTTGCGCCAGATGTTGTATACTTCATTTTTGATAAATGATATCTTTGGGCAGATAGAAACAATGTTCCAAAACAGGAAAAAGTAAATATATTCACTGCTGTGACGATAGATGCAGCCTCCTTACTTACATAAATACATGACCACCGCTCAGGTTCATTCACATTTGTCAGGGCCACAATGTTTTGTGGCAAATTTAACTCGGTGGGGTTGATTTACTAAAATTATAGAGTGTAAAATCTGGTGCAGCTGTGCATGGTTCCCCATAACATAGCAGATTTCAGTTTTTGAGTTCAACCTGAACTCAAATGAAATCTTCTAAAACAGCAGTCTGGTCAACTGCTAATAACCTTTGTCAGAGGAACGTTAGCCTTAAAGCGGAGTTCCACCCCACCAGCAAAAAATTTAAAGTCAGCAGCTGCTGACTTTTAATATCAGGACACTTACCTGTCCTGGAGGCCAGTGATGCCGGCATCCCAACTGATGTTTCCATCAGATCTCGGGGGCTGCCGCCGCCATTGTATCTAAAGGATAGGGTTCCCTACTGCGTAAGCGCAAATCGCTCAATGAATGGCCCAGCGACGGGAAAGGAGGAGGGGGCCGAACTTCCAAGTGATCTTGCCAAGGTGAGATCTCTCAGAAGTGGGGACATACCCACTCCCCCCCAAAAGGTGCCAGATGTGGCACCGGAAGGGGGGGGGGGGGAGTGAGATAAGCGGAGCTTCCACTTTTGAGTGAAACTCTGCTTTAACATATTTTAGGCTTTCTATGGAAAAATATATTACATCTCTGTGTGATTAATATAAAACCTGTATAATATTTTCAAATGACTGCTCGAGCGCCAAGCATGTATAATGATCATTTGATAAATGGATGAATTATGAAAAGCAGAGTGTTAGGGAGTACCCAAGAAATGAGAAGATTATTTCCACATTCATATAACAAGTTTAAACTTACACTTTCTTAAAAAGATTTCTGTATGTAATGATCTTCAGCTTTTCCAGAATTAGGAATATACCACAGCGTGTGAAGAAGGTCTCATGTGTGGTTAAGGCCTCAGTCAGTAGCCGAAGATTACCTTCACTGAGAACAGAATGAACAGTTAAGATAATGTCTCGCCATGACCCCAAACTTCCCTCTCCTCCCACATATTAAGTCCTAGCATTAATTGCCAAAAAAGTATTGGAACATTTATGGCCTTCCATAGAGCTGCTCATAGCCGCTAACATTGGTAAGTATTGCAGGCCCCTTGGCCTGCACTCGAGGCCCTGGACAATACTGCTGCACAAAACACGTGTCTTATGAGCACCAACACTTGTGCAGTGATGTTCACTTTCAATTACAACTTAGGGTGCGCTGCAATAGCTACCAACATATCAGTAAAAAAGGTTCATGAGGTGCATTGGCAGCTTATTCAAAATAAAATGAACACAACACACATTACAAGTGTATTAGTGCACCACCACAGACTGTATAGGTGTATACTCATTTTTGTCTTTTTCACCATTACCAAACAAGATTTGCAGCCTCAGCAGGGCATTCTATATTAGTGGTTAGTCCCAGCCTGCAGAGGTACAGGACCTCCATGTAACCAGGGCTGAAGAGGAAACATGCTGGAAAGCCACTGATAAGCTTTACTCCTTCAGCAAGGGGATACAACCAGGAAATCAAAGCTACAGCCATCAGACATCAGGAGCCACTCAGAGCAATGTTTTCTTTCCCTGGTGCCCAGAGGTGGCAGACCCAACACAGTACACAGGGGTCAGAGCCAGAGGTTCTAAATCATTTGACAAACAACATAAAGGTTTGCAACTTATTAATAAGGTGTTCCAGTTATATACAGAAAATCCCAACAGTACTATACCTGACAGCCTTGGTGACATCTGCAAACTGCATCAGGTCATATTTTCTGAGTAATTGTATGGCTGGCATGTGACCCTGGAGATTAAGGAAAGAACAATCAAACATGGATTTTATGAATAGGATCGATTTTTCAAAACAATGTTGGCTGACAGTTCTGGCAGGCAAAGTTTCCGCACTTCTTGTTTGTGTTTAAATTCACCCTCTCTTTTCTGCCTTTTGCACATTTATTGGAAAGGCAGTCTATCATAGCAATAGATCTGCTGCAAGAAGTGAGTTTTGAAGACTACTGCAAGCACCTGGAACAGTTGTTTTTTACGTTAATGACAGATTCTCTTTCAGCCCAGGGCAAATGAAAAGAATTCTTAATGAACGTGTTGAGCATAGCAAGTTCTGGGAGAATATTGGGTTGACCTCTGCAGACATTTTTTAAACGACAAGTCACAGGTCTTGTCTTTGATTCCCAACACCCTATAAGGACCCTACTTGGATGTATTTGTACAAGTCCTGCATTATTTTGGTTTCCTCTTACCATCCAAACACATAGCAGTAGGTTTTTGGCCCTGCACTGTGTGCATCTGACTGTGGCAGGAACATTATACTGTGAAGCTGCTCTTTAGAGCAGGGACTGTTTTGAAAAGGTTCCGTATGATCTCTGTGAAGTGTGGAGGAGAAGTACACTGCTCAAAAAAAGGAACACTTTGAAAACACATCAGATCTCAATGGGGAAAAATATCATGCTGGATATCTATACTGATATGGACTGGGTAATGTGTTAGGAATGAAAGGATGCCACGTCGTTTGATGGAAATGAAAATGATCAACCTACAGAGGGCTGAATTGCAGCAACTCAAAATGGTACCAAGTAGCTTGTATGGCCCGCACAAGCTTGTATACATGCCTGAAAATTGCGGGCATGCTCCTAATGAGACGATGGTGTCTGGGGGTATTTCTTTCCAGATCTGGACCAGGGTATCACTGAGCTCCTGAACAGATTGAGGTGCAACCTGGTGGGTCGGATGGACTGAAACATAATGTCCCAGAGGTGCTCTATTGGATTTAGGTCAGATGAGCATGGGGACTATTCAATGGTATCAATTCCTTCATCCTCCAGGAACTGGCTGCATATTCTCGCCACATGAGGCCGGGCATTGTCGTGCACCAGGAGGAACCCAGGACCCACTTCACCAGTGTAGGGGCGAATAATGGGTCCAATGATTTCATCCCGATACCTAATGGCAGTCAGGGTGCCAT
Source organism: Lithobates clamitans (assembly GCA_037952925.1). Classification (NCBI taxonomy): domain Eukaryota; kingdom Metazoa; phylum Chordata; class Amphibia; order Anura; family Ranidae; genus Lithobates; species Lithobates clamitans. The sequence continues at coordinate 2,836,572 of JBBGZY010001250.1, read as the reverse complement.
TGTCTAGTGGTCTGTGCATCTCTCCATGGATATGCCTTCTCAGAATATCATGACCCACCATCAAACCGGTCATGCTGAACGATGTTACAGGCAGAATAACATTCTCCACGGCTTCTCCAGACCCTTTCACATCTGTCACATGTACTCAGGGTGAACCTCCTCTCATCTGTGAGAAGCACAGGGCGCCAGTGGCGGACCTGCCAATTTGGGTGTTCAATGGCAATACACATCAATGCAGCGCACACATGGCACTGCAATTGGGCATTAGCACAATGCATAGGTGTGATGCCAACCTCTTTCATAACTTTCACAAAAAGCCAAAAGTAAAATTTTAAAATATTTGCTATTTAGTAACTCAGTACAGTGTCAGCTTGTAGATTTAGTAGGAATTTTTGTACGTTATGTTGTGTTTGTGAGTGCTAATAACCTTTTTCTCCTTCACAGAGAAAATCACCCTTACCTTAACTAGTTTATTATTATACATCATTATTTTATCTTCTGAATCTGCACTCAAATCCTATCTTCTAATGCCAGCAAAGAGGCAGTGAATATGGATTGGAACATCCTTGGAAAAACCTTGGGAGATGCATAAGTACCTGACGCTGTAGGGACGGCCTGAAATGTTGCTTTCGGCACTAGATCCTGCATGGACGCCCAACCTTGGCCACACAGGTCCAGGGCCATGGTCCATCACTATGGAGCTCCGTCCCCGAAGACCCCATTTGGGGGTAAGCCCACCACGATGGGAGAAGCCTGGATTTTATTTGTATTTCAGAATCACGAACAGGAAAGACAGGGGTACCCTGTATTTTTAATCGTTACTGTAAAAATCAAAGCTATGTTCAGAATGCATCTACGTCATGGTGTAAACTTTTCAAACTTGGCTCTAAAATTCAACCACTCAGAGCTCAGTCTAAGGTGGATGACCCAGTGTACAAGTCACATTCTCCACTTTCACCTAAAGCCCTTATAAAAGTACTTAAATGCCTCCTTCTGCCCTTTTGCCATGAGAATTTTTTACAAGAAGATCCACACAAGAAGTTACCACACACTTCTTACAGACAAGTTTACCCTATGATCTGCAACCTATTCTATACCCTCACTTGTAGCTATGGCAGAGACCAGGCAAAAGGGAGTCAATGCAAAATTGCAGGCAAACAGTCACTCTGTTGAAGGCCCACTCAACAAACAACCCCAGAGTGATGGTGCATCCCCCACACTGAAGCAAGAACCGGCTCTAAAACTAGTTTCAGCACTGGATTCTAGCTCTATTTCAGGGATACAAGTGACCTATGTGAATAAAGCAGAATTCTCTGCATCTGTGCCACATTTCCTTGGACAGATGACAGCCTTAATACAGCCATCTCTGTCCAGGCCCTAAAAACACCCTGCCTCTTTTGCTACTCCCGCGTCTCAACTGGAGTCAGATCCTGATAAGCCAGTCTTAGACACCGAGGGAAATGAAGAGGATATTGAAGCAGTTTTGGAGGAGGCTGCCAAAGATTATTCTCCCCCAGACTGTCACTATATTGAAGAGGGAGCTTAATGTAACATGTTTGCTAACATTGAAAGGCATTTTGCCACTGTCCGGAAAAGTGTTGGCATTATGCAAGCTGACTCTCCTCCATTCCACAATGCCCCTTTAGGATTAAAAGAGATCTACAAAATATTCCCTGTTCATGAACAAATAGAATGTGCAGTCTATGACGACTGGGTCACTTCTGAAACAAAATTTTGCTCCTTGTAAAATCTTTACTGAACAGTGAAAAAAGAGTTCCTAAAGAAGTGGGCTATTCCTGTAGTTGAGTTATAACATTAGAATCCCAAAGAACACACGTGTCACGTCCACAGTACACAACAATTTTCAGAAAGCTTCAGTCCATGTTATGTGCGCAAATTGCAAATGCGGCTATCCTAAGGGACACCATGCCAAAGGTGATGCATATTACTTGTAAGATGAAAAACAGAAAAGTGGGAAGCGCAAAAATCTTGCCAAATAAAACACTTTATTGGATGAGTTAAAAACAAATAAGAAATGCACTCATATGCATTATGTAAACAGTATGCCTTATACACTACCAGGAAGCCAGGGGAAGTCTGACAATGACACCAGGACCAATAAAAAATGTACAGATGTGTACACTCCAAAGAACTGGCAAGCCAGGGAGAATGTATAGTTTTAGAGTTTACAAGCTCTAAAAGCTTTCAAGTGATAATAAAGGCTGTTTTTTTTTTTTGGTTAAAATAAAAAAGAGATAACACTTACCTGCTCTGTGCAAGGATAAGGGTCCCTTACCTCCTTTTCTGGCGGTCCCCGCCAGCACTGTCCGCTCTTCCCTCCTTATCAAGTCGAGAGCCAGGCTATGTGCATCCATAGACACACACACACACAGGGAGTTATTTACTAAAGGCAAATCCACTTTGCACTGCAAGTGCACTTGGAAGTGCAGTCGCTGTAGATCTGAGGGGGACATGCAAGGAAAATAAAAAACAGCATTTTAGCTTGCACATGATCGGATGATAAAATCAGCAGAGCTTCCCCTCATTTCAGATCTACATCTGAACAACAACTGCACTGCCAAGTGCACTTGCAGTGCAAACTGGATTTGCCATGAGTAAATAACCCCCAAAGTGCACAGTGCCAGTAAGCCATACCCCCTCTTCTTCCTCACAGGAGTTTGACAGCAGCAGGAGCCTATGGGTGTGGGTATAGGACAAGTAATGGGGCATGTTTTACTTTAATGCAGAGAATGCATTAAGGTAAAAAAACCTTTTAACTTAAACACTAAGTGAAAAATGATAAAATCCAATTGCTTATTTACAGTTTGTGAGCGCTAATAGACCCCTTTTACACTGAGGCAGTTTTCAGGTGTTTTAGCGCTAGAAATATCACCTGTAAAGCGCCTGAAAGCTGCCTTCCATTCATTGCAATGGGTGCTTTCACACCCGGGTGGTGTGCTTGAGGGACGTTAGAAAAATTCCTGCAATCAGCATCTTTGGGCGGTTTGGGAACGTTGTATCCAGCGCTCCCAAAACGCCCCTGTGCATTGCAATAAATGAAATAAAAAGCTATTCGGAAGCGCCGCAACACAGGAGTTTTTAACCCCTTTTTTTGGGGTTAAAAGCACCCCGCTAGCGGCTGAAAAAGCGCCGCTAAAACGAGCGGCGCTTTACGCATGGGCGGTCCCAGTGCGAAAGGGGTCTTAAAGATTTTAGTATATATTTTTTTATATTGCTGTTGATAAATATTTGAGCATCTATCAAACCACAAGAATCAGTAGAACCATAATATTTTCAATAAAAATTACACTAAAGTTGATTTAAGTGCACACAAACACAATAAATTACAGATTTTTGGGGCAAAATATAAAAGATAAGGTTGCAATGGCTAAATAGAAATGAAATGTGTCAAGCCTTTAAAACGAGCCCCTGTAACAGTGACAAACATTGGTACCCAAAATTGTCCATAGGCGACGTTTTCAAAGCCTTTACAGATCATCAGTTCAGAGTTTCCATGAATGATGGCCCTAAAATTATTGCTCTCATTCTGGCAGCCGTAGCAATACCTCACATGTTTGGTGGAATGGTCCTTTTTGTAAGTAGGTGCACCCACAGCATACATTTATGTTCTTATGTGCATGTATGTGGGAGGAGGAAACCTTTGGCAGGATGCGACTTTACAGCCACCCAAATCACTCTCACCAGAGAGCCCACAGTCAACTTAAAGTGGTTGTAAACCACCACTTTTTACTTTTTTTTTACTTACTATATCAAGGCTTACCTGTCGGTACATTGAACATCTCCTAAACTTGCACAGTTTAGGAGATATTCAGTATATAATACAATAAAAAATGCAATGCAAAAATAAATCACACATATGCAAACTGAACACTAAAAGACTTTCACAAAAATCCTTAGCAAAATGTTAAAAATATAGGAAGTGTAGCGCAATAAAAACAGTCCAATGTACTGGTGAAAAACAAGTCCCATAGAGATGAAATGGATCACTCCACCGGTAAAGATAAGCAGTATCAAATAATGGTGACAGACCCTCCCACCTTCAATCTAAGTGCTACGCTAATCTCAGAGCGTGGACCCCTGAGTTAACAGGTGGTCATGCACGCAGGTCCCACATACTAGGTAGGCAGCAAAACAGGCCAGTGGATCCTCTCCTCCAAAACGTTACCGCTAGAAAGAGCACCAAACCGTATATAAAGAGATCTAAGTGCTCACTGCGCAAACGTTTAAAATGTATTTAAGTCCAAAGAAAACTACTCACATGTATAATAAAACAAACGAGCATGTAGCACTAAAGTGTGACATTGTGGGAAGTCATCCGTGCGTGGCTCCTCCCCCGAACACGTTACGTTAGTCAGCACCTCCTCAGCGGGGCGGGGCCACGGCGTCACCCAGCAGCTAAATAAAGGCCTCAGTTGTCATAGCAACGGACGGCACACGTGAGCGGCTATTATCGTGGCTCACACTTACAAATGGACAAGAGGACTGTCAGCGCTCCAAGCGTCAAAACAGACTCCCAAATCCAATCATATATAACCAGTCGAAAATTATATATACACAAGAAAAAAGAAAAAACATCTCTTAAAAAGACTAAGGCCGGGTTCACACTGGTACGACATAACAGGTGTACCACTTTGGATCCGATTTAGCACTGCGACTTGAAGTCAGACATGTGTCCGAATTCAATGAACAGGGATCCGACTTTGATTCCCGACAATACCAGGCACTGTGTCTGGTATGAATCTTTAGGGGGAACTGAAATGCAAAATGTTAAAAAAAAAAAAAAAAAAAAAAAAAAAAACACGGTATGGGTTCCCCATCAAAGAGCATACCAGGCCCTTCAGGCTGCTATGGTTTTTAAGGGGAACCCCCAAAATCCATACTAGACTCTTATCCGAGCACACAGCCCTGCAGGTAAGGAAAGGGGGTGGGGAAGAGCGAGCACCCCGACCCCCCCCCCCGAACCGTACCAGGCCATATGCCCTCAACATGGGGGGGGTGCTTTGGAAGCAGGAAGGGCCCTGCGAACCCCCCCGCCGAAGCACCTTCTGTCTTCTGCCTCTGCTGGGTCTTCTCTGCTATCTTCTCGCTCTTTTGCCGGGTCTTCTCCACTGTCTTTTCCCGATGTTGACTCAACGCTCTCTCCTGCTCTAATGCTGGGTGCATGGTGTGCCACTACTTATAATGGCATGGGGCGGGGTCACCGGGTGATGTCATCTGACGTCACCGCCCAGGGCAAAATAAGTAGTGGCACACTGCACGCTCGTCCCTATCCCCTTTCCATCCCCTTTTCTGACCTGCCGGGCTGTGTGCTCGGATAAGGGTCTGATATGGATTTTGGGGGGACCCCATGACGTTTTTTTGGCATGGGGGTTACCCTTAAAATCTATACCAGACCGAAGGGCCTGGTATGCTCTTGGATGGGGAACCCATGCCATTTTTTTTTTTTTAATTTTTAACATTTTTTCAAATTTGGCGTGGAGCTCCTCCTTCAAGACCATCAGAGCACAAGTTGCATGCCAAATTCGGATCAGTTAGGATGGCGATCTGACTTGATCCGGCTTCAGTGATATTCAATGGGCTGAAGTTGGATCAAAGTCGGACCAAAGTTGTGCAGGGAGCAGTTTCAAAGTCAGACCAACTTGTGTTGGACCAGTTAAGATGGCTCTCATAGACAAACATTGATTTTTACATGTCATGCGACATGAGCTCCCAATGTCGGAGCGTATGTCGTATCAGTGTGAACCCGGCCTTACTGAGATCTTTGATAGTCTAAAAGTTCAAAAAGGTACTATTCTGACCCCTAGTGGATAAACAGCACGTCTACCCTAATTGTTATAAAAATGGTATGAATAAAAAATATCACAACACCCAATGCCATCCTTAACCACTTCCCGCCCGGCCGATAGCAGATTGACGGCTAGGAAGTGGCTCTGTTATCTATTGGTGCCCACCAGTGCTGCATATCAGTGCCCGTTAATTCTACATACCAGTGCCAACTCATCAGTGACCATCAGTGCTGCCTCATCAGTGACCATCAGTGCTGCCTCATCAGTGACCATCAGTGCTGCCTCATCAGTGACCATCAGTGCTGCCTCATCAGTGCCGCCTCATTAGTGCCCGTCAGTGAAGGGGAAAACAACATTTTATGACAAAAAACAAGAAAAACTTTTTTTTTTTTTTTTTTCAAAAATGTTGGTCTTTTTTAGTTTGTTTATCAAAAAATAAAAACCCTAGAGGTGATCAAATACCACCAAAACAAAGCTCTATATGTGGGAAGAAAATGATAAAAATTTTGCTTGGGTACAGTGTTACATGACCGTCATTTAAACTGTGACAGCGCTGAAAGCTGAAAATTGTACTGAGCAGGAAGGGGCATAAGTGCCTGGTATTGAAGTGATTAAACAGATAAATATACAAAATTAAAATTGCAAATAATAATGAAATAAAAAAATAATTTGTCCAAAAACGAAATAAAACAATTCAAATCAAAATAAACATTTAACCCTTGGGGCGTAAAAACTTTTAGCCTCAAAGGCTAAAGCCCTGTTTATTCCATCTATGAGGATATTCTACCGGAGCCACAGAGGAGGTGAATCTTACCTATTGCAAACGCCTCATCCTCATAGGGACATAAGGATCTGGATACCCCAAGGTTGGACGTGCCAAAGAGGAGGTGATCGCTCTGGAAACCGCCATACACTCACTACATGCGCTTTACCCCTGCAGGGGTGCTAGGATCTGGTGAATGGGGAACTGAAGGGGAGCATGGAAGTCACTTCACTATTTTAACAAGATTTGTGGCTAAATTTATGTCACTTTGGATACCAGCACAAGTCACTTGGAATTTTGTTATTTTCACTACAAAGACTGGAGTTTTTTTTTTTATATTTACACATTCACATACATATACACATTTTTTTTTGCCCATTTATTTATTATATCACAATTTTTTGTGAGGAACATTTAGGATGATTTTTTTCTGATGAATTTTTATTAATTTCTGGATGTCCTTATATTGTGTTTTGTATATTGATTTTCATAATCTTTACTCTCACGGTTCTGGCAGAAACCTATACACAGTTTTGTAATTAATAATTAATAGAGCACTAAATATATACACTTTTTGCGTATAGGATATAGGGTGAGAACCCCTTTAAATTTCATACATTGACATATCTCACTGCTTTTTTTTATACTAGCTCATTATGCCTTTGTCTTGCAGGGTTTTTTTTTTGTTTTCTTTTTCGAGGTTTACAACCTCTAACACACTTGCGGCTGCTAACCCAGCTGGGAGTAGGTTTAAATTGATTGCTATCAGCCGCCATTTATTAATAGCCCTGGTGGACAAGTGGTTAAATACACTTTATTCACATATTATAGACATTTACCAGTAAGTTTTTGTCTTAAAGCTAAAATATACATCTGTGAGCACTCACCAGCAGCATCTTTACTGGCAAAAGATAGATGAGAATCATCCTTTTATTTTTTTGACATGTGCGGAGACAGTTCCTGAAGGCAAATGACAGACATTCTTCAGCTAAATAAAAAAATAAAAAAAATAAGCTCATCACAAAACACTTCTTTATTCAATTCAAAATACCATTCTTTTAAACATCAACCATCTTGGGCCAAATGACTTAGAACTCAGCATTTGAAGAACCAGAAAATGTACCCGTTTAATAAAAAATTTAAATTCAGCACAAGGGACATTACTTATTAGTCCAATGTGTCCCTTGTGCTGCTGGCTACTGTATTAATTGAAATCTTCCTCCATCAATCTTCCTGCCTCTGTAATTTTCTGTCAGGGGTTATTAGAGCCGACGAATCAGAAAATTACCACAACAGGGGTGGGGGCAGGGTGGGGACATGAATTTGTTGATCCCTTCTGTAAATCTCCTTGATATAACATCACACTCTGTGCCTTCAGAATCAACTATACACTGCAGCCTTTACCCCTAATCTGCTAGCAGGAACCAGGTACATAACATCAACATAAAGCTCAATGGGTACATCTTGTCCTTCCAGCTACAAAATATTAGTTCAACACCTAAAAGTCCAGATTGCGAAATGTAAAAAAAAAAAAAAAAGAAAAAAAGAAGGACATCAAGAATAGCAGGTTACACACACTATGACATGTTCTTTAGCGTGTAAACTCCATGAGCAGGGCACTCTATTCCTTCTGCATTGAACTGTATTGTAATTGTCCTGTCTACCTTTATATTGTAAAGCGATGCGCAAACTGTTGGTGCTATATAAATCCTTAATAATAATTTGGCTGTAACAATTAGTGGTGCACCGAAATGAAAATTCCAGAGCCAAAACTAAAAATTCAGGATGCAGTTGGCCGAAACCAAAATTGACGGTTTTTAAAATAAAAATATATATTATTTTTATATATAAAATTGTATTATATTTTACTTTTTAATTAACTACTTCAGCCCCGGAAGATATGGCTGCTGAATGACCGGGCCATTTTTTGCGATTCGACACTGCGTCGCTTTAACTGACAATTGCGCGGTCGTGCGATGTTGTACCCAAACAAAATTGACATCTTTTTTTTTCCCCACAAATAGAGCTTTCTTTTGGTGGTATTTGATCACCTCTGCAGTTTTTATTTTTTGCGCTATAAACAAAAAAAAAAAAGCAACAATTTTGAAAAAAAAGCAATATTTTTTACTTTTTGCTATAATAAATATCCCCCATATAAAAAAATAAATTAATTTTTTCCTTAGTTTAGGCAGATATGTATTCTTCTACATATTTTTGGTAAAAAAATAAATAAATAAATAATCGCAATAAGTGTATATTGATTGGTTTGCGCAAAAGTTATAACGTCTACAAAATAGGGGATAGTTTTATGGCATTTTTATTATTCATTTTTTTAATTAGTAATGGCGGCGATCTGCATCGTGACTTCGACATTATGGCAGACAGATCGGACACTTCTGACACTATTTTGGGACCATTGTCATTTAAACAGCGATCAGTGCTATAAAAATGCACGGCTTACTGTGTAAATGACACTGGCAGGGAAGGGGTTAACCACTAGGGGGCGATGAAGGGGTTAAGTGTGTCCTAGGGAGTGATTCTAACTGTGGGGGGGCTGGGCTACAAGTGACATGACAGGGAGCAGTAGCTCTCTGTCCTGTCACAAGGCAGAACGGGGAATGCCTTGTTTACATAGGCATCTCCCCGTTCTGCCTCTCCGCGAGACGATCGCGGGCACCCGGAAGACATCGAGTCAACGGGACTCGCGGGCGCGATCACTAAGCATCAGCAAGAATGCATCAAAAAACACACCCGTGTTGAGTTTTTGATGTGGTTTTTGAGTCACATGACCTATGAAAAACACACAATAAGCTTTGGAAACTCGCGGCAAAATCGTGTGCTTTTTCAGCTCCATTATAGGCACCTTTTTTTCTATCAGGAAAACACCAATAACCCTATTTTCACTGGTAACAATGTAAAAATCAGGGACTCCAAGTGCTTTTCTTGAAAAAAGGATATTCTTTATCATCACCATTATTCACAAACCTAAATTATTAGTGATTTTTTTTCATGTACCTTTTTTGAAGTCACTGTCAAACATTGCTTTGCGACCAACATAGTATCTGTACGTCACTCTCTGCGACATGGCATATTCATCTTTAAAGTTGGAACTGTCAATGGCTCTAATTAAGGGTTTACACAAGTGAAGTTTGCTAATCTGTAAGAGAAAAACAAAGAAAAAGAGAAAACTAATTTATTATAAACTTGACCACCGCCTCCATGATTACAGAACCCTTTCAATGAAGCAGCCACTCTCTAGAAGTTGAACCTCCAAATTTTTTTTTTTTTTTTACTTTCAAGGGAAAGATTTTATCTTAAATACAAAAGGCACTATTTATTACCTCTCCCTTCTAAACTTTGGAACCTTCTATAGCATGTTGCAATTCTAGGATTTATCTTTTAATAATACCACACCAGATCATTTATCAGCAGGTTTATGAGCAATCTTGGCAAAAGACAGAAGAACGTGTTGCTAACATAATTCAAAAAAATACACAAAAGCGTTCAGATCATAAAAAACATTGAAACACAAGGGCAGTACTAAAAATAAAATTCCAAAAAAGAAAGTCAAAACACCTTACCTTAAAATAAATCCTAAAAAGCTGATTGACTAGAAACAACATTCCCCACTTTTTGGAGTCATCAAAAGATGCACGGCTAAAATATAAAAGAAAAAAAGCATGTGATAAAAAAAAAAAAAAAGAATACTTTATAAATCACAAAATTACTTAGAAAAACTGCCTAACTGCCTATTATGAAATCTCTCAAATAGCAGAATATGCAGTCCACGAACCAAAGAACTTATACAAGTACATTGGCAGCATTTTAGGTACTACGACACAGAGATAGGGCCATGTACCTGAACTACAGGCTTTATTCCTGGATGGGAATTGTACTGTAATGCTCCGTACACACGGTTGGATTTTCTGACGGAAAATGTTCGATGGAAGCTTGTTGTCGGAAATTCCGACCGTGTGTAGGCTCCATCGGACATTTTCCATCGGAATTGCCGTCACACAAAATTTGAGATCTGGATCTCAAATTTTCCAACAACAAAATCCGTTGTCGTAAATTCTGCTCATGTGTACACAATTCCGATGCACAAAGTTCCACGCATGCTCGGAATCAAGCAGAAGAGCCGCACTGGCTATTGAACTTCATTTTTCTCAGCTCGTCATACGGGTTGTACGTCACCGCGTTCTTGACGTTCGGAAATTCCCGACAAGATTTGTGTGCCCATGTGTATGCAAGACAAGTTTGAGCCAAAATCCGTCGGAAAAAATCCATGGATTTTGTTGTCGGAATGTCCGATCGTGTGTACGGGGCATTAGGCTGGCTGTTTGGCAGAGGAACTGGAGTAGGAGCCATCAAATACACATTTTTTTTTACCATTTAAAAATAATTGTACTGTAAATTTTTGGGGTGTTCTTGGCGCTCCAGGTTGGCCCAAATGAAAACTTTCCACTTAAGTTTTATTCAGACAATCTCTGGAAAATGAAAGTATATCTAAAACTCATGTAATATATTTTTCAGCTTACATGTTTTTAGATTAGGTACCTGTATTCATTTTCTTTTTTCTGTCTTCTCTTGTTTATTTTCACCTGGAGATCTTATAAATAACTTACTTCCTGTTCCTGGGTGTCTACACTCATTTCTTGAGGCCCAGTTTACACTAATGCGGTGCGGGAACCACAGCGATTCCTGTGCGGCTCCTGCACCACATCAGAATCGCAGGTAGCTCACACGGTGCTCTGCGAACTGCTGCAGGTGTCAATATAAAGTTAATGACACCCCCAAATCGGTTTGCTGAACACAGCACGAACTGTGGAATCGGATAGAATCAGATCGCATGGGCCTGAACAACCATGCAATTCAATTCCAGTGCGGACAAAAAAAAAAAGGGGGCCCTGCGCGTTTCTGGTGTAGATCCAGTGCGAAATGAGCCATACATAAATGTATGGCTCCATTTGCACTGCACTGAATTTGCATGTCATTTGTACAGGAATCATTTTTTTTTTTGCCGGGGATGCCCAAAATCTGACTTGTATCTTAGGGTAGACTTCTGGGAAAATCAGTAAGCCAATCACACAAGCAGGAAATTACATATCTGGTGGGGTGTTCTGTACACCATCTGTGTATAGAACCCCTGCCGGTTGGCATATTGCTTAGAAAATTACAGCGTTGCAGGTTGAAAAGGAAAGGTATTTTTTAATAACATTTAATTACAATAGGACTTGTGTAGCAATTGTATATGCTATATTTTTTATTTTCAATTTTTTCCCACAAAAGTTGAGTTGCCCTTTAAGCTCACAGGAGAAACAAGGACACTGTATTTCTGACAAGATCAACAGTATTTTTTTGTACTTGCTGAAAATGTTCTCAGTCTGAAAATAGAAAATGAATGCAACCACCACATCCAATGACTGCTAAGCTGCAATATATTACATTACTTTATTATAATATGTAATAATAATATATAATAACAGCTAAAATACATACATGTTTACCGTTTTAGCCCTTGTTTGTAATTTTGGCCAGCGATGTGAGCAATATACACACTCAGCTAGTAAGTTCAGACTCTGCTGTCTCAAGGTTTTGTATATACTTCCTAGGTCATCTCCTGACATTGGACAAAGATAATAATGCCAATGCATTGTCCAATAGGCACCCATGCAAAAATGTGAAGTTTACACACAAAAAAAAAAATATTTACTTTGCAAGAACAGTATGTTCTTATTGAAAATATACTATACTTTCTCTTTAAAACAACGTACTGCATTTTACATATTTTGTTCTTCACATTTGCCATGAAAACTATCCCAATTCAGTTATTTGTTTTTATTAATAGAAAGTAAAATGCTCACTTTTATGGGCACTGACTTATATGCAGCTTCCTAAACAGATAGCTTAGGCTGCAATATACACACACAGACACAGACATAGACTTGGACTACAGCAATGCTGCTGCAACATACAGTACAGAGACAAAACAGCGGCACTCACAATTCTTAGCACTTTTAAAGCTGAACTCCAACTTTCTTTTCACTAGAACTGAATGGAATGGCCAACCCCAACATAGATCATACCTCTGTACCATGTTGCTCTAATGTCTGCAGATCCTCTGATATTCTGGGTGTAGTTGTGGCTTTGTACCATGTGTCACTCTGTATATCCTGCTGATAGACTCTATCCCTTCCACAGCCACTTCCCGCAGCAGTTAGTCTATAACACTCCCCTTTGTAGTATTTCAGACTCTGCAAATGATGCAATTTCCTTCAAGAAGAAAATCCCTTCATGTACACACATACACAGTCTGTTCTTAAAGCTAGCTGTGCTGCTGCTGGGCAGGATTGAATGGATCACAATTAGAATTTAATCCTGCTAAGTTAAATATGCTGACCAGTGTGAACAAGGAGAGTCCCTCCCCTCAGATCCCACCCTCCCAGGGCCCTGCTCTCTGTGAAGTGATTCATTTACATATGAAGGAAACACTTTCATAATAACCTCCCATAGCCCTTCCTCTGCAGTCTTGCAGTAAGCCATTATTCTTTGGCATGCTGCAAGACAGGAATGACATAGGAGGAGGTATGACACATTTACACCTTTCACCACCCACATAAAGGCCCAGAAACAGCCACAGTAATCCTATGACCCGCCCATATCAACTCCCAGAGCTGGTACAGGGGACAAATATCAGGACCGGCAAGGGAAGGAAACAGGAAGTCTTAGGTCTGTTAAATTCTAGTTATACAAAAACTAACAGTGGGGTTGTGATAGATTTACATGCACAATGCATCATTGTTTAATATATGAATTCAAACCTTTTGAACAGTTACACAGTTGTATATTGCGACATGTCAGAAACCTGTTCACGCAGATATATATGTTTATTGATAGGTCAATGTTATTGGCCAACACTTCAACTTATGGGGAAGAATAAAGTGAAATGCTCACGTGTCACTAGCGCATACTCTGAAGCAGCTCATCAACAGTTCTGCTGCTTTTTCTAACATATCGCCAATTTTGCCTTTTCCTTTCTTAACCAGTTGCTGGTCAGCCTAAAAAAAAAAAAAAAGTAGTACACAATTTACAGCCAACATGATGTACCACTGGTTATGATGTCTGAAAAGCGATTGCTGCTTATTGACCCAACACTAATATACAGATTGGGTCCAATAAGCAAGAAAAACAAACAGAAAATACATTTAAATAACCCATAAATTATGCCACTTTGAGGGATGCTCTCCTCCGTTTTCCTCCATTATATAATAGATTAAGCAAAATTTAACTACAAAGTAGATCTAGCTGATGACTTTCTTTATGAAAACAAATGTGGCCGATACCCTCTCATGGGACTATCTACGCTACGTACTACAACGTTGGGGCTTTGGCGACTCGATTCTGTCATGGCTGTCGGCCCTTTATTCCACCCCCTCTGCCTCAGTTCGTTATGCTGGTTGCCTCTCACCCTCTTTCCCTATCTCTAGGGGAACGAGGCAGGGCTGCCCTCTATCCCCAGTCCTCTTTGTTCTTGCCCTCGAGCCGCTAGCTATTGCCCTTAGGGCAGACCCTAATATCACGGGCATCCCTTATGCAGGTGACAACTATAAATTGAATATGTTCGCTGATGATGCCCTCTTGACCCTCACCAATCCCATCACCACCCTACCAAATCTCCAGGCCCTTCTCACACGCTTTTCAACCATCTCCGGCCTCCGTATTAACCCACACAAAACTACCGCCCTGAATGTAACTCTCCCAGACCCCCTAATCTTACACCTCCAATCTTCCTTTCCTTACCGCTGGGCAAGCTCTTCCCTAGACTATCTGGGCGTCAAGCTGACCCCCTCTTACGCTTCCCTTTTCTCCACCAACTACTACCCACTCTTACGTACAATTACTACTCTCATGTCATCTTGGCAATTCCCCTCCTTATCCTGGATCGGACGGATCCATGCGGTCAAGATGACCATCCTTCCGAAGATTCTTTATTTCTTCCGAACCCTTCCTGTCCAGGTCCCTGCCTTCTATCTGAGGCTGCTTCAGAATAGACTTCTCGCCTTTATCTGGGCACATAAACCCGCTCTACGCTCTATGCTCATAGGTTACAGGGTGGGCTGGGCGTTCCGAACGTTGCAAAATATTACCAAGCAGCCCAAATTTCCCAACTCTCCATGCTCCACGCCACTTCTGATATCCCCTTATGGGTTCTCCTGGAGGTACCCAATTGCGCGCCTGTCCCCATCTCCGCACTATTGTGGCTACCCCCTAAAATGCAACCGCCTTCTGCCAGCCCCCTTATGATACACAGTCTGAAATTATGGGACTCGATACGATACTCGGGCAAACTTATGTCCCCATTTTTGCCACTGCTTCCCCTCTTGAATAACCCTATGTTTCCACCTGGCCTAGAACAACCCCACATTTTCTCATGGTGGCCCACCCATGGGTTTTCCCTGGTTCGCCACTTCCTTCATACCCGCGCCTTTCCTACGTGGTCCTCGTTTCGAGAGACCCATGAAGCTCCACCTGCCGAACTTTTCCGCTATATCCAACTACGACATTGGATAACTTCCCTTCGACGCCTGGGCTCCTTTCCATACCAAATGACTGCCTTCGAGCACTCCTGCCAACATTGCCCAGGTGCTCGTGGCACCATTTCCATGATATACTCCTTACTAACTGTCGGCAACAATTCCACTTCCCTTTCCTACACGCTAAAATGGGAACGCGACCTATCCCCCATAGATCCCGCAGATTGGAGTAAGGCCTGGTCCAGCATAGCAAAATGGTCTTTTAACACTGCCACGTTGGAGGCGGCCTATAAGGTCCTCCTGCGCTGGTATTGGGTTCCAGCCCGTATCGCCAAATCAAACCCATCATACAACGACAGATGCTTTAGGGGTTGCGGTCAACGAGGAGATGAACTGCACACGTGGTGGTCCTGCCCCCGTCTTATAGGCTTCTGGTCAAGGGTCTTTGGTCTACTCTCCTCCCTATTACATGCTCCCTTCCGCAAAGACCCCAAATTTGCATTACTCCATTGCCCGCTCCCGGGCCTCTTTTCTCATCAACAAAAACTAGCTACATACTTATTCATTGCCGCTAAACGAACAATAGCGAGCGCTTGGAAAAAACCCTCGGTCTCATTCGCAGAGGTGAAGAATTCCTTGACGACCCTCATGATTCACGAAAAAATGTCCAGCATCCTCCACGACTCCCATGCTAAATTCCTTAAGGTATGGGCCCCGTGGTGGTCCTACACACTCCCCAATCTAAATCCGACTAGTCTAGGTCTGTAGGCCCAATTTGTACTAGCCTCCAGGCTGAGGGACCTCTTTTGTCCCCTCTCTCCCTCTCCTTTTCTGGGCCTCTCACCCGCCGCTCTCTGTTCTACTCATATATCTCCTCCTCTTTCCCCCTCTGTTGTTGTACATGTGTTCTTTTTCTCCACTCTTCCCCTCCCCCCCTTTTTTTTTTTTTTTCTCTTCTCTCTTCTTTCCTCCCTTCTCATGCTTGTTTGTCTCCCCCTACCCTGTTTTGCGGACAACTCCGCTCGTTTTTGTCCGCCTTAGCCCCTGGGCCTTACGGCTTGGGCATAGCGCACTGACCGCCGGCCCTGGCTGACGAGTCAATGTCAGATTGATATAATGCACTTTAAAAAATGTTCATTATGTGCTTTTATGTAAACCTCCTTCTTATGTTTCTGTACATATCCCCTGCGTGGGAACTCATTATCAGGGGTTTTTCCCCCTTTTTTTATATTTCAATAAAAAACATTGTACCAGAAAACAAATGTGGCCAGCACAAGTGCAAAAAACTACCGGTACTCACAGCAGCTTCATAAAGAGGGGGACTATCAGAAACGACATTCTCCACAGTAAATTATTGTCAATCTTCAAAAAAAATTTTTGTAAAGCGAAACTGTTCCCAGACTTTGTAGTAAAAGCAGTTTAAATAAGCCCTAATTCTTCTCTGCAGCTAAAGCCATTGTGGAGAAATTCATCTTCATAACAGGAGGCACAGAAATCTCTGCTATATTCTGGAGAGCAGAATCTTGGCAGCCTGCCAGCCTTCTAATGTAAACAAACATTATGTGTTTTTGAACTGTAAGGAACTGACTTTAGGCTGGGTTCACACATATGTGATGCAGGAACCAGCGCAATTCCAGTGCGGGTTCCCGCATTGCATGTCACCCGCAGGCAGTTAACATAAATTTAATGACACCCCCAGATCGGTTCGCTAATTGCAGTGCGACCTGTCAAATGGTACAGGAATCGGATCACATAGGTGTGAACATCCACGCTATCTGATTCCAGTGCGGACCAGAAAATGGGTCCTGCACCATTTTGGTGCGAATGCGAAGCGATTTCAGCCATACAGTTTGTATGGCTGAATTGGCATCGCAGATATTACATTTGATGTCTGTGTTTGCACCAGTGTGAACCCAGCCTTAAAATCTTTGTTGTGCTCTTAAAAATACTTTATAACACAAGCAGTAAAGGCTGTTGGTACTGTAGTTTCCCATTCACAGAGGATTGTGGATGAATGACGCGGCTGGAGTCATCTTTTTCAAACAATGACAGCGAGCGCCCGAAGAAGATGCCCACCCGCCGTCACCTGGGAGGGGAGACACAGCAGCTGCTGGAATTCGTTACATGTTCCACCCTAAATACAGGTGAAATATGTAACAAGTTCCAAAAGGTGAACTTATTCTTTAAGCTGGAATTAATATTGAGAGTGGTCTTGGGGTCCAAGAGTAAAAGCAGGGATTTTTCCCAATTAGCTGATTAGCACTTTGTGGTAAGCACGTCTGTCTTCCAGGACTTGGGTTCTTGTTTGGAATCTGCATGTTCTCTCTATACTTGCATGGGTTTGTTTCCTTCAGGCACGCTGGCTGGACTTAGCACTTGCATATACTATATGTAAGCATGTGAGATAAGGTCATTAGATTGGAA
Source organism: Lithobates clamitans (assembly GCA_037952925.1). Classification (NCBI taxonomy): domain Eukaryota; kingdom Metazoa; phylum Chordata; class Amphibia; order Anura; family Ranidae; genus Lithobates; species Lithobates clamitans. The sequence continues at coordinate 2,819,044 of JBBGZY010001250.1, read as the reverse complement.
GCTCTTTGAGGAAAGGGACTGCTGGAACATACAATATATAAAGAGATGAGTAAATTGTTGGCGCTATATAAATGTCTGTAACAAATAAAATGATTAGACTGGATGCTGCTCTAAAAAGGACTGGACTTCTCAGCCTTCAGCAAGCAATGTTTTTGTAAAATGATTTAGTAGAAGGATACAGTCTTCTAAATAAGAGACATTAACACGAATACCGCCACAGTAAACAATGCAGTTTTAAGATGCAGGCAGCAAAAGTTGACTTACGCAATTAGCAAAATTTCGCAAATCCAAAGTAATGGCATACATGATAGGCAAGGCCCTAAAAAATAATATCACAAACACAGAGTAAGACAATACATCTGCAACTACTGCACAATTCTTACAAATATGTAGTCTGGGTGCATGTGGAATTCATAAATCAAAGACAGCGTGTGAGGAAAGAAATGCAGATAACTGGCAAGTCTGTTTGCATATGGCCAGCTGTGATTGGACACAGTTGAACGTATGGTAAAGGGCTGGTGTGATAGGTGCTGTGATCAGCTGTGTCCAAAGGACACAGTGGTCACAGAGTGTGCCCCATGACATCCATGGATATCCTCCCTGAAGTGGAGAGCTGCGCTGTAGCCATCTTTCGACTATAGTGAGGGCAGGAACCAGTTAATGATTCATTCTCTGAATGGCTTAAGGGTAAAAGTGATTGACAGCAAGGTTCATTGTTGGGACCTTTGCTTTTTATCTTAGTTATAAATGTTATAAATTTTGGGATTGAAAGTACCATTGCAGTGTTTGCAGATGACACCAAGCTATGCAGGGGTACAACATCTTTACAAGATGTCTCTAACTTACAAGGGGACCTAAATGCACTATTTAATTGGGCAACTAATCTTGCAAATGTGATTTACCCTTTCGCTGCCCAGTCCGTACAACGTACGGCCCTGACAGCAGGGAGTTTTACACACATTCCTAGTAGCTTCAGCCACCGGGATTGTGTGTAAATATGACAAGCAGACTTTTGCTTGTCAGACGGAAGCACTGTCAGGTGGCTGCGCTGCCGCCTGATTGCTTTCACACACCCCACGGTAATGACGCGCCCCCCCATTCCCCACCCATCTGAGGGCCCGGAATTTACACAAGTCCACTCTCCTCCCCTCTTTGTTGCTGACCGAGAAAGCAACGTGTTTTACGTCACTTCCGGGTTTTAGACCCTGGATGTCTCATTAAATTCTCATGAACAGTGTAGGACCCTCTGATTATGGGGTACTTTGACGCAGTAGTGGGCTTAAGCACCATATGGCCATATAGTATGACCTAATCCCCATATTTTGCTTATTTGTTGAATATGTTCAGGTGTTTTAAATAGCCTTGCAAGATTTAAATTACATTTTTGTATGTGTGCGCTGTAATCTTTTGTTCTGTTTGTATGGTCTTATAGCTGCACCATCTTTAATGTAATGCATTTTTAGGGTGTGCCCCCCAAGTCTTTGTTTGTTCATTAAAGAGAATCCTCACATAGGGATCTTTTCATTCCCTATTTCACGGGCGCACGCAAATTTTGACCTGTTAGGTATCCATTTACTCGGTGCAACCTTGTCATTTCAATTTCACCAATAAAATTGGGCAATTTATTGTGTTTGAGTGTATTTTTTACAGAAATGTTTCATTTTCTAGATCTTTGCGGTAATATCGTGTGACATAAAAAATTGGAACTACCACTATCTTATTCTCTAGGCTGTTTAATTTCAGAAAATATAGAATGTTTGGGGGGGGTATAATCTTTAGACCTAAAAGTTTTTTAAACGTGTGCTAAAAAATGCAAAAACAGCTTTGGCAGCTAAAGGTTACATGATTAGTTTACTTCGTCCTGGCGAGTGTACTCATAATTCATTGATTCTTCCTGCAGTTTAGTAACTGTCTGCCCATACGGGAGGTTCAGGCAGACAGCTGACAGAGTCTTCAGGATCCTGGCATTGCTTTTTTCGATCTGCTGATCACAAGTGCAATGCTTTACAGACGGCAGTTCAAAAAATAATTTTAGGACACATTTTTTTAACTGCAAAAAGATGTGCATTTATTTTATATTTATCCACTTGGGGTCTAAAAATATGCATGCATTCTAGAAGAACAACAGGGGGAGTCAATGGCTGAGAAGAATCTGGGAGTTGTGGTAGATCATAAACTTAATAACAGCATGCAAAACTAAGCTGCAGTTTCTAAATCTAACAAAAAAAAATTCATATTAAAAGAGGTATAGATTCGAGAGAGAGAGAGAGAGAGAGAGAGAGAGAGAGAGAGAGAGAGAGAGAGAGAGAGAGAGAGAGAGAGAGAGAGAGAGAGAGAGAGAGAGAGAGAGAGAGAGAGAGAGAGAGAGAGAGAGAGAGAGAGAGAGAGAGAGAGAGAGAGAGAGAGAGAGAGAGAGAGGAGAGAGAGAGAGAGAATATTGTCCCTGTACAAATTATAAGCAAGACCTCATCTGGAATATGAAGTTCAGTTAAAAAAAAAAAATTATAATTGGGCAACTGGAGGAAGTGCAGAGAAGGACAACCAAACTGATAAGAGGCATGGAGGAAAGATTAGCGAAATAAGAACTCCGGGCAAACATTTTTTTCATATGCAGTAGAGCTGTGTCCATACTCCATGGGTTAACTCCTTGTTTTTGTTTGGGATGAGGAGAGCGGAGATATACTTACCTGATCTGCCGATCCTCTGAGAGCATGACCAGTCCCACCACTCCTGTCTGCCTGCACGCTAGCAGTCTTGTGCATGGACGGTTCCTGACGTCATCACACTCATAGACCGGCTCTGGATGTGAGGACAGCAGGAATAGCCCACCGATGGACATTGGGGAGCGTGGTTTTCCACAGGATAGAAGGATCGGGTTAGTATAGCTTTCCTTGCGTCCCTGGACAAAACGAGCATTTAAAGCGGAGTTCCCACCAGAAAAAAAAAAAAGAAAAAAAAAAAATTTTGCCCCAAGTTCTTCTTCAACTAAATTTATTCTCTCCTAAGAGCAAAAAAAGGAGGGATGTGATTACCATGTAAAAATACATAAGTGGTCCATATAAGGAACTTTGGGGCAAGTTATTCCCTGTGAAGTCATTACTATGGGCAAGGGGGGCACCCGTAAGATCTAAATGAAAAGAAAAACAAAAACCAAAAAATGAATTCTAACATTTATAGTTTTTTCCCCTTTCTCCTTGTTGAACTAGATGGATTTTTTTCAACCTTAATATGTACAAAATACTTTTGTGAGTTGCTTATCCACTTATAAGTACACTCCCTAAGATTTAGCAATATTTCTCAACTGCTTCAAAAAATTGATGGTCAAAAACTCTTGGCGATTTCTCCCAAACAAAAAACATGGTATGAAGGTCACTTCCACTAACGATTCAAAAATGTCAAATGAAAAGATGTTATTTACCAGTTTTCTTCTTTATGTGCCTGAAATATTCTCAAAAATGATGTAACATATGTTAAGTCAAACAAATCCAAAATGGTTTTAAAAAAGGTTCACATATGGCATTAAAATGTCATAGTAAATGCATGCATTTGAAACGATTACTAGAAAGCTTTTTGGGAACATTTTATTTATTGATGGCTACTAACATCACATAACAGCAGCATATTACAGGAAACAGTCTAGTCTCCAAAAGCACAATAACACCAACCCTAAGATATCTATCTATCTAATACTGAATCCATCACCTGCTATTTCTTTTTCCTTCAAAAATTTGAAGATATAAACATTGTTTAATACCCAAGCTGTAAAACAAAATAGCTATTTTGACATATTAGACCATTCATTTTCTTGTTTACTTAAAAAGGATATTGGACTACGACGGTTTGATATTTGTAAGCTTCAACAAAGTCATGGTTGGAAACGGCATAAGTGCACCTAAGTGTAAGGAAAATAAGTTATTTGTTTATGCAGTTCTACACACACACACACCAACGAAAAGGCATTGAGAGCACATTTAACCACTCAAAGTACAGTATATACGTAGGCTACCAAACAAAGCTTCTCTCAGCTTTCTGCTACTTAATACCCCAATCATTCTTTCTCTTGTTGGTTGGTTAAACTAGGTGCTGGTGGTTTGGGTATTCAAATTCTAAAGCTTTTGGTGGCTTAGGAAGTAGTGGCTAAGCTGTTATAGCAATCTCTGGGACACTAATGACTGGTGTTGCCAATAAAACATTATTCAAAATAAAAAACCCTCAGACGGTTATCTTTAATCTGGAAGGGGTTGTAAACCCTTGTTTTTTTTTTTTTTTTTTTTTTTTACAATAACAAACATGTCATACTTACCTTTACTGTGCAGTTCGTTTTGCACAGAGTGGCCCCGATCTACCTCTTTTGGGGTCCCCCGGCGGCGCTGGTGGCTCCTCCCCGCATCCAGTGTCCACGTTGGAGAAGCGTTCTCCTGGAGCGCTCCCGAGTCTCGCATCTGTGTCCATTCATACAGAATGCAGGACTCGCCACTGTGTCATTCGATTTGATTGACAGCAGCGGGAGACAATGGCTGCGCTACTATCAATCTAGCCAATCAGGACATGAGACACCAGCTACAGATGGGAGGGGAGGGGGGGGGGGAGGGCTGAGAGGCTGCAGCATTACAGAAGTATTTTCACCTTAATGCATAGAATGCATTAAAGCGGGGGTCCACCTAAGCCGCCAAAAAAAAAAAAAATTAAAAGCCAGCAGCTACTAATACTGCAGCTGCTGACTTTTAATAAATGGCCACTTACCTGTCCCAGGGTCCAGCGATGTTGGCAGGCGACGCCGAGAACCCGCTCGGTTCTCGGCAGCTGCCGCCACCATCCTAGGTGAGGGAATCAGGAAGTGAAGCGTTGCGGCTTCACTTCCCGGTTCCCTACTGCGCATGTGCGAGTCACACTGCGCATCATAACTGGTCCCCGCTATCTCCTGGGAGCTGTGTGTTACCCAGGAGACAGCGCGGAGGGACAGGAAGAGGCATAGACTCCCATGGGAGTCTATGCCGGAAGTGGGTGCAAATACCTGTCTTAGACAGGTATCTGCACCCCCCTCCCCCCTGAAAGGTGCCAAATGTGACACCGGAGGGGGGGGGAGGGTTCCGAAAAGCGGAAGTTCCATTTTTGTGTGGAACTCCGCTTTAAGGTGAAAAACCATGAGGGTTTACAAACCCTTTAACTGCACATCCAGCCAAAACTTTTTTTTTAAATTTTACAGAACTAAGTTTGGAACACTGTTCTATTAATAAAAAAAATATTCAGATTGTATTATAAAACTGACAAATGTGCAGAGCTGTAACAAAAAAAATGTAATTTTCTCTTTATATTTTTAATAGGGCAACTGTATCTAATACATGGCACTGCAGATGAACAAAACAGCCTGGAGGTGGCAGTGTTCATTTGAAGGCTGAATTTGGACCTGAATTTGAAAAAGGAAAGGTTTGCTATAGAGTCCTTTCACACTCGCATCGCCTGGGCCTGGGGGGTAAAGTGATATTATTTTTAGCGGCACTTTAAGGCCGCTAGCGGGACGCTTTTAATCCCTGCTAGCGGCCGAAAAAGGGTTAAAAGCGCGGCAGCGGCGCTGCCCATTGATTTCTTTGGGCAGGGGCACTTCAGGAGCGGTGTATACACCACTCCTAAAGCGCCTCAGAGAAGCTGCTTGCAGGATTTTTTTTTACGTCCTGCCAGCACACCGCTCCAGTGTGAAAGCCCTTGGACTTTCACATTGGAGTGAGAGGAGAGGCGTTTTACAGGTGCTATTTTAGCGCTATAGGGCCTGTAAAGTGCCTCAGTGTGAAAGCGGTCTTAAAGAGAACATTTAGTAATGTTAGTGGTGACTAAACAGTACCCTAAAAATGCACCCCTTTTCTTAAATTCCTCTAAAAAAAAAAGCAATACGTTTCTTGGTATGTAAGTGGGCCTAGGTATTTCTGTGCCTTGAACCTTAGCTGTATAGCTACAGTTTAAAAGCTAAGGCACTGCTGTCTCTTACTGGTAATCTCACCAGATTTGGTGAGGTCACTGCTGTGCTGCTAATTTTTCTCCTTGCTGGAGGCTCTGACATGAGGACGCAAAAGCCCTACCTCTACCAAGATGGCTGCAGTAAAACCACAGGCAATACTGGCGACTAGTCTTTTGCCTCGGTCTGCCTTTTTTGGCCACAGCTTCCACAGTTGAAAGCTATGATTTTTGCTATAGAGTCTTCAGCCTCGACGTGATCACAAGATCAGAAGCCACTATGATTGCTTTCCGATTGTTAGTGGGGGAAAAAATTCAAGTTAGACTTACCGGTAACTTGTTTTCCTTGAGTCTTTCAGGACAGCACTTGAGAGAGTGACTCCTCCCCTTGCCAACAGGAAACACCTCTTCCACCAAACTTTAAAAGGAGGCTCCTTTCCACATCTTGTCAGTAGTAGTAGAGAACCTCCGGCCCCAAACTGGAACACATAATCGAGATATGATTAGTCACAGTATATATATGTAAAAACAATAGGGCGGGATGCTGCTGTCCTGAAAGACTCAAGGAAAACAAGTTACCGGTAAGTCTAACTTGAATTTTCCCTTATCGTCTTTCAGGACAGCACTTGAGAGGATAAGAGAGACTTACCCCCCTAGGGAGGGACCACAGCCTGCAGAACCTTTCTGCCAAAAGCCTGATCACCTGCTGATAGGAGATCCAGTCTGTAATGACGGACAAACGTTAAGTAGCTTGACCACGTAGCCGCCTTACAAATCTGATCTGGGGTGGCACCAGCTCTTTCTGCCCATGTAGTGGCCTGGGCTCTTGTTGAATGAGCCCTAATTCCCAGCGGGGAAGATAAACCCATTTGAGAATAGGCTACAGAAATAGCTGTCTTAAGCCATCTAGCCAATGATGCTTTTGATGCTTGTTGGCCTTTCTTGTTTCCAGAAAAAAGAACAAATAATGAATCTGAAACTCTAAACCCTCCTGTTACTTCCAAATACTGTAATAGGATACGTCTTACGTCTAAATTGTGAAACTGCTCTTCCTTTGCACCCGAAGGGTTAGCAGAAAAGGTTGGTAGAGTAATCTCCTGAGACCTGTTACTAAAGCTTGCCACTTTTGGCAAAAACCCCGGATCTACTTTAAGGACAACTCTATCAGGAAAAACTGACAAAAAAGGCTCTTTTACTGATAGAGCGTGCAGTTCACTAATCCTTCTTGCTGAAGTAATTGCGACCAGAAAAATAGTCTTCAAAGTTAAATTCTTTATGGATATGGCCTGTAAAGGCTCAAAGGGTTCTTTTGCCAGAGCCTGCAGAACCACCGAGAGATCCCAATTTGGGAAATGCTTCACCGGGACCGGTCTAGACCTGGAAAGTGCCTTGAAAAATCTCATGATCAGAGTTTCTGAAGATAAGGATCTCTCCAGATAAACTCCCAAGGCGGCCACCTGCACCTTAAGGGTGCTGACCGCTAAATTCTTGTCTGCACCGCTTTGCAAGAACTCCAGCACTGAAACTAGATCTTTAACCTCTCTATGTTCAGAATGACAGAAAGAAACATAGACTTTCCATACTTTGGCGTAAATATCCCTGGTTACCTTTTTCCTACTGGAAAGCAACATCGTAGTTAAACGTTCAGAAAAGCCTTTGCTTCTCATTAACTGCTCCTCAGATACCAGGCAGTGAGTTTTAACCTGCCTACATCTGGATGATGCACTGGCCCCTGAGTCAACAGATCCTGACTGAGCGGAAGATGCCAACATGGTTTGATTGCCAACTGAAGAATCGTGGAAAACCAAGCCCTCTTTGGCCAATATGGAGTAATCAAAATTATTGATACTCTCTCTTCCAGTATTTTCCTCAACACTAGAGGGATTAACCTGAATGGAGGAAAAGCATACCCTAGGTGAAAATCCCATGGATGTGCCAGAGCATCTATCCCCTGAGAGCAAATGTCTCTCTGAAGGGAGAAAAAATTCGGGAGCTGCGTGTTTTGTTTTGAAGCAAACAGATCTACCTGCGGAAGGCCCCAAACACTGGTGATTAATGCAAACACCTTCCTGTTCAGACTCCACTCTGATTCCTGAACTTTCTGTCGGCTCAGATAATCCGCTACTTCGTTCAATGTGCCTTTTAGATGGACTGCGGATAGAGATAGTAAGTGGTTTTCCGCCCACTCCAGAATCTCTACTGACAGTAAGTGAAGAGCCTTGCTTCTTGTGCCTCCCTGTTTGTTCAGGTAGGCTATGGCCGTGGCATTGTCCGACAAAATCTGGACATGGCAACCTATAAGGTTTTGAGAGAAGAAAACTAATGCTAGGGCAACTGCCTTCAGCTCTCTCCAATTTGAGGATTTTTGGGCCTCGAACTGGGACCATGTTCCCTGCGCTAAGGCCTGACCCATGTGGGCCCCCCATCCCTGCAAACTGGCGTCTGTTGTGACCACTTTCCCGGTCGGAAAAGACCACAGAAGACCTCTTTGCAGTACCACCTGACTTTTCCACCACCAAAGTGAACGTTTGACTCTGGTGGGAATCTTTATTTTTGTATCTAAACTCTCCGTCCTGTGGTTCCATGTACTTAGAAGGAACCTCTGGAGAGTCCTGAAATGCAGCCTTGCCCATTGGATGGCTGGCATTGAAGAGGTTAATGTCCCCAGAGCCGACATAACCTTTCGGACTGAAATCAGTTGATTTGTTTGTAGTGCCGTTATTACCCTTTGGACCTTGATCTTTTTCTCTTCTGGGAGAAAAATCTTTTGCTCCACTGAATCTATCAAATAACCCAGAAACAGTACTTGCTGAGCTGGGATGAAATTTGATTTTTGAACATTCACTATCCACCCTATTGACTCCAAATGACTGCGGGATTTGCTCAAATCCTCCTGCAACTTCTCCCTGGATGGGGCAAAAAAGAGGAGGTCGTCCAGATATGGAATTACCGCAATCCCCTGGAGTCGAAGAGGGGCGAGAGCTTCCGCCATTATCTTCGTAAAAATACGAGGAGCTGACGACAGGCCGAAGGGAAGGGCCCTGAACTGAAGATGTATAATCTCCTTGCCCATATTCACCGCAAACCTCAGGAACTTCTGGGACTGAGGTGCTACAGGAATATGAAGATAAGCATCCCTCAGATCGATTGATGCCATAAAACAATCTTTTGTTAGAATGTTTCTGACCGTGAAAATTGAGTCCATACAAAACTTTTTGTATAGGACTGACATGTTCAGGGGTTTTAGGTTGAGGATAAGACGGAAGTTTCCGGATGGTTTTTTTATCAGAAAGATGTGTGAATAGAAACCCTGACCCTGTTCTTCTGGGGATACTGGTATCACTACCCTCTGGTGCCTCAGATCCCTTAAAAGGTTCTTCATGGCCAGAGCCTTTGTTTGGTCCCTTGGTAGGTTTGTTACAAAGAATCTTTCTGGCGGGCGATCCGAAAACTCTATCCTGTAACCTTGGGACAGCATGTCCAAAATATATAGACTTTCTGTCATGCTGGCCCAAATGGGAAGGAAACCTTGCAGCCTTCCCCCTACCGGTACGCACAAGTCATTGCGTTTTACCGGAGGCTGCAGGAGGATGGAAAAGGACATTTCCTTTTCCCTTTCCCTTCTGCGATGCCCAATTTTTTCTTTTCTCCTGGGGTTTGTTTTGTTCTTGAGCCCTTTGGGAACGAAAAAAACGCTTAACTGGCTGTTTTTTCTTTTTGATTGGAAAAGACTTCTTTTTATCCGCTGTTCTATCTAGAACCGCATCTAGGTCAGGCCCAAAAAGTAAGTCACCCAGGAACGGTATCCCACACAGCTTGTTTTTGGATGCCGCGTCCCCCGGCCAAGTTTTCAACCACAAAGCCCTTCTGGCTGAGTTGGCCAGGGCAGCAGATCTAGCTGTCATTTTAATTGATTCCGCTGATGCATCAGATATAAATGCGACAGCGGCCGACAGAGTTGAGAATGAATCCAAAATCTCTTGTTTTGGAGAGTCTGCTGAGATATGGGCCTTAAGTTGCTCTAACCAGAACTCCATATTTCTGGATACCACTGTAGTTGCCATAGCAGGTTTAAGATTTCCCATGATAGATTGCCAAGCCCTTTTTAGAACCTGGTCCATCCTTTTATCCATGGGATCTCTCAACACCCCCATGTCCTCGAATGCCAAATCTGTAGACCTCGAGACCTGGGAAAACGCGGCATCTAGTTTGGGGTTTTTGTTCCAAACTGCCGCTGGATCTTCGTCAAAAGGAAAACGCCTTTTTAAGGCTTTGGGAAAGAAAGGCTTTCTCTCTGGCTCTGCCCACTCTTTCTTAATAGTTTCAGAAATAACAGAGTGCACTGGGAAATTGCGATTTTTGTGCTCGCTAAGCCCTGCATACATTTTATCATGCAGAGATAACTCCTTTCTTTCCTCCTCCAGACCCAGTGTGGTATAGATTGCTTTTAACAGGCCATCTACCTGTTCTAAAGACAATTTAAATCTTGAAGGTAAATTTTCTCCTTCCTCACCCTCATCAGAATCCTCAGATTGAGAGGGGAAATGTCCCTCTGGGGTAGGAGATGCTTCAGTCTCCACCGCCGGGACTATAAGTGAGCCTTGGGAGGACTGTGAGGTAGTAGGCTGACTCAGGGATGGGTTTGCTAGGGAAGAGCGAAATGATTGAATAGTCGCATCAAGTTCTTTTTTAACAGATGCAATCAAGTCGCTGCAAGCGGAAGAAGCTTCTTCTTTAACTAGCAAATCAATACAAGCTTGACATAACGTCTTCTTCCATCCTTCAGGTAGCTTGGATTTACATGAAGGACATTTTCTTTTTGCCACTGGATCAGAGCTCTTGGCCTGCCATGAGACAAAAGAAGAAACCATCCCAATGAGACAACCTGTCCTATACCCAAGGATGCTCACCACAGGTGCACAGTAAGAACTAAACTGCCTTATGTGCCCAGACAGGCCCCTGCCACCGGGGGGGAGAGATAGAAAGAGAGAGAGAGACCCCACAGTACAAGGAGGACAGTATACAACTGCCCCTTACCTGGGCCTTGCTGGTGCCTGTGCCTGTCCCACTTGCTGCCGCCATCGATTCCATCGAGGAGCGCTTGCTGTGTTTGTGTGGCTAAACGCCGGTTCCGGACTCCAATAGCGCCTGTGCGCCGGACCGGAACCGCCAAATAAGCACCAGCCCCGTTCCTCCCCTTTCCCTCTGCGATTTCCGGCGGAAATGACGCCGCACGCCTGTTCCGTGGGCTCCGCCCCCTCCGGATGCCTCACTTCCGGCGGATGGAGCCCCGCTGCCATCCCCAAGATGGCGGCGGCGCAATAAGCAACAGGCGGTGGACCTGAGAAAAAAATACAGCAAACGGCCACCGCCTGTCTTGCCGCCGCCTAGGAACGATGCCCACGACAGTCGGACTCACCCTGAGCCCATATGAAGAGGGAGAGGGAGCCCAGCCAGCAGCACTTCACCTCAGCTGTGGAATGGGAGGAACAGCTCTCATGAGGTAAAAAAGTGTTTGGTGAAAAAACCAGGAAACCTGAGCTCCCAGGACAGCACCTGAGAGCCCTGACTTCCCCACAAAGTGTTCCCTCCGGAGGAAACACAAAAACTGACAAGATGTGGAAAGGAGCCTCCTTTTAAAGTTTGGTGGAAGAGGTGTTTCCTGTTGGCAAGGGGAGGAGTCACTCTCTCAAGTGCTGTCCTGAAAGACGATAAGGGAAAGCAGGGATTAGAAGCAAGCAGCTGCAGAAAGCATTGATTGCTGATGCTCAAAGGGAATAATGCATATTAACATATCCTCACTGTGCCATAGAACGTTAACATATATAAACTGTCAGCAGGAAAGTGTAAATGTAGGTGTGGCACTGGATAGGACTGGTCACCTGTATGATTCAATGCAACACCTGCACAACACCCCCAAAAATCATCAGTAAGACATACAACTGACATTTTAACCAACTGGCTTGCAATATATGCACCTCCCTTCCTAGATAAAAGCAAAACCATTTGTTGTAACTCATGGATATGGGACAGGAAACAGCAGATGTCGCAGACAGAACGTTCCTCTTGCCAGCTGACATCCTGCACTGCCCACCACCGCCTCTGCTTGGCACTGGGCCACAAAATGGCATGTTTCTACATGTGCCAGGCTCCCAACAAGGGACTGGCTGTGAAGATCTAAAATTACAAGGAGCTACAGGGAGGCTCCTAATCTTTGCAGTAAGTGTTAATGTATTATGTATTGTGAGTCCATAGGCTTTAAAGAACTATATAAATATGCATATTTAATACTTTTAAAGAGGTAATTTATTTCCAATATATAACCCAAAAATATGATTATCTAAGGATACAGTGTGGTGTTTTTCAAAGGATCTGTTGCTTACATATATTTTTCTGGCCACCTTAACCAAAACCTAATTAAGCTCACAAAAGCAGCTATCACAAAATCTGGCAGCATTGCAATAAGAACAGCTTGTTCAACTAAAAGGCCTGAGTACCTTAGGTGAGCTGCAAACATCTCATCATAAGAAGGTTCCAGCATCTGTTGACACTTATCCTCTGGAGAACACAACTAAAACACATGAAGACAACTAAAATAAATGAATCTATAAAATTAGATGTTACATAGAAAAGATACCCCACTGAGAAACACATTTCCATAACAGTGTTTGTACTAAATTAAAGACCAATAAAAATATAAATATTTTAGATATAAAAAAAGTGATTGTTAAATGAGGATTAAAATGTTTAAAAGAATAATAATCGTGTTTCAGGGACCTGCGATACAGCAAAAGTATGGTCATTTTTATTAGCTGCTATGTCAGTCAGCTAGATGAGCTGTAGTTGATAAGTGATATTAAATCCTTTAACAAGTGTTAGGGAAGTCTTTCCCTGCATTCCTGTAGGTGGGGCAGCCCACTGAAATGAATAGGCTGCCCTACATGTAGTTGCACAGATGCGAACCAAGGGCTCGTTCACACCTGGGGTTTTTTGGGGGCGGGATGGGCACTAAAACCACCCGGTTTCGCCATTTCTACCACCCCCAACTGCTTCCCTAAGGTTGTACATATGCTGTGGCCGCAGCTGGAAGCAGACGACTCTGGCTCTTCGCAGGGAGCTGAGAGGCAGAGCCAGCTGTCAATCGGGCAGCCGGTTGGATCCTGACAATGCTGTCAGGATCCTTAGAGTCTGGAGTGGCACTGCCAGTCAGTGAGCAATAGCCCCGAATCAGCTGATCCTGGGTCACAGGAAAGGGAAAGTAAGTGCACTCCTGTGTCCCACAAGAGTAGTACGGCCAAAAAAGATCAGGCCATACTTCTCTTTTAAGCTTCTCAAGTTGAGCTGATGCCTTTCAAATCTGGAAGTACAGTGCACTGAGAAGTGGCTGCTGAATTATTGATCAGAGTAGCATAAATATGCAATTCACACCGCTCTGTGATGGTAGAAAAGGCAATCATGACCACTGAAACTTAGCAGCCTGCAGTGCTAGATGACTTCAGTTTAGGCCATGCTGAGGAACAGACTGGACATGCAAGTGCTATTTCTATATCCTATCACCTGTAATAAAGTTAAAGTGGTTGTAAACATCAGACATAAAATATGAAGAAAGCATATCCCTCTATAGGGTGTACGTGTCTCAGTTAGGAGCACTAAGAGTCATTTCTGTCTGCTGCTTCATTCCTCAATCAATAGGTGATCCAATCAGAAGTGGGAATGGGTACTGGGTACCTGTCAAAACTAGGTATCTTCTCCCCCCAAAAAATGTAATGTGCCAAATGTAGTAGAGGAGGACATAAAGCAGAACTTCCCTTTAAAAGTTCCACTTTAAAGTTAATAAGTTGTTGGTTGCTCTAGTAAGCAATAAAGGTTTATTGATAGACACGGCGAGTATAGCCACTGAATGAGTCTTTTTGGTGTAACAGTTTTAATCAGCTAAAGCAGTCTAATGCCCTGTACACACGAGCGGACTTTTCGGCAACAAAGGTCTGACAGTCTTTCCGACGGACTTTAGATGGACTTTTGACAGACTTTCGAACGGACTTGCCTACACACGATCACACCAAAGTCCGAAGGATTCGTACGTGATGATGTACGACCGGACTAAAATAAGTTTTTGGTCCGTCGGACTAGCATATAGACAAGCTGATTTTTCGACCAGACTCGAGTCCGTCGGACAAATTTGAAACATATATCAAATCTAAAGTCCGTCAGATTTTTGACCGAAAAAGTCAGCTGCAGGTCCGATGGAGCCCACACACGGTTGGATTGTCCGCCGGATTTGGTCCGTCGGACCACTCCGGTCGAAAAGTCCGCTCGTGTGTACGTTGCATAAGAATTTATACTTCAACAGATTTCTTATATATAGTAATAGTAAAAGCAGAGGATTACTGAATTACCAAAACAATAATCACTTTAACAAATATTGGAGTAAAAAAAAACATAAACCATTACAATAAAACAATCGGCATTACAGTATGCACCATTGATTTGAAGTGTATACGAAGGGTAAAGAGCTAATGTTTTCTTACCTGTAAGCGTGGATTTGCAATATGTGGATGTCTGAATGAAACCAGGTCTGCACAGCTAAAGCCATTTTTCATTTCAATGGCCTCCAAAACCTATAATAAACACATCATAGTTAATTACAAGCAATTATTAAATATTCAAGTAGACATTATATATGTAACATTCTGCTGCAGAAATATACAGTAAATTTTCTATTTGTTTCCATAGCCGAATTAAATAACATAGGAGACAGGGGTCATAGTTTCCAAGTCCATCTATAAGTTAGAAGGTGAAAATGTCAATTCTCATTTGTTCATAAATGTGCCCTTGATAGACAGATTCTCCCAAGGATAACACTCAAATGATTTTTCCGCATCCAGTTTACGCGTTGCCCAATTTCAGGGAAAGCTGGTAAATTAAAATGTAAATAGGGCTGAAACAACTAATCGATTAATCGACAACTAATCGATTATGAAATTAATCGATTACCATTTTCATAATCGATTAATCGGCTAGTAACATTAATGGGGTTAAAAAAAACCTAAACTGAGCCCTTTTTAGTACAAAAAGAGCAAATAATCGCTACTGCAAATATTACTTTCACAGTTCTACAGTAAAAAAAAAATAACCCCTTACAGAAGTGATTATCTGCTTTTTTTTGTACTATAAAGGGCTAATTTTAGTTTTTTTCACCCCATTATGTTACTAAACGTCTTAGACCTGGTTCACATCGATGTGTTTTTTGGTGCTTTTTGTAGAAACGCACTACAGTTCATTTACATGGTTTCCTATGGGACACGTTCACGCAAAACTGTGCTTTTTTGGTTCAATATACTTCAAAAGAGAAGCGGCAGAAAAGCATGTAATATGTTTTTGCAGCAATATGTGTTTTTTAATCTGCCCAACAACAAATTGGCCAAAAAAAATGCAAAAACGCAAATCGCAGCAAAATCACGTGCACAAAAATCAAAACGCACAGCAAAAAGCACTGCAGAAACAGATCAAAAGCAAACTGCATAGGTGTGTACCGAGCCTTATGCTGGCAACACGGATACATTTTCAGACAAGAATATTCAGATGAAAAATCTTTGTACACTCAAGAATGAAAGAACGAACGTTCTTAAAATTACATTTTTTTTTTTTGAAGGAAGACATTGTTTTTGTTTTTAATAAAAAAAAATGTGATCACTGGGTCTGATATTTACCAGATTCACCCTTTAATAGTATATACAGTATAAATCCTCTAATAGTATATACAGTACATTTCCTCTAATAGTATATACAGTACATCTCCTCTAATAGTATATACAGTATATCTCCTCTAATGGTATATACAGTATATCTCCTCTAATGGTATATACAGTATATCTCTTCTGTCTGTTATTCTTAGAGTGGATTAGATGTTTTGCTCCCTAACCATATAGTTGGTTATTTATATTTACCACTGCATAGAGATATTTAAGAATAAATTACCTTTTTTTTAAAACTTTACACATTAACTAAATTATACACCACACTTTTTTTTTTTTTTTAAGGTTATTAACCGAATAATCGATTAATCGAAACAATAATCGGCCAACTAATCGATTATGAAAATAATCGTTAGTTGCAGCCCTAAATGTAAACAATAAAATGTATTCAGTATACCTCTGCAATACATACACATTTCCTTACGTTTTTCTTCCTTAATATATGCTGCAACAACACAAAATGTACCTGCTGATCTGTTGGAAATTCAGTGATCTCCTAATTTTCAGTAAAGAGCTGACAACACCATCTCTGCTGCACTGAAATCCCAGCTGAGTTGTCAGCCCTGCTTAAGTTCTCTCTTGTGGACTACAGAACCCCTCTTATGTTATGGAAATGAGAGGGTGGTCATTTTCTGCAGCCTAGTATGGGAGGAGTCAGGCATGGCTGACAACTCTGCTTGGATTTAAGTGCATCCAAGGCAGCATTGCAAGCTTACTGTAAAGTTAGGATCTCACTGGATTTCTGGCAGATCAAAAGGTATTGTACTATGAGCAATTTTTAAAAAAAAGACTACAAAATGGGAAAATGTGCATGTATTGTACAGATACGTTGTATATGTTTTTTTTTTTTTATTATTTTCTCCAGCCACACATTGTAAGAAAATTTGTCAGCACAGTAATATCTAACTTTTGTTTGCAGTCTATAGTTATTACCAAAACACACTTCTCAGTGAGCTTGTCTATATTTAGGGCCAGTTCACAGCAAAACGTGGTGTGGGAAACCCGCACTGCATTCAAAATGCACTGCAGTTGTGATCTGCAGTGGGTGTCAATATTAAAGCGCAGTTCCACTTAAAAGTGGAAATTCCGCTCCCCCCCCTCTAGTACCACATTTGGCACCTTTCGGGGGGGGTACCTGTTTTTGACAGGTATCGTTCCCCACTTCTGGGTGACGGGGCCTCTGGAAGTTCAGCCCCCTCCTCCTTCCTCCGCCGCAAGACCAATTAGAAAATACAGCGCGCATGCGCAGCAGGGAACCGGCTGTGAAGCCAAAAGGAATGGAGGCGGTTGCACCCGACAGCCGATCCGACTGGGGTACCGACATTGCGGGCTCCCTGGACAGGTAAGTGTCCATATATTAAAAGTCAGCAGCTGCAGTATTTGTAGCAGCTGACGTTTAATTTTTTGTGGGGGGGGGGGGAGAGGGGGCTGGGACTGGTCCTCCACTTTAAGTTAATGACACCCCAAACCCAGGTCGCAAACCCAGTGTGTTTGCCTGCACTGGATCGTTTGGTACCGAAGTACCATGTGAGGCAACTGCTGTTTGCACTACTTTTGGTAGTGCGATTTCAGCTAATTGAAAATGAATGAGCTGAAATCGCAAAGAACAGAACTCAGTTCTTGTGCGATTTCCACTGAAACCCGGCTCTTAAACTGAAGTGTAGGGTAGAATAAAATATATTATAGGACCTTATGTATCAACGTGATCATACAGTAATAAGAACTGGAGTAACATCTCATTGGCCACAATCAGCATGATACAATCTTACTGGTGGTTGAGGGAAAATACTTCCAGTTCTAAGTAAGGTCAATAGCGATTAGTTGCCAAAACACTGCTGACTTCCTCCTAGTTATCTCATAACGGTTATGTCCAATACTCCTTTGGCCTAAAATGGGTAATCACTAAGGGCCCATTTACACTAGGAATCGCATGCGAATTGCACAGGAACGCGGGGGAAACCACATCGCACCAAAAGTAGCGCATGCACTACTTTTTGAAACGTGTGGCAACTGCATCGTATGGTGCAAAAGTACCATGCGATCAGATATGTGCAGACGCAGTGCGTTTGCAACCTGCGTTTGGGGTGTTGTTAACTTGAACTCACCCCTGTTGCAGATCACAAGAGCTTTGTAATCATAATGCGGTGCGGAAAGCCGCACGGGAATTGTCACCCCTGCACTGCATTCTACTGTGAACGGGAACTAAAAAAAATCCATATGTTGCACAGTTACTTAAACCAGTCTCTAATAATCGGTGGATGTATTACCTTTTCAAAATGTTTGCAATACCTTCTTAAAAAACAAAAAACAAAACAAACAAAAAAAAAAAACACAACATTTTTGGTGGATTTCCTGAACTTTCAAAGTTTCTAACAATTAAAGGATACTGCACTGCATGGACATCCTTCATAATCAGAAAATACTAAAGGTACCATTAAAAAGAATATTATGCTATTTTTTTTTTTACATAAGGTTGTTTTTTGTTTCAGAAATATACAAATTCTAATAAAATACTATAGGTTTTATTATACCTGTTGTAAATATTGATTGATGGTAATATGTGCCATCTGTCCTTATAAATAGATAGAGGTCCTGTTAGGAAAAGCAAGCAGCATAAACAAGTGAATACACTAGAACTTAATAAAAACATGTAATGAAATACATTCCCACCAAAATCCCACCGAAACCACAGTGTCAAACTGACGGCCCTCCAGCTGTTGCAGAACTACAAGTCCCATGAGGCACTGCAAGGCTGACAGTTACAAGCATGACTCCCACAGGCAGAGGCATGATGGGACTTGTAGTTCTGTAACAGCTATAGGGGCCGCCAGTATGACAGCCTGATTTGTTTTACAGAATGATTATCACACACAACCATCAGTTCATAAAGCTGCAGTAGTTATTTACAGGTGTTCCTTATTGTACAGTATAGGTCTAAATAGAGTGGAGAAGGATTAGAAACCCTATAAGGTTTTTATTGCTTTCTGTATCCTTGTTAGTTAAATTCACCCTATTTATTTGTTCTATTCACAACGAAAGTAAAAGAAAATCCCAAATTTTGGGTTGTCCTCAGAACAGTAAGACCCCTTTCATACTGGGGCGTTTTGCAGGTGCTATAGCGTTAAAAATAGCGCCTGCAAACCGCCCTAAAACAGCTGCTCCAGTCACTCCAGTGTGAAAGCTCGAGGGCGTTCACACTGGAGCGGTGCACTGGCAGGGCGTCAGAAAAAGTCCTGCCAGCAGCTTCTTTGGAGCGGTGAACTCACTGCTCCTCCCCTTTGAAATCAATGGGGCAGCGCTGCTATACCACCAGCAAAATGCCACTGCGGTGGCATTTTGCGGGCGGATTTAATCCCTTTTCGGCCGCTAGCAGGGGGGGGGTTAAAACACATTTTCCTATTGCAGCGAGCACGAGAGGGAGGCGACAATGTCCCTTAGGTCTGGTCTGGATTTTAAGGGGAACCCCCTACGTCGAAAAAATGGCGTGGGGGTCCCCCCACAATCCATAACAGACCCTTATCCGAGCATGCAGCCCGGCCGGTCAGGAAAGGGGGTGGGGACAAGCGAGCGCCCCCCCCCCCCCGAACCGTACCAGGACGCATGCCCTCAACATGGGGGGTGGGTGCTTTGGGGGAGGAGGGCGCCCTGCGCTCTTTTTGCGATTCGGCATTGCGTCGCTTTAACTGACAATTGCGCGGTCGTGTGATGTTGTACCAAAACAAAATTGACGTCCTTCTTTTACCACAAATAGAGCTTTCTTTTGGTGGTATTTGATCGCCTATGTGGTTTTTATTTTTTGCGCTATAAACAAAAAAAGAGCTTCAATTTTGAAAAAAAATGCATTATTTTTTACTTTTTGCTATAATAAATATCCCCCAAAAATATATAATTTTTTTTTTCCCTCAGTTTAGGCTGATATGTATTCTTCTACAGATCTTTGGGAAAAAACAAATCGCAATAAGCGTATATTGATTGGTTTGCGCAAAAGTTTGTGAAATACAGTCTGGCTTCAGATGCCCAGACTTAAAGTGGAGTTCCACCCAAAAGTGGAACTTCCACTCATCAGATTCCTCCCCCCCCTCCGGTGACACAGTTGGCACCTTTCAGGGGGGAGGGGGGTACAGATACCTGTATATTACAGGTATCTGTACCCACTTCCGGCATAGATAGCTGCAGAATCTGCGATAATTTACGCCACTTCCTGCTCCCTCCCCGCTGCCTGCTGGGAAACACACGGGTCCCAGAGGCAGCAGGGACCATTCGTGTTGCGCTGCGCGACTCGCGCATGCGCAGTAGGGAACCGAAACCGCACGGCTTCACTTCCTGATTCCCTTACCGAAGATGGAGGCGGCAGCACCCGAGGACGGAGAAACGCTTCGGCCTCGGGTGCCGACATTGCGGGCGCCCTGGACAGGTAAGTGTCCATGTTTTAAAAGTCAGCAGCTGCAGTATTTGTAGCTGCTGACTTTTAAAAAAAAAATTTTCGGTGGCGCTCCGCTTTAAGATGGCCACGGCCTGCTGTAAGTTTATAAAATATCAAACTACTGCTATAAACTAACAAAACAGACCTTAGTTTACAGACTAACTTTACTAGAATAAATTAAGCTTCTGTTATATAGGGGTATTTTTATTTAAAAATTATAATTTTGGCCGGAACACCACTTTAAGGATAGGAGGGCTTAGTTCCACTTTAGGAATACTTCAGGACTTTGCTATATTAGCTTTGAAATGAGGTACATTTTAAACATTGGGTTTGATTCCGCTGTAAGGTGGTAATAAACCCACCGATTAAACTGTTTCCCAATACAGTAAAAGTGGAACTAAACCCATCAATTTAAAAAAACAGTTACATTCCCAGCATATGCCACAAATGTAATGGTCACATTTTCTTGTACTCTTAACCAAACTGTCAAACCAGATCACATGCGCTGCACCATGGCAGTTGAAGATCAAAGAGAGGCCAAGACAGCAGCTTCCTTGGCTGAAGATGATAGGAAGGTTAAGTTCCACTTTAAATTCAAGATATCCCTTGAACTGTTACAGTTACTTATGTCAGCATGCAACCAAACTGTCAAGCCACTGAAGCAGCACTAAACCCATCTAATTAAGGGGAACTAAACCCATGGATTCAACGGTTTCAAAAAACAGTTACATTCCAGTGTGGGTGCAACGGATCGTCATCGATCCGTGATCTGATCCACGGAGGTTGATCTGTACGGGACACCCGCGATCCGCGGATCGCTCTGTGGCCTCGGCCATAGGAAAGGCCGCGGCTTCGGCCTAGCTCCGGAGCGGTGGCCATCTTGGTACACCCGGCGGTCGTTTAGCACGTGATCGCGCCGTCAAATGACGGCGCGATCACTTGTAACAAACCGGCGTCATATCATGACGCCGGTTCCTCTCTCCCCTCTGTGTACTGATCTGTACAGTGGAGGGGAGAGATCGGATGGCAGCAGTGCCAATACTCTGCAATGCCCTGACAATACTCTGCAATGCCCTGACAATACTCTGCAATGCCCTGACAATACTCTGCAATGCCCTGACAATACTCTGCAATACTCTGCCATACCCTGCCAATATACCCGCCAATACTCTGCCAATAGGGAGATTGTGGATATTACAGTGGGGGAGATTTTTTTTTGTTGATCCGAAAATGATCCGAACCGTGACTCCTGATCTGAGGAACGATCAGAACCGTGAGTTGTTTGATCCGTTGCACCCCTACATTCCAGGCATGCTATGAATAACTGTCGGAGTGGCTTAAAGTGGAACAAAACCCATTAGTTTAAACAGGTTCAAAAAACAGTTACATTCCCAGAACCAGATAGCAACACTTCACAGAAAAACAATGTTAATGATAAATAATACCTTTGGTACAGTTCTCCTTTAACACTTCCTCCACATAGGTCTTACACTCACCAGTTCTGGATCCCCTGAGATCTTTGCAGGGCAGACCACTGGAAGCCACCAAACCAATGTAGTTTTCCTGGTCAGGCTCTTCTTCCACAACATGCATTCATTCCTATGAAAAGAACACCTATTACTAAGACAAAAGGCAGACAGCCTTTCCATAGGAATAAATGGAGACTGTGTCATGGATACATGGCAATACCAAAACTGGGCTGGTAGACTTTGGAAGCAATGGCTATGACGCTCCCAGCAGGCCCCAATGTGAAGATTTAGGAGGGGCGGGGACAGGAAGGACTCATTCACACCAGACAAGTTGGGGCCAAGCTGGCTGCTATTTCCAGCACAGCACCTATGCATAAACAAGGCAAAATGCCTCGTTTCCTTAAGGGGAATTTGGGGGATTATTGGGTAGGGGAGGCGCACACACACACACACACATTGAAATTTTGATGGATCAGAAATTCCTATCTGTATGTAGGCCTCCCAGATCATTAGATCAGCTGCTGTCAGATGGTCATGCTGAAGAGCCTCCTTTGATCAGTGGCTTGAAAGAGTATTCTGACAGTGGGGGAGGAGTTCCCGCTGTCAGGATACAATAACACAGCAGGGAGGAGTCCTGTAGCCACATATTTGTGTGGATTCAGGAATCTGTTTTTAATGTCTTTCCTTAATCCAGAGGCTGTAAATAAAATCTGTGTGACATTCCACAAGTGATGGATACAAAGCAGACTGCAGCCATATAAATCCATCTGACCACATAACACAGCGGTCTCCAAACTGAGGCCCGGGGGCAGGATGTGGCACTTTGCTTGCATTTATCAGGCCTTTGGGGTACTAGTCCACCCACTGACACCAACAATGGGGCATAGTTCCTGTCACTGACACCAACAATGGGGCATAGTTCCTGTCACTGACACCAACAATGGGGCATAGTTCCTGTCACTGACACCAACAATGGGGCATAGTTCCTGTCACTGACACCAACAATGGGGCATAATTCCTGTCACTGACACCAACAATGGGGCATAATTCCTGTCACTGACACCAACAATGGGGCATAATTCCTGTCTCTGACACCAACAATGGGGCAGTATTCCTCCCAGTAACACCATAAAAAGGGCACAATTCCTCCCACTGATACCAACGATGGGGCACAATTTGTCCCATTGACATCAAGGATGAAGCACTATTCCTTCCATTCATACCAACGATGGGCCATTCCTCCCATTGACACCAACAATGGGGCACAATTCCTCCCGCTGACACCAACAATGGGGCACAATTACTCCCGCTGACACCAACTGTGGGGCACTATTCCTTCCACTGGCACCAAGGATGGGGCACTGTTCCTTCCACTGGCACCAAGGATGGGGCACTATTCCTTCCACTGGCACCAAGGATGGGGCACTATTCCTTCCACTGGCACCAAGAATGGGGCACTATTCCTTCCACTGGCACCAATGATGGGGCACTATTCCATCCACTGGCACCAATGATGGGGCACTATTCCTTCCACTGGCACCAATGATGGGGCACTGTTCCTTCCACTGGCACCAATGATGGGGCACTGTTCCTCCCACTGGCACCAATGATGGGGCACTGTTCCTCCCACTGGCACCAATGATGGGGCACTGTTCCTCCCACTGGCACCAATGATGGGGCACTGTTCCTCCCACTGGCACCAATGATGGGGCACTGTTCCTCCCACTGGCACCAATGATGGGGCACTGTTCCTCCCACTGGCACCAATGATGGGGCACTATTCCTTGCACTGGCACCAATGATGGGGCACTGTTCCTCCCACTGGCACCAATGATGGGGCACTATTCCTACCACTGGCACCATTGATGGGGCACTATTCCTTTCACTGGCACCAATGATGGGGCACTATTCCTACCACTGGCACCAATGATGGGGCACTATTCCTACCACTGGCACCAATGATGGGGCACTGTTCCTCCCACTGGAACCAATGATGGGGCACTGTTCCTCCCACTGGCACGAATGATGGGGCACTGTTCCTCCCACTGGCACGAATGATGGGGCACTGTTCCTCCCACTGGCACGAATGATGGGGCACTGTTCCTCCCACTGGCACGAATGATGGGGCACTGTTCCTCCCACTGGCACGAATGATGGGGCACTGTTCCTCCCACTGGCACCAATGATGGGGCACTGTTCCTCCCACTGGAACCAATGATGGGGCACTGTTCCTCCCACTGGAACCAATGATGGGGCACTGTTCCTCCCACTGGCACCAATGATGGGGCACTATTCCTACCACTGGCACCATTGATGGGGCACTATTCCTACCACTGGCACCATTGATGGGGCACTATTCCTACCACTGGCACCATTGATGGGGCACTATTCCTTTCACTGGCACCAATGATGGGGCACTATTCCTTTCACTGGCACCAATGATGGGGCACTATTCCTCCCATTGACCACAGCTTGGCCCCCCTAAAGTCTGAAGGACAGTAAACTGCCCCTTTGTTTAGAAAGTTTGGAGCCCCCTGACATAGCAGAATCTATCTGACCCGTGATCTGTACTTCTCACAACTGGCTATGGGGAGGAAAACCGGTCTGCTACATAGACATTTCAGTAACTCCTGTTATTCCACTTGCTGAAGACAAGTAACTAATACAGATACGACTGTATAATGACTACGCCTTCACTCCGGCCAGCGTCCCCATTCTTACCCTAAATCAAACGTTTTCATTAAAAAAAAGAGACAAAATCCCCGCTTACCACACAGCCCGCGCGCATGCGTCAAGATCTCCAGTCGGCGCAACCTGATGACGCAAATCGGCAGCGAGAACTAGAACTAAGGTGCTAGGAGAGCGGCGCCTGCGCAGTGGAGTGTGTTGGTATTTGCAGCAGTCGTGAGAGCTGGAGGCGCATGCGTGGTTGTGCATGGTGAGTTCCTGGATTGTAGCTGGTGATCGGTGTTTTGTTGCAGTCCGAAAGAGAGATGACGTGCAGAGCAGACATGGCACGCCGGGAGCACCAAGGCAGTGTTGTCTGTATGTGGTCAGTGTTTTTGTCCTGTGACGTGAGGCAGGCGGTGTCACCAAGGCTCAGCACTGTCCTGTGATGAGGATTAGATGTGCATTAACCCTGCAGAGCCGGGCCCAGCTCTTCATTGTGTACACTGGATACAGGCCTAGGCAGACATTGAAGGCTCAGGGAGAATAATGTGTTATAATCCTATTATATCATCTCCCTGTCTGACCCCTTCCCCCATCCATTGCTAAAGTCCATCTAAAAAAAGCCTCAACCAGTGGCTGTTTTGGGTGGAGTTGTGAGGGGTTAGAACCTCTGTGATGGTTTGACTCCTTCCTGTGTACCTTTTAACAAGGCCTCTACACCTGGGGGGCGGGAAGAATCAGCCGATCATGTGATTGGCTGTCACAGTGGTCACATGATCAGGAGCTGTCTACCAATCATTAGTTGTCGGTGACAGCTCAGTCACTGCACA
Organism: Lithobates clamitans; assembly: GCA_037952925.1. Taxonomy (NCBI): domain Eukaryota; kingdom Metazoa; phylum Chordata; class Amphibia; order Anura; family Ranidae; genus Lithobates; species Lithobates clamitans. The sequence continues at coordinate 2,793,948 of JBBGZY010001250.1, read as the reverse complement.
CAGATCCGCCGTCCATGGACACATATGTGTGTTGGCGTTAAAGGTCACCCTTTAGCAAGAGGTTAAGTCCAGGTTCACGCTGATGCGATTTCACGGTGCGATTTCTGTTGACAGTTGCAATTTTTTTGGGGGGGGGGGGGGGGGGACTGGGCATAGCTTGAGATTAAATTTACAACATACAAAACTCGCATGAGACTCCTTTTTTAACCGGATCAAAATCGCACTGCATCGATGTGAATGGCCTTCATTGGAAATAATGCTTTTTTAGGTGATATGTAAATCTGTGCTTTTCGGATCGCACAATAGAATTTGCACAAGTCTGAACCGGCACTAATGGAGAAGTCTCGCTTGTCCTGTTTCCCAGGGAACAAAGTACATATATTGTTTATGCCTATGTGTTGCCCTAAAGTAGTTGTAAACCCTTACATGTACCCAGTGAAGTGATACACAGAGATGAAACCAATCCTTTGACATAAGTTGTATCTGTCTCTCTGCAGCCCTTTCTTCTCTACATCCATTAAAACTGCTGATTTTATAAAGCTTGTCTAAGAGTTCAGAAAAAAAAACACAGGGGTGTGGAGCTGAGGTTACACTCTGCAGAGCTCAATGAGGAGAGCTCTGAGAGATGATTGGAGGGAAGGGACACCCACTCCTTCACACAGCAACACAGGGACAGAACTGAGGCTGTCAATCAGGTGAATCTCCCTCCCCTGTCACCTTTTTTCTCTTGGTGTCAGGAAAACTTGACAGAAGTGATTCATGTTGATAGCGGCGGAACAAAGCAGAAGACAAAAGTGACACTTAGGCTTGATTCATACCTATGCAGTTTGCATATTCCAGGTGCGCTTTGTGTCTTCCAATACACGCTTTTCATCCATTGAAGTCTATGGAACTGAAGACCAGAAAAAAGTCCCTGGCCCTTTTCATAAAATGCACAGATGTGAACATGACCCATAGGAAACCATGATAAATGGAGTGTAGTGTGTTTCTGCAAAACTGAAAACATGCATGTAAATGCATAGGTGTGAATCAGGCCTTAGTGCTCTTAAATGAGACAAGTAGACACTAACAAGGGCTATGCTTTGTTCATATTTCATGTCTGAGATTTACAGCCACTTTAAGGTCACCATGCACTGTACAATCTATCATCAACTATATAGTACAAGGGCCTGCTTCGCTGTATACTAATTGAATGGATTGTGTGTATTTTACCTCATTTTAGTTGTGGGAAATCCAAATATTACATATTCTAATTGTATAGCCAGTCTTAAGGCTAAGTTCACCCTGTGGAACATGTTACAAGTCCTACCTGTATTTAGGGTGGAACTTGTAATGTGTACAGCCCTGCTCCAGTGTTTTGGCCGTACACACGATCCAAAAATCGGACGAAAAATACCACTTTTGACGCGATCGTACGATAATCTGATCTTTAGTACAGAGCTTTCGAGAGCTGATCACAATTCATCCGATATTATTTGACCGGACAAGCACGAAAATTTTCCTCGTACGATACCAGATCGTATGATTTTCGTTTGGTCAGTACAGTTGTCGTCCCAAAATGCAATACAAATACATTTCTACTTGCGACTATTAAGCGAACAAAGTCGTACGATATTTGGCTCGCATGTACGGGCCATTACAGCAGGCAGGGGGATCTTTTTCCTGCACTCGCTGTCACAATTCAAAAAACGGTGCAGCTGTGCAGGGCTCTGTTCACATGGCTGCATAATTTATTCACAGTTTCCTGTGAATGAATCGACTACAACTACCGTCATCCGCTGAAGCTGACGGCTTGAAGTTCTGAATGGACTGCGAAGGGCGCTAAAGAGTGCTCTTGTAGTTCATTCACAAGCCCTGTAGCTTGTACACAATCGGTCGCATTGGCGGTACGGGCCAAAAACTGCAGGTCTACTCTGCAGAAGCCTGACATTGCACCACTGATCATGGGTGCAATGCTTACCAGGCTCCTGCAGGAAAAACAATTAAATCCACTTTTTTTTTTTTCTGCATAAAACATAAAAATGTACATTTATTATGTTTTCTTAAAAGGTGAACTTCTCCTTAAAGGCTAGCTGTGAGGTCAGGCAGGGCACCCCTCCACTGCTGCCTGACAATGCAGTTAGGAAAGAGATGGCTGCTTTGATGGATGGTGATTTTCCAGGCTGGATGGTGATTTTAGGCACCCCCCCTCCCCCCCGTCTTCTTGCTAGCTTCGTTATTGGAAAGCTATAGGGGTGGGGGGACAGAACACATTTTTTTTCTGACTGTGTACCTATTGGCAACATACACTCACACTCTCTTTGTCCTGGTGACCACTGTCACTGGGAGGGAAAGTGAGAAGAGCCCAAAATTTGTCACTGAAACAGAAATAGATAGGACATTTTTCAATGGAGACAGTTATTCTTTATTCTTTGGAGATTTTCTCTCACTTGCTGTTCTGGCTAAAGGACAGGAAGTGAAGGAAAACTCCCCTAGGGCACACAGATAGGAAAACAAAAACCTCATAGGGGTTTATCTGTCCCCTACTCTATCTAAAACGATCTTTATCTTTTTTTTTTAGGAGAGGTACACAATATTGCAAACCACATTCTGCATGTAGGTTGCTCTAGCTGCAGAAATGTAGCTAAAGAAGTCTTTTACTTTTTTTTTTTTTTTGGAGACCTGCCGCACTGAGCTGCATGGTGCAGCGGCACACCATCCAGTTTGGTATGTGTGAAAACACAGCATGTTTGCCAATGCATAGGGGTGCCATCCACTCTCGCAAAAGTGCAGCGCGTTTTCTCTGCGGGTCAGAAACCCACAAGTTATCCATCTGTACATACGTGACTCTAGGCTTAAAGTGTAGCTCCAGGCTCCTTCAGAAAAAATGACACGTCAGCAGCTACAAATACTGTAGCTGCTGACTGTTAGGCCCCTTTCACATTGAGGCACTTCTAAACTGCAAGTAAAACATTTGAGCGCTTTTGAAGAGCGTTTCAGGCACTTTTGAAGAGCTTTCCATTCATTTCGATGGAGAGGGGCGTTTTTTCACCTCCCTGCCAGCGCACTGTGTAAAAGCATTCATTTATTTTAATGGAAATAAGTGGTTTTTTTTTTGTTTTTTTAGTAGTAAAGCGCCTCAGTGTGAAAGAGGTCTAACGGTAACCAGCAGTGAAGCTGGTTTCAATGCCGGTTGAGTCCTCTGAAAAGGGTGCTTATAATGATCAGCATTTATTAATTTTTATTTTTTTAAAGAAACACTGGCAAAGTTTTATTTTCAACAAACAAAACCCCTTCGCTTATGTTTATCTTTACAGATGCACTACACATGCAGAGTACACGGAGGTGGTGGTATGCGAAAAAAAAAAAAACTTCAGCAGAGCTAAAGTGTTTTTTTTTTTTTTTTTTTTTTGTCTTTAGATGTTGACCACTTGCCTACTAAGCACTTTCACCCCCTTCCTGCCCAGGCCAATTTTCAGCTTTCAGTGCTTTCTCTAGGGTTGTCCCGATACCACTTTTTTAGGACTGAGTACAAGTACTGATACTTTTTTCCAAGTACTCGCAGATACCGATTACCGATACATTTTTTTAATGTCATGTAACAGTGGCAATCAGTAGTTTTTTGTTTTTGTGTTTTATTTTTTACAATAATTTTTTTTTAAATTATTTTTTACAATTTATTTTGTTATGTGTTTTTTACAATGCATATTTTTATAAAGGGGGGGGGGGGGGAGTGAACAGTGTCAGTGTGTTTTTTATTTTATTTTTTATTATTTTTTTACAATTAATTTCTTTTATTGCAATTCTTTTTTTTTTATTATCAGCCCTGTTAACAGACCCCTGACATCTCCCCTTTGAGACAGGGAAAGGGACTGAGGACACATGTTTCCCAGTCCCCTTCTCAGCAGCCTCAGCTGCACTGAAAATGAATGGAGAGGAGACAGAGGCTCCTCTCCATTCATAAACTGAGACATGGTAATCACAGGTTACAATGTTTCAGTTATGTGAATGGACAGAGTCAGTTATCACTGACTGTTTATTTGCAAAAGGAAGGAGCCAGATTTACTGGCTCCTATCTCCGTTCTCCATCCTGAAAGATCGAGGGGGACACGGAGGAGAACGGAGTGGGACAGAAAGGAGGGTGTGTGAAAGGAGGGGGACATGGAGGAGAAAGGAGGAGGACAGAAAGGAGGCGAACGGAGGGAGACAGAAAGGAGGCGAACGGAGGGGGACAGAAAGGAGGGGGACACGGAAGAGAACGGAGTGGGACACAGAGGAGAACAAAGGGGGACAGAAAGGAGGAGAAGGGAGGAGAAAGGAGGGGGACAGAAAGGAGGGGGACACGGAGGGGGACACAGAGGAGAACAAAGGGGGACAGAAAGGAGGAGAAGGGAGGGGGACACGGAGGAGAAGGGAGGGGGACACGGAGGAGAAGGGAGGGGGACACGGAGGAGAAGGGAGGGGGACACGGAGGAGAAGGGAGGGGGACACGGAGGAGAAGGGAGGGGGACACGGAGGAGAAGGGAGGGGGACACGGAGGAGAAAGGAGGAGGACAGAAAGGACACGGAGGAGAAAGGAGGAGGACAGAAAGGAGGCAAACGGAGGGGGACAGAAAGGAGGGGGACAGAAAGGAGGAGGACACGGAGGAGAACGGAGGGGGACACAGAGGAGAACAAAGGGGGACAGAAAGGAGGAGAAGGGAGGGGGACACGGAAGAGAAAGGAGGAGGACAGAAAGGAGGCGAACGGAGGGGGACAGAAAGGAGGGGGACACGGAGGAGAACGGAGGGGGACACAGAGGAGAACAAAGGGGGACAGAAAGGAGGAGAAGGGAGGGGGACACGGAGGAGAAGGGAGGGGGACACGGAGGAGAAGGGAGGGGGGCAGAAAGGAGGGGGACACGGAGAACGGAGGGGGACACGGAGGAGAAGGGAGGGGGACAGCAGCAGAACAGAGGGGGACTGAAGGAGGATACAGGGACAGTCAGCGGTGATCGGTGCAGCTTTGTGGGCACTTACAAGCACTGATCACCGCTGTGTAGATTTCACTATAGCAGCTGAAAGCGCTTCTCTCTCCCCCGCGGAGAAACGGCTGTCAGGCTTTATTGAAATCTATACAGGGTGATCGGTGCTTGTAACTCCCCCTCCACACCGATCACCCTGACTGACCAGGTATCGGGTGAAGCATCGGAGCATTTGCCCGAGTACAAGTACTCGGGCAAATGCTTGGTATTGGTACTAGTATCGATATCAGGACAACTCTAGCTGTCTTTCTTTGAAAGACAATTGTGCGGTCATGCAACACTGTACCCAAATTACATTTTTGGAGACAGAGTATTCTTTTGGTGGTATTTATTCACCACTGGGGTTTTTACTTTTTGCTATATAAACTATTTTTTTTTTTTTTCGTAATTTTTTTTAGAAAATGTTGCAAATAAGTACATTTTTCTTCTTCACTGATGACGCGGCACTAATGGGCAGCACTGATAGACAGCACAAATGGGCAGCACTGATGAGGAGGCACTGAAAATTTTGCAAATCATTTTTCACCTATGAGGCTGCTCTGGTGGGCACTGATGGGCTGCATTGATAATCAGGACAGAAGTTCCCCCCCTTCCTCCATAGCTTTCTTGGACACGTCGCAGGCCCCAGAAAGCTGCAGGACCATTTACAAAGCACAGTGTGGCTCATGCATGCGTAGTGGGAAGCTAGCTGTGAAGCTGCAAGCAGTCACAGCCAGCTTCCCGATGTAAACATGTCGGGGCCTGGACCCAAAGGCGGCCGAATAGCTGGCTCAGGTAAGGACAGCACTGGATCTTTGGGCTGATAAGTGGCCTATTATTAATAGTCAGCAGCTACAGTATTTGTAGCTGTTGACTTTTACTTTTTTGCTTTCAGATTGAAGAACCTCTTTAAATATTAGCTCAGGTTGCAGAAAGTAAACCTCAGTGTCATATGTGCTCTGGACTGCAGTGTTATGTAAACCAGTCCAACCGCAAATATTTTGTGCGTCTGCTATTGTGTCATTTTTAATGCTAACTGCTGCCTAAGAATAATCTGCAAAATGTTGAACTGACTTTAATAAGCATGTGTGGCAGTTGACTGGTGACTGCATAATGATGGTATACTAAATTATAGTTTTTTTTCTTTTGAATTGCTTTCATTAACCCCTCAATTAGGTATGTTTATGAGGGTCCTGGTGTTCAAGGGGTTAAAAAAAGCTCACAGCTATTGCAGTGATTCCAACATCTCTTTTGTGGCGCTCTTGAAGTGAGCCCCCCTTTCCTTGCCAGCAGGGCCCCTGGTCCTTCCCTTGGCTCCTCCGTTCCTCTGGGGAGCCCAGAACCAAGGTGAACAGTGAAAAACTTTGAGAGTAGGAGGTGCTCACGGAACACCAGTTCCCAATTCCTCCTACCACTGATGAACCCAGATGTGAATTGTATTGTATTTGTTAGCCCCCTTGTGATAGCAATACAGTTCAAGCAGTTGTAAATGCAGAAAGTTTTTTTATCCTAATGCATTCTATGCATTAAGATAAAAAAAGTTTGTGTGTAGCAGCCGCCCCAGCACCCCCCAATTACTTACCTGAGCCCCATCTCTCTCCAGCGATGTCCACGAATGTCTAAGCCTTCCTGGACACACCTCCTGATTGGCTGAGACACAGCAGCGGCGCCATTGGCTCCAACAGCTGTCAATTAAAGTCAGACAGCCAATCAGGGGAGAGAGGGGCAGGGCCAGGTCGGGGCTCCGTGTCTGAATGGATAGTCGGAGCATTGAGTCAGCTCAGGTGCCCCCATAGCAAGCTGTTGGCTGTGGGGGCACTTGATAGGAGGGAGGGGCCAGGAGCAGCAAAGAGGGACCCGAGAAGAGGAGGACCTGGGCTGCTCTGTGCAAAACCAACTGCACAGAGGAAGTAAGTATAACATGTTTGTTTTAAAAAACAAAAAACAAGAAAAAAATAGACTTTACAATCACTTTAAGTTAACAAAGAAAAAAGGTGTTAAAAGCGATTACCATGCAGCATAGGGCATGCACGTGTGTGTGTGTAAACATACATTTTGCCACATATGTAAGGTATCGGCACAAGCGTTAGAGTGCAAGCAATAATTCTAGATCCATTAATAACAGTTAACTCTAAACAGCAGCTATAAAAACGTCCAGTGTGCATGAGGCCTAAGGCTTGGCATGTTTAGTGCCTATTTACTTACTTTACCTATTGACCCCATCTTTTATATTTTACAAAATAATTGGATATTATATTGTCTTTGTTTGCACTTAAAGGACAAGTGCACATTTTAAAAAATAGTAAATGCACATTTATTGCAGGTAAAAAAAATGTGCATTTATTATCATATGTTTTTTTAAGCAGATCGCAGGTGCAATGTCAGGCTTCTGCAAAATCTCAGTATAGCTGTCAGCCTGTACCTCCCGCATGGGCAGATAGTTACTGAAGATCAGGAAGAATTAATCAACTACGAGAGGGCTCAACAGTGCCCCCCCCCCCCCAGTTAATTGAGAACTATAAATCAAAACAGCACGGCTGTGCGGAGATCCATGCACATAGCCACATCATTCATTCATTCACAGAACTCTGTGAATGAATGATGTGGCTGTGTGGATGGACCTCCGCACAGCAGTGCTGTTTTTGAATAATGACAGTGGGTGTGGGGAGAGGATCTCCTGCTTTCAGTCACAGTGGTGGTGGTGGAGGGGGGGTTTGCTCGCAGGTGCCTTAGTTGCATGGTATGCCCTGAATATGGGTGTAACATGTTACTAAAAGTGAGCTTATGCTTTAAATTCATTTTAGTGGATCATTTCCTGCAGATATACATTTGATAAATAGCTGTGCAAATGTGCAACATAAAAAATTGCAACTGCCACTGTTTTATTCTCCAAAGTCTCTGCTTTCAGAAATGATATAATGGTTTGGGGGTTTAAAGTAATTTCTAGCAAAAATACAGATTTTAACACTGCCCCAGTAAACAAGTGGTTAAAGAGGAAGTAAACCATGATGGGTTTTACTTCCTCTTTATTCCCCTGCAAAGTAAAAGCATAATGGGCTAGTATGCATCGCATACAGCCCATTATGTGGCACCTACCTGCAAATGAAGCCCGCAATGTCCCCGCTGGTGAAAGCGTCCATCTTCACCCCTCTTCCTTCTGGGGCAGCAGCCTCCGGCTCTGTGACTGGCCGGAGCCTCGTGACGTCACTCCTGCACATTCGCACAGGAGCCGCCAGTCACGGCACATGCTGGGGAAGAAACGGCATGGAGGGCCGTTTCTTCACTTGCGCATGCGCCGATGACCTCATCGGCGCACTACAAGGTAAATGACTCCTAAACGGTGCACGTTTGAGATATTTTCAGTACATAATAGGTAAGCCTTATTATAGGCTTGTCCAATGAATCAAAAAGTAAACCAAACGTGTAGCGCTAAAGAAAAGATTGAGGCACCTGCAAAATAGCGAGATATAAAGCCAGTGCCCTGTATACAATATTACAAAAATATAATAAAATATCTCACATTAAAATTATGAATAAAATTACATAAAATGTATTAAGGAAAGTCCGTGAATGAAAAACTGAATAGGTCACCACTATTGAGTGATATATGCTCCACCTTCACCGGCGTAAGGCCATAAAGTCTCTAAGTAAACAATAGATGACTGATTTGTTGTAATTCAAACATGTCCAGGATAAACAATGTATGGATGAATCAATTCCAGTACATCACACCACAGTGTCTTCACACCCGTGCAAATCACTCAGATAGTATAGCTGAAGGCTTACCAGAGGGTTTGAACCCTAAACAGTATACACTGTGAGGGTCAAACCAGCTTGTATTGCTCACTGGCAATAATATAGGCTTACCTATATGTACAAATGTCTCAGGGGGGTTTACAACTACTTTAAAGAGATCTTTTACTCTTAGAAAAATCTATGCTGTAAAGGAGGCTTTGTAGGGAACATAGGCATCAGAATTGTCAGCATTGCTTTTTATTTCAACATCTAAAGCCAAAACATTTTAGATTTATATACAAAATGGTTTAAAGTTAGAGTTTTTTGTTTTTGTTTTTTTGCTGTCTGTGTCTAATTGGGGAGTTGGTCTGGGAAACCCAATGCATAGTGAGAAAAAAATCCCCTTTTACACCTGTTGGAAGATTTCTTTTCTAGTAACAACCATAAAATTTTCCAATTCATAATTTTTATTAGCACCAATTTTAGTTTACAACACTTAGAGCCCTTGCACACTGGGGCGGTTTGCAGGCGCTATTGCGCTAATAATAGCGCCTGCAAACCGCCCCGAAAGTGCCGCTGCCTTCATCCCAGTGTGCAAGCCCCAAGGGCTTGCACACTGGAGCGATGCGCTGGCAGGACGGTAAAAAAAGTCCTGCCAGCAGCATCTTCGGAGCGGTGTGTATACCGCTCCTTTACTGCTCCTGCCCATTGAAATCAATGGGACGGCGCGGCTATACCGCCGGCAATGCGCCTCTGCAGAGGCGCTTTGCGGTGGTATTTAACCCTTTCTCGGCCGCTTGCGGGGGGTAAAACCGCCCCGCTAGCGGCCGCATACCGACGGTAAAACGCCACTAATAATAGCGGCGTTTTACCGCCGACGCCGCCCCCCGCCCCAGTGTGCAAGGGCTCTTAGAGCAAAAGCAACTACCGTATTTATCAGCGTATAACACGCGCCGGCGTATAACATGCACCCCAAGTTTAGGAGGGAATTTTAATGAAAAAAACTTTTTAAGGAAAAAAACTTACATTTAAATGCCCATCAATGCAGCCTTATCAGTGTCCATCTGCAGCTTTGCACAGCGTCCATCTGCATGCTTGTCCAGTGTCATTTGCAGCCTTGCCAGTGTCATTTGCAGCCTTGCCAGTGTCATTTGCAGCCTTGCCAGTGTCATTTGCAGCCTTGCCAGTGTCATTTGCAGCCTTGCCAGTGTCATTTGCAGCCTTGCCAGTGTCATTTGCAGCCTTGCCAGTGTCATTTGCAGCCTTGCCAGTGTCATTTGCAGCCTTGCCAGTGTCATTTGCAGCCTTGCCAGTGTCATTTGCAGCCTTGCCAGTGTCATTTGCAGCCTTGCCAGTGTCATTTGCAGCCTTGCCAGTGTCATTTGCAGCCTTGCCAGTGTCATTTGCAGCCTTATCAGTGTCCATCTGCAGCCTTGTCAGTGACATTTGCAGCCTTGCCCAGGCTGCAGGTAAACTGCAGTGACTTGTCAGTGTCACTGCAGTTTGAAAATGAGAGGAGCCGAGATACACAGAGCCGGTTCTCGGCTCCTCTCGTAGTCCCGCCCAGTCCCGCCCTATGATGGACATAACACAGGTCCAATGGCGGGACTGGGTGTGACTGTAACCGTGAGCAGAGCCGAGCGTCGCCCATATACACACATAGCCGAGTGTACTCGGCTAGGTTCGGCTAGCTCCGCTCACAGTCACGCCCAGTTCCTGTGTTATGTCCATCATAGGGCGGGACTGGGCATGAATGTGAGTGGAGCTAGCCGAACCTAGCCAAGTACACTCGGCTATGTATCTATATCGGCGGCCGGCGCTCGCTCCGCAAATCAGCGGGGGGATCGGTGTATAACACGCACCCACGATTTTCCCCTGATTTTAAGGGGAAAAAAGTGCGTGTAATACGCCGGTAAATACATATTGAAAAAATTAAAAAAATAAAATTATAACAATTAAAAAACAGTAAACAAACCAAGAGGTCAACACACTTACACCGCCCATCTTTCTCTTAATTACATCAGCACTATTATTCATGTAAATAACCTGTCCCTTTCCCCCCTTCTTTTTCCCCCCCATTTTATCTACCTCATCCTATATCCATCCACAGGGAGAAATCCCCCCTGCAATAAGACCAACAGTCATATATATCTCTGCTGCTGTCGCTGCTGTCAATCACATCCAATGACGCGACGCGCCAGGGGGCGGGGCCGAGTTATACAGTGAGCGGCTATAGCCGCCAGCTGTATCACGGGAGCGCGCCCGCAAGAACTAACCACCATGTGAGGGAGCTCTCATTAAGATGGTTAGTTCTCTCGGGGAGTAGCTGAAACAGCCGCCGAGGGACCCCAGAAGACCAGGTTCGGGGCCACTCTGTGCAAAATGATCTGCACAGTGAAGGTAAGTATAACATGTTTGTTATTTAAAAAAAAAAAAAAAAAACTACCTTTACAACCCCTTTAAATCAAGCCTTTTTACTAGTGATTTAAATTATGGTTTAAATTGTGATTTATATTGACTTGATTTAAATCAAATCCCCCCTGATTCTATCCAAAATTGAAAAAAAATGTTTTGGTATTTGTGCAGAAAGAGCACCCTAAGGAAATCTGTTCAGATTTTTGCCTAATTTAAATATTAAGTTGTGCTGAAAAAAATATATTGTTTGATTCTAATTTATTGTCTACTATGCAAGGGATAAATTTCATGTTCTGATTGTATATATTTTTTTTCCTGTAGACACCAAATGAGCTGTTAATGATAATCTCCTGCTTAAGGACACCCACTTGAAATTACTTTCTTGGTGCTTTGCTGCACAACATTGCCATGGAGTCAGAAACTCAGAGGAAAGCACTAGTTGCCCACACCAATGGACTAACTAAGACTTCAGCACTGCCCTCAAAACCCAAGGCATCAAAAAAGCTGATTATCAAAAACTTTAAAGGTATGTTTCTAAAAAGATTTATTTGTTACCAAATTATAAGTTAGTTATATAATAATATTCACAACAGCAACAAATAATACAAATATTAATTATTATTGTAAAATATTATTATTATTATTATTGTAGTTTTATAATTATATATAATATATTATCTAGTTCGATTTATACAGCCCATATGCGATGGATCACACTAATTAACAGAACATTTCTTCAGACTGCTCTTGTTGAATTCTCACAACGTTCATACACACATTTAGGGTCAAATCAGATATAAACCACTTTTCTTGGCAACATGTTCTTGGATTGTGGGTGATGGGATGGTGTCCCTAGTGGGACTGAAACCCAACACTAGAACTGCTAACCACTTTATCAATGTGTTTTTAAAGAGCAATGTGCAAGTTCAAAATTCTTAAGTCAGAAAGGCTCATGCACATATTGGGATGAACATTTTTGTAAAAGAATAATATAGAGAAATCGAGTACACTACATGAGTGATTCAATGAATAAATTAATATTTTTAGCAAAAAAAAAAATACCCTTGGTAAAAAAATTCAATCGGTGTTCCAGCTTAATCACTTTTTCTTTGTTGCATTGAATGATCTTTTTTTTTTAATATATTTATTTGCTAAAAAATGAAAGTAGAACTATAGACAACTATATAGAGAAAGATTGACACCCAGAGGCAAAGGGCATGATGGGACTTGTAGTTTTGCAACAGCTGGAGGTCCGCTAATTGCATATAGGTCATCAAGGATAGGTGCGGGAGAGCAGCCTCGGGTGCGGGAGAGGACGGAGAGAGGAAGACGAGAGAATGTAGAGATGGGGGGGAAAGAAACAGCATGAATGGTAGGGGGGAGGTATAAAAATGGGGGGGGGGGAGCAGACCCCTAGAGGAGCTTGACCCAAGCAATAAATAGGTTAAGACAGCAAGAGTGAATTATCGAAATTGGAAGGCAAAAAGTGGGAGACCCAGGGTCTCCATAATTTTTCGTAGGGAGCAAGTCAAGGATGATCGCTTCAGTCTTGGCGTGGATCATTGGTTGGGTAATTCTATGTTTTGTTGCTAGGATACTTACGGAGGGGGATTTCCATGCTTTCACAATAATTTGTTTAGCTGCTGTGGTGATGAAGACTAAGAGTTTGAATTGGCGGTGGGTCACAGTCAATGGTGTATTGTTCAGGAGAGCCACAGTCTGATCAGGGGTTATGGGTGTATCAAAAAGAGTAGATAGGATATGAAACACTTCGATCCAAAAGGCTTGTACAATGGGGCAGTCCTACCAGATATGTGCGCGAGTACCTGGAGTTTGACATTCACGAAAGCAGCGTACAGAGCATTGGGGGGAACATTTGGAAATCCTGGCGGGGACTCGGTACCACCTGGTAAGCACCAGTTGGTTTCAAGGGCTACAATAATGAGGGAAGCGGATTTAGTAGCCTGCCAAATATGTGCCCAATCGGCTGGTTCAAGGGTGAGATTGAGGTCTCATTCCCACTTGTTCACGTAACTGGAGGTAAGGTTATGGGGTATATCAGGAGTTGGGAATATAGGACGGAGATAAGACCTCTTCTGTGTGGGTCAGACTTGCAAGCTTGTTCAAAAGAGGTGAAATGTGAGGTGGTGGAGTCAAGAGGGAACATGGCGAGTAGAAGTGTTTTTAATTTGTAAGTACCGGAAGAGTTCAGAGGAGGGGGAGTGGATGGGTTTTGCAGAGTGACGGGAAGGGCATAAACGAGTTGGTCTTGTAGAAATGATAAGCACGTAATAGGCCAGCCTGGGCCCAGGCTGAGAAGGACGATGGAGATGTCCAAGCCGGGTAAAACGAGGGGTTATGAAAAACGGAGAGGAGGGAGTTTTGAGGGGATTGGAGGCCAAATCGAGTTTTGAGCCTATCCCAAAGGGCCAAATTATGTTTGGATATGGGGTTGGTAATGGAACGTAGTTGTGATGGTGCTAACCAAGGAATGTTAGCCGTGTAGAGGGGATTACAATCTACTGATTCAATTGCTACCTAGAGTGGTATTTCTTTGGTAACATGGTATTTGGGTAGTTGTGCCGATTGAGCTGCATGCAGACTCCTCTTATGGCCGGTTTGTGAGCTTCCCATAGAGTTAGAGGGGAAGTATCTGAGGGAAGATTGTTAGATATGTAGTCTTTGATAGCTGTTTTAATTACTAGGAGATGGGCTGGGTTGGCTAATATATTGTCATTGATGGTCCAGAGCCGTTGGTTTTGTCTAGGGACGAGAAAGAGGTAACGACAGTTTTGTGGTCGGACCCAGGGGCAAGGTTTGACAGTTGAACCTTGAACAAGCGGAGAGGTACTGACATTGACAAGAATATGGTCTATACAGGAGAATAGTTTGTGTGGGTGAGAATAGTGGGTGTATTGTCTCCTCGCGTGGTTTAGTTCTCTCCAAGAGTCAAGCAAAAAATGTTGCAAGAGTTGTTGAAAGGAGAGGCAATGCGTAGTATGTGGGACTGGTGATTTATCCAGAAATGGCTATATTACTTGATTGGAGTCACCACAGAGAAGAAGCATACTTCACTTGTGGGAGGCGAGCACAGAGAACAAGTGGGATAGAAAGGAAAGTGGTTTCCTATTGCGTGCATATTAGGACACTATAGTGACCTTGCTGTCTAGGGGGTGTTCGGTTAAGATAAGGTAACGATTTTCAGGATCCTTGATCTCTGCCAGGAGAGTGAATGGGGTAGTGCGGTGAAAGGCAATGAGGACACCTCTCTGCTTGGTAGAGGCTGAGGCTGTATAAACTTGTGGGTATTGTCGACCGAAGAATGTCGAGAAGTGGGTCTCCTGTTGAGTTGAGGCCTTGAACATCAAGGGATAAGGCGTTTAAGGATGCCATTGCTGTCTGCTTAGGAGGTTGGGAAAGATTTTAATGAGGTGTTTGTGAGTTTAGGTTTCTCTCTAGGGGGGAGGCGCAAGGAGAGGAAAGAGGCTTAGGAGGGGGGAGTTAGCTGGATTAGTAAAGAAGGTGGAGTAGGTTGGGAGGTGTGGCAAGTGTAATAGAGAGAGGGTTAATAACGGAGGGGGTGTGCCAGAAGGTGTAGATATCACTACACAATCCAAGGACAACACAAAAGGTAGTCCAAGAGGCACCTCACAATCAGTGTTAATTTCGACTACAACCGACTAAAACATTTTAGTTGACTAACTTAATACCGTTTTAGTCGACTAAAACAATTGAGATGACTTAAATGGGACCAAAACTAAAATGCCGTTTTAGTCAAAAGACTAAGACTAAAACTAAATTGAAATTTGACGTCAAAATTAACACTGGTCTGTAGTGCATGTTCATACCCCAATACCATAAATAATAACATATTAGATTTTTCACTCCAGCAGTATAAAAGGAGTTTGGAAATGGTAGAGAAATGCTTAAATAATGCATTACAATTTAACTCTACCCATTAGATTTTAGATGACTAAAATGAGTTTTAGTCGACTAAAATGTCCCGGAGATTGTCAACTAAATACAACTAAAAAAAAAAAAACATTGCAGAAGACTAAAATGGGACTAAAGCTAAAATTCCATTTTAGTCCTAAGACTAAAACTAAATCGAAAATTTGCTTCCAAAATTAACACTGCTCACAATAGGAGCCAATCGGGGACTAGGTGAGAGTACAGTGAACAGTCTACGGAACTGCAACAACCTGTTTAAAAAATACATACCGAATAGTAACTTAATAAACAATAACAGAGCAATAAATAGTTCGCAGGGAATTCAGACCAGTTGTCACTAGGTCCCTACGAGCCTTAAACCAACATGTCAGCCTGTGCAGGGTGGAGAGACAGTTGCTCTGGTTGGTTGGCTTTTAAATGTAATATCACAACCAAGCATCCAATTCCCCAGGTGGGGGACAATGGAGTAAGCTTCAACAGTATATAGCGGTAATCACAGTGACGGAGTAAGACGAGCTGGTTAGTTTAACCATATGTGTGCTATTCAGCTTGGACTAGGATATGGTTAGGTGGGTATGGCCATTTGGCCAGTTTGGGTTGCCGCGTCTGCTGTGAGCTAGCGGGAGGAGCCAGAGTACAAGAGCCCTTTAGGAGTAAGTGGGCAGTGTGTTTTCTTGGTGTCTGAATATGGTCGTGAGGTAGCCCCACGAGTGGGACTGCCCCAATATGGGTTCTCAGGGTGCATGCAGGGCTAGTTAATAGTTTAGGGGTCTGGAGGATCTTACGATAAAACCTGTATGGGGGGGTTGGGCAGAATGGGGTGGGAAGGGAAAGGGGTAAAATGGGTAGAGGATAAGGGAGGGACTGGGGGGGGGGGGGTTAAGTATAGGAAGGGAGTTGTATATAACCGTGAAAGAACACAGTTCGTATGGGCCTGAGGTGAAGCGCCTGAGGATAGGGAACAGTCATAAATCGGAGGGTGGCAGCTTCGTGTCTAGCCAGGTGGGCTAAATAGTGCGGGGCGCAGAATGGGTCCCCAAAAAGAAGTAGAAAACCTGGATCTGCAGGGAATGGTGTTCAGTCCATTGTGTCTTCAAATCCTTGGGGCTGGGTTCGGGGAGGCGTAGCGGCCATGTTTAAAGTCATTGGAAGGCGATTGCTGGTGGTTAGATGCATGATCATCAGCTGTCAGCCTCACACACCGGGGAGTCCCACGGGCAGCTACCCTGATGGTGTTTAGCTGTGCCAGGCCTGAAAACAAGCAGAAATCCATCAATGACTTGTTGAATAAACCCTTGTCCAAGATGGCGGCATCCCTGTCTTCCCAGCCCTTCACACAGAGCACACTGCAGCCACCCAGGCTTCCCGCTGCTGCATATAGAAAAAAACAGATAAAATTGTCAAGGAGGTACCATCTGTGGTTGGACTGGATGGACTTTTATGGTTGGACTGGATGGACTTGTGTCTTTTTTAAACCTGACTAACTATGTAACTATGTAACTATCTGTGAGAATAGCCCAAAGGAAGGGGAGTGTCACAGTATCTGAGCAGAAGTAAAAATAATACCACACTCAACCCACCCAAGGATAAGGGGTCTATTGCCTATAGCCCAGTTAAATCATAATGATAGGGATAATAAGGCAAGTTCCTCCAAATCAAAACCAAGTATAAACAAAATTCCAGGAATGGGGAGAAAGCAGGAAAGAAGCCCAAAGGGCTGGAAAAGGATTTGTCAGGGAGGAACAACCAAATAATATATTCAACAATTCTTTATTGGAAAATTACAAAAACAAAAAATTTGCACCCACACTAAATATAATAAGGTATCACACTACCTCCACCGTAAATTTAAAATAAATGCCAACGATATGACAGGTGATCACCACGGACAACACCCCTCAATCATACAAACTTTCATCCACCATATGAAGCTCATACTACAAACTGGAAATTAATGTAATAATTAGCTATAATAAATTATATGCAGGTCAACAGTTCATAGAAGGCAAGGTGTAAATGGTGAGTCTGATCATGATTACAGCCTCACTCCCCAGGCACTCCACAGTGACATCCCACCCGATACATGATAATACAAATAGTGCAAAAGTACAAAACAACGATGAGGAGATATGTTACATCATCATTTTGAAGCAATTGATTGCTTGGAACATTCATATCTATGATTGATTGATTGTCACTATGGGTATTGCCAGCATTTGAAAGCATTTAAAAATGATTTTACCAAAGATATTTAAAGTGACTCTCTTGCTTCCTTCAAAAAGTCTAATGGTGACCAAACATGTATTGATATGATGACCACTCATGCGTTTCGTCCAATTTTGGGCTTCTTCAGAAAGGTCTGTTCATACAGCTGTAGCCACCAGTCTGTTAAAAATCAGTGACAGGCTGACAAATACAGCGGCTTTACAGATCTTGATGCACATACAAGAGTTATTACCTACAGTAAAAGACACAGCATGGGGAAATGTACATATATTGCAGAAGTGTTTTTTCCTTCTTTCTCTATTTTTGCCTGAGGTGATTGTAGCCAGGCATACATTTTAAAATGACAGCATTGGTAGCTTCTACATTTCTGTCTTTACCAGTTGACTTTAAATCTTTACAGTTGAATAATATGACCATATAAGGGAAACTTAACCACTTCCGGACTGGCTCACGCCGATATACGTCGGCACTTTGAAGAGGGATGTCGTTGATATGGCAGCAGCTAGCTGCCATAACCCCGGTATCCTCTTCTTCAGTGAGTGGTCCAGTTTCAGATGAAAGTGGTTTCTGCGGCAGGTTTGGCCGCAAGATCACTTTTTATCTTTCCCGCCGCTCTCCAGTGCCCTCCGCCGCTTACTGGAGACATTGCTAGCGGCGGAGGTAATCGGGTCCTCTCCCTGGCTTGGTATGGAGACGAGTGAGGGGAAGATGACCCCCACCCGTCTCCATACCATTGCAGGGCGGAAGTGACGTCAAAACGTCACTTCCGCCCATAGCTCTTAGCAACATTTTTTTTAAACTTTTTTTTTTTTAATGACATTTAACTTTATGTATTTTTTTTATTGCATTTTAGTGTAAATATGAGATCTGAGGTCTTTTTGACCCAAGATCTCATATTCAAGAGATCATGTTATGCTTTTTTTTTTTATTACAAGGGATGTTTACATTCCTTGTAATAGGAATAAAAGTGACACTTTTTAAAAAAAAAAAAAAAAGAACAGTGTAAAAATAAAAGGTAATAAAAGGTAAATTAAATAAGAAAAAAAAATGTTAACGCGCTCCGTCCTGCCGAGCTCGCGTGTAGACTCATACTTGAGTAATGCCCACATATGAAAACGGTGTTCAAAGCACACGTGTAAGGTATCGCCGCGATCGGTAGAGCGAGAGCAATAATTCTAGCCCTAGACCAACTCTGTAACTGGAAATATACAACCTGTAGAATTTTTTTTTAAACGTTGCCTATGGAGATTTTTAAGGGTAAAAGTTTGTCGCCAACAGTGTAAAAATAAATAAAATCATGGAAAATAAATAATAATTAAAAAAAAATGTTTTAAAAACTCCCTGTCCCGACTAGCTTGCGCGCAGAAGCGAACGCATACATGAGTAGCACCCCATATGAAAACGGTGGTCAAACCACACATGTGAGGTATCGCCGCGACCGGTAGAGCGAGAGCAATAATTCTAGCCCTAGACCTCCTCTGTAATGCAAAACAGCCAGCCTGTAGAATTTTTTTTAAACGTCGCCTATGGAGATTTTTGAGGGTAAAAGTTTGACGCCATTCCACGAGCGGGCGCAATTTTGAAGCGTGACATGTTGGGTATCAATTTACTTGGCGTATCATTATATTTCACAATCTCAAAAAAAATTAGGCTAACTTTACTGTCTTTTTTTTTTTAATTTAAAAAAGTGATTTTTTTCCAAAAAAAAGTGCACTTATAAGACCGCTGCGCAAATACGGTGCAAAAAAAAAGTATTGCATTGACTGCCATTTTTTATTCTTCTTTTAAACATGTAAACACCTAAAATCTAAAAATAGGCTGGTCCTTAAGTGGTTAAGTAGATCCCATAGTGTTTTTTTTTTTTTTACTTTGATTGTACTTAAAGTGGTTGTAAACCTCAGTCATGAAATCTGAACAAAGCACATATATCTGTATTGTTTACTTGTCTGTCTGGGTGTCATTTCTCTCTGGTGCTTCATTCTTCTGCTATCAGCATGTGTCATTTCTGACAAGTTGTCCTGACACCAAGAGAAAAAATAGTGAAAGGGGAGGGAGCTCAGCACAGATCTTGTCTATTCATAACACAGCTCTGCGTCGTTCCTTTGTTCATGTGCTGTGTGTGAAGGGGGTGTGTGTTCCTTTCCTCCAATCAGCTCTCATACACTGTACAAGAGCTCTAATTGCATCGCTCCACCCCCTCCTCTGTGCTCCTGACAAATGAAGGATTTTCAGCACTTTGAATGGATGTAGAAAAGAGTTCATCTCATGTAGGAGGATTTTTCATCTTGTTTATATAATTATATATATATATATATTTTTTTTTTTTTAATACGCATTGGGGAAAATAAATATTTGACCCCGTGCAGATTTTGTAAGTTTTCCCACCTACAAACAAATGGAGGGTCTATAATTTTTATCACATATGTATTTTAAATTATAGAGACAGAATATCAACCAAACATTCCAGAAAAAACACATAAAACAAATGCTCTAAATTAAGTTGAAGTTCAGTGAGTAAAAGAAGTATTTGATCCCCAAGCAAAACATGACTTAGTGCTTCATAAGGAAACCCTTGTTGGCAAGCACAGAGGTAAGATGTTTCTTGTAGTTGGTGACCAGGTTTGCACACATCCTCAGGAGGGGTTTTAGTCCATTTCTTCTTTAAAGATCTTCTCTAAATCCTTAAGGTTTCTTGGCCGTCTCTTGGAAACTCAAAGTTTCAGCTTCCTTCATAAATTTTCTATAGGATTAAGGTCTGGAGACTGCTTCTTCTTGAGCCACTAGTTTGCCTTGGCTGTATTTTTTTGGTCGTTGTCATGCTGAAAGACCCACCAACGACAAGTCTTCAGTGTTCTGGCTGAGGGAAGAAGGTTCTCATCCAAGATTTTACAATACGTGGCCCTGTCCATTGACCTCTCAATGCGGCAAAGCCGGCCTGTACTTTTAGCAAATAAACAGCCCCAAAGCATGTTTCCACCTCAGTGCTTGACTGTAGGGATGGTGTTCTTAGGGTCATAGTCACCATTTTTCCTCCTCCAAACACAGTGAGTCGAGTTAATGCCAAAGAGCTCAATTTTGGTCTCATCTGACCACAGCACTTTTCTCCCAATCCTTCTCTGAATCATTTAGATGTTCGTTGGCATGACTGTCCATGTGCCTTCTTGAGGAGGGGGATTCGCCGTGTTTGGAGGAAGAAAAATGCTGACTATGCCCCTAAGAACACCATCCCTGTAGTTAAGCACGGCGGTGGAAATATTATGCTTTGGGGGTGTTTCTCTGCAGAAAGGTACAGATTGACTTTGTTGGGCCAATAGGTGGAGCCATGTATTGTAAAATCTTGGATGAGAATATTCTTCCCTCGGCCAGAACACTGAAAATGGGTCGTGGATGAGTCTTTCAGCATGACCATGACCAAAAACATACCACCAAGGCCACAAAAGAGTGGCTGAAGAAGAAGCAAATTAAGGTCATAGATAGGCCTAGCCAGTCTCCAGACCTTAATCCTATAGAAAATGTATAGAGGGAGCTGAGACTTCGAGTAGCTAAGCAACAGCCAAGAAATCTTAAAGATCTGTAAAGAAGAGTGGACCAAAATTCCTCCTGAGATGTGTACAAACCTGGTCACAAACTACAAGAAACGTCTTACCTCTGTGCTTGCCAAGGGTTTCTACACCAAGTACTAAGTTTCATGGTTTGCTTGGGGATCAAATACTTATTATACTCACTGAACTGCAACTCAATTTATAACATTTGTATCATGTGTTTTTCTGGATTTTTGGTTGATATTCTGTCTCTATCATTTAAAATACACCTATGATAAAAAAATTATAGACCCTTTATTTCTTTGTAAGTGGGCAAACTTATAACTTAAACTTATATATATATATAATGAGATAATATATATTATAATATAATATACAGTATCTCACAAAAATGAGTACACCCCACACTTTTTTTGTAAATATATTTTATTATATCTTTTCATGTGACACTGAAGAAATTACATTTTGCTACAATGTAAAGTAGTGAGTGTACAGCTTGTATAACAGTGTAAATTTGCTGTCTCCTCAAAATAACTCAACACACAGCCATTAATGTCTAAACCGCTGGCAACAAAAGTGAGTACGCCCCTAAGTGAAAATGTCCACATTGAGCACAATAAGCCATTTTCCCTCCCCGGTGTCATGTGAATCGTTAGTGTTACAAGGTCTCAGGTGTGAATGGGGAGCAGGTGTGTTAAATTTGGTGTTATCGCTCTCACTCTCTCATACTGGTCACTGAAAGTTCAACATGGCACCTCATGGGAAAGAACTGAGGATCTAAAAAAAAGAATTGTTGCTTTACATAAAGATGGCCTAGGCTATAAGAAGATTGCCAAGACCCTGAAACTGAGCTGCAGCACGGTGGCCATACAAGACCATACAGCAGTTTAACAGGACAGGTTCCTCTCAGAACAGGCCTCGCCATGGTCGACCAAAGAAGTTGAGTGCACGTGCTCAGCCTCATATCCAGAGGTTGTCTTTGGGAAATAGACGTATGAGTTCTGCCAGCATTGCTGCAGAGGTTGAAGGAGTGGGGGGTCAGCCTGTCAGTGCTCAGACCATACGCCGCACACTGCATCAGATTGGTCTGCATGGCTGTCGTCCCAAAAGGAAGCCTCTTCTAAAGATAATGCACAAGAAAGCCCACAAACAGTTTGCTAAAGATAAGCAGACTAAGGACATGGATTACTGGAACCATGTCCTGTGGCCTGATGAGACCAAGATGAACTTAATTGATTCAGATGATGTCAAGCGTGTGTGGCGGCAACCAGGTGAGGAGTACAAAGACAAGTGTGTCTTGCCTACAGTCAAGCATGGTGGTGGGAATGTCATGGTCTGGGACTGCATGAGCGCTGCCGGCACTGGGAAGCTACAGTTCATTGAGGGAAACATGAATGTCAACATGTACTATGACATACTGAAGCAGAGTGTGATTCTTCCCCCCCCCCCCCCCCCTCTTTCGGAGACTGGGCTGCAGGGCAGTATTCCAACATAATGACCCCAAAAACACCTCCAAGACGACTACTACCTTGGTAAAGAAGCTGAGGGTAAAAGTGATTGACTGGCCAAGCATGTCTCCAGACCTAAACCCTATTGAGCATTTGTGGGGCATCCTCAAACGGAAGGTGGGGGAGCGCAAAGTCTCTAACGTCCACCAGCTCCATGGTGTCCTCATGGAGGAGTGGAAGAGGACTCCAGTAAAGCTCTGGTGAACTCCATGCCCAAGGGGGTTAAGGCAGTGCTGGAAAATAATGGTGGCCGCACAAAATATTGACACTTTGGGCCCAATTTGGACATTTTCACTCAGGGATGTACTCACTTTTGTTGCCAGCGGTTTAGACATTAATAGCTGTGTGTTGAGTTATTTTTAGGGGACAGCAAATTTACACTGTTATACAAGCTGTACACTCACTACTTTACATTATAGCAAAGTGTCATTTCTTCAGTGTTGTCACATGAAAAGATATAATACAATATTTACAAAAATGTGAGGGGTGTACTCACTTTTGTCAGATACTGTGTGTGTGTGTATATATGTATATGTGAGGGTGTACAATCACTTTAAGGTTTTGTGTGGTGTAACTTTCTGTTGGTATACATGTAATTAAGCATAGCTTTTTACACTTGCATTGATGCTTTAGATATTTTGGTAATTTTAGTACTACCTGTTGCAGATAAACCGAAGCTACCTGATAATTACACCCAGGATACCTGGCAGAAGCTCCAAGAAGCAGTAAACGCCATAGTGAGCAGCACTTCCATAAAGTACAATTTAGAAGAACTCTATCAGGTATGAGCTTTCTTTGTGCTCTGTGTGCCTTTTTATCTCAAAGTTTCTTATTCTTCTTCTGAAGCAAAGTATCACAAATACTACAAAGCCGCTAAAGGCCACTCACGTGGCTTTTTCGATAATTCGATAATTTTTCTATAGGTTGGGTTGGAATTTAAGTTTTATAAGTGTAGTTCTATTTAATGGTTCCACTCATGTGCTTGTTCATTTTTGTTTGATTAAAACCAAACTTCTATCGTTTTTATTTATTCATGCTTAAAGGCTTGTGACATTGTTATTTTCCAAAAAAAGTTTTGTTTGTAATAGAAAAATGCATGTGGAGAAGTTGCATTCCAGGAAAGTAAAGCGGGTGGGCCCATTTACAGCAAAGAGAATACCAAGTACAAAACATCCACATAACATAGAGCTTGCACACACAGCTTAGTGTACAGTAAAGATATGGCAGAAAATTATCATTGCCGATACCAAGTATTTGCACGAGTACTTGTGCAAATGTTCCGATACTTGAAACTGATACCTTTTTGTAGTGCAGTTTGAGCCCATACAAAATGAATGGGCTCAAATTGGGCTGCAAAGAATTACATGGCATTTGAACAGGAATGCGATTCCTGTCCGAATCACATGTGGTTTCCCGTATAGCTCCTGTGTGAACCCAGGCTTGTCATAGTGACTTCAGCCTAGGTACTTGCCGATAAAAACCGGTATCGGTGCAACCCTGCAGAAAATTACTTTTTTCGGCAGGCATACAGTATAAAGCTTTCTAGTGGTCATATGCAATTATATAGGGTGTTTTTTTCATTTGTATGATTTATTGTAGTATCAAATAGGTTGTTTTGCATACTTGGTGTTAATCCCTCTCATATCCTGACCTTACAGTCTTTACAACATCATAACATTGCGTCCTGGTAAATATGGTGGCTGTTTGCATAGGTTACGCAATTCAGTAACCGTGGGGAGAGGGCCATGAGAGCATGTTGTGCACAGGTATATGTCAGCATACTAGAGCTTTGTAAGTATAGTGAGTGAGCTTAGAACACTGCTGCTGTGAAACGTTCCAACAGTTTGCACATAAACTTTGCATAATATTGCAGTCTTTATGTCCAGATGTCAATGTTAAATATTAATAAAACATTCTTCATGTTTGCAAAACCTTTTCTGGATCTGGAACATATGCTTTCAAAGTTTCCAGGCCAGAGTTTTTGGTACCTTTTTATTATTTGTGCTTGATAAAAAAGAATTCATTGCACTCTGGCTGTCAATGAACAAGGTTTAAAGTGTTATCAAAAGTATTTTTTTTTTAATTTAATGTAATAAACATGTTATACTCACCTGCTCTGTTCAATGTTATTGCACAGTGCGGCCCCGAGCCTCCTCTTCTGGGGTTTCCCACTGGCGATCTTGGCTCCTCCTCTTCTATGAGTGCCCTCATAGCAAGCCGATCTGTCAAAAGGAAGAGAGGGGAGAAACCCTGCACAGCGCTGTATCTCTTCTCCCCTCTTTCCCTTCACACAGGGAAGGAAGAGAACAGAAAGCCATAAAATGTGTTTTTTTTTTTTTTGTTTTTTGTTTTTTTTTTTTGCCTTAAAGAGGAGTTCCACCCATTTAAAAATCAGCAGCTACAAAAAGGTCACGAGTGCTTAAAGCGAAAGTTCAATTTTTGGGTGGATCTCCGCTTTAACCACTTGCCTTTTGGGCACTTTCACCCCCTTCCTGACCAGGTAAATTTTTAGCTTTCAGCGCTGTCGCACTTTGAATGACAATTGCACGGTCATGCAACACTGTACCAAAATCGAACTTTTATCTTTTTTTTTTTTTGAGACAGAGCTTTCTTTTGGTGGTATTTAACCACTTGCCGACCGCCTAACGCCGATATACGTCGGCAGAATGGCACGGGCAGGCAGAATCACGTACCCGTACCCCCCCCCCCGGTGCCAGCGGCGGTCGGCATTTGTCTAGGAGCGTTGAGAGGCGAGGGGGAGGCCATCCGATCGTGCCCCCCCCTCGCGATCGCTCCCAGCCAATGGGAATCCTCCCCTGCCTGTGTGTAGTTTCACACAGGCAGAGGATGTGATGTCATCTCTCCTCGGCTCGGCAGTTTCCGTTCCGGCGCCGAGGAGAGAAGACATGTGAGTGCACCAACACACACACACACAGTAGAACACGCCAGGCATACTTTACACCCCCGATCGCCCCCCCGATCCCCCCCCAATCACCCCTCCCCCCCGCCCTGTCAAACTGACACCAAGCAGTATTTTTTTTTTTTTCTGATTACTGCATGGTGTCAGTTTGTGACAGTTAGAAGTGGTAGGGCAGTGAGTATTAGCCCCCTGTAGGTCTAGGGTACCCCCCTAACCCCCCTAATAAAGTTTTAACCCCTTGATCACCCCCCGTCACCAGTGTCACTAAGCGATCATTTTTCTGATCGCTGTATTAGTGTCACTGGTGACGATAGTTAGGGACGTAAATATTTAGGGACGTAAATATTTAGGTTCGCCGTCAGCGTTTTATAGCGTCAGGGACCCCCATATACTACCTAATAAATGTTTTAACCCCTTGATTGCCCCCTAGTTAACCCTTTCACCACTGATCACCGTATAACCGTTACGGTTGACGCTGGTTAGTTCGTTTATTTTTTATAGTGTCAGGGCACCCACCGTTTATTACCGAATAAAGGTTTAGCCCCCTGATCGCCCGGCGGTGATATGCGTCGCCCCAGGCAGAGTCAGATTAGCGCCAGTACCGCTAACACCCACGCATGCAGCATACACCTCCCTTAGTGGTATAGTATCTGATCGCATCAATATCTGATCCGATCAGATCTTTACTAGCGTCCCCAGCAGTTTAGGGTTCCCAAAAACGCAGTGTTAGCGGGATCAGCCCAGATACCTGCTAGCACCTGCGTTTTGCCCCTCCGCCCGGCCCAGCCCAGCCCACCCAAGTGCAGTATCGATCGATCACTGTCACTTACAAAACACTAAACGCATAACTGCAGCATTCGCAGAGTCAGGCCTGATCCCTGCGATCGCTAACACTTTTTTTGGTAGCGTTTTGGTGAACTGGCAAGCGCCAGCGGCCTAGTACACCCCGGTCGTAGTCAAACCAGCACTGCAGTAACACTTGGTGACGTGGCGAGTCCCATAAGTGCAGTTCAAGCTGGTGAGGTGGCAAGCACAAGTAGTGTCCCGCTGCCACCAAAAAGACAAACACAGGCCCGTCATGCCCATAATGCCCTTCCTGCTGCATTCGCCAATCCTAATTGGGAACCCACCACTTCTGCAGCGCCCGTACTTCCCCCATTCACTTCCCCAACCAAATGCAGTCGGCTGCATGAGAGGCATTTTCTTTATGTCCTCCCGAGTACCCCTACCCAACGAACCCCCCCCCCCCCCCCAAAAAATGTCGTGTCTGCAGCAAGCGCAGGTATAGGCGTGACACCCGCTATTATTGTCCCTCCTGTCCTGACAATCCTGGTCTTTGCATTGGTGAATGTTTTGAACGCTACCATACACTAGTTGAGTATTAGCGTAGGGTACAGCATTGCACAGACTAGGCACACTTTCACAGGGTCTCCCAAGATGCCATCGCATTTTGAGAGAACCAAACCTGGAACCGGTTACAGTTATAAAAGTTACAGTTACAAAAAAAAGTGTAAAAAAAAAAACACATACAAAAATATAAAATAAAAAAAAATAGTTGTCGTTTTATTGTTCTCTCTCTCTCTCTATTCTCTCTCTATTGTTCTGCTCTTTTTTACTGTATTCTATTCTGCAATGTTTTATTGTTATTATGTTTTATCATGTTTGCTTTTCAGGTATGCAATTTTTTATACTTTACCGTTTACTGTGCTTTATTGTTAACCATTTTTTTGTCTTCAGGTACGCAATTCACAACTTTGAATGGTTATACCAGAATGATGCCTGCAGGTTTAGGTATCATCTTGGTATCATTCTTTTCAGCCAGCGGTCGGCTTTCATGTAAAAGCAATCCTAGCGGCTAATTAGCCTCTAGACTGCTTTTGCAAGCAGAGGGAGGGAATGTCCCCCCCCCACCATCGTCCGTGTTTTTCTCTGGCTCTCTTGCCTCAACAGGGAACCTGAGAATGCAGTCAGTGATTCAGCCAGCTGACCATAGAGCTGATCAGAGACCAGAGTGGCTCCAAACATCTCTATGGCCTAAGAAACTGAAAGCTACGAGCATTTTATGACTTAGATTTCGCCGGATGTAAACAGCGCCATTGGGAAAGCATTTTATCACACCGATCTTGGTGTGGTCAGATGCTTTGAGGGCAGAGGAGAAATCTAGGGTCTAATAGACCCCAATTTTTTCAAAAAAGAGTACCTGTCACTACCTAATGCTATGATAGGGGATATTTACATTCCCTGAGATAGCAATAAAAATGATTTAACGATTTGAACAGTTTAAAAATAAGGTAAAAAAGCAAAAAAATAATAAAGAAAAAAAAAAAAAAAAAAAGAAGCACCCCTGTCCCCCCTGCTCTCGCGCTAAGGCAAACGCAAGCGTCGGTCTGGCGTCAAATGTAAACAGCAATTGCACCATGCATGTGAGGTATCACTGCGAAGGTCAGATCGAGGGCAGTAATTTTAGCAGTAGACCTCCTCTGTAAATCTAAAGTGGTAACCTGTAAAGGCTTTTAAAAATGTATTTAGTTTGTCGCCACTGCACATTTGTGCGCAATTTTAAAGCATGTCATGTTTGGTATCCATGTACTCGGCCTAAGATCATCTTTTTTATTGCATCAAACATTTGGGCAATATAATGTGTTTTAGTGCAATAAAATTTAAAAAAGTGTGTTTTTTTTTCCCCAAAAAATGCATTTGAAAAATCGCTGCGCAAATACTGTGTGAAAAAAAAAATTAAACACCCACCATTTTAATCTGTAGGGCATTTGCTTTAAAAAAATATATAATGTGTGGGGGTTCAAAGTAATTTTCTTGCAAAAAAAAAATTTTTTTTCATGTAATCAAAAAGTGTCAGAAAAGGCTTTGTCTTCAAGTGGTTAGAAGAGTGGGTGATGTGTGACATAAGCTTCTAAATGTTGTGCATAAAATGCCAGGACAGTTCAAACCCCCCCAAATGACCCCATTTTGGAAAGTAGACACCCCAAGCTATTTGCTGAGAGTCATGTCGAGTCCATGGAATATTTTATATTGTGACACAAGTTGCGGGAAAGAGACAATTTTTTTTTTTTTTTTTGCACAAAGTTGTCACTAAATGATATATTGCTCAAACATGCCATGGGAATATGTGAAATTACACCCCAAAATACATTCTGTTGCTTCTCCTGAGTACGGGGATACCACATGTGTGAGACTTTTTGGGAGCCTAGCCACGTACGGGACCCCGAAAAACAAGCGCCGCCTTCAGGCTTTCTAAGGGCGTAAATTTTTGATTTCACTCTTCACTGCCTATCACAGTTTTGGAGGCCATGGAATGCCCAGGTGGCAAAAAAGCCCTCCAAATGACCCCATTTTGGAAAGTAGACATCCCAAGCTATTTGCTGAGAGGTATAGTGAGTATTTTGCAGACCTCACTTTTTGTCACAAAGTTTTGAAAATTGAAAAAAGAAAAAAAAAAATAATTTTCTTGTCTTTCTTTATTTTCAAAAACAAATGAGAGCTGCAAAATACTCACCATGCCTCTCAGCAAATAGCTTGGGGTGTCTACTTTCCAAAATAGGGTCATTTGGGGGGGGGTTTTGTGCCACCTGGGCATTCCATGGCCTCCGAAACTGTGATAGGCAGTGAAGAGTGAAATCAAAAATTTACACCCTTTAGAAACCTGAAGGCGGTGATTGGTTTTCGGGGCCCCGTACGCAGCTAGGCTCCCAAAAAGTCCCACACATGTGGTATCCCCATACTCAGGAGAAGCAGCTAAATGTATTTTGGGGTGCAATTCCACATATGCCCATGGCCTGTGTGAGCAAGATATCATTTAGTGACAACTTTTTGTAATTTTTTTTTTTGTCATTATTCAATCACTTGGGACAAAAAAAATGAATATTCAATGGGCTCAACATGCCTCTCAGCAATTTCCTTGGGGTGTCTACTTTCCAAAATGGGGTCATTTGTGGGGGTTTTGTACTGCCCTGCCATTTTAGCACCTCAAGAAACGACATAGGCAGTCATAAATTAAAGGCTGTGTAAATTCCAGAAAATGTACCCTAGTTTGTAGGCGCTATAACTTTTGCGCAAACCAATAAATATACACTTATTGACATTTTTCTTACCAAAGACATGTGGCCGAATACATTTTGGCCTAAATGTATGACTAAAATTGAGTTTATTGGATTTTTTTTTAGAACAAAAAGTAGAAAATATCATTTTTTTTCCAAATTTTCGGTCTTTTTCCGTGTATAGCGCAAAAAATAAAAACGGCAGAGGTGATCAAATACCATCAAAAGAAAGCTCTATTTGTGGGAAGAAAAGGACGCAAATTTCGTTTGCGTACAGCATTGCATGACCGCGCAATTAGCAGTTAAAGCGACGCAGTGCCAAATTGTAAAAAAGTGCTCTGGTCAGGGAGGGGGTAAATCCTTCCGGGGCTGAAGTGGTTAATTGCCACTGATTTTATCTTTTTTGCTAAACAAATGAAAAAAGACCAAAAATGTTGAAAAAAAAAGACTTTTTTTTTTTTTTCCTTTCAGTTATACAATTTTGCAATAAAGTATTTTTTTCATCTGCACTGATAGGCGGCACTGATTATCAGTGTAAATGTCCCCTGTCACTGGATAGCTGGTTATCAGCTTGCCTTTTCTCACACAGTGACAATGCTGAGGAAAAGAAATGCAGATGCATTTGTTTACATGTGATGAACTGTGATTGGACGCAGCTGATCTCATGGTAAAGAGCCACTGTGATTGGCCCTTTACCTTGATCTGTGATCAGCTGTGTCCAACAGACACAGTGATCACAGAGCAAGCCCAGTGCACGCCCCAAGGGTGCAAAGGGGGCAGGTTCAATAAATGCCCTCCCAGAAATGGACGACTGCACTGTAGTCCTCTTTCAGCTTTAGCGCGATTGGCAAGTGATTAATGCAGGGAATGCATGGAGGCAAAAAACATTTTGGCTTTAGAACCACTTTAGCTTTTGCTTTCTGGAAAGGTTTTATCTCCCTTGGCTGCCTGTACTGCCTCTAATGTCTCTCTTCTTGCCTGCCACATCACCCCTGAGCCGAACTTGTTTTACTGAAGGGGAAGAAATGCTAGAAGACTAATTTATGACAGACAATGAAATTTTCCAGACTTGTGTTACTAAAATAGAAAGGAAGCCAGGCTTACGCTCTTAGACTTCTTTCACGCTGAGGCGGTTTTCAGGCGTTTTAGCGCTAGAAATAGCCTCCAAATAACGCTTGAAAACCTTCTCCCATTAATTTCAGTGTATCTCTTCACACTGGGGCGGTGCGTTTGCAGGATGTTAGGAAAAGTCCTTGGGGCGATGTGGGAGCGCTGTATACAGCGCTCTCAGAACGCCCTACCCATTCAAATGAATGGGCAGCGCTTCTAAAGCGCCTGAAAAGTGCTTTGAAAGTGCCGCAACGCTGGTTTTTTAACCCCTTCTTTGGGGTTAAAAGGGCCCCGCTAGTGGCCCAAAAGCAGCACTAAAGGGAGCGGTGCTTTAGAACTGCCGCGGCTCAGTGTGAAAGGGGTCTTAGAGTTGTGGCCACATCTGCTGCCTGCATGGTTTCTTTAGATTAAGTAAGGCAGCCCATGTATCAGTTGTCCTCTCCTTTTTTTTTTTTTTTCTTCTTTTTTCAACCAGCAGGTTTTAAAATTACCAATTTCCCCATCCATTCGAGGTGGATGGTGGAGTTACCTCACTGAGTGATCCTGTTCTGATGGCGGGAAGTCTCCCCGCTGTCAAAAAACACTGATCAGTGCTGCCGGCTACAGCCTGCGACGCTGATCGTGCGAAAATTTTTCAACAGGCTGGTTGCAAAGAAGCCTATTGGTAGATTGACTTCTGTACAATCATTTTGCCAATACATGGATTGAAACTTGGCTGGTCCATGCTGAACCAGCCAAATTCCGGTCCATTTATGGCTTGCTTTATGTACCAGCACAGTTGGTGACATAGATGACAGACACCCTAGAACTAGCTTTTACACTGTTACTGGCAACTTCAGAGATGCACACCAACAGACTCATAGCCTGAATGATAGCATCACCCCACCTCCACTGCACTGCTATGTGCAATGTGATGACAAACAGATCAAATGCCTAGGTATGGGGGTACTGACAGGGAAAGGTTTGCTATGCACCATCTGTGTATAGATGGGCTTAGGCAGGGACTAAAAGAGAATCTTTATCTTGCAATTTTGAGAATTGTTTATATTTATCAAATTAGCAGTTCAGAGATTAGGCACACTTTGCATGTTTCATTTTATAGTATAATTACTGATAAACAAAAAGTCCAAATGATGATCTAATTAGTCCAAAAGATAAAGTGTAGATTTATTAAATCTATTGCGGGAGGGACAGCTGGAGAGACCAATACTGCCTGCACTACATCTTTATGGACGCCTAACAACTGATACTGTATATTCAAATCCGTTTTTGACCTTCCATAATAGAGGGTCCATCTTGTGGGTAAGAGCACATCCTGACTTTGTTGGTGATGTCACATGGTGGAGAATATCGTTGGATACACCTTGCATTAAGCACTTTAGTCCAGTATTCTTTGCTGTGTTTTCACACTTGATCTTTTGGACTAATTAGATCATTATTTGGACTTTTTGTTTATCAGTGATTTATTGAGTGCAACTTATTTCATTTCTTCCATTTAACTAGTTGAGTTATATATCTCACATTGTATTGTGCTGCTATTTATGTTTTATTTTTGTCACACAAGCACAGTATTGTTTTTGTGTATTTTTTCTCAATTTATGGTATGCCTAGAAATGGAAAAGTGCCAAAACAGTGTGATGTTAATATTGTCCTGTAAATCAAGTTCTAATGAGAAAAAAAAAACTTGTTTTCTTACATGGGAAGTATCGTTATGTAGTTTTCTTTAGGCAATATGTCCACTCATTAGCATTTTATTAAGCTGAAAATAACCTGGCTAAAACCAATTGCGGGTTTACAACCAAAAACCTAGCCAATAACTTGCATCTCAAAATCTGTTATTTCAGTAGAAGGAAAAATTACATTTCCAGTAGGTGCTTCACTAAGACATTCTGTACTCTTGGGTTTCGTCTCCACTGACAATTAAAATGCCCCATAACCACCTTGCATGACTGCGATAATGTAAATGCATGACACTGTACACAAACATGCAGTGTTTAAGATGGCAATGCAGAAAAGCCAGCAGCGGTTGCACATGTTCACAAACTGTGCTATGAGTCTTAAAAATGTGAGGCACTTTTTTTCTAAGCATTTGAATGCATTGAATTTGTATTGTTAATGGAGACAAGTCCTTTTTGTATGTTTTTAACTTGTGTTTATGCAGTGTAGTGTGCATGGTGTTGATGATTTTTTTCTGAACCATAGGGCCACAACCTACCTCCTGCCGGCGGGCCACTGCTTAATAGCTAACACAGTCTTTGCAGAGCTGGTAGTTATTATTTATGTTTTTCCGCCTTGTTTAAAGCAGAACTTCTCCCTAAAGGGGAAGTTCTGCTTTATGCCCCCCCCCTCCTCTTATTTTTTTTTTTTTTGGGGGGGGGGCAGGAAAGTGGGTACCTGGTTTTGACAGGTACCTGCTCCCACTTTCAGTCGGATCTCTGCAGGTCCGACTGGAAGTGGGAGCACTAGCTTTTGAAAAAAAAAGCGGAGACACAGACCTGAGAGCCTCTATTCATTTTTCATGGGAAACATCCGGCAATACACTTGTAAGGACTATATCCCCTCATGAAGATGGTGGAATCCTGGCAGTGTGAATCAAAAGGCCTGGGCTGGGTAATAAGCCAGAAGCACTTGTGATCTCTTATAATAAGAGATCAACAGGAGTCGGTAAGCGGCAGCGTGTGTGGAGGTGGAAAGCAGATCTTTTTTCTCATCACCATTCCCGGGTGCATTGTGTGGTGTTTCAGTGGAGATCTACTAGCAATAAGAGTGGACTGTTTATAATGTGCAATTTGAATAATTTTATTTAACATTCACTTGAGAAAAGTTGAAGTGTTTCAATTTGTAAGCACTGATTCACTTTACGGAAATTTAGCGCGACTTGATTTTGGAAAATTGCTTTTACCAATATGGCAGGCCAATGAACCGGGGTTTCAAATGTTTGATACATTGGGAATAAACTGTGTTTTTCTCATTCTTTATATTTGCATTTATGCATATTAAAGAGCTCCTGTAATAACATTAAATGTATAAGGTATGTTATCAAGTAAAATTGATTCACTGTGTTTTTTTATTTCTAGGCTGTAGAAAACTTGTGCTCCTCCAAAGTGTCTCACACACTGTACAAACAGCTGCGCCAAGTATGTGAGGAGCATATGAAGGCTCAGATCCATCAGTTCAGGGAATATCCTTTTATGTAATGCAAACAAATCTAAAGGAAAATATGTTGAAGAAACTATCTTCCCAATGTGCTCATTCATGGATCAGTTTGACTATTTAGCTTGGGCATCAGATGACCAGATCTGTGTATTTGTGAATACGTGTATGTGGGTAGCAACAGGCAGAGGCAGCTGTCAATAAACACTCTAATTTTGAGCTGGACAGTGATTCATTGGGTTGATTTACTAAAGCTGGAGAGTGCAAAATCTGGTGCAGCTGTGCATGATAGCCAATCAGCTTCTAACTTAAGCTTGTTCAGTTAAGCTTTGACAAAAAAACCTGGAAGCTGATTGGTTTCTGTGCAGAGCTGCGCCACATTTTGCATTCTCCAGTTTTAGTAAATCCACCCCGATGTGTGCAGGTTTCCATTATTAACCTTTCTTAATTTTTTTCATACTGGTATTCAATTTTTTTAAATGAGGGTCAACATGCTTTCTAGTCAATGTTTGCTAAATTTTACAGCCAGCAGCTTATTTTCCCTATTAAGGGGTTTTACATTTTATTTTTCTGTATGTAAGTAGGTTTTCTTTGTCTAGTTAGACCAGGTAGTCTAAAGCTGGTCATTTAAGGCTCAGTATTTTTCATTCAGCCAGCCGGTTGAACGAATAAACCTGAACTGATTCCCCCCATCCACACATTCAAGGTGGATGCAGAAATGCACCCCACTGTGTCATTCTATTCTGAAATTGGAAGAGCCAGCTGGACTTCTTTGCTGTCAGAATACACTGATCAGCGCTGCAGCCAAAACGAAAGTTTTCTAGCAAGCCCATTCATGATGAGTAGATTGACTGCTCTCGAACAAGATGGATTGAAGTTCAGACGATCCCTGCTGAACCTGCCACATTTCAATTCACCTATGGTCAACTTTAATTGTTTTCGTTTTTTTAATACTTTTTCAAGCTAGACTACTCTCTAACAGTAAGTACACAACTAAAGTTTGTTCGTGGAAACTGTTTTGCTTGGTTTATACATTTATTCAGATTGGTCTGGTGATGCAGATACAATTGCCAGACAGCATAGACATGTTGTTTGATCTTTAGTGTAGTTAAACAGTACTGCTTAGTTGGGGAACCATACAGTGGGGAAAATAATTATTTGATCCCCTGCAAATGTTGTAAGTTTGCCCACTTACAAAGAAATGAAGAGTCTATAATTTTTATCATAGGTGTATTTTAAATGATAGAAACAGAATATCAACCAAAAATCCAGAAAAAAAACACATCATACAAATGCTATAAATTGAGTTGCAGTTCAGTGAAAAAAATAAGTGTTTGATCCCTAAGCAAAACATGACTTGGTGGAGAAACCCTTGTTGGCAAGCACAGAGGTAAGATGTTTCTTGTGGTTGGATTCCAGGTTTGCTCACATCTCAGGAGGGATTTTAGTCCACTCTTCTTTACAGATCTTTTCCAAATCCTTAAAACGGAACTTCAGTAATTTTTTCATCTCGCCATCTATTAAATCTTCTACCCTTGTTGTTTTAACTTTGGATAGTAAAAACTTTTTTTCTGCCAGTAAATACCTTATACAGCCCACTTCCTGTTTCTTGTCTGGTAAAAAGCCTAGGCTTATGACATCATGCACAGCTCTCTCACTCTCCTGAGAGTTTGCCAGGAAGGGAGGGGGTGATGAGTCAAAAGGGGGGCAATGAGAGCTGCAGAGCTGGAGGTGTGCCTCTGTGTGTCTGTGTAAATCCAGGAAGTGAACACACAGCAGCTTCAGCTGCCCACAGTTAGAGTGGTTGAAGCCAGATTCAGTGAAGGGAGATTTCTGCAGCATATTCATACTTATCAACTATCACAAATTTCCCGGGATTTAGACCCTTTTCCCGGATTTAGCCATTCCCGGGAAATCTCCCAGGAAATTCTTATTTTACCGATTATTATTTTTTTTTTTTTGCCGCCGCTAGAGGTCCGTGGACGACGGAGACAATGTCTCCACCGGCTGCCGTTTTCCCGAAGACCAAATTACTGTTTAGCAATGGCCAGGTGGCTGCCAATAGAATTTGAGCTGTGGCACCGCCCACCTCCCGCCCCACTGCCGTCTGTCTGTGACCTGATGTGGGAAGGGGCGGGGGTGGGCTGCGCCGCAGCTCAAATGCTATTGGTAGCCACCCGGCTATTTTGTCCCATTCTGATTAGTAATGGCGGCGGAGAGAGTCTCCACTGCTGGGAATGCCGGATGTAAGGAAAGGGGGGCTCCATTGGGGGATGTCTGATGTAAGGGGGGACTCCACTGGCAATGTCTGATGTAAGGGGGGACTCCGCTGGCAATGTCTGATGTAAGAGGGGGACTCCGCTGGCAATGTCTGATGTAAGGGGGGACTCCGCTGGCAATGTATGATGTAAGGGGGGACTCTGCTGGCAATGTCTGATGTAAGGGTGGACTCTGCTGGCAATATCTGATGTAAGGGGGGACTCTGCTGGCAATATCTGATGTAAGGGGGGACTCTGCTGGCAATGTCTGATGTAAGGGGGGACTCCGCTGGCAATGTCTGATGTAAGGGGGGACTCCGCTGGCAATGTCTGATGTAAGGGGGGGCTCTGCTGGCAATGTCTGATGTAAGGGGGGGCTCTGCTGGCAATGTCTGATGTAAGGGGGGGCTCTGCTGGCAATGTCTGATGTAAGGGGGGACTCTGCTGGCAATGTCTGATGTAAGGGGGGACTCTGCTGGCAATGTCTGATGTAAGAGGGGACTCTGCTGGCAATGTCTGATGTAAGAGAGGACACTCCTGGCAATGTCTGATGTAAGAGAGGACACTCCTGGCAATGCCTGATGTAAGGGGAGACTCCACTGGGGACACCTGATGGCATCTGGTGGCAGGTGACACGCTCAGGGCTTCCACTGATTCTGCATTATGGTGAGTTAAATAATTTCATTCTATATTACAATGTAATGATAGAAATAATACACTTCAATCATCCTGACACCATAAAAACCTTGGTGCCGGGATGATTGAAGCGCCAACACCAGGTGTTTGGAGTATCTTTATCTGCTGATTTGTTAAACTTTCTGGAATACACATATTTTTACTGGGCCTGCTGTCACTCCATCCCTCTTTCTTTCTCTCTTTTTCTTTCTCTCTTTCTTTTTCTTTTTCTCCCTCTTTCTTTCTTTCTTTCTTTCGCTTTCTTTCTCTCCCTCTTTCTTTCTCCCTCCATCCCTCATTCATCTCATACCACACCCCTTCCGAGCCATGCCCATTTAAGACACGCCCACTAGTCCTCTGAAACCACGCCCACTTTTCGTTGCGGCATGTGCCGCTTTTTCTGTTACAGTATGCCCGCCTACAAAAGAATGCCACACCCTCTAATTATAGCAAGGCTCCACCTACATGCAAAAAAGTGTCCCGAATTTTTTTTTTTGCAATGTTGGCAACTATGCATATTTTGCAAGTACAAAGTCACAGTATATATAAAATAATATGCAAAAGTGGCTGGAGGGAAGCTTCAGAATGGCAAAGATGTTTTTATTACAAATTATGTGAGCAGACTGCAGTTCCTCTTCGCGGTTTCTTGGCTGTCACTTGGCAACTCAAAGTTTCAGCTCCCTCCATAAATTTTCTATAAGATTAAAGTCTAGAAACTGGTTGGGCCACTTCATGATCTTAGTGTGCTTCTTCTTGAGCCACTCCTTTGTTACCTTGGCGGTATGTTTTGGGTCATTGTTATGCTGGAAGACCCATCCACGACCCATGCAGTGTTCTGGCTGAGGGAAGAAGGTTCTCATCCAAGATTTTACAATACATGGTCCCGTCCATTGGCCCCTCAATGCGGCAAAGTCAGCCTGTACCTTTTAGCAGAGAAATGGCCCTAAAACATCATGTTTCCACCTCTGTGCTTGACTGTAGGAATGGTGTTCTTGGGGTCATGGTCAGCATTTTTCTTCCTCGAAACATGGCGAGATGCGTTAATGCCAAAGACCTCAATTTTGGTGTTATCTGACCACAGCACTATCTCCCAATTCCTCTCTGAATTAGTTAGATGTCAATTGGCAAACTTCAGATGGGTCTGTACATGTCCCTTCTTCAGGAGTGTACCTTGCGGGCACTGCAGGATTTCAATACATGACGGCGTATTGTATTTACCAATGGTTTGTTTGGTGACTGTGGTCCCAACTGTCTTGGGATCATTCACAAGCTCCTTTTATGTGTTCTGGGCTGATCCCTCACTTTTCTCATGATCTTTCTTACCCCTGAGGCGAAATCTCGCATGGAGCTCCAGACCGAGGATGATCCATCAAGCTTCTTGTATGGATCTTGTACCCCATTCCAGCCTTGTGCAGACCTACAATCTTTTTCCTGACGTCCTTTTGACAGCTCTTTGGTCTTGCCCATGATGATGAGGTTTGAGGCTGGGTTCACACTGGTACGACAGCGGTCCTACTTTGGATCCGACTTTGCCCTGCGACTTGAAGCCGACATATGTCCGACTTTCAATGAACAGGGATTCAACTTGGATCCCTGCCAATACCAGGCACTGTGTTTGGTATGAATCTTGGGGGGGAACCCCACGCAAAATTTTAAATATAAAACCGACATGGGTTCCCCCTCTAAAAGCATACCAGGCCCTTCGGTCTGGTATGGATTTTAAGTGGAACTCCCTACGCCGAAAAACGGTGTGGGGGTCCCCCCCAAAGTTCATACCAGACCCTTATCCGAGCATGCAGCCCAGCCGGTCAGGAAAGGGGGTGGGGACGAGCGAGCGCCCCCCTCAAACCGTACCAGGCCACATGCCCTCAACATGGGGGGGTGGGTGCTTTGGGGCAGGGGGGGGCCGCCCTGCGCCCCCCCACCCCAAAGCACCTTGTCCCCATGTTGATAAGGACAAGGGCTCCTTTCCGACAACCCTGGCCGTTGGTTGTCGGAGTCTTTCGGGCGGGGGGGCTTATCGGAATCTAAGAGCCCCCTTTAATAAGGGGGCTCCCAAATCCCGGCCCCCCACCCTATGTGAATGAGTATGGGGTACATTGTACACCTACCCATTTACCTGAAAAAAAGAAAAGTGTCAAAAACAAAACACATTACACAGGTTTTTAAAGTAATTTATTATTCGGCTCCGGGGGGTCTCTTCCGACTTCTCCACTCTCTCTCCGGTCCTCTGTCTTCTGCCGGGCCTCCTCTGCTATCTTCTGCTCTTTTGCCCGCTCTTTTGCTAGCGGTTGCCCGGTCTTCTCCGCCATCTTCTTCCCTCTGCTCTTCTTCCGATGTTAACACGACTCTCTCTCCCGCTGTAATGCCGTGTGCACTGTGCGCAACGACTTTTAGATTGGCATGGGGCGTGGTCACCGGTGATGTCATCCGTGATCCCGTCCCTTATGAGGTCACCACCCAGGGCATGATGGCACGGTGACGTCATAAGGGGCGGGGTCACCGGGTGACATCACCCGGTGACCTTGCCCCATGCCAATATAAGTTGTTGCGCACCGCCCACGCAGCATTACAGCGGGAGAGAGCGTCGTGTCAACATCGGAAGAAGAGAAGAGGGAAGAAGACGATGGAGAAGATCGGGCAACCGCTAGCAAAAGAGCAGAAGATAGCGCAGGAGGCCCGGCAGAAGACGACCGGAAAGCGGGAGGAGAAACAAAGAGCGTGGAGAAGAAGGCGGAGGAGACCCCGGAAGTCGGAAGAGATCCCCGGAGCTGCCTAATAAATTACTTTAAAAACCTGTGTAGTGTGATAAGGGTCTGGTATGGATTTTGGGGGGACCCCACGTCGTTTTTTCGGCGTAGGGGTTCCCCTTAAAATCCATACCAGACCGTAGGGCCTGGTATGCTCTTAGAGGGGGAACCCATGTCGGTTTTTTATTAAATATTTGGCGTGGAGTTCCCCCTCAAGATCATCAGAGCACAAGTCGCATGCCAAAGTTGGATCATGCAACAATGCGATCTGACTTTGATCCGACTTCAGTGATATTCAATGGGCTGAAGTAGGATCAAAGTCGGACCAAAGTAGTGCAGGGAGCATTTTCAAAGTCGGACCGACATGTGTCGGACCAGTTAAGACGGCTCCCATAGGGAAACATTGATTTTCACACGTCATGCGACGTGAGCTCCCAATGTCGAAGTGTTTGTCGCACTAGTGTGAACCCGGCCTGAATGGAAGAAAGAGATTCTGTAGACAGGTGTCTTCTATACACATAACGAGTTGTCGTTAGGAGCACCTTCTTAAATTGACAGGACTAATCTGTGTACTGGAGCCAAAATTATTGTTGGTTTGTAGGGGATTTAATACTTATTTTACTAACTGAACTGCACTTAATTTATAACTTTTGTATCATGTGTTTTTTTTTCTAGATTTTTGGTTGATATTTTGTCTCTTTCACCTATGATAACAATTATAGACCCTTCATTTCTTTGTAAGTAGGCAAACTTATAAAATCTGCCAAGGATCAAATGATAATTTTTGCCACTGTAAAGAAGCCACAACAAAATTTGACTCTAACCCCTTTCTTCTTTCATAAGCATGTTAACAATGTTGGACTGACAGCAGTACATAAAGTACTAGAGCTCTGAATGGTTCATGTTGCTCACCCTCCCACCCTGTTGTGATTGCTGCTGTTACAGGGAATACAGTAGAGTCATATAAAAACATTTTGATTTTTTTTTTTATGGTTCCAGTTTTAAATTGCAACAGTAATTACAGGTATGATATGCTGATTTTACTTTTTGTTTTACTCCACTGCTAATATCTCATCTATATTTGCAATGTATTTAACAGTAAATTTCCTTAATCCATTTAATTTTGCACAGAATCTCTTGATAGCTTTTTATTTTTAAAAAAGGTTAACATGTGCTGGGAAGATCATTGTAGACAAATGGTAAGTTTGCGGTTATATATTTTCTCCTAATACATATAAATATTTGCATATTTAAAATTATATACAGATTGACATTTATAGAAAACACTGTAAAACCGATTACTGAAATATATTGTAGCATTTAAAACAAATGTTCTCTTTTTTTTTTTTTTTGGTTACTGTTGTAAAACTTAAGCTAAATAAACCCATTATTCAGTTTGTTAACCACTTCAGCCCCGGACCATTTGGCTGCCTAAAGACCAGAGGAATTTTTCCAATTTGGCACTGCGCTGCTTTAACTGGTAATTGCGTGGTCATGCAATGTTGTACCCAAACAAAATTTTTGTCCTTTTTTCCCCACAAATAAAGCTTTCTTTTTTTATGGTATTTGATTGCCTCTACGATTTCTTTATTTTTTGCAATATAAACGGAAAAAGGATATTTTCTACTTTTTGTTATAAGAAAAATCCAATAAACTCAATTTTAGTCATGCATTTAGGCCAAAATGTATTCAGCCACATGTCTTTGGTAAAAAAAAAGTCAATAAGCGTATATTTATTGGTTTGCGCAAAAGTTATAGCGTCTACAAATTAGGGTACATTTTCTGGAATTTACGCAGCTTTTAGTTTGACTGCCTATCTCATTTTTTGAGGTGCTAAAATGGCAGGGCAGTACAACCCCCCCCCAAATGACCCCATTTTGGAAAGTAGACACCCCAAGGAAATTGC
Source organism: Lithobates clamitans (assembly GCA_037952925.1). Classification (NCBI taxonomy): domain Eukaryota; kingdom Metazoa; phylum Chordata; class Amphibia; order Anura; family Ranidae; genus Lithobates; species Lithobates clamitans. The sequence goes on along the minus strand of JBBGZY010001250.1, from coordinate 2,752,763 downwards.
TGAGAGGCATGTTGAACCTGTTGAATATTTAATTTTTTTGTCCCAAGTGATTGAAAAATGACAAAAAAAAAAAAAAAATTACAAAAAGTTGTCACTAAATGATATATTGCTCACATATGCCATGGTTATATGTGGAATTACACCCCAAAATACATTCTGCTGCTTCTCCTGACTACGGGGATACCACTTGTGTGGGACTTTTTGGGATATTTTGCCACAAGTTGCGGGAAAATTACAAACTTTTTTTTTTTTTGCACAAAGTTGTCACTAAATGATATATTGCTCAAAAATGGCATGGGCATATGTGGAATTACACCGCAAAATACATTCTGTTGCTTCTCCTGAGTATGGGGATACCACATGTGTGAGACCTTTTTTGAGAGCCTAGCTTCATACGGGGCCCCGAAAACCAATCACCGCCTTCAGGCTTTCTAAGAGCGTAAATTTTTGATTTCACTCCTCACTACCTATCACAGTTTCGAAGGCCAAAAATGCCAAGATCGCACAACCCCCCCCCCCCCCAAATGACCCCATTTTGGAAAGTAGACACCCCAAGCTATTTGCTGAGAGGCATGGTGAGCATTTTGCAGCTTTCATTTGTTTTTGAAAATGAAGAAAGAAAAGAAATTTTTTTTTTTCTTTTTTCAATTTTCAAAACTTTGTGACAAAAAGCGAGGTCTGCAAAATACTTACTATACCTCTCAGCAAATAGCTTGGGGTGTCTACTTTCCAAAATGGGGTCATTTGGGCGCGGGGGGGGGGGGGTTGTGCCATCTGGGCATTCCATGGCCTCCGAAACTGTGATAGGCAGTGAGGAGTGAAATCAAAAATTGACACCTTTAGAAATCCTGAAGGCGGTGATTGGTTTTCGGCGTCCTGTACGCAGCTAGGCTCCCAAAAAGTCTCACACGTGGTATCCCTGTACTCAGGAGAATGTATTTTGGGGTGTAATTTCACATATGCCCATGGCATGTTTGAGCAATATATCAGTTAGTGACAACTTTCTGTAAAAATAAACAATTTTCCAGAAACTTGTGACAAAATATAAAATATTCCATGGACTTGACATGCCTCTCAGCAAATAGCTTGGGTTGTCTACTTTCCAAAATGGGGTCATTTGGGATTTGGAGGGGTTTTGAACTGTCCTGGCATTTTATGCACAACATTTTAAAGCTTATGTCACACATCACCCACTCTTCTAACCACTAGAAGAAAGGTGTCAGGTTAGTGTTTTGGGGTGGGGGGGGGTGGGGGGCAGAGCGAGGGCTAAAAATTTTTACCCTAATGCAAGTAATGCATTAAGGTTAACAAAGTTTTAACTTTAGAACCACTTTAATGCATTCTCCGCATTAAGATAATAAAAACTTCCACTGCCTGTTTATCCCCCAATTCCCCCCCATCCCTGGCCTAAATATATTAACCTGAGTCCTATCTCGATTTAGCTCTGTCCCCACTGGTAGCCCCACTCTCCTCTCTTCCTGCAGGATACACTGTTAGGACTAAGGATGAGCTCAGGCGTGTTCGCAACTAGCACATGCAGAGCCCGCCAGGAAGTCGGCACTGCACAGCGCTAATCACAAGCAGTGAGACATTTTTCCGATGCGCTGCTGCAAAAAACGAGGAATGTCTCACTGCCTGTGATTAGCGCTGTGCAATGCCGACTTCCTGAAGGGGCTCTGCACGTGCTAGTTGTGAACACGCCTGAGCTCACGCACACTGTCTGGCTTGAGAACACACCTGCACGGGTGCCCCACAGCTGCCGGCTTGTTGAGGGGGGGGGGGTACATGTAGGATGGAGTAGCGCAAGCAGGGGACTCCAGAAGACTAAGTAGGGGATCACTCTTTGCAAAACCATTGCACAGAGCAGGTAAGTATATCATGTTGTTTTAATTGGAAAAAAGGTAGGATTTACGATCACATTGTTTGCTTTGGTGGCGATTATATCTGTTGATGATTTACATCTAAATTGCAAGTTACGTTGCATGGATTCATTCCTATTACTATTTCTTTTGGTTATTCTACTGTAAAATTAATAAATGTTTCTTTAGATCATGATCCGGGGCATTTTCCTATTCTTGGATCGAACTTATGTTCTTCAAAATTCCGTGCTTCCCTCTATATGGTAAGTGTGTAAACGGAAGCAAAATTACCAGATGCATTTAGTCTTTAATCTAAAAAATAAAAGGTACCTAAACTCTTTGGTACTTAAATCCCCAGTATAACATATTGAAAACCCATAACCACAAATTGGGATTTTAATAGTACCAGATTAGAACATATATTTGCACAACCATATAAAACTTAGTTTGGTTTTTTTATATCTTTGAGTGTGTAAAATGTGAGAAATCTCACAAATGCATAATAAAATGTCTTATACAAAACAAGAAAACAGTAAAAATAAAACCAAAATATTATAATGTATGAGGTGTGTCTAAAAAGTTTGGTGAGTGGTCTGATATCTCAACGGCAACATGGGCCAAGTGCGCCTGCATCCAGAGACCCGCCGGGCAGCGAACGTAGTCAGTGTTAGAGTGCAATGGAGCAACGAGTGAACATCAAGTTCTGCTACAAATCGGTAAAACTGGTGGTAGAAACGCATGAAATGTTGGTGCAAGTATAGAGGACGGAAGTCGTGAGCAGAAAATGTGTTTAGGACTGATTTAAACATTTTCACGACGGGAAGGAAATGAGCCATGTTCAGGTGGGCCGTTGACTAGCAGAAACCCAAACATGAAAAAACAAATGCTAGCACGAGATCAGCGACTGACTCTACGATTGATGGTGGAGCGAATTGGGCATTAATAATGGCACCATCGTCTGTGAAGATTTGGGTAAGTGGAAGATCTGTTCCCGGTTTGTGCCGGACAAGCTGACAGACGATCATAAAGCAAAATGGATGGAAACTTCTGGAGATATCATTGGCATTTGTGACTAGGATCCATCCTTTCTGCAAACCATCGCTACAGGGGATGAGACCTGGTGCTACCAGTTCAATCTGGAATCCAAGTGGCAATTGATGGAATGACATTCACTCCCCTGATCTGGCGCCTGCAGACTTTTTTCTGTTTCAGCATGAAAAGGGGCATGTTTTGCGGATATGGCGGCAATCCAAGAATGTTTGACAGTGGTTCTGCGATCGATTCCCAAAGAGGCTTTTGCTGACTGTTTCCAGAATTTATTTTTACGTTGCCAAAAGTGTGTTGTGAAGAATGGCAATTTATTTTAAAGACCAGTAAAGGTAATTTGTTTTGTATCTTCTGTTTCGTTTCTGCTCTGATAGCGTTCACCAAACATTTTAGACACACCTCGTATGTCACAGACTTGTCTAGAAATCCGATTGTTTGCTAGTTTATCTTAGACATGATTAATAATTCTTCTTAACTTTTAATAGTTTGCTCTTTTCTCTGTGTTTCGCAGAAACTCGTCCTGCTTTTTTAGAAGCTAGAGGTCCAAAAGCAGGGCTTTTTTCAGCAGGAACTAGGGGGAACTCAGTTCCACCACCTCTGGCTCAGGTCTTCTGCTCCCTGCTCACCACTATCTCCTGGTAACACTGAAGTCCAGCTTCTGCGTTTACAAGTGATAGCTTATCTCCCAGTAGCTCCCACAGGTCAGATCCCACTGAGTGCTGAACAGGGACAAGGGAGATAAAGAACAGGTGCCCAGGGTTCAGTGCAGTCATGGGTAGGAGTGGGTGCGTGGTAGGCGGCACCCTCTGTGGTCTCCATTTTTTTCCCTGGTGACCAGTTGTTGATGCTCCTACTGCATAATCTCCCTTGCAAGTGACTGTAGTATAGTATAGTATGCTGGGAGGTACTACAGCCGGATTGGTGTTTCAGCTTAATATTGCAACAAAGGTAAGACATATGACAGGTGGTGGAGCTTTTAAGGAGGGGGGAAAAGATGAGGGCAGTGGAGGGAGGGGGTTGTATGCAGAGGGAATAGCTACTATTTGATGCCATTTGGCAGGTCTGTGAGTGTGGCGGGCATGGTTGAGTTCCTGCACCTATTTTCTGAGAAAAAAAGTCCTGTCCAAAAGTATCAATATCATTGCATCTTCTGTGACCACAAAGATTCTTTTGTGGCTTGGGAAAATTTCATATCAAAGCCCTGTCAGAGACCGTGGGTGGGGTAGAGCATATGGATCTTACGTGTAAAATAGGAATGGCAGGTTGATCTGAAGAAGTAGACTTATATCATTATTGTGAATAGATATCCTGAACGATTTGTAACTTTTTGTAAAGAAAATGGTTTCTTCAACTCCATTGAGCATTTATAATGAGAGTAGCTTCCTAGGATTAAAACATATATCATGCAGTGTGCTTCCCACCCAGGGCCCCATCAACATATTATCATTTAAAGTTCCAATTTTGGGTTAAGTGTTTTCTATTTGGCTTCTTCCGTCCAAGGTGCCTAAACACTCGGCATCGTGAGGCAGCTTTTGGGCCATCATATGTTAGAATTTTGATATGCAATTATATCTCATGGATTGAACAGCTGATTTTAGTTATGCTGTATATTTGGAATACTGATGAATGTACATACAAATATATTCTTTTTTTGGTATTTGTTCAGGGATATGGGTTTGGAGCTTTTTCGCTGTCATGTTATAAGTGACAAACTAGTTCAGACAAAGACAATTGAAGGCATCCTCCTCCTCATTGAGAGAGAGCGTTCTGGGGAAGCTGTGGACCGAAGCTTGTTGCGAAGTTTACTTACAATGCTATCTGACTTACAAGTGAGTGAACAGCCTTTTTATGCCACTTTAACAATTCTGCTAATAAAGAGCCATAGCGTATACATCTGTTAAAAGTCTACCTCTAAAGCCTATGGGAGACAAGTCTTCTCAAGCTGAAGTTTGTGTGTAAAGACTTATAGTGGCTTCTTTCCACTTCAGATAAGGCAGTTTAGTAGGCTGTTTAGAGCTTAAAGAGGTTTTAAAGCTAAAAAATATTTCCTTCATGTGTTTTGTAACCTTACCTGTATTCCCTGCATTAAGGTAAAAAATGTTTTTGTGTTTGCTGTGCACCCTCCTTCCTCTGCCCCCAAATTTTGAGGGCACATAAAAAATGTGGATGGAACTTTAATGTAAGACCAGTTTTACATTGGGGGTTTAGTACTGCTGTAATAACAACAAAGACATTTCTTTCTTGCCCATTAAGGGATATAGGAATTATTTCACCTTCAGCTTATACTGCCACTTAAGCCTCGTACACACAATCAGATTTTCGTCAGGGAATTGTGTGATGACAGAATGTTGGCCTAAAATCCGACCATTGGTACATCAGACAATTGTTGGCCAACTTTCTGCCAACAAATGTTGGATGGCAGGCTAGTAAATTTTCAGCGGACAACAGTCTGTTGTCAGATTTTCGTATCGTTTGTACACAAGTTCGTCACACAAGTCCAAAGTACAAACACGCATGCTCGGAATCAATGCTCACCAAACACGACAGCAGAAGCTGCCCAAAGGGTGACGCTCAGGAGCTGAAATTCCACATAGTATGTCACTACGTTCGTGTTTGTTGGCTGACAATTGTGTACCGTTTGTATGCAAGACAAGTTCACGGCGCACACCCTTCAGACAAAAGTAAGGCGCTTTGTCTGCCAACAATCTGATCGTGTGTGCGAGGCTTTACAGGAGTATCGGACATTGGCAAAATACATGTAGGTCAGCCCAGCATAACCCCTCTTACTACCAGCATACCTCATGTTTTTTTTTACTAATGTCTTAGAAGGGTTGAATGTTTTTATACTAGTGTCTTAGAAGGGTTGAATGTCTTCTCTTTTTAACTCTGCTGTATGGAGGTCTAATCTATTTTTGTTAGCACCATTATTTTCTTACTCTTTCATAGCCTTTCTTTTTCCATCAAGACTCTTCTTCACATTTCTACTCAAGCTTGTCCCTTGAATAGCAGTGTTATGTGGAGCTTTTGGTTTTGTGAGTACTGAGGCCTTGCTTCGTACCCTGTTTCTATTGTTGCTTTACCACCTCATGTCTGAGTCTAGACATGAGGAGGTAGTAGTTGTCCTACCTCTCACTAGGTCTGCTTGCAGCGTACCTACTGATTGTGCTGATGTCTGCAGACTGGAGTCATGTGGCCCTCCTGTTCCTATAGTATACTCTGTCATGGGGTCCTTTTTAGCTCCATGGGGTGTCTATACGTTTGGCTTATGTTTTTACTTTGCATAGGTTTACTATGTAAGATGCAAGACTTTGACACAAACCACCTAGTTTTTTGCCAGCTCTGCAGAGGCCACAGGCGTGCTTTCATGCCATCCTCTGCAGTTTCTCTGATTTACACATGCTCCTGGTGGTTTTTAAGCCATCAGCCACAGAGTCTGATTCTGAATCGCTCCAGTCTCTAACTGATGAGCTTGCTCTCAAGGAGTTGCAGTCTACTGTTATTATTCCTAAATTAAAGAAGACCATTTTGTGGGTAACATAAGCACATGGCAGCAGTTGCATCAATGAGCTTGCTATAGTTATTTCGGCTGGTGATCAGATTTTCAGTGAACATGATCCAGACAGCTCTACAGATGCCCAATCACTTTAACGATAGTGAGAAGACCCTTTCTCATGCTACAAAACTGAGGCATGCTGATAGTATGAGGGGTTAACCGAACTACAGTTTTTTGTTTGCAAGTGGCCTCCTGTAGGGGGCTGTATGACCCAAAGGTAAAGTACATTCTTTGTTTCTCAGTGGATTCCAAAAGAAGGATTTTAAGGCGAGTACAAAGACTTTTTTTTTTAAAGTATGTTTAACCATGGCAATTTACGTTACTTTTTCAGGTCTATTGTTGTTGACTATCATAATTTCTTAATATTTTGTGTTCTTCCTTTAAAAATATAAAAAAGTTTTCATGTACGCAGTTTTTCTTTGGTTCAATTAGATGTACAAAGATTCATTTGAAGCAAGATTCCTGGAAGAAACAAATTGCCTATACGCAGCCGAAGGGCAGAGACTAATGCAAGAAAGTGAGGTGAGTGCAGTCAAATTTAAACGTGGTACTAAAGTCGCAACATTTTTTTACCCTAATGCATTAATGTAAAAAATATCCCATTACCCCCCCCCCCCCCCCCCCCGTCCTTAAACACTTAGCTATCATTACTATTATTATTATACAGTATTTAGCGCTAACAGTTTGCACAGAGCTTTACAACATGGGGGCAGACAGTACAGTTACATTACAAATCAATACAGGAGGAATCAGAGGGCCCTGCTCATTAGAGATTACAATCTAGAAGGGTGGGTCAAGCGGAACAAAAGGTAATAACTGTGGGGGATGTTTAGAAAACGAAAATACAGTTGTTAGGTGGGGGTAGGATGGGCTTCTCTGAAGTGTTTTCAGGGATCATCTAAAAGCAATAATAGAGTAGGAGATAATCGAACAGAGTTGGGTAAGGAGCTCCATAGGATTGGAGAGGCTCTGGAAAAGTCCTGGAGGTGAGCATGGGAGGAGGTGATGAGGGAGCTAGCGAGCAGGAGGTCTTCAGAAGAACGAAGACAACGATTAGGTTGGTATTTTGAGACTAGAGTTGGCTTGCCTCATTGCTCCAGCCTTGTCGTAGCTGCAGCAGTCCTCCTCTGGTTCCTGGTCTCACAGGACACTTAGGGAGATGTGGGAGCAATTGGCCCCTGCTGCTGTCAGTCAAACTTCTGTGAGCAGGGATCATGGCTTACTGGCGCTGTGTGCCTATGCATACACATAGCCTAGATTGGGAGTGCGCCCACATGGGTGCCCCCATAGCAAGCGGCTTACTAGGGGAGCACATGGAAGAAGAAAAAGCAGCAGACAGCGGCGGCAGGAGACCACCAAAGAGGAGGTAAGAGACTGCTATGTGCAATACCCTTGGGGGCAAGGATCAGACTTTTAAAGGTGCACAAGAGAGGAGATGGTGAGCTATTCCCATGTTTGAAGAACTCTTTTATCTCCTGAGATTTTCCAAAAACTCTGAACAACCTTGCTAATCTTTCTTATGATTATGTTTGTGCCCTGATTCTTTTTTTGCCAGAGCTGCATCATAATTGCATCATAATTGCAGTCATTTGTGATTGGGGATAGGCAGATGTCTCCATGGTGTTCATTCTCAGGAAGGGGGAGACGCCTGCACGTGTGGTAATTCTAAGCCTGTGCTTTGTAAAAAGGGAGAGAGTGGGGTGCAGGTAATGACTGTTATTACTACAAGATATGGGAAACCTTGTCCATTCTGTAGACAGATGACAACACACCATGCTTCCCTTAAAGTGAGCCTGCATATTGGTTTAGCTGGGCCATCTTATTTAGATACTACGGCAATTTGTACCATCTTTAATTTGCATTAAAATGAATATAAAACTCCCTGTACAGTAAATAAATGATGAAATATCTTTTCCTTTTTATTCCCTTTAATATTGTGTTTTTATAGGTTCCTGAGTATCTCCATCATGTGAACAGGCGCTTGGAAGAAGAGTCAGACCGTGTAATCACATACTTGGATCATGGGACACAGTAAGTGGTCATAAGTAGCATGAGAAGTACAAATAGTCATGTACTGACTCAATTTTTAGTAGCTAAACTCTGCTGCTTCATTGCTTAGATATATTTACAGTGTTATAGAAGACCCTTTCAGCAGTATAAAAAAAAAATTCTTGGAGCATCCGAATTTTATTTTGCTGATGTTTTTTTCCCCCCACCTTAAAAGTCAGAAGCTTTATTTTTTATTTTTTGCAGAAAAATTAGAATTTTCAAAACCATTTTAGGGTAGGTTCACACTAAAGCTGGCCATACATGGATCAAAATTTTGATCCATATGTGGCTGCACCTGCTCGTTAGATTGACTTCTGTTAAAAGGGCTTGTAGCAGATTTTTCATTGATCAACGGCTGCAGCCGCTGATCAATGTATTCTGACAGCAAAGAGTACCTATTGTCAAATACAATGCCTCAGCGGGGAGGGTTTCTCTGTCCACCTTGATTTTGTGAATGGAGCAGATAATTAGTTCTTTTTTTTTTTTCGTTTAGCCCGCTGGCTGAATGAAAAAAAAAAAAAATCTATCAATGGCCAACGCATGCTGGATGCAGAAGAGCATCCAACGTCAGTGTTACTGGGCAGCCAGGGTAAGTAATACAAGCTTACAGTGAGCTGTGTTCCTAATGTCACAACATTTAAACTGCCAAGCCTCGGTGCTACTCTTGCCAACTGCTTATTGCATATATTTAGACCTTTTTGGCAGTAGGGAATGCTTAGCAGAATGACCTAGCAATTGCAGACTTTTAGCCAGTGTTTCATATTTGATATCAGTTGCAGACACTTGAGTAGCCATTATTTTGTATTTTTGAAAGAAACATACTTTATTATTTGCATGTATTGAATAGTTATACATAATGCAAGTGTATACTATTCAGAGTTCGCTAGAGTTGTTAGGGATGATTTTACCATATATTCTAGGAACTGAGTAGTACCTTCTGCTTTCTCATTCAGCAAACCTCTGATAGCTTGTGTAGAGAAACAGTTGCTGGGAGAGCACTTAGCCGCCATCTTGCAAAAAGGTAAGCTAGTAAAATGTTTGCATGATCATCCCAGTTTTTTTGGGATCTAGTAAGCTGTTTCAGCAGTACATGGTAATATTGAATAGTTGCACTAATATTGCCTTGTTTTTTGGGGCTGGAATCTAAACTTTCTTGAACAAATGGTCTAGAGCAGGGGTCCTCATACTACGGCCCTCCAGTTGTTCAGGAACTACAATTCCCATCATTCCTAGTCATGTCTGTGAATGTCAGAGTTTTACAATGCTTCATGGAATGTGTAGTTCTGCAACAGCTGGAGAGCCGTAGTTTGAAGATTCCTGGTCTAGACCTACAACCCCCAGTCAGTCAGTCAGGGAATTTTTGTCTGTTTCATAGAAATGTTTATTACTTCCATGCAATCATTCTATGGTAAAATAAGTACAAATTTAAAGTAGAACTACAGGCTAAACTTTTTTTTACATTTTGGACATCCGCTGTTAGTTTTTTCTTTCTTTTTTTTTTTGTCGTTTTGTGTCTTATTGGAAGATTTATCTTCACTTCTGCATGCCTGATTCACTATTTCTGAATTCTTTGCTTGACTAATAAAGTGCGAAGGGAAATTGAATTGTGTTTTAATGGTTCTGTGTTGTTTTATACCCACACAGGTTTGAAGAACATGCTGGATGAGAACAGAGTTCCAGACCTGAAACTTATGTATCAGCTTTACAGTCGGGTCAAAGGTGGTCAGGCAATCCAGCTGCAACACTGGGGGGAGTATATTAAAGTATGGAGTAATTATTTTTAAATCTGTACAACTTTAGAAGAACAAAAAACTGGACTGAGTGTTATAAGCACCTGTCATTATTTACCTCTTCTTCTGAAAATACAACTTGCCTGGCTGGTTTTTTGGTCCTCTAGCTTACCTAAGTCACCAGGGAGCAGATCAGATGTTCTCACTTTGCTGGATACTGAGGTCAGGGATAGCTAAGCAACTAGCATTTTTAGAAGGGGGCCAACATTGCAGCCCTAGTATTTTAGTAGTAGTTCCGTTCTCATAGTGCATGTAAACTCTAACCATTAACTTCTCCGTTTTGCATTGAGTGTCTTGTTATATCTTTTCAAAGAAATACCTGTTGATTCAGCCAGAAATCTTTTGATCTTTTGAGCTTTTACCTTCCTTTTGTTCTCTGCCTGTGCTCCACTGTTATCAGTTAGTACTGTTCCTAGCTATATCTTTGGGCTAAGGAGCATACTCCTATATTTTATGGATAAAAAAGAAACATTTTTCTGTAATCCTAACACACTTGTTCTAGGTTGACAACGCTGCTCTTCTATAGATGCAGTAGGTGAGCATTGTCACTCTAGAATAATAAGTGTGTTAGAGAATCCCCAGGTGAAAATAAATGTGGAAAAAAGATTTGAAAAAGAAACCTAATGCAGGGAACACATCTGAGGCGTGGTTAACTATATTTCAATATAAAATTATACATAGGTGACCAGAGAAAACAGCAAAGGGGAGGTTATTAAAACTGCATTAGATGAAATCTGGTCAGCTTCTAGCTTCAGTTTATTCAGTTAAAGTGGAACTTTAGTCAAAAGATCCTGCTAGATCACGTCGTACTGGCCCCTTTTGCAGGTATAGCTATGTAAAACCTTAAAAATAAGTCTCTATACTGTTTAAAATCCAGTAATACACTGTCTCACCCTGCTCTGCACATACTCAGTTGCTCTCGGCACTGCTGAGTTTGTAGAGGCCGATCTGCTGACAGCCTTAAAGCGGAATGAAACCCATCTTTTTACAGCCAGGGAATCTGCAACTGCCATGGTGCTGCACATGTGATCAGTTATGATACCAACCATTTGATAGTTTGGTTGAAAGCACAAGTAAATGTGAAAGTTAGCTATCCTGGCGTGCTGTCAAAAGAGCCAACTCATCAAAATCTCCAATAACGTCACTTCCAGTGACTCTCCAGCAATAGTAATTGCAGATTTCGATGACTTGGCTGTTTTTACAGAACACAGGCTAAGGAGTAATAAAAGTTGTTGCTGCCTTGGAGGCGGCCATGTTGTTGGTTACTAGCGGGCGGACTAACAATGTCCACTCATTATATCGTGTACCGTAGTGTATACGCTGCCGGTGTTCTATGAAAACAGCCAAGTCATTGAAATCTGCAATTACGGCTTTTGAAGAGTCACCGGAAGTGAAGTACCGTATATACTCGAGTATAAGTCGAGTTTTTCAGCACATTTTTTTGTGCTGAAAGTGCCCCCCTCGACTTATACTGGAGTCAAGCACTTTTCTGCAGCAAAAAATTTCATTTTCCGAACCAACTTTGGGGCCCCGTATCTCAGGGCCACTTGGTGCTAGGAACCCCAAATGGTTCAAACCCAATGGAACTGGTACCACAACATATCCAAAGCTGGGGTCCCTAGCACTAAGTGGCCCTGAGATACGGGGCCCCAAAATCGGTTTGGAAAATGTAATTCTCTGCTGCAGAAAAGTGCTTGACATTTTCTGAACCGACTTTGGGGCCCCATATCTCAGGGCCACTTAGTGCTAGGAACTCCAAATGTGGTGTAAACACAGTGGACCTGGTACCATAACATATCCAAAGCTGGGGTTCCTAGCACCAAGTGGCCCTGAGATACGGGGCCCCAAAGTCGGTTCAGAAAATGTCAAGCACTTTTTCATTCTCTGCTGCAGAAAAGTGCTTGACATTTTCTGAACCGATTTTTGGGGCCCTCTATCTCGGGGCTACTTGGAGCTAGAAATACCAGCTTTGGACATTTTATGGTGCTAGTTCCACTGGGTTTGCACACCAAATTTGGGGTTCCTAGCACTAAGTGGCCCCGAGATACGGGGCCCCAAAGTCGGTCAACTATGTCCATCTGCAGCAATGTCATTTCGGGACGCTTTGGGTTCAGAGACCCCAAATTTTGGCTGCAGCTAGGGGGCATCTAGGAACACTTAACTACGGAGTTTGAAGTTCGGGGGACCTATGGCTGCAAATGAGCACAGTGAGGCTGCAAATGGGCATTGTTGACCCTCTTTTCCACTTACAGTAGCTGTGCATTTGTCACCCTCATCTTATACTCGGGTCAATAAGTTTTTCCCATTTTTTTTTTTTGTGTTAAATTAGGGCCTCGACTTATACTCGGAACGACTTATACTCGAGTATATACGGTAATTGGAGAATTTGAGTTGGCTCTTTTGACAGAACACCAGCATTCCAGAAATGTAACTTTTTTGAAACCATTAAATCGATGGATTTATTTTCACTTTATAATTTACTGTTGTTCAGGGTCTCTGGACTTCACCAAAATGACTGCCTTTAGCAAGAATAAACCGGAGCAATGCTGGAGGCGATTTACAGCACACACTAATTTTGATAGCATAATTATTAATGTGGAATGTATGTTCCTTCCTAAAGAACACTATTTTTTATCAAGTTGTCATGAGTAAAGTCCCGCTTTAAGCTGTGAAAATGAGGACTAGAAGCTGTTTGGATGCCATGCCCAGCTGCTCTAGATCTTGGCTGCCCCAATCTTAAACTGGGGCACCTGCAGGTTAAACAAAAAATTTAACAGATACAGCACAGAGAGAGAAATCTCCTGGTGTGGCCATTGTATTCTGATAGCTAGAGCAGACACATCTCAGAATACTGCAACAGCAGCTACATCTGACTGAATGCAGGCGCTGCTTGGCTGACAAGTTTCCTACCAGCTCCTTCAATTTTTCAATCGATAGATGTCAGGTGGGATGCCGTCTACGGGGCCACCTCGTAGCCAATTTCGGTTGCTTCCTCAGTGTTCCCCCTCAGTGCTTTGAAACTCCAGGAACACAATGAACTTCACAATTGCTAGAGACAGACTGTTAAAGTGAAAGCTGTGAAACAAATGTTTGAAATTGTAATGAAGGTTGTATGTGACAATAACCAGGTTATAAGCTTATTTGTGTCAGTTGCGTATACTTTAAGTTTATCTGATTGGCTCTACAGTACTTTATTGTTTGTGTTCCGTATATATGTGACATAAGCTGCACTGAATTTTCCTCCAATCTGTCTGTTCATCTTTTTCATGCTTTTACAGAGCTTTGGGAGTTCAATAGTAGTGAATCCAGAAAAAGACAAAGATATGGTTCAGGAATTACTGGATTTCAAAGACAAAGTGGACCATATAATTGATGTCTGCTTCAAGAAGAATGAATTATTTGTCAATGTGATGAAAGAATCCTTTGAGACATATATTAACAGGCGAGCTAATAAACCAGCAGAACTTATAGGTACTACTGAAGTTCCGGTTTGCCATGATGAATTCACTGTAAAAAATACTTTAAAGTATGCTTTTCATAGCTTGCCATTTAAAAAGATAACTTTTATATAAGTAAGCACTCCGCAGTTAACAAAATTAAATTACCATGTTATAAAACAGAGATTGGGCAAAATGTTTAGTACAGATTATCTAAAGAATGAATCATAGTGATTTATAAACTTAATGTAGTAACTTGTAACAATGTTCAAGTTTCACTGCTGAAATACAAAAAAGACATTATTTTCACAGTGTAATTTCATAGAGGAGACCTTTCATTCATCTACCTGTCTTCCATTCATAGATTGTTTCTTTATCGTACGTCACAGGGCACAGAGCACCATAGTAATAATTATGTGGGTTATAGGCCACCTTTAGGTGAAAGGACACTGGTATAACCAAAAAGGAAACCGGAAGTACCATACCGGGAGTACCTCAGTTTTTTCGCCAGTGTCTAAGGTGTTGGTCACGGTTGATGAAATGCTAAGAGAGCTCTGCTAAGCAGTCCCTGACGGGATCAAGGAGCTGTGCAAACGGATCCATCTAAAGTGCTTGATAGCCAAAATGGATGGTACCCGGGCCTCGTGGAAGAAGAAACAATGTTTTTGCCTGTAATGCTTCTCTTTGAGAGCTGGACCCTGGGACCCAGAACCTTGGTCATGTTTATACAACCAAGGAGATCTCCGGCAGGTTGCTGTACAGGTCCAAGGGAGTGGACCTGTGAAAGGGGACCCGGTCCTTGAAGGTCTGGCATGACACGGCCCGCCTTGATGGGTGAAGGCTTGATCTGTCTGTCATCAATTCCAGCAGTCCTGCGGAGGGATCAGGTAAGGCAGAAAGATTACAAGGAATGTATGTGTGTATATATATATATATATATATATATATATATATAAATTCACTTGGTCTTTCTAACATGAGTATGCAATGCCTTACCTGTGTTTGCCACTAGTGGGTGTTAAAGCAACATACCTGGCTTCCAACATTCCAGGCTTCCCCTGTTGTGCTCAGTGTCAGCAAAGGCTCCTACGGCAGCACTGCTATCTCCAGCTCTGTCATCCATCAGAGGGGTTTGGGGGGACCATCCATCGTTTCCGGGGTTCAGGTTCCCCCCTGCTGAGATGCGCCCACCAACACCCCGACACACACATACACACACACACACGTGGCATGTAAGCTGTACGGGTGTGTGGATACAGGCATTTTCAAGGGACACGTTTTACTCAGCATTGAGACTGAGCATT
Source organism: Lithobates clamitans (assembly GCA_037952925.1). Lineage (NCBI taxonomy): Eukaryota > Metazoa > Chordata > Amphibia > Anura > Ranidae > Lithobates > Lithobates clamitans. The sequence continues at coordinate 2,737,724 of JBBGZY010001250.1, read as the reverse complement.
TATAGCAGCATGTTATGTAATTGCTAGTCTAAAGCTCGGCAGTAGATGCACTTTGTTTAGTACCTCTGCTTTTTTGTGCTTAGGACTATGTCTTCCCCCAGGAGGGGTAATTCATTAGGGGGTAGTGCAAAGTCGCTGCGGTCAGAGTCTGAGGCTCCTAGTCGCATGCCTCCAGTTCCATCCTCCCCTGAAAGACCTGGGGCATCTGGCGAATCTGAGCCATCTTGTCTCACAGGCATGGTGGCTACCTCCAACGTCCCAGCTACTGCATATGTCGTTAAGGACCATTTGGCTTTGGCTCTGGCTGGTTTGGAAGGGAAAATAGCCGAGTTGTTAGCGTCTTCCTCCCAGGAGGTGAAAAAACACAGCAGATCCCCTTCTCCTGCCCTTGACCTTCCAGTATTGGAGCAACAAGTGGCAGATGATATTGGAGTATCTTTGAGAGAAGGAGGTTCAGGTGACTCTTCTGAGGATTCAGCGTCTGAAGAACCTTTCTCAACTTCGCAATCGCAGAAATTGCTAATCCAATCCCTTACGGACTTGGTGCCTTTTGGATATAAGTTGCCTCCTGCAGAGGTGGAGGATGTTTCCTTCTCCTCCTTGGGTTCGCTAAAACTCCCACAGGGTTCCCATGCTTTCCCTATGCACCCATTACTGCAGCAACTGATTTATGCTGATTGGGATCACCCAGATAAGCAGTTTTCTACTCCTAAAAGATTTTCAATTCTTTACTCTATGGAGAAAAAGTTCTCAAAAGAGATGGGATTTGCCAGCGGTAGATGCAGCTATCTCCTCTGTGAACAGGAGTTTAACTTGTCCAGTGGACAATGTACAAGTATTTAGGGATCCAGCTGATAAGAAGTTGGAATCTCTACTTAAGGCCTCATTTGCTGTAGCTGGTGCGGTAGTGCAACCTGCAGTGGCAGCAATAGGCATGTGTCAATCCCTTCAGGATGAATTCAAGCAGGTTATTAAAAAATGTTCATCTTCAAACTGAAGAGGTCCAAAGTTTAGCTGAGCTACCTAGGGCCCTATACTTTGCAGTGGACGCTATCAAGGATTCTATCCATTAGGTGTCTCGCCTTGCGTTCGTGTTGATACATATGCGCAGGATTCTGTGGCTAAAGAACTGGTTATCCGAGTTACCATGCAAGAAGCTCTTGGCTGGGTTTCCATGTCATGGAGAAAGGTTGTTTGGGGAAGATTTGGATAAGTATATCCAAAAGATTTCGGGGGTAACAGTACCCTTCTGCCGGTTAAGAAAAAGAATAGATGGCCCTCTTTTAAAACTTCATAGATGTCTAGGGCAACAGCCTCCAGGCAGTCTCCACAGCCTCCACCGTCAGGGGCAAAGGGTTAGCCTCATAACCAGACACAGGGCTACAAAAAGCCATGGAATCAGAAATCCATAAAACAGAATCATAGACACAACCCAGGAAAGGATGTTCTTGCCTCAAGCAAATGTCAATGCTCTAAGAGAGCTGGTCCAGGCGGTCAAGGCAAAGAAGGGTCCTTCCATTCGCCTTTGTATGAGATTACTAGGGAAGATGGTAGCTTCCTTCGAAGCGGTTCCCTATGCCCAGTTTCATTCAATACTTTTGCAACACAGTATTCTGTCTGCTTGGAACAAACGGATCCAAGCCTTGGATTATCCAATGAATCTGGCTCCAAAGGTACGCCAGAGTCTCAACTTGAGGTTGACAACCAGGAATTTACAGAAGGGGAAATCCTTCATTCCAGTTTCCTGGAAAGTAGTAACAAAGGATGCCAGCCTATGGGGCTGGAGAGCAGTTCTAGAAGAGACCACTGTTCAAGGGAAGTGGTCAGAGTCCGAGAAGACCTATTGCCCATCAGTATCCTAGAGATTCGGGCAGTACGTCTGGCTCTAATAGCCTGGATGTCCAGGTTGCGCAATGCTCCTGTCAGGATAGAATCTGACAATGCCACAGCAGTGGCCTATATCAATCACCAAGGGAGCACCAGAAGCCACGCAGCCCAAAGGGGAGGTGGACCATATTCTGTTTTGGGCAGAGAAACATGTTCCTTGCCTATCTGCAGTTTACATTCCAGGAGTGGAAAATTGGCAGGCAGATTTCCTGAGCTGTCAACAGTTGTTGCCAGGGGAATGGTCTCTACATCCCAATGTCTTTCTGGCCATGTGCCAAAGATGGGACTCTCTGGACGTAGATCTATTGGCGTGCAGGTTCAACAAAAAGTTGGACAATTTTGTGGCGAGAACAAGGAATCCACTTTTACTCGGAGTAGATGCGTTAGTGACCCCGTGGAATCAGTTTTCACTGATTCATGCATTCCCTCCAGTTCAGTTGCTACCACGGCTGCTTCACAGGATCAGAGAAGAAGGGAAGCCAGTAATCCTAGTGGCCCCGACATGGCCCAGAAGACCCTGGTATGCAGGGATCGTGAGAATGGCAGTAGGGGAGTCTTTGACTCTTCCACCTCGTCCGGACCTGCTGTCGCAGGAACCGGTATTCCATCCTGCCTCACAAATGCTAAATTTATCAGTGTGGCTATTGAAGCCCACATTCTAAAAAATCGGGGGCTTTCAGGTTCGGTACTAACCACCCTGATTAATGCCAGAAAGCTGGCATCCAGGACCATTTATTACAGGGTCTGGAAGGCCTATGTCAATTGATGTGAAACCAAGGGGTTGGCATCCTCGTAAGTATGGCATAGGAAGAATTCTGGCCTTTTCTACAATTAGGAGTAGAAAGGAAGCTGACCTTGAGTACAATCGAGGGTCAGGTTTCGGCCTTGGCAGTGTTTTTCCAAAGGCCTCTTGCTTCGCATTCTTTAGTCCAGTCATTCATACAAGCGGTAACTGTAATCTGATAACTCCGTCAGTTATAATACCCTTGTGCCCATGGGATTTGAATCTGGTTTTGTCGGTGTTGCAAAAACAATCCTTTGAACCTATACAGAATATTCCTTTGATCCTTTTGGTGAGAAAATTGGTATTCCTAGGTGCGATAACCTCTGCAAGAAGAGTATCAGAATTGGCTGCTTTCTCCTGTAAAGAGCCATACTTCATCATTCACAAGGATAAGGTGTTGCTGCGTGCGCACCCAACCTTTTTGCCAAAGGTAGTGTCTGGGTTTCATCTGAATCGATGTTTCCTTACCTTCATTTTCACAGAACCTCGTTCTGCAGAAGAAAAATTATTACACTCTCTCAATGTAGTTAGAGCAGTTAAAACCCATCTGAAAGCAACTGCTCAGATACGGAAAACTGATGTTTTGTTTGTGTTGCCGGAAGGCCCTAGAAAGGGTCAGGCAGCATCGAAATCTTCTGTTGCTAAGTGGATTCGCCAGGTAATTAGTCAGGCTTATGGCCTGAAAGGAAGGGTTCCCCGGTTTAAGATTAAAGCGCACTCTACCCGGGCAGTCAGTGCTTCATGGGCACTGTATCACCAAGCCTCTGTGGCTCAGATTTGCAAGGTAGCTACTTGGTCATCAGTACATACATTCACAAGATTTTATCAAATGGATGTAAGATGGCAGGAGGACACCGCCTTCAGGCGCAGTGTGCTGCAGGCAACATTATAGGTCCTCACGCTTGGTGGCTATTTGCTTTGTGTCTCCCTCCCTTCAGGTGGCATTGCTTTGGGACATCCCACATAGTTTTTAATATGGTGCTCTGTGTCCCGTGATGTACGATAAAGAAAATAGGATTTTTATAACAGCTTACCTGTAAAATCCTTTTCTTGGAGTACATCACGGGACACAGAGGTCTCTTCCCTCTTATTGGGATATGTGTATATATTGCTTTGCTACAAAAACTGAGGTACTCCCGATATGGGAGGGGTTATATAGGGAGGGGCACTTCCTGTTTCCTTTTTGGTTATACCAGTGTCCATTCACCTAAAGGTGGTCTATAACCCACATAGTTATTACTATGGTGCACTGTGTCCCGTGATGTACTCCAAGAAAAGGATTTTACAGGTAAGCTGTTATAAAAATCCTATTTTTTTTCATTCATGGAAGCTATAGTACAGCTTTGATGAATGGAGAAGTGGTGTGGGAAAGGTGGGCATAGTCCGCAGGCTTGATAAGTGCATAGAACAAGTCCTTCAGCTCTATTGATCCCTGCTGCATCAGAAGATTACTGTGAAGAGGATCGGGTTACAGGAGATTTCTACTAAAATCTGCAGACCGCATTACAAGGGACACATTGCATCGACTGTAAGAAATGGCCCTTGTGCTGATTTTTTTAAAAACTTTTTGACGAACCTTATGCTTTAGGGTACATAATTCACCCTTGCTTTTACCTGTAAATATTTCAGTTGGTTAGTCTCTTTAAGTGGTCCTCAGGTGGATCTTTAATTCAGAGTGACTGTTGCGTATCTCTATTATCTGACAATGTTCTGGGTTTTTAAGTATTCTCTTAATTTTTTTTTATAGTTTCAGCCAAAGTTAGCAAGTTTTAAAACCCATGTCAGGTTTTTAATTGCCTTATCCATGTTGTGGAGATTTATCGAAAAATTTGGTAACTGAAAAGGTGTCACTGGTGGAAACCTGTCACTTTCTCATGTTGTTGTTGTGTCTTTGAGGGTCAGCAAGTGAATGGAAATCTCCCTAGTAGACGTGACATCAGCAAGTGAGTGAAAATCTCCCCAGTAGATGTGACCGTGGAGGTTTTAGTTCTAGAAGTTATCTGAAAGTTTTAAAGTTTTTTTTATTTTTATTCTTTAAGGGGTTTAGTATGCCGAGAGGTGAGGCGGGGCTTATGGTCGTGATTTTTGCTGGCCACATGATCAGAAAGCTCCTCGATGATCAGGAGCATGCCACTGGGAAGCACGCAGGGCGCACGCTCCCGGCACAGCTTTATTTGCATGCATGTAAATATGCAGCCGCTGTACTCAGTGCCATGAGATTAAACAAATTAAATATTTTAAAATTATATTTTTATTGTACATTGTAGATTCTTTTTAAAGTGTACACCTAGCTAAAACGTTTTTATCTTAAAGGATAAGTTCCCCTTTCAGAGCATGTTACACATTACGCCCATAATTCAAGTGTAACATGCTCCAGTCCTGCCCCCCACACCCCTGATCCCCCCCTTCTCTGTAACAGCAGGCGTGGGTTCTTTTCCCGCACCCACTGTCACATTTTGAGAATAGCGCTTACACAGTCTCATCATTCATTGCTGTGAATGAGAAAACTAAAAGTACCATTATCCATTGCAGCTGACAGCTTGTAGTGCTCAATGGACTGCGAGGGTGCTGATGAGCACTCTTTCATAGTTCATTTACATGCCCTGCATCTTGAAATAGTCAGCCTGTATCAGAGGTACAGGCTGAAAGCTGCAGGGCTTGTCTGTAAGACCTTGGCATTGCACTCCGATCCACTGATCAAGGGTGCAATACTTTGCAGGCTGCTGTGAGAAAAAGTAATAAATGCACATTATTTTTTTTATCCCTCCAAAAATATGTACATGTATTATTTTTTCTTAAAAAAAGTAAACTTATCTTTTAATCATACAATACCGGACGCAGGCTGAATGTTCATACATCCCAAGTTATAATGTGCTACCTTCAGGTGAATAACCACTGGCAAAGCTTTTGGACATTCCCTCCCTGTTTTACCCCTAGAACCCTACCCCACCCTGTGCAAACTCAGTTTTTTGCTAGTGTGCTGTAAGTGATGGGCTCTCCAGAACAGGCAGTGAAAGGGAAATACCCCACTGTAGACACAGAGTAATTAAACCTAAAAGATGTTCTAAGTTATCCCCACTGTACAGTAGAATCTTGACAGCGAGACTTTCCCACACTTCCTGGAGAGGAATTGAGGAAATTCTTTTAGGGCTTGTTTAGACGTGCGGTTGGGGCGTTAAAAATATGTGGTTGAGCTGCATTTTTTAGTAGCACCATCAAAACTTAATCTGCACCGGCAGCCGATGGGGTGTTCACATGCTGTGGTCGTGATGCTTTGCTCTTACAGCAAAAACTATTCCATATGTCATGCTTGTCTGGCTTGATGTGACCATTCAAACAAGTGAAACACCGCAAATGCCCCACGACAACGTGCAATGTTGTGTGGCAGTTATGAGGTTTACACGGGTAGTGGAAAGGCTCCACATCTCCTCACTGCCTGCCAAATGGTCCTGAAAGCGATCCGAATGCAAATCACTTTTCATAGGAGCAGTGGTTTGGACACCGGTCTAAATATAGCCTTACAGCGGTGCCCCAAACAACAATAAAAACCCAACAGAGGTTTGATCCTTTTCATATTGTATGCAAAACTAAAGCTGTTTTCTGAGTTACACTTTAAAAGAAATATCCTGAATTTCACTAAATGTTCTGTATTATGCACACATACTGGATTTGGTTTAAAATGCAGCTAGAATTTCTACCTATACACTGCCATAATTGAGTGTATATCTGGAGTCTGGGACACTAGCTGTAGAGTGAAAAGGGTGCTGCTTACTTTATTTGATGCATTGCAGTTGATGCATTGTCCACTTGAGGGCTCTGTTTATTATGCCGTATGCACTAGTGAAAATGCTATCACATTACAGATTGCTGTAATCCTTTTGCTTCAGTATTCCATTTGCTTCACATAATTTGTAACAATTTTATATAATACACAGCTCTTCCCTTCTTTTTCTTTTACAGCTAAATATGTTGATTCTAAGTTACGCTCTGGAAACAAAGAAGCCACTGATGAAGAACTTGAAAGATTCCTTGATAAAATTATGATCATTTTTAGATTTATTCATGGTATGTGTGTTTTCTTTCAGAGTACAGTAGCCATTACACTAACCACATGGTATTTTACTACCAGTAAGGCAGTCTTTATCTTGGCTTGTACAAGTGTTCATACTGTACATGGTTTTTATTTGTTATATAGTAGGTGAGGATGAAAAAAGACACAAGTTCATCAAGTCCAACCTATGTGTGTGATTATATGTCAGTATTACATTGTATATCCCTGTATGTTGCGGTCGTTCAGGTGCTCATGTAATAGTTTTTTTTTAAACTATCAATGCCCCCTGCTGAGACCACCGCCTGTGGAAGGGAATTTTACATCCTTGCCACTCTTACGGTAAAGAACCCTCTACGTAGTTTAAGGTTAAACCTCTTTTCTTCTAATTTTAATGAGTGGCCACGTGTCTTGTTAAACTCCCTTCCGCGAAAAAGTTTTATCCCTATTGTGGGGTCACCAGTATGGTATTTGTAAATTTTAAATCATATCCTCTCTCAAGCGTCTCTTCTCCAGAGAGAGTAAGCTCAGCGCTCGCAACCTTTCCTCATAACTAATATCCTTCAGACCTTTTATTGGCTTTGTTGCCCTTCTTTGTATGCGCTCCATTTCCAGTACATCCTTCCTGAGGACTGGTGCCCAGAACTGGACAGCATACTCTAGGTGCAGCCAGGCCAGAGTCTTATAGAGAGGGAGAATTATCGTTTTATCCCTGGAGTTAATCCCCTTTTTAATGCATGCCAATATTCTGTTTGCTTTGTCAGCAGCAGCTTGGCATTGCATGCCATTGCTGAGCCTATCATCTACTAGGACCCCCGGGTCCTTTTCCATCCTAGATTCCCCCAGAGGTTCTCATCCCAGTATATAGATTGCATTCATATTTTTACCACCCAAATGCTTTATTTTACATTCTTCTATATTAAACCTCATTTGCCATATAGTTGCCCACCCCATTAATTTGTTCAAATGTTTTGGCGAGGTTTCCACATCCTGCGGAGAAGTTATTGCCCTGCTTAGCTTAGTATCATCCGCAAATGCAGAGATTGAACTGTTTACCCCATCCTCCAGGTCGTTTATGAACAAATTAAATAGGATTGGTCCCAGCACAGAACCCTGTGGGATCCCACTACCCACCCCTGACCATTCCGAGTACTCCCCATTTATCACCACCCTCTGAACTCGCCCTTGTAGCCAGTTTTCGATCCATGTACTCGCCCTATGGTCCATGCCAACAGATCTTATTTTGTACAGTAAACGTTTATGGGGGAACTGTGTCAAATGCTTTTGCAAAATTCAGATACACCACGTCTACGGGCCTTCCTTTGTCTATATGGTAACTCGCCTCCTCGTAGAAGGTTAATAGTAAGGTTAATGGCAAGAACGATTCTTCATGGATCCATGCTGATTACTGCTAATAATACCGTTCTCATTACTAAAATCTTGTATATAGTCCCTTATTATCCCTTCCAAGAGCTTGCATACTATTGATGTTAGGCTAAATGGTCTGTAATTCCCCGGGATGTATTTTGAGCCCATTTTAAATATTGGTGCTACATTGGCTTCTCTCCAGTCAGCTGGTACCATTCCAGTCAGTAGACTGTCAGTAAAAATTAGGAACAACGGTCTGGCAATTACTTGAATGGGTTCCCTAAGTACCCTCGGGTGCAAGCCATCTGGTCACAGTGATTTATTAATGTTAAGTTTCCCAAGTCTAATTTTAATTCTGTCCTCTGTTAACCATGGAGGTGCTTCCTGTGATGTGTCATGAGGTTAAAAACGGCAGTTTTGGTTACTGAAGCCCCCGATTCCCTCATGAAGAGGAGGAGAAGAATAAATTCATTACCTTTGCCATCTCCCCATCCTTTGTAACCAGATGTCCTTCTTCATTCTTTATGGGGCCAATATGGTCTATCCTCCCTTTTTTACTGTTTACATACTTTAAAGAATTTCTTGGGACTTTTTTGCTTTCCTCCGCTATGTGTCTTTCGTGTTCTATCCTAGCCGCCCTAATTGCACCCTTACATTTCTTGTTGCAATCTTTATAAAGTCTGAATGCTGATGGTGACGTCTACCATCTGACCCATGAAATTGTCCTCCATGACAATTAGGAACTGGCGAGCCTTAGACGAATGCATGGTTCCCTCCGCCCAGTCTATGTCTGGAAAATTAAAATCCCCCATTATGACAACACTTCCCATCCTTGCTGCTAATCCAATTTATGATAGAAGATCCGTCTCCCTCTCATCCCTCAGGTTAGGGGGCCTATATCACACTCCCATTATTTTACCCTTAGCTCTACCCATAAGGATTCCACCTCCTCGCTAGCTCCCTTAGCGAAGTCATCTCTCACATTCACTTCTACATTATTCTTGACATATAGGCATACCCCTCCCCCTATTTTACCCTCTTTATCCCTGTGATAAAGGGTATACCCTTGAATGGCTGGCAGCCAATCATGAGAGCTGTTGAACCAGGTCTCTGAAATTCCCACAAAATCCAAATCCTCCTCGTACAACAGTATTTCTAGTTCACCCATCTTGTCCGCCAGGCTCCTGGCATTGGTGAACATGCCAAATAGTTTAGACCGGTCGCATACTATCCTCTTATTGGGTGTTCCGAGGTTTTCAAATAGGACTTGTTACTATACTTATCTCGGGTTTATGTGCTTTAGTCAACCTAGCACTAATGCTCTTAATACTACCCTCTGGAATATGTTCCCTGCTGACTATCTTTACCTCTGGACCCCCCCCCCCCCCCTCAATCGCCTAGTTTAAGAACCCCTGTCAGTTCATTTTTATAACGATTTCTTTGCTCTGTAGAGAGATTGCACAGAATAGTCCAAAAAGATTGGGGAACATTTCTCATAAGCGGAGCAGACAGAATTTGGAGCAGCTGTGCATGGCCACCAATCAGCTGCTATCTTCAGCTTGTTGAGTTTAGCTTTCAATATGTTAGATTGAAGTTGCCATGCCATGCAGGTTATGTCTGCTCCAGCTTTGATAAATTTTGATAAACTCCCCTCATTGGGTTTTAATGTATTAAATGAGAAAATAGAAATAGCAAATTAAAGTTTTTCTTGGTTTCGATTGCACGGTCTTACAGAACAGCTAAGGTTTCAATAATGGTGGCCATACATGTAACAATTTTGATCAAACCACTCTTTACCATATTGGATATTATGGTTGGATCTATGAATTATCGAAAAGGCACAATGTCATTGATCGATTTTGAGCAAAACCGGTCCATTTCATTAAAACTATTCTGCTCAATCTGGATGAAAAACCCAACCGTAGGAAAGTAAATAATTTCATTAATTATTGCGTGTATCGCGCATCAAACAATACTTTTCAATCTTTTAATGTATTTCCACCTGTAAATCTAATGAAGATATAATCATATATAAAATAGTTCTTTGTGTGGCCACCCTAAAGTCTGGTACACACTGAAATGTATTTATTTTTTTTTCAACCCAGCAGACTGAGCGAAAAAAAACTGTGGAGCTCACTGTACTAGCTATACAATGTTAGTACAGCATTCTGCTCCCCCGCCCCTTGCCAGAACACACCAGTAAGCGTTTGCAGCCTTTGGCTGCTGTTTTTCTAGCATGCCCATTTGGTAGAAGCCGGACGTTTCTTTTGAACCAGCCGATATTTGGCCCCTGTGTACCAGGCTTAAGAGTTGAACCCACTACAGTGTCAGATGTAGTGACGTTGAAGTTTTCTTATGAGCTCAAACAGCTGGTTATATTTTCTGCTTCATAGTAGAAAGCACACCAGATGTGTACTATAGTAAATACACCAGCTGCAAAATGCTTTTCATAAGAGAATTTTAACTATAAAAATAAATGTACAAAACTCCAATAGATGTCAAATTAAAGAAAGCTGTAAAGGCTGTAGGAAAAGTTTCCAAAACATTGGATATTTCTCTCTTGGAGTTTTCTCTCATTTGATACTCTGGGTATATCTTTTGTATGGTATATCCTGGTTGCTTGCATGACTCTGCACATGATTTTGCTGATGTACATCCATGTATAGTTGCCTAGGAACAACGAAGTTTAGCTGCTTTTGCTTTATTAGACTCAGTGTTTCATTCCATATGACTGCATATAATTTTCTTTATTATACATCAGGGGACACTGAGTGAGGCTATTATTCCTTATTTACTGGAATATACTCCATCTCCCAGGTGAATGGACACTGGTAGACCAAAGGTCTTTAGACAGGAAGTGATCCCCTATATAACCCCTCCCATACAGGAAGTACTTCAGTTTTTTACTAGTGTCTGCAAGGTGGATGGGCAGGTTTATTTGAGCTCTCTCGAGCACCAGGTCTGGAGTCCCAGCACGGTTCTTAAATAAATCAAGGGATTGACCGATCTGATCCATTTGAAACAGGCTTACTGTATATGCTTAGCCTCGCAGAGAAGACACACGGATCCATGAGGTATTGCCTGTAATTAGACCTCGGGGCGCTGGACCCCATGTAGTGGAATCCTGGACACCACAGAGCGAAGGCATTCCTGCAGGGTGCTGTACGGGTCCAAGTGAGTGGACCCTAAAACATGAAAAGCATACCCTGTCCTTGAAGGTCCCCAAGTGACGGAACCCAACGTGATGGGTGAAGATTGGACTCTTAGTTTCTAAGGTTGCTCTGCGCCTGGACGGGTAAGGGAAATCCCCCTTATTTACTTATTGTGTGGTGCCCCATGTGTGTAACAAACTGTCAATCTAGCTAAGGCTGGACACCTCTGTAATGGTGATCACAGTTATGGGCTGACTGTTGGTGTTTTGGGTAAGGAGTACCCTTCTTATTGTCTTGGCTGCTTTCTTGGGGATGGTCCGCAACTGAAAATTTATTGGCGCACAAAAATTTGTTGCGTGCATGGGACTGCACGCGCAGAGCGTCCCTGCGCACAGACATTTTATTCGAACTGAGAGTGGCTGACATGCGACGCCTCCAGGGGACAGCTGTGGGACACAGAGCAGGCTCTGAGAACCTCCTTACCCGGGTCACATGAGTCACCAGGTATTGGTTGGCAAGCTAAAGTGCTTAGCAGGATTGTTGCATAGGGGCTTGGTGAGCCCTTTTAAAGGGTCTCCCTTCTGGGTTAAAATACTAAACCCAGGTACTCCCTTTTTGTGGCTTGCAATGTCTTAAAAAAAAGAAAGTCTGTCCTTAAAGGTTCAGGTCAGACGGCCAGACAGGCCTAACCAGGAGTATGATCTTGATGAAAATAGGGCAAATCTTCCTCGGGCGCTGTTTTACTGTAGATGCCTTAAAGGATTCTATACAGCAAGTCTCTCATCTGGCTCTCCTGTCTATACACATGCACAGACTTGTAGGGCTTAAGAACTGGTCAGCCGAGTTTCCCAGTATAAAGTTAATGGGAGGGTTCCCCTTCCATGGGCAACGTTTGTTTGGTGATAATCTAGGTAGGTACATCCAAAAGATTTCCAGAGGAAAGAGTTCTTTCCTTCCTGTAAAGAGAAGGACCACGTGTCCCTCGTTTAAAACCTTGGGGACTTCCTCAGGTATTTCAGCACCAAGGCAGTTCCACCGCCAGCAGGGCACTAGAGCCAGGGGCAAGCCGCAGTGCCAGGACCAGAAAAAAAGCTAGGTCCAGAGTTCTTTTAAACCCGGGACCAAGCCCTCCTTTGGAGGGGATTCCCCCCACTCTATCGGGTGGGGGGAAGGCTGCTCCAATTTGTGGACATTTGGAGAACAGTGGTGCTGGACGAGTGGGTGACCTCAACAGTGTCCCGCGGTTCCAAGCTGGAATTACAGAGGTTTTCTCCTCAGAGGTTTTTAAGATCCAACATTCCTGCGGATCCTCCATAGAGAAACTTATTGTTTCAAGCAATAGAACAGTTAGTGCATCAGGGAGTGATCATACAGGTTCTGGTGTCCCAAAGTGTCTTATTCGTCCACAGTGTTTTATTCAAACCTGTTCACGATTCTAAAACCAAATGGAGACATAAGGCCAATCTTGGACCTAAGATCCCTGAACCAACATCTGTTAATCCAATCCTTCAGGATGGAGTCAGTCCGCTCAGTAGTAGCCTCGCTCCTGATGGGAGACTTCTTGGCCTCCATCGATATCAAGGACACGTATTTACACTTACCTATCTTTTCAGCCTCATCAGAGGTCCCTGCAATTTGCAGTAGAAGAACGTCATTTCCAGTTTGTGGCACTGCCCTTCGGGTTTGCCACAGCACCACGGGTGTTTAAAAATATCCTAGCACCTATACTGAGTCTTTTAAGGGCCCAGGGGGTCTTGGTGCCTGGATACTTGGACGACCTCCTGCTCAGAGATTACTCGCTACAGGCCCTGGAACACAGTGTAGCCTGCACAATGCGGTATTTATAAAACCTGGGCTGGGTCATAAATAACGAAAAGTCAGCCTTGAGACCAGTTCAGATTCTCAAGTATCTAGGTCTGATTCTGCATATGGTGAAGGCAAAGGTATTTCTGCCACCTGTAAAGATCTGTGCCCTGAAGGGTCAGGTAAGGGGCACCAGGTAACCCTCCATTCGGCTATGTATGAGTCTTCTGGGAAGGATAGTGTCCTCCTTCGAGGCAGTTCCCTACGCTTTATTCCTTTCCAGGCCTATACAGCAGAACATCTTGTCGGCTTGGGACAGGAGAGCACAAGCCCTAGATTACCCCTTGTCCTTATCTCCCCCGGCACGCTTAAGCCTAAGCTAGTGGTTGCAGGATTGGAACTTGCGAAAGGGAAGATCCTTCCTCCCAGTGTCTTGGAAAGTACTGACCACAGACTCTCAGGCTAGGGAGCCACCCTAGAGGGGCTAACAGCTCAAGGGAAGATGGTCAAGAGCAGAATAGAGAATGCTTATCAACATCCTGGAGTTACGGGCAGTGCGTCTGGCCCTAGGGTCCTGGACGGTGGATCTTCAGGACTGCCCCATCAGGGTTCAGTCCGACAATGCCACTGCAGTGGCCTATATCAACCACCAGAGTGGTACCAGGCCGCGTTCAACTCAGGAGGAAGTGAACCACATATTAACCTGTGCAGAGGGACATGTGCCGATTTCTATCGGCGGTCCGTATCCCGGGAGTAGAGAACTGGAAGGTAGATGATCTCGGCCCCCAGCAGATCTGCCCGGGGGAATGGGCCCTACACCCGAACGTGTTTTAGGGAAATCTTCCAACGTTGGGGCTGGCCTGAGTTTGATCTATTGGCATCCAGGTTCAACAACAAGCTACAGCAGTTTGTATCATCCCGAACAAGGGATCCCCTGGCAATTCGGAGCAGATGCTTTAGGAGTTCCATGGAACCAGTTCTCCCTGGTTTATGCTCCTCATCCGATCCCTCTCCTTCCACATTTGTTGCGCAGGATTTGGAGAGAAGGGGTTCCAGTCATCCTGGTGGTACCAGCCTGGCCCAGAAGGCCCTGGTTCCCACAGATCGTGAGATTGGAAATAGACAGCCATGGACGATTCTGCACCGCCCCGATCTACTGTCTCAAGGTCCTATATTCCACTCCAATTTACAGTCTCTAAATTTAATGGCATGGCTATTGAAGCCAGGGTGTTAAAGGATCGTGGCATCTCAGGACCGGTGGTATCTACTCTAGTGAATGCCAGAAAAACAGTCACTAGGAAGATCTATTATAGGATCTGGAAAGCCTATATTGCTTGGTGTGAAGACAGAAAATGGCATCCTCGGAAATACGTGATTGTGAGAATTTTCTCTTTTCTACAATCAGCTGTGGAAATCAGATTGGCTTCGAGTACAATCAGGGGTCAGATTTCGGCCTTATCAGTATTCTTCCAAAGGCCTCCCATTCATTGATCCGAACCCTTATGCAGGGGTAACTTGTTTGCTTCCTCCCATTAGGTCACCTTTGTGTCCTTGGGGCTTAAAACCGGTACTGTCTGTATTACAGAAGAAACCATTTGAGCCTATGAAGGAAATGCCATTAGTCTTGCTGTCACGCAAGCTAGCCTTCCTGATGGCCATCACCTCGGCTAGAAAGGTGTCGGAGTTGGTAGCTATTTCATGCAGGGAACCATACTTGACCCATCACCACGACAGGGTCGTGTTACGATCTGTTCCATTCTTCTTGCCTAAGGTGGTGTCAGCCTTTTATTTTAATCAGGACATTGTTTTGCCTTCCTTTTGCTCTCAGCCTCGTTTGGCAGGAGAGAAACTACTGCACTCCTTGTATTTGGTGCAAGCAGTCAGAGTTTATTTGTCTAGATTTGCAGGTGATCAGAGGATCAGACTCCTTTTTTTGTTTTACCAGAAGGGCCCAAGAAGGGGCAGGCAGCTTCCAAGGCGGCTTCCGTCAATTGGTCATTTAGGCCTACGGTCTGAAACGTAAGGCTCCTCCCTTCAGGGTGAGAGCTCATTCTACCAGGGGTGTAGGAAACCCAGGGGCTTTTTGCCATCAGGTATCTGGCTCAGATTTGTAAGGCTGCTATTTGGTCTTCAGTGCATAGGGTCACAAAATTTTATCAAGTGGATGTTCGAGTACCCGAGGATTCTGCTTTCAGCTGCAGTGTACTGCGGGCTGCCGTATAGGTCTGATGGCTATTGTTTTGGTAGGGCGTCTCCCTTCCCTCAAGGCTATTGCTCTGGGACGTCCCAGTTAGTAAGGAATAATAGCCTCACTCTGTGTCCCGTGTTGTATGATAAAGAAAATAGGATTTTTTCGTCCTACTTACCTGTAAAATCCTTTTCTTTGAGTACATCACGGGGCACAGAGGTCCCTCCCCTCTTTTTGAGAATTAAGTGCTTGCTACAAAACTGAAGTACTTCCTGTATGGGAGGGGTTATATAGGGGATCACTTCCTGTCTAAAGACTCACCTGGAGATGGAGTATAACCCAGTAATTAAGGAATAATAGCCTCACTCTGTGTCCCGTGATGTACTCAAAGAAAAGGATTTTACCGGTAAGTATGATGAAAGAAATCCTATTTTTTTGACTTTTGTAAATGTATTTTTGTGCATTTGTGTATTTACAGTGGGGCAAAAAAGTATTTAGTCAGCCACCAATTGTGCAAGTTCTCCCACTTAAAAAGATGAGAGAAGCCTGTAATTGTCATCATAGGTATACCTCAACTGTGAGAGGAAAAAATGTGAAAAACAAATCCAGACATTTACATCGTCTGATGTTCGAAAGAATTTATTTGCAAATTATGGTGGAAAATAAGTATTTTGTCATTATCAAAAGTTCATCTCAATACTTTGTTATATATCATTTGTTGGCAAAGACAGATGTCAAACGTTTTCTTTAAGTCTTCACAAGGTTGTTACACACTGTTGCTGGTATGTTGGCCCATTCCTCCATGCAGATCTCCTTTTAGAGCAGTGATGTTCTGGGGCTGTTGCTGGGCAACACGGACTTTCCACTCCCTCCAAAGGTTTTCTATGGGGTTGAGATCTGGAGACTGGCTAGGCCACTCCAGGACCTTGAAATGCTTCTTACGAAGCCACTCCTTCGTTGCCCGGGCAGTGTGTTTGGGATCATTGTCATGCTGAAAGACCCAGCCACATTTCATCTTCAATGCCCTTGCTGATGGGAGGAGGTTTGCACTCAAAATCTCATGATACATGACCCTATTCATTCTTTCATGTACACGGATCAGTCGTCCTGTTCCCTTTGCAGAGAAACAGCCCCAAAGCATGATGTTGCCACCCCCATGCTTCACTTAGGTATGGTGTTCTTTGGTTGCAACTCAGCATTCTCTCTCCTCCAAACACGAGTTGTGTTTCTACCAAACAGTTCTACTTTGGTTTCATCTGACCATATGACATTCTCCCAATCCTCTTCTGGATCATCCAAATGCTCTCTAGCAAACCTCAAACGGGCACGGTCATGTACTGGCTTAAGCAGGGGGACACGTCTGGCACTGCAGGATCTGAGTCCCTGACAGCATAATGTGTTACTGATGGTAGTCTTTGTTACGTTGGTCCCAGCTCTCTGCAGGTCATTCACTAGGTCCCCCTGTGTGGTTCTGGGATTTTTGCTCACCGTTCTTGTGATCATTTTGACAATACGGAGTGAGATCTTGCGTGGAGCCCCAGATCGAGGGAGATTATCAGTGGTCTTGTATGTCTTCCATTTTCTAATTATTGCTCCCACAGATGATTTCTTCACACCAAGCCGCTTGCCTATTGCAGATTCAGTCTTCCCAGCCTGGTGCAGGTCTACACTTTTGTTTCTGGTGTCCTTCAACAGCTCTTTGGTCTTCACCATAATGGAGTTTGGAGTGTGACTGTTTGAGGTTGTGGACAGGTGTCTTTTATACTGATAACAAGTTCAAACAAGTGCCATTAATACAGGTAATGAGTGGAGGACAGAGGAGCCTCTTAAAAAAGAAGATACAGGTCTGTGAGAGCCAGAAATCTTGCTTGTTTGTAGGTGACCAAATACTTATTTTCCACCATAATTTGCAAATAAATTCTTTCAAAAATCAGACAATGTGATTGTCCGGATTTGTTTTCACATTTTGTCTCTCATAGTTGAGGTATACCTATGATGACAATTACAGGCCTCTCATCTTTTTAAGTGGGAGAGCTTGCACAATTGGTGGCTGACTAAATACTGTTTTGCCCCACTGTATGTAATCTTATGGAAAAGCATTTTTTGTATCTGGTGTGGTCTCTGCAGCACACGCTTACACACACACAGCCATTTCTTTGGGAATGTGTGCTTTGTGAATTATGCATTGGTTTCTTTTGTTACTTGTCTGCTATTTGATGAATGGCTATGCATCATCACACTGCTGATTTATTGTCCCAAGAGAAGACAGGTCAGACAAGAAGCCACAAACCTGAAATAGAGAAGAATGGTGTTCCTTTCCTGGTTGTGCCATCATAACCTTGCTATATTTAAACAGACACTGGGGTTGATTTACTAAAGGCAAATCTACTCTGCACTACAAGTGCACTTGAAAGTGCACTTGGAAGTGCAGTCGCTGTAGATCTGAGGGGAAGATCTGAAATGAAGGGAAGCTCTGTTGATTTTATCATTTAAATCATGTGCAAGCTAAAATGCTGTTTTATTTTTTGTTTTTCTTGCATGTCCCCCTCAGATCTACAGCAATTGCACTTCCAAGTGCGCTTGTAGTGTAAAGTGGATTTTCCCTTAATAAATAACCCCCACTGTCATCCTGCCCATGAGGTGAAAAGTGACAGCGCCTCTGCAAAACTCCCTTATACTTACCCATTCTGCACTCCATCGTAGCTCCTTGCTACTCTGCAACTGGCGAGAATGGCACTCCTGGGCATGGGGTAACATGGGACCTGTTCCAATTTGAAATAGCCCAGCCCAGGCATAGCAGTTAATTGCTAGGCCTGAGTACTGTCACTTGACTGAGGTTGGGTTCACACTAGCTGCAGCCACAGCTGATTGTAGTGCAGGCTGCAGGGGAGCAAGAAAATGTGAGAGAGTAAACTACATGGTCTCCTAAACTTTGTTTCAAACCTAAGATTAGTACTGAAGCAAGTTCTGCATTACCCTTTTAATTAATTTGATTTTCCTTTCAGTCCAGTAAATGTATTTTATTTTTCTTTCAGGCAAGGATGTGTTTGAGGCATTTTACAAGAAAGACCTTGCTAAAAGACTGCTGGTGGGGAAAAGTGCATCCGTTGATTCAGAGAAATCCATGGTGTCAAAACTAAAGCATGGTATGATCAGTTTTTGTACGTGAGGACGTATACCTTCAGGGAACCTAATACCTAGGCCTGCGGCACGATGAGTTAGCCACAGGGTGCTATACAGGTCCAGGGCAGTGGTCCATCCTTGTAATTAAAGACCCCTTGGGGGGTATGCCTACCAAGAAGGCAAAGACCTGAATAGTGCTCAGTTCCTAACATCTGTACTCGGATAATAGGAACTGCAGGTCCGCTACAGTCAATCAGGGCTGTGCTTGTTGTCGCATCTATTATTTGAAATTACTACACCACTACTTACTACACATGGCAGATCATACAAGGGTAATGGGTCAGTGGTCCATGCCATCTCAGTGTCTACTAATGCTGTGGGAAAGGGTGGGCGTCACTGATCTCCTCAGCCACTATGTCTGCATTCATTAGTAGACTCTCAGCCCTGTTAAAGGCCGTGGATCATAGGGATGCAAGCAAGCTCTCTCAGCCTCTCTTACAGAGTCTATCTTTGAATCTCCTCTTACAGCTTCAACATGAGAGAGGACCTCTGTCATTCTTTTTTTTAATTTTTTTTAATTTTGTATGTGCACAAATCTTGCCTTGCAGCAGCCTGACTCAGTCTGACCAAAGGTTATCAGCCTACATTCTTTAAAAATATTTCAACAGTCATCCTTATGCTTTTGAAAGCTAGGAAATAGACTTCTATAAAAGTCTATCATCACAGCTTGAAGACCTATTTTGCATGGTGCAAAGGTAGCAAATTCCATCCCAGGAAGTACTCTGTAAGATGAATCCTATCTTTCCTACAACCCAGTCTGGATCAACATTTGGCTTTGAGTACCATCAACGGTCAGTTATTATCTCAAACCATTATTTTCCAAAAACCACATGTCTCCCAATCATTGGTGAACATTTTTGTGCAGGATATTGCTCACACTGTTCCCTCCATACTCTCCCCAGTGAATTCAGAATGCATGGGCCACAAGCACCCTTATATGACTTTCCCTGCAAATTCTGTATCTGAACTTCCTGTGGCCTCCGAGTTATCAGCCATTAAGGCTGTTTGATTCAGATTCACTCCAGTCTTTGCCAGATGAACCTACCTCAGAAAAGGAGCAGTCATTTGATATGAAGCTAGAGTATCAGCCCTTTGCTTCCACCAGTGCTTTTCCTAGTCTGGTGTCCTTTGGAGCTCCTAAGACCGCAAATACCTTTCCAATGCACCCACTATTCCAAGTCTTCATATATGGAATGTGAAAACACCTGACAAAATGTTCGTTCTTCCCCAAGTGCTTATTAGGCCTCATGTACACTGCTGCTGGTAAACGGACGTTCAGAGGCAGTTGGCTGCTTTTTTCAGCTGCCCCTGAACTCATCCAATGTTATCTTATGTGTACATGGTTCGTTTAATGTCGTTTTTAGGCAGTTGCGTTTTTATAGGCTTTTCTTTGAAGGAAAAAAAATTAGTTCAGATGCCAGTTTCTGACGTTTCAGGCGCAAAACGCCGCTAAACGAGGTACCAGCATTTTGTCGCGATTTCGTTTATAAGCGTTTTTACAGGTGCCCTATTTTTTAACATTACAAAACTTAAAAATGATAGCAAATGATGAAAAAACACTAAAAGAATTTTTAAAAACTTGTAAGTGCTTGCTATGCTTCATAGACCATTTACAGTATATACCTCTAATGAGCATGATCCAATCCAATACACCACTAGCATTGCTGTTAGCCAAAGTATAATTGGAATTTGACCTATATGTTGTTAGATTTCAACCAGATGACCCCACCATTGAACTTCACCCCCTAGGGGGTTATGGTTAGGCTTTTCCCCTTGAAGAACAAGTTTAGGGTTATGGTAAGAGTTATGGTTTCACATTAGGGTTTCCCAGTAGGTTTAGGGGGTTATGGTTAGGGTTTTCCCCTTGAAGAACAAGTTTAGGGTTATGGTAAGTGTTATGGTTTCCTGTTAGGGTTTCTGGTTAGGGTCAGGGGGTTAGGGTTTTCCCCTTGAAGAACAAGTTTCGGGTTATGGTAAGTGTTATGGTTTCCCGTTAGGGTTTCCGGGCAGGGATTAGGGTTTCCCATTAGGGTTAGGGGGTTATGGTTAGGGTTTTTGCCTTGGAGAGCAAGTTTAGGGCTATGCTAAGTGTTATGGTTTCCCATTAGGGTTAGGTTGTTATGGTTAGGGTTTAGGGTTTTCCCCTTGAAGAATAAGTTTAGGGTTATGCTGAGTGTTATGGTTTCCGGTTAGGGTTTCCCATTAGGGTTGGGGTTTATGGTTAGGGTTTTCTCCTTGAAGAACAAGTTCAGGATTATGGTGAGTGCTATGGTTTCCCGTTAGGGGGTTACGGTTAGGGTTAGGATTTTCCCCTTGAAGAACAAGTTAGGGTTTCTGGTTAGGGTTAATTAAAAATATTTTAAAAATTGCAATTAAAATTTGCATAAAAAAGACAAAATAAACTAATAAAAAAATGAAATTACACATACAGCTTTTTAAAAAAATTAAACAAAAAATTCTAATAATTGCAATTTAAAAATTAAATATATTAAAAAAAATTGCAATTAAATTTTTCATAAAAAAGACAAAATAAATTAAAAAAATGAAATTACATATACAGCTTATAAAAGAAAATAAACAAATATACTAATCAATTGCAATTTAAAAATTAAATATATTTTTAAAAAATTGCATTTTTTTCTTCACACATGCTCATTATGGGATCCAAAGTAAAAGCACCGAAATTGAGGTAGCTACAAGTACCCTGTTGCTCTCTCAGCTGCTACTACTCACTCTGGTTTCACAGAATGGCTGAAATAGTTAAATAATACTGTTTTATGGGCTTTGGGAGGGTCCTATGATGTTATCTTACATAAGCGCTCCTAGATGCAAACGCGGCAAAACAGGCGTTTTTAAAGTTTGAAGCTGTCAAAAAATTCGTTCAGAGGAGGTTGCCTCGGCATTCCGTGTACATTAAGCCTTAGTCTTGTACCAGTTTGACGAGGCTTTAGTTAAAAATTGTCTACCAACCCTGTTAAAGGCTAAGTTCACCTTTCAGAACATGTTACATGTTACACCTGTTTTTAGGGTGCAACATGTAACATCTTTCAGCTCCTGCAGCCTCTCTCAAATCCCAGCCTCTGTGATAGTGGGTGGGATATCCTCCCCTCGCACTGACTGTCACAATTCAAAATCAGTGCAGCAGTACGGGACTCCAACTACAGGGCTGTGTCATTCATTCACCGTTTTCTGTGAATGACTGAACTTATCCCTTAAGGGATCTACTCACTACTATGGTTGATCCATTGGCCTTAGTTATGATACATTTGGAACAAATGGCTCTAGCTATAAACTTCAGTTGTGAAGGGCTGTTGGAAGATTCCGGTCTCATTTCGCACAAATTTCTTATCAGCTTACATGTGGAAGGCCCTTTGGTTAAAGTTTAGGACTGCAGAACCTGCATCCAAGAAGCGCTTACTCCGTATGGCCTTCAAGGTACAATCTCTCTGTGGGTCCACTCTGGGTGCCATGATCAAAGCTGCCACAGGTGGCAGGAGCACCCATTTTCTGGGACCAAAGAATCCTAAGGCTCAGTCTGGACAGGCTCACCCTCTACTGCAAATTTTAAGTCCAAACCCAAGCCTGAACATTGGTTTGCCAAACCCTCTTGGCATAAAGGTGTGCCCATATATTTCAACATGTGGGGACACCTGTTAGTCTTTTGGGGACATTTGAACAGCCTGCATCTCATATGCTTTGGTGCAGGAGGTGGAGGGGCTGTAAGCTAGAGTTTCTCTCTCTGCCCATTCCTCGGTTCATCACTTCCTGCTTTCCTGCGTTACTATGGATATTAACAGTCCCTTGCCAAATTCAATAGCCTGGCATGGATGACCAGGATGTCCCTGGTTTGGTGGCTTAGAATTCCACCTCTGGAGTCAGATTTTCTTCCTCCATTTCTTTTGGAAGATCCTTATGAGTAATGCCAGCTTGTTGGGTTGGGGAGGAATCCTGAGCAGGGACTCAGTCCTCAGAGGAATTTCGTCTCCTGATCAACATCCTAGAGTTTCCGACAGTTTGACTGTTCCTGCAGTGCTTGACCTTCTGATTTGGAGAGTCATCTGAACTTGACTCAGTTGAACAACACCACAGCAGTAGTGTAAATCAACCACCAGGAGGGAACCAGAAGTGTCACAATTCTGTCCTGGGCAGAACTTCATCTTCTGCTCTTTATATCCCAGGCATGGACAATTGACAGGCAGGCTTCTTCAGCCAGCATTGTCTGGACCCGGGGGTGGTTATATCCAAAGGTGTTCCAGAACCTTTGTCATAGGTGGAGGATGCTGAATGTGGACCTCCCAATGTCCAGGTTTAACAACAAGACAGACAAGTTTGTCTTTAGGTACAGGAATTCTCTAGAGAAAGCAGTTTTCTTCCCTGAAACTCCTTCCTCACCTGCTTTGCAGGATCAGGATGTTTCTCATGACTCCAGATTGGCCCAGGCAGACGTGATGCTTCGACCCTATTAGATTTCTGGCAAACACTCAGTCAGCTCTTCCAGATCGTCTGCATCTTCTGTCTCAAGGACTGATATACTATACTGCTTCACAGTTTCTGCCTTTAACAGGATGGCTATTGAAGCCCGGGTTGTGAGAGTCAGGGCCATCTCTGAATCTGTGATTCTTATGATGTTAGAAGCTAGGAAGTATACTTCTCTGACGTCCATTACCTTACCTGGAAGCCATACTTGACTTGGTATGAGGTGCAGGACTCCCACCCTAGGCGATACACTGTGGGAAGAATCCCCTCCTTGCTACAGAAGGGTCTGGTCCATCATTTTGCTCTCAGCGCCATTAAGGGTCAGATCTCTGCCCTTGCTATCTTGTTCCAGAGCCCATCGGCTTCCTTTTCCTTATTTAAGACCTTTGTTCAGGACATCTCCCTTGTGACTCCCTCGTTCATTCCCCTGTGACTCTGAGCGGGATCTGAATCTTGTTTTCTCTGTTTGCCAAGTTCTACCAGGTGGATGTTCAGGCCTCATCTGAAGTCAGCTTCAGATGCTAGTGCCTTCAGGTGGATCTTTGTGCTGCAGGCAGTCCCCAGTTCTCTGCTTTTTGTTTAGTGGACCTGTTAGCGTTGGTTTGACCACCTCTCAGTTCCTTTTGGATGACTTGGTGGTTACAGTCCTGTGTCCCTAAATCGAAAGGAAAGAAAATAGGGTTTTTATTGTCGCCTAATTTCCTATTAGAGTCAATTTAAGGACACCGGTCCCAACCCTCTGTGTTTTATAATTATGCCTTTGGTGCTGCCTTGCTACAAAATGGAGGCATGCTGGTAGTAGGAGGATTATCCTGGACTGGACCACAATTCTTTTGTGTTTCTCAGTGGCCAATCCTCCTGTAGCCAGCAGTATAACCCAAAGGATACAGTCTTCCAGTGTCCATCAGTGGACTGCAAGAAATGGACTTTATGGTAAGTAAAAACATTTTATTATTTTGTCAGGGCAGAAATGAGCCCTAGACATAAAATGGCTAGTCATAATCGGTTATCACGAGTGATGCTCAGACTAAATGGATTGCTAATTAAAGTCAGAAATTGTAGAATCAATCTAACTGTGTGTGTGTCAGATATAACTGTAGATCCTTAAGGCTTAGACATTGTCACATTACATTTATATAACTCTGTATAATGGCTGTTGCATTTGCATGATTTGGATCAAGATTAGAGGCATTTAGTGATTATGTTTATCTATCTCTTTTTTTTTTTTTTTTTTGCAGAGTGCGGTGCAGCTTTCACTATTAAGTTGGAAGGGATGTTTAAAGATATGGAACTCTCTAAAGATGTGATGGTTCATTTCAAACAGGTAATTGTCTATATTTTGGAGATGATGAAAGTGGCATATTGAAATCAGACCAAAGAATACATGAAAACCCTATTGAGTCTATAATATCATTAAAAATTCTTTGATGAAACCACATTTGGCTTAGGATCTGTGCTAACATTTTACCTTTTACTAACATTAAAGTGAACTCCAGCCAAAATGTATTTTCTTTTGTCCATTGACGTACCCACAAAGTATTTAACCTCTACACTGCCATCTACAGGAGGATCAGGCACTGGCAAATAAAAAAATGGTAGGCCAGCCCAGGATAATTCTTCCTACAACAGCCAGCATCCTTCAGGTTTTTATTTTTTATTTTTTGCATCTTTTTTTCAGCTCTGCTGTCATAAAGACTAAACAAAGATAGTTACCATCTCTCCAGGCTATTTAGGTTCAGATCTCCTGTCCTCCACTGTGTGAGAAAGTGAGAGCTCCAGATGCTGGCAATTGCTGTTCCAATTGTATGTGTGCAGGAAAAAGATTGTGACAGCCGCACTCCGGAATAGGCAAATAAATAAAATCTTCTTTATTCAATAACGTGGCATAAAATTAGTACATGACACTGTTGGAGCAATACAGCTTGACTGCTAATGCTTTTCACGCTCTTACAGAGCGCTTACTCATAGCTGGTTTACACAAAAGTGATAACCACTTTTATACATAGAACATGTCTATCACATAACCCAGCATTAACAAGGTAACACTAAGCAGCTGACTATTAAGCTGTATGAGGTCTTAGCGCTGGTTTAGCCGAGTTAAATGACATGCAGTAGACTCACGTTTGATGAAAAAATGTAGAATATAAAAAAATCATCAAGACTAACCTGTGTTTTTTTTGTTTTTTGGGTATGTTTTTTTTTTAAGCAACTTGTTTCCCATTTTTTCTGCTGCTGAAGGTTTCCCCTTTACTTGGTCATCCTCCGCCTGGCTGGATGTTGTGATGTTAGCCTGGAAGTGGCCTTGGGGCACTGAGTTCAGTGTGGGATGTTTTCCAGTCTTTGTTCTGGTAAAAGATAGCCACGGAGCACTTACCAGGTTCTCCTCTCATTTTTATTGGATACTGGGTTCCATTATTCTCTATTTTCAGCTGGCTTTGCCATGTTAGGGGTTAACACTGTGGGACTGAGTGCAGACATCATCTGCTGGGTGGAGTGTTGTGTACTTTATTGCTGGAAAGAGAGTGCGAAAAGTATCAAGGAAGCATCACCCATGTTGCTGCTCCTGTTGCAGTAGCCACTTGGAACTCAGAGTTTTGATCAATTCCTGCTACCCACCTATATTGACTGTGGTCACATCTGGCCATCCGACCCTCAGCTGCTTCCAGCTCTCTGGGTTTTACAGGTACTTCAAGCGGTACTAAACCCACATTTAATGGTTTCCCAAAACCATTACAGTCAAGGCATGCTGTGAATGATAACTTTCACAGATGTTTATGTTCTTGTCCAAAACGTCAAGCCATCAAATGGCTAGGCTCATAACTGATTACATGTGCAGCACCATAGCAACTGTAGACCCATCCATGAAATACTTCTTGGCTATGTTGGCAGCAGCTGAGTCCTTTACCCTCTCTGAGTTTTTTTTACCACGGTTTGCAAGTCTTAATGACCCAGATTAGTTATTTGCTGACTTGTCACAAAGACCACAGCATACACTCACCCTCTTCTGCTTCTGTATCCTTAGCCTTATCAGCCTTCCAGCCTTATATGAAGTGCTGGACTGTGGAACCCCTGTGCAATAAGCGTTTTATCAACATGACCTTCAAGGCACAGCTCTGGATAATATCATTAAGGACACCGCTACTGGCAGCAAGAGTACTCATCTTCCCTTTAGAAGAAGACTGCAAAGTCATCTCCCTCTCTGACTGTCAAGAAATTACCCTTTTTTTTCTCCACTTAAGGATTAAGGCTGTCCAAAGCTTGACAAATCCTCAGACAAGCCTTCCTCAGCATTAAGAAATGCTCCCACTTTCCTGCATAAAAATAATCTATTGACCTTTGCAGCCGCTTGGACATCTTGCATTCCAGAGTGAAAGAGGTCGTGTCCCAGGGCTAAAAACTCAAGTTTCTTTTTCTGCCTCACCTTCCTTTTCTCACTTTCAAGCTTCTTCTATCTCTGCACATACTGGCAAATCTCCCATTAAGCCCTTTTGCATCATTACCCTAGTCCCCACAGCAGACGTTCCAGGGGTTTTACTCCAACCTGTTCACTGTTCCCAAATCTTGTCTCATCTTGCATCTTAAGGCTTTAAATATTCTCTCAATCAAGTCCACAAATTTCATAGAAATCCACTAAATTTCTCATCGATGCCCTCTATCACAGAAACATTCTGGCTTCTATGAACATCAAAAATGTTTACTTGCATGTGCCCATTTGTTAGTACATCAGAAATTTCCAGTGGTTTTGTCAAAGAGCCCCTACACTACTAATTTGTGACCCTTCCCTTCATCCTCTCTTCTGCACCTTGGGTCTTCACCGAGGTCCTGGCTCCAGTGTTAGCCATGTTGTGATCTCTTGACATCCCCGTTGTGAGATAAACAGGTGACTTTCTGTTATGGGACCAGTCTATGAGGACATTTAGAACAACATACTGTCCAGCCAATCTTGCATTTTAGGTGACTCTTGAAGCTTCATAAATCATTGCCGGAACAGCCTTATCACTTTGAATATTTGGATCTGCGTCTGGTCCTGGGCACATCTCATGCCAGATTGTTACTTCCCGAGGAGAAGCTTTCAATTCTCCTCCTCTTCAGTTCAGCAACCATTTGGCTCTCCACAATATAGTCTTGGGGTTGATGGTAGCCTCCTTCAGGGCAACTCCCTTTGCACATTTTCACTTCAGAGATTTGCAGCGTAACATTCTTTTCTTGTAGGTCAAGTCAGTCCTGTCGCTAATTCAGTCGATAAGGATCAGGCTCTCCTTGACATGGCTATTCAGGAATCTGGCTCTAGAGTCTGGGAAATCCTTTCTTCTGGAAAATCTTCACAAATGCCAGCCTGGGAGGAGACTTGGGCACTTTGTTGTTCATAAGAGGAATCTTTTCTCTCTAAACATCTTGGAGCTTCAGACAGATTGTCCCTTCAACGTTGGACCATCCAGTTAGAGGTCTATCATCACGTCTATCATTAGAAATGGAAGGCATACTTAATTTGGTGTTAGCCTAGGGGCTTTCACCCCAGGAGATTCTTTGTGGGGCAAATCCTTTTATGTCTGCATTTCGGTCTGGATAGCATCTGGCTCAGAAAATTATCAAAAGTAAGGTTTCTGTCCTCTCCATCCTGTTTTAGAGACCATCTGCATCTTACTCTTGAAGACTTTATACAGGGGGTCTCCCATGTGGCTACCTTGCCCCTTCCCCTGTGACTTCATGGGATCTGAATTTCATTCTGCACTTTGGAAACTGCTGTTTGAGCCGATTAGTAACATTCTTCTCTCTACTCTTAACCACAAGGTGGTTTTCTTTGTAGCCATCACCTCTACAAGGAAAGTGAACTGACAGCATTATTTTGCAGAAAACCCTTTCTTTATCATACATCACGGGACACAGAGCAGCTATAGTAATTACTATCTGGGTTATATGCCACCTATAGGTGAATGGACACTGGCACACCAAAAAGACAGGAAGTCCCCCCTCTATATAACCCCTCCCATACAGGAAGTACCTCAGTTCTTTTGCCAGTGTCTGCAAGGTGGTTGTCACTGATGTGATACATGTGCTCTTGGAGCATACTTGGAGGTCTGGTTTTATTAGGAATAATGGACTTCAATCAGATCCATTTGAAAAAGCTGTCAGCCAAAATAGATGGTAGCCTAGCCTCATCGGAAGGAGAGAAGATTCCTCGAGCTTTGCCTGTAATGCAGCCTTACGGCACTGGACCCTGCGTAATGGAACCCTGTGCAGTGTTGTTTCTGACAAGGTGCTTTCCTGCAAGGTGCTATACAGGTCCAGGGGAGTGGACCCCAGATTAAGGGGGGACCCAGTCTCTGAAGGTCTTTTATGACAAAGCTTGCAGTGATGGGTGAAGATTGGACTCCTGTTATATTCAGAGTCCTGCATTTGTTTGCAGTTTCTCTTTTTCTTTTTTTTTTTTTTAAAAAAAGCGAGTTCTCACTGTCCTCCCGGTGACCACAGGGAGCAGTGTGCAGTTTAAACATGCTACGTACTTCTTACTCATGTTGGCTGTTGTTTCTCCTCCAGCCACTAGAGGGCGCAGGCTCTCTCAGTATGGGCTATTTTTATATAGGCAGGAAGGGCGGCCATGCTCAGGTTCAGTAGGCCTCGGGAGACATAGCGGCAGCCCATGGATACTAACAAAGTGTGAGTACTTACTATGGGAAAACTGCGTGACAGACAAGTCATGATTATATGCTGCATATTTACTTCTTATACAGGAGGACTGTACAACTGTAAGCCAATACACCCCTGGATGGTTAGCAGTTCACTTTAAATAGTTGTTGCTGCTCTGTAGGCATTTGCAGCGTAGTATACATGCTTGCAAACTTGTTGCTTAAATGCATGTTTAAATATACACATTTGGAAAAACATGAGCATGGGGGCATTTTAAGGATTTGTATCTCCAGTATAGTGCATATGTGCTTGGCCAAAATCCTGCAAGACTAGTATGGGGCCAACTGCAGTTAAACAGGTGTTTGCTTGCACAGTTGCTGAAACACATGGTTGCTGAAGATGCATGTTTATACATATTCGCATAAATTATACATGTTTGCATAAAGATACATGATCATGGTTGCACAAGGATGCATTGTTGCACAAAAATGCATGGTTGCACAAGGATGCATGTTCATGTTTGCATAAATATACATGGTTATACATGTTTGCATAAAGATACAGGAGCATGGCTGCACAGAATGCATGGTTGCACAAAGTTATTCATGTTTGCATAACTATACATGGTTATACATGATTGCATAAAGATACATGGTTGCATAAAGATGCCTGTTTGGACATGTTTGTATAAATATACATGGTTGTTCACGATCGCATAATGATACGTGATCGCATAAAGATATGTGATTGCATAAAGATGCATGTTTATACATGTTTGCTTAAATATGCATGGTTGGTATAGAATTTCCCCTTAGGGACGGGACTTTAAAGGCGTAGACTGTGAGACATGCAATTTCATAAAAAAGCATAAAGTAATTTTATTTAATAGTTTATCAAAAACAAAGACGTAATACTCATACAAACATATATAAGAAAATATTGCTTTCGGGTGCATAATATTCCTAAAAAGTCACAGAAACGTATGCACTCAAAATATGAACATGTAACAATGGGTCATATGCATTCGATGTTTCCTACGCGTTACGAAGTAGAAACTCCTTCAAGGATAATCCGATATGCACTTAATTCTAAATGTAGCAATCTAAAATATAAAAACATATTTTCAACAACAACATACTAGGGCTGGGGGAATTAAAGATGAATTCCTCGATTTAATCTTTAATTTTTTTGATCGATCAAAATTTTTTAGATTGATCAAAATTCTTTTGATCGGTACTCACCTCTCCGCCGGCTTCCGGGTCTTCAGGGAGTTCCGTCGGAGATCTGGTGATGTCACGGACATCGACGTCACCGGACTCCTCCTACCCTTCCCCAAGTGCCTTCGTCTGCTAACGAAGGGATTGGGGTGGAGTCCGGTGACGTCGATGTCCGTGACGTCACCGGACAACCTGGACAGTGATGGTAAATATGGATGTGGTTAACTGGGATCATTCAGTGAGCTAAGTGTAGGCAAATTTGATAACCTTCGTTTTTAACATTGTTGTCCTTAGAGGCTGATAAGCTGTGATATTTTTGCCGTGTGGATCGGCTTCTGCTTTTGCCATGACGGCGGCGCTTGCTTTTGATTGACGTGTCATGTCCTAGCCATGCCACGCTATGTCCGAATTACGTCAGTGCTACAGTTTAAATTTAAAATGTATTTGTGTGAACTGTGAAGTTAAGTCATGGATTGTGGAAACCAACTAGTGTCGGGTGATTGTATATAGCAGTGTTTCTCAACTCCAGTCCTCAAGGCGCACCAACAGGTCATGTTTTCAGGATTTCCACTATTTTGCACAGGTGATTTGATCAGTTTCACTGCCTTAGTAATTACCACAGCCTTTTCATCTGAGGGAAATCCTGAAAACATGACCTGTTGGTGCGCCTTGAGGACTGGAGTTGAGAAACACTGGTATATAGTGTATACCACATTTACCACTGACTAATGCAGAGTTGCAATGCAAGGAGATCAGCTAAAAGCAGTTGGATCTGTATGTGCATTATAATTGATCGAAATTAGTCGATTAATCGATTTATCGATTAATCGAACACGAAAATTTTAATCAGTAACAGCCCTACAACATACACTTCATCAGTATTTTATTTCCATCCAATGACGACAGATGGATCAAGGCAGAGACAAGAATATATGTGTATTATTCTTGTCTCTGCCTTGATCCATCTGTCGCCATTGGATGGACATAAAATACTGAAGAAGTGTATGTTGTTAAACATGTTTTTTTATATTTTAGATTGCTACATTTAGAATTAAGTGCATATCGGATTATCCCTGAAGGAAGGAGTTTCTACTCCGTAACGCGTAGGAAACATCGAATGCATATGACCCATTGCTACATGTTCATATTTTGAGTGCATACGTTTCTGTGACTTTTTAGGAATATTACGCACCCGAAAGCAATCTGTACAGATATTTTCTTATATATGTTTGTATGAGTATTACGTCTTTGTTTTTGATAAACTATTAATTAAAATTACTTTATGCTTTTTTACGAAATTGCATGTCTCACAGTCTACGCCTTTAAAGACCCGTCCCTAAGGGAAAATTCTGTACCATATTTAAGTTTGGGATGTTGGCTGGTATATACAGCAGACCACTTCATAACCTCCATTTTTTTTTATATCTAAATATACATGGTTATACATGATCGCATACATGGTCGCATACAGATGCATGTTTAGACATGTTTGTATAGATGTACATGGTTTTACATGGTCGTATAAAGATACTTGATTGCATAAGGATGCATGGTTGCATGAAGATGCATGTTTATACATGTTTGCTTAAATATACATGGTTATACATGATCGCATAAGGATACATGGTTGCATAAAAATACATGGTTGCATAAAGATGCATGTTTATACATGTCTGCATAGATACGTGTTGCGTAATGTTGCATAAACATGTTTCATAAGCGCATGCTTGCTTATTGCGAAAATGCTTGTTTCCATTGGCACATGTTGCATGAATGTGTGTACAGCGCACATTTTCATATTTTGCCTAAATTCATAGTTGCATAAGCACATGCTTCCATAAAAAAAAGGTTCCATAGATGCATATTGCCTAAACACATGCTGGCATGTATTCATTTGTACTGCATGCGTATGTTTATTTACATTAAGCTGTATACATGTGTACTTGTTTTCCTGGGCTACATACATATGTGCTTATACGCATAGGACTACATGCAGATAGGCTAGCCTGGGTGTTTGTTTGCCTGGGGGCACATGCACGTGTGCTTATTGACCGTGTACTGCATACATAAATGCATAAATGGCACATATACTTGTATACCTGCATATTTGCATACCTAAGGGGTTGCATAGAGGTAAACCAACATTGTTTTAGGCCTGCATCCTTGGAGGACTGTATATTAGGTCGGACAATATAGTTGCTGCGTTATTTGCCTGTTATATCAGTTAAATGGTTCCAGAAAAGAGAGGTAGCTGGGGGAAGCAGGGGCACCGCTCTCAGGTTTAGGGATCTGGCGGTGTCCACATCTCCCGATGGATAGTGGAGTCGGGTGCATCTGAGCCACTGTCGTGTTTGGCATTGCAGTGTTTCCTGTTGCATTCATTTTTCATCAGACTGCGTCCGCATCACCTTGATCATGCCTGATCTTGTTTGCTCGAAGCCTAAGCGGGATCAAGCCTGGTTAGTATATAACTGCCCAGGGATACCAGATGCTGTAAGCTTTCCCAACCTGGCTGAGGCTGCTGTGTTTTGGGAGTATCTCAGGCCAGAAAATCTTAGGGCAGTCTCTGAGGTGGTTTGTTTAATCTTTAGCCGGCAGAAAATCGGTAGGTTAAGAGCACGTTTTGGGACTGTCTGGGTCTATCAGAGTCGTCAGTCGTTTGCCTTGCATTTGCTCTTGGAGCTGAAGTTATG
Organism: Lithobates clamitans; assembly: GCA_037952925.1. Taxonomy (NCBI): domain Eukaryota; kingdom Metazoa; phylum Chordata; class Amphibia; order Anura; family Ranidae; genus Lithobates; species Lithobates clamitans. The sequence goes on along the minus strand of JBBGZY010001250.1, from coordinate 2,705,297 downwards.
GGCTCATTATTGTGAAACAATTAAATGGTAGCAGCTCCAAAGCCAAATAGGGACATGAGGTCTATCTTAAAATCTCAAGCCGCTGAACATCCTGTTTCAGATAGGCTAGACTGTTTAGTGATGACCTCTCTGCAAGAGGTAGGGTTCGGGGTCCATAATCATCTGTAAACGCACATCTTCATGTGACGGATGGTTTCCAGGCTCATTAAAGATTTCTGTAATTGCAGTGGAATGCCGTTTTTTTTTGTGAATCTTCCCTTTGGGTTGGCCACAGCTCCGGAGGGTTCACAAAGCATCTAGCCCCAGTGCAAGGCTTGCTGAAGACACCTCAATACTCTTTACTTCAATAATCTTTGCACAGGAAGCAGTCAATTCCAGGGGTTCCTTCGATATATTTCTTCAGGAGGAAGCTGTGTTTAGGTCAAAGCACGTTCTCTACATACAGCCCTACTCCAGGTCTTGGTAGAGGTTCATTCTCTGCCTGGATCTTGAAGATCAAGGCATTGCATTGCCGGAAGGCTCTGTTTCTGGGGTGTTGCAGAGCAAAAATTGGTGCTTGATATTCTTCCTTTTCAGGAATTTGAAAAATAACCACTGATGCCAGTCTCTCTAAGTTGAGTTGAGGCTGGCTACAGTTCAGTGGGCTTGGTCTCCACAGGAGAGAATACTGTCCAATAGCTTGGAATTTTTGGCCAGTATGCCTAGCTCTGGATTATAGGACAAACCTGTTGTAGGTTCAATCTGGAAATGCCTTTGCAGGCATATATATGTATCAACCACCAAGGAGGCACCAGAGGTTATGCGACTCAGATAGGTGTACCACATGCTGTCTGGGACAGTACAAGTGCTGTCTCGATCGCCAAGGCATATTCCAGGTATAGGATAGTGGCAGGGGATACTCTGCAAGGGAATCCTACTAGATTCCAAGTTCTACAACAGTTTGGGACAGGTGTGTCCAGGACAAGAGTCTCACTGCCAATTGGGGTACGTGTACTGGTAACACCTTAAGGTCTGGTTCTCCCTTATTTGTTGTTTTTTTCCCCGTTTCGGATTCTGCCACGTCTTTTGAGAAGAATCCGTAAGGTGGTAACACTGATATTAGTGTTTGCTAAATAAGCCCAGGGGGGGGGCTTGGTACAAAGACAAAGCGAGTACTGCGGGGGTTGTTCCTTGGACACTCCCAGTCCAGCGGGGCGTGATGGTCTTGAGTCCTGTATCTCAGCACTGTTGAGCACCTGAAAGCCAGTTTCGGAGAACTTCAATTACAGGATTTGAATATATTTTTTTGCCTGGGGTGAAGCCAGGTAGTGACACCCGCAGAAATATGTGGGTGGGAAATTTTCTTTTTCTTTCTCTATTTGGTAGAGGAAAGGAGTTTGGCCTTAAAGAGGAGTTCTACCCAGGGTGTCCATTAAAAAAAAAAAAAATTAAAAGTCAGCAGCTACAAATACTGCAGCTGCTGACTTTTAATTGGACACTTACCTGTCCCAGGGTCCAGCGATGCGGGGGATCGAAGCCCCGCTCGTCCCCCCCCCATCTGCTCGTCGGCGCCAGCATTTCAACTGTCACAGCCTGGCACCCACTGCGCATGCGCGAGCGGCGCCGCGTGCCGTGATTGGCCGCTCAATCACCTGGGACCTGTAATGGGTCCCAGATGATTGACAGGAGGGAGGGAGCAGAGCCAAGCCCTTCCTGGGCCGAGGGGGAAGTGATGTCACCAGCCCAGGCAAAGGAAGAGGCAGACTACGAGGGACCACCTAGCAACAGGCATTTAGAGGTAGGTAAAAAAAAAAATATCCAAATGTTTTTTTGTTTTTTAGAATTTTTCAGGTATTATTGTTTTTTTGGGTGGAACCCCACTTTAAGTACCCTTAAGGGTCAGAGTTCGTCCCTGTCCATTTTTTTTTCCAGGGGCAGTTGTTTCTCATTCCTTGTTTCATACCTCATACAGCATGCAACTTGGACAGTCACGCCTATCAGGCCATTCTTGTGTCCTTGGGACTTGAATTGATCTTGTCTATCCTTGCAGAGGCAACTTTTTGAACCAATCGGGGAATTCTGTTGGTCTTTTTATCTCAGAAGGTGGCTTCTTTGGTTGCTATCACTTCACGAAGTGCAGTGTCAGAGTTAGCGGCTCCTTCATGCTAGGAGCCATTCTTGGTCTTGCATCATAATGTGATGTTGCGTCCTCATCCTTTTTTATTGCCTAAAGGGGTTTCTAGTTTTCACTTAAATCAGGACAGTGTCTTCCCTTTTATTTTTCTCCTAATCCAAAGTCGGCAGGAGAAAGATTGCTACCTACTCTAGAGGTAGTTCAGACGCTCAGGGTCTACTTGAGTTGTCGGCACAAGTCAGGAATTCTGGTTTGTACTGCCAGAAGAGCCCAGGAAGGGCAGGCGGCATCCAGGTCGAATAATTAGCAGTGGTTCTGCCAGTTTATCAATGATGCCTATGTTTTAAATGGCAAAAAAATATTTTTTTTTCTGGGGAGAGATTCTCTACCAGGTGTGGGAGTATCTTGGGCCATCCATCATCCGGTGTCAGTGGCCCAGGTGTACAAGACCATTATTTGGTCTTTTGTTTATACATATACAGGGTTTTTATCAGGTCAATGTCAATCACGTAGAAGATACTGACTTTGGCCTCAGTGTATTACAAATAGCAGAGTAGGTCCTTCTTTGGGAGCAGTTTCTATAATGGTGTCTCCCTCCCCTCAGGGGCATTGCTTTGGGACATCCCAGATAGTAATTACTATAGTTGCTCTGTGTCCCATGATGTATGATAAAGAAAATAGGATTTTTCTTACAGCCTACCTGTAAAATCATTTTCTTGGAGTACATCACGGGACACAGAGGTTCCTCCCCTCTTTTGCTAATTGCTTGCTACAAAACTGAGGTACTTCCTGTATTGAAGGGGTTATATAGAGGGGCTGTCTTTTTGGTGAGCCAGTGTCCATTCACCTATAGGTGGCGTATAAACCAGGTAATTACTATAGCTGCTCTGTGTCCCGTGATGTACTCCGAGAAAAAGATTTTACAGGTAGGCTGTAGGAAAAATCCTATTTTTTTGGTCCTGCATAGGGGACAAGATGGTGTTGAGGCCCAAGACTTCTTTCATACCTAATGTAGTTTCTGCCCTTTTCCTCAACCGGGATTTTGTTCTTCCATCACTTTGTGTGGGTGCTGTTCGTCAAAAGGAAATTTACCCTTCATTGTCTGGATGTGATTCACACTGTGGTAAGTATATCTCTCAGACAAATGCTAATTTTGTTTTTGTTATTCTGGATGAGCACTGGAAGGGTAACCTAGCTTCTTGTCCCATCCTCTCTAGGTGGATCAGACAGACCATCATTTAGGCTTAAGGTGTGAAGAATCAGACTGCCCTCTTTCCTTTTGGACCTCACTTTACTAGATCTTTTCTGCATTTAGCAACCATTCCCCAGATTTGTATGGATGCCATCTGGCCATCATATAAAAAAAAACAGCGGCTCTCTTCATCTCTTCACTGTACTGCTGGCTAGAGAAGACTATGGATAGGCTGAAATGTATGCATGTTTACATAGGCCTGAACTGTTGTACAGTGAGACCTGAGTTAAGAGGTTATACTTGCAATGTTATTTGGTGCCCTTAGATATATTAATGAATTAATGTGCTTTGAAATGCAAGCAACCTTTAACAAAGGTAATATATGTAACAGTTTTTTCTCATTACACACCTCATTATTATATATGCATTTGTAATACTATACAGCATAATTATTGACTTTTCTTTTTAGCATATGCAGAATCACAGTGACCCGGGCAACATTGACTTAACTGTCAACATATTGACTATGGGATACTGGCCAACCTATACACCCATGGAGGTGCATTTACCTGCAGAGGTAAGCAATACTGTGGTTTGGTCCATTTTACTGTATACAGTTCTGTATTTGCAAGGCAAAGTTAAAAGAGGAGCTCCAGCCTGTAAACAAAAATTACAAAATTCAGCAGCTACAAATACTGTAGCTGCTGACTTTTAAAAACACATACTTATCTGTCCCAGGATCCAGCGATGTCTTCGCCCAACTTGGCTTTTTGCTGGTCTTCGCCTGCAGGGGCTGGCATCTTACCTGTGGGCAGCCAACTGTGTTTCCTTGAGGTTTCACAGCTGGCTGCCCATTGTGCATGCGCAAATCTTGCTGCGCTCCGCGATTGGTCCAGCAGTCTCCTGGGACCTGTGATGTGTCCCAAGAGGCTGCTGGGGAAGGAGGGGAGGCCCAAACTTGCTCTCAGATCGATGTGACAAACTGACCAGAAGAGGGAGCAAGTACCTGTCAAAATTGGGTACCCCCCCAAAATAAACATTCCAAATGTGGTAGAGGAAGGGGGGAAAAGAAAGAAAGCGGAATTTCCCCTTTTGGGTGAAGTTCTGCTTTAAATGCCTTTACCTCTTTGCTCTTACTTTTAGTGCATCTTGAATAATTACAAAGTAAGGAAACCCAGAAACAGATTGAGGTTGCGTTCCTTTTATACACAGGTTCTTTCAAATGATTGAATCATTTCAGTAAATATTCAAACAATTTTTGAGTAGAAGATTCCCAACTCCTTTTAGTAAATCAGCACATTTGTCTACTTTATAATACTACTACATCTACTGTGTAATATCCTGATGTACTAAGAGGCATAATCACCTAGTTTTAAAAGCAAAAAACGGGACCACTTTTAAAGAGGAGTGGATATAATAAACTATAATGTTAATGTAGGTGTATTTTTTGTTATGTATAAAGCCAAGCCAGGCAGAACTGTGACTAGGCTAAGAGGTGCAATCTGGAACATTTATCTTATCAGTCTGTTGCAGGGAGAGAAGATATTCTTCTGTTTACCTTTGCCCAGCAATTACCTCAACTGCAACTTTGTAGTTTTGCAGTAGGGGACTAATCTGCATATAGATGGCCATAAATGGATCAAAATTTGGCCGTTTCAGCAGGGACCATCCAAATTTTGATTCATGTATGGGAAGGCTAGTTGTTCAGAAGTTAATCTACTGATCAACTTTTGTGCAACCAGCCTGTTGGGTTTTTCCCGACCGATCAGTGCCACTGGCAATGACTAACAACACTAATCCGTGTGTTCTGACTGAGGGGTTTGGGGGAGGGCTCTCCTCTGTCAGAACACAGTAGCACAGCAAGAGTGATTCCCCCATCCACACATTGAGTGCCATTTTTTTTCTCATTTTAATCGGCTAGTTTACTAAAAAAAAAAAAAAGATCAACGTATAGCCAGGTTTAACCATATGCACATACAGCCCAGAACAGCTATAGGGAATTACACTTTTGGTATTTATGGGAAGGCCAAGAGGTAGATGCAGACCCTGGATGAGTTCTAAAGAAAAATACCACTGATCATCTGGGAAGTAAGAAAAATGAGCGCATTGGCAGTGGCAGTAATATGATACCGTAACAGAAACCTTTTACGTGCTATAATGATAGATTACTTAGTCTATATCCATGTAACATAAAAATATATGTCTGATACTAGATCCACTTTAAATACACAAAGGTTATTTCAAGCAACTAGGTATCTATGTCAAGATCCACCTCCCAAAAAATGACTTTCGAATTACATATCGATAAACTGGCCTCATACTGTTATGATTGCCATAGATGGGTAGTTGTTTTTTTTTTCTTCATTCAACCAGTGGGCTAAATGAAAGTAAACAAGATTCCTCCATGCATTAGAACAAGCTGAATGGAGGAATCCCTCCGGCGGGACTCAGCGCTCTCAGAATACACTGATCAGCAGCTGCAGCCGCTAATTGATAAAAGTTTTCCAGCTTGTCCCTTCCACAGAAATCACTCAAACTATTGACTTCTGTTTAGCAGGGAGGACCCCACACTTATCCAATTTGGCTACTCCCTGCTGAAGTATCCAAATTTTAATCAAGCTTTAGTTTCCTTCAAGCGGGCTGAAAGAAAAAATGACTAACCGATTCCTCTATCCACAGACGAGGTGGATTCCCTCCCACTGCCGGAAAATTGTATTCTGACAGCTGAACCTGCCGTTGTCTGAACACACTGATCAGCAGTTGCATGTCCCCTCAACAGAAGTTGATCAATCTACTGCTGATGAGCAGGGGCTGTCACACACGGATTGAAATTCATTCAGTCTCTGCTGCATTGACTGTATTTTGATCCATGTATGGCCGCCTTTGTTGCCTTATGCAGGATTTACACAGTCCTTTGCTGCTTTGTAACAACACCTGTAAACCATTTACCAAATCCCCTGCGTGTAACTGGAAGGGGGCTTAGGTCTAAACCTCTTGAAGGTTCTAAGACCTTGTTTGTAAGTTTTTTGTAATAAGAGCACATTATCATTTCATTTTAAGTTCTCTATTTGTTTTTTTTTAAAATTTCATATAATGCATATTATGCTTTACATTTTTACATGCATTACTTGAATGGGAGCTTCTTTCACTGTTGTTAGTAACTTGCAGCTTTTCTGCTGAGTTGCACAGTAACAGTAAGTGTGAAGTATGTTGACGAAAAAAGAGGTAAACAAGCAATGATTTACAGAGTACACATTTATTTAACATTGGTCAGTTAAAATTAACAAAACTCTGAGAAATAGTTGTGCAAAGAGCAGTCTCCTCTACATACACAAAGCATTCTGAATATCCTCTTATTCTTGAATATTTGTATCTGAAACCCAGCTAGGGTTGGGTTAAAGAGCAAACACTAGTATTTTCTCTTTTTCTTCCAGATGGTGAAACTTCAGGAAATATTTAAAACTTTTTACCTGGCAAAACACAGTGGCAGAAGACTACAGTGGCAGTCAACATTAGGGCATGCGGTATTGAAAGCAGAGTTTAAAGATGTAGGTACCATGTGATATATTTCATCTTCTTTAATGTCACTAGTGTGTTTTGTTGCTTTGTGCTAATAGTATATTTTCACACCAACATTTGACCTAGTTGCCAGATACAGTTGGAATATTTGAAAAAAAAAAAAGATAACAATGGAAAAAAAAGGATCTAAATGTAAATAACTTTACGTGAAACAAACCCATGAAAGCAATGCTTGCTTTCATGTGTTTTGTTACACGTAATGTTATTTTAATCAATCATAACTCCTAGTGGTCTGTCCACATATGTCAGAAACCATGAATCAGACTGAGACAGAAGTACAGTTAAATCACACTTGTTTAATAATAATAAAAAAATGTAAACGGAGTAAACGTAGTCAAAACATAGCCAGAGTTCAGGAACCGGAACGGATAGTCAGACAAGCCAAAATGTCAGGGAGCCAGAGAACAGCGTAGTAGAACAGCAAGAAAGATCTGGATCCAGAAAGAATGTCAGCCAAGCAAGTCTTTTAACAGGAACACAGGAGAGCGTCTCTAGTGGTGTGACCAAGGCGAAGGCAGAGATCATCTGGGCTGGATGGCTTAAGTAAGCAGGACTGACAAGAAGGATATCATCAACAGGTGAGTGACTGTGGAGAGATAGGAGCTGGCAATTATCCGACAGCTGAGCAGCCAGCTCAGAGAAGGAAGGGCTGAGCCCAGCCCTGACAACATATTTACTTAGAAATCAGTGAAAAAACAGCAGAGCAATGAGGAAATACTCTGCTATGAAATTACAATCCTTCGCTATCTCACATGACATGTCACATGGGGCAGATGAGAAAAGTACAAAGATTTTTTTTTTTAAAGGATAATTAATGTCTATGTTCAGAAATGAAATCAAACATGTCTTTCATGTGTTTAATTTACATAATGCTATTTACATTATGATCAGAGTTTTTTTTCTTTATTATAAGCTTACCTGTAGGTAAAAATCACAAAGTGGACCTTACTACCGCTCTAGGTTCTAAACCAGGAGTCTCCAAACTTTCTAAGCAAAGGGCCATTTTACTGTCCTTCAGACTTTAGGGGGGCCAGACTGTGGGAAAAAATAATGCCCCATCATTTTGTTTCAATGTGAGTAATTGTGCCCCATTATTGTTTGTTTTTATTATGCTCCATTGTTGGTTTCATTGGGAGGAATTGTGCCCCATTATTGTCAATGGGAGGAATTATACCTCTTCATAGGTGTAAGTTGGGGGGAATTATGCCCCATTGTTGGTATCAGTGGATGAAATAGTGCCCCAAGGCTGGATAAGGGCATGCAAAAGGAGGAACTGTGCCCCATCATTGATGTCATTAGGCTCCATTGTTGGTGTCATTGGGAGGAATTGTTCCGCATCCTTGGTATTAGTGAGAGCAATTGTATCCCATTGTTGATGTAAGTGGGGGGAATTATGCCCCATTGTTGGTATCAGTGGGTGAAATAGTGCCCCAGGGGCCAGATAAAAGCATGCAAAGGGCCGTAGTTTGGAGGCCACTGTTCTAAACAATTACACAATGTTACAAATAGTAATATATAGTAAAAATTACCAAAATGACAAAACGCAATACTCTTCACCTAACCTACGTTTAAAAAGGATAGCGTTGTTTTTATCTGCACAAACATCCGGACATCCTAATGGCCTCTGTGACAACCCATGGAATTATATTTTATCACTTGGTCAAATTCAGAACAGTAAAGGCACAATCCAAACAATTTCAATAAAAATTATATTAGAGCACTGCTCATATGTTTCATGTGCTTATAAATCAAGACAGCTATAAAGAATAACCCCTATTAAACCTAATGGCGGATATGAATTGTCCCCAGAGGAGAAATGCAATTATAAACCTGTAATAATTATCTTAAATCTATACACAGTGAAAAAACATCCATCCATCCAACTCAGGGTCATGGCATGAGAAAGTTTTCTTCATGTAGCAACATGAAAAGAATAGCAAGCAGCCGGCAGATTATAAAGCCAGTAGCTAGAGAGGAGTTACAGATTGGTATGCAGTGGAAGTCTCAGTATTATTATTGTGCATCGGTAAATTCACTCATCACTGCACTCACTGCCACTAAAATGTATCCATCCTGTTAGTATATGCATACTCCTCGAATGCTACAAGACTAATAGTGGAAGTGATGCTGTCCGCTGATACTGCTGCTTCTAGGGCTGCATAGGGTGTGGTCATGGTGACATCACTGCGTGCTGACATCAACGCGTTTCACTATAACAGCAAAACTAAACTTCATCATGTTTGGTTTTAAGTTCTTTAGGTGATTTTGTAAGCTCTGTTTAGTCACCTCGGTTAACCTGTTGGTTTTTGTAGGCCTTGCTTTGTTTGCTCTGTTGACAACCCCTAAGTTGGACTGCTTTTTAACTTCCCAATGCACCTATATCCTGCGTCCCATAATATCTGATAATAAAATAGAATTTTTGACTTACTGTAAAAATCCTTTTCTTGAAGTAAGGACTGGGAGGGCTATACTGCCCTGCTTACATCTTTGTTTAGCCACTGTCCCATCTTCTGAAGGCAGCAGCATAATCCAATATACCTGAATGCAAATCCCATAATGTACTTAACCGCTGCCCGCCGTACGATAAATGACGTCCTCGGCTTTGAGTGGGTATATCTGAATGATGCCTGTAGCTACAGACATCATCCAGATATCGTCTTTTAGAGCCGGCGAATCTGCGCACCATAAGAACGATCTTAGCGGCTGTTCAGCTGCTTGATCGTTCTTATGGGAGGCGAGAGGGGACGCTCCCGCCGCCCTCTGGTGCTTCTACTGACTCACCGCTACGATCGGTGAGTCGGTCACAGGATCCGTCAGCCCCGGATGTTTGGCATAGAGATTTCCGGCAGACCAGATGGTCGCCGGAGTCTCTATGATCGTTCGGAGGCCGGGCGCGATGTTATGACGTCACGCCCAGCCTCTGTATCCAAAAAAACGGCGCCGCTTTGGCTGGGAAGCGGTGATCGTTTTTTTTTTTTTTTTTTTCAGGCTTCTAAGCCTAGAGATGAGATGTGGGGTCTTATTGACCCCACATCTCACTGTAAAGAGCACCTGTCATGCTATATTCCTATTACAAGGGATGTTTACATTCCTTGTAATAGAAATAAAAGTGATCAAAAAAATTTTTTTGGGAAAAAAAGTGTCAAGCTAAAATAAATAAAGTAAAATTAACAATAAAAAAAATATTTTTTTTTTAAGTGCCCCTGTCCCCGTGAGCTCGCACGCAGAAGCGAACAAGTACGTAAGTCCCACCCACATATGAAAACTGTGTTCAAACCACACATGTGAGGTATCGCCGTGAACGTTAGAGCGGGAGCAATCATTTTAGCCCTAGACCTCCTCTGTGACTCAAAACATGTAACCAGTAAAAATTTTTAAAGCATCGCCTAAGGGGATTTTTAAGTAGCGAAGTTTGGCGCCATTCCACGAGTGTGTGCAATTTTGAAGCGTGACATGTTGGATATCCATTTACTCGGCGTAACATCATCTTTCATATTATGTAAAAACATTGGGCTAACTTTACTGTTTTGTTTTTTTTAAAGCATAAAATGTTTTTTTTTTCCCAAAAAAATGCATTAGAAAAATTGCTGCGCAAATACCATGCGCGATGAAAAGTTGCAATGACTGCCATTGTATTCTCTAGGGTCTTGCTAATAAAACATATATAATGTTTGGGGGTTCCATGTAATTTTCTAGCAAAAAAATTATGATTTTTACATGTAGGAGAGAAATGTCAGAATTGGCCTGGTAGGCAAGTGGTTAAAAAAATAGGATTTTAATGGTAATTTAAAAATCCTGTTTTTTTTTTTTTATTTATTTATTTTTTTATCAGACTTCTAAAAGAATCCTGTGCCAAAATAAAAATGTAAAATACTATTTTTAACTTTTTAAAGCATGCAGGCTCCAGGGCTTTCATTCTACTACTAGATTCACTGTCTAACAAGCACTGGCCTGGTCCTTTTTTATCTTCAATGATGGCATGGCATCAGTCCCTCACCAGGCAGTAAAGATGCCATCAGAGTGCCAGCTTTGGAGCCTACACCTTTTAAACCTTTCTTAAGTGACATTTGGGGGCTGCTGATGAAAATATTAGTTCCACTCACCGGAAAAATGCATACATATTAACCACTTGACCTCTGGAAGATTTACCCACTTCACGACCAGGCCATTTTTTGCTATTTAGCATGGCACTAGTTTAACTGGTAATTACACAGTTATGCAAAACTGTACCCCAACAAAATTTTTATCTTTTTTTTTTTTTTTTCACACAAATAGAGCATTTTTTCAATAAGTTTTTTTTTTTTGCAATATAAATGGAAAAATTAAAAAAAAAAATATTTTTTACTGCTACAAAACACATCCTATAAAAAAAAATTTCAAGAATAAAATTTCTTCATAAATTTTGGCCAAAATGTATTCTGCTACATGTCTTTAATTTAAAAATCCCAAAAAGTGTTTATTGATTGGTTTGCATTAAAGTTGTAGTGCCTACAAACTATGATATATATGCAGGAATTTGATTACATTTATTTATACTACTAATAACAGTGATTTGTGACTTATAATGGGAGTGCGGCAGGCAATCTGACACTGACGCTGGAGGGAACTGACTGCCACTGACATCACCAGTGACATTAATAAAGTGATCAGTAAAGTGATACTATACACTGTCACTGCACTAATGACACTTTTTGGGAAGTGGTTAACATCTAGGGTGATTAAGGGGTTAAATGTGTGCCTAACTATGTGTAATATGTGTAAAGTGTGCTTTTACTAGTAGATCTCTAAATTTCCCATTCCTGCTTTGGGATCGTTCTCTCTTTACAGAGCTCTGTGTTGATTGTCAACAAAGAGCTCTGGGCTGTGATTGTACACAGCCAATTAGCAGGTCCTGGCCGTAAATGATTGGCCAGGACTTTCCCGACAGGCTCCTGCTGTGTACAATCACCGGGAAGCAGGCAGTGACATACGGGTATGGCGCTTTGCCTGTGCTTGTCGCCCGTCCGCAGTACATTGTGGGCGGCTGGTCTGCAAGTGGTTAAAGTCAGATGTCATTATTTCCATGCTTGTTTTCAGTTAGTTAACCAAAGTATTTGAATTAAGATGGTCAGGGTGATGGCTAAGCAGCTATCATTTCTAAGATGAGAAGCCAGCAATGTAGTCTCCTGTTGCCAATTGTAAGGGTTTCTTTAACCCTTTTGCTGCCAGTGACCTAAAGCTGCATATCAGGAAGTAATTTACTTTTAGGAAAGGTCTCCTTTTAAAGAATATAAGTGGAAGTTCAGCCCTAAAACATATAATCTCTAAATCTACTTACAGCCACAATCTAAAACTAACCTATCTAGCCTTGTAAAGCAAAAATTGCTATATATATCTTTTCTGAAGCCTTTCTGGTCCGGTCTCCAGCGGCGCATGCTTTGTGCAGGAGACCGCCGACAATGACTGGGAAGTGACGTCACCCATAGAGTTACTAAGGGGCTTCCATTGTCAACTACCTCTTCTGCACCCGCCTACACAGAGAAGCCTCCACTGACATTATAGAGAAGTGCCAAGTTGTCCCTAGTGTCCCCTTGCTTATGGATCTGGACACAAGTGGATTTTGTTGAGAGGCTGAGCCTGAGTCAGGTCTTTTATTCTTTTTCTTGTTTAATAAAGAATATATTAAAGTGGAAGTTCAGCCTAAAACATATAATCTCTAAATCTACTTACAGCCACAATCTAAGACTAACCTATCTAGCCTTGTAACGCAAAAATTGCTATATATATCTTTTCTGAAGCCTTTCTGGTCCGGTCTCCAGCGGCGGATGCTTTGTGCAGGAGACTGCCGACAATGGCTGGGAAGTGACGTCACCCATAGAGTTACTAAGGGGCTTCCATTGTCAACTACCTCTTCTGCACCCGCCTACACAGAGAAGCCTCCATTGACATTATAGAGAAGTGCCAAGTTGTCCCTAGTGTCCCCTTGCTTATGGATCTGGACACAAGAGGATTTTGTTGAGAGGTTGAGCCTGAGTCAGGTCTTTTATTCTTTTTCTTGTTTAATAAAGAATATGTTACCCCAACATTTAATAATCCTGATACATGTGTAAAAATGTATGTATGATACTCCTGTGCTACAATCTGTGTTTTTTAAGTGTAAGACCGCAACTTGCTCACACTGTCATGTGCTCCCACATCAAAACAATATTCAAATAAAAAAAATGTATTCACTTGGGTACACTTCCACTTCACTTTAGGTCATGATCAGGCTTTCCGAGTAATAATCCTATATGACATATAAATCAGTCTGATCCTTCCCCAAGCCCCTTATGTAGCTGGGAACAGATTATGGGATCACTTATTAAAAGAAAAAAAGTATCTATAATGTTTTTTATATGTATACACAAATGTTTTGCCTATTTTAAATAGAATTGGTTGTTTTACAAGGTGATCGTTTACATATATTTTACTCAACAGCTTGGTATTGCATAAAACATCAGCTGTCTATATGTTAGAGCTGCGCAATTAGTCATTAAAAAAAAACCTTAATTCAACCCCCCATGATCTTAATACAACATTTCCACAATTCAGTGCAGAGCCCTTCTCTGCTCATAGCTGACAGCTGTCAAAAGAAAAAAAAACAAAAAAACAGGCAGCCTGCCAAGTTTATCACAACATTCCTCAGTGCTGAGATAACTATAAACAATGTAACTTTGGTTCTTTTAGATCAAAGGAATGAACTTCAGTCTGTAAATGAGGGCAGTTTAACCACTTAACAAGACTAAACCTTTTTCTGACACTTGTTACAAGTTAAAATCAGTATTTTTTGCTAGAAAATTGCTTAGAACCCCCAAACATTATATATATATTTTTTATAGCAGGGACCCTAGAGAAAAAAATGGCGGTTGTTGCAATATTTTATGTCACACTGTATTTGCGCAGCGGTCTTTCAAACACAATTTTTTGGCAAAAATACACTTTAATTAAAAAAACGAAACGATAAAGTTAGCCCAATTTTTTTGTATAATGTGAAAGATAATGTTACGCCGCGAGAATTGTGAGAGAATTGTGCTCTTTATTCTAAGCAAAAAAAAAAATCGTGATTCTCATTTTAGCAAGAATCGAGAAGTTCTATATGTTTGGGTCTGCCGATCATTTAACATGCAGTATTTACTGAAGGTAAGACAAGCAGTGTCGATGCTGGTTTTACTTTAGTTCACCAGTTGTTAACCCCTCTATCGCTGATCTCAAGGGTCACTTTGTCACGAAGGACCTCTGCAGTTTTCTTAACTTAGAAGCTGCTCACTAAAAGAAAAAAAAAAAGTGTGAGAAATTTTGCCACATTTGGCAGTTTTTAATAATTGAAGACACCTAGTTCCTGCCAACTTCTCAAGTCTTTCGCAATGCGCCTTCCCATGTGATACTTCTTTCTATCTGCATCTTGTTACCCAAACCACTTAACCACTACTTAATGATACAGAATTACTCAAACAAGTTTGTCAAGCTGTCATTGCTAAAAATAAATGTGTGTAACATTTTTGAAGCCAGCAGACATTTAGTTTGCTGAATTCCTTTTAACTCCATATACAGTAAACTGTATATTTTTACTTATTTTTGCTTAGATGTTTGCCAGAATGTTAATCTCATGAATAGGAATAAAAGCGAACATAGCTTGTTCAAGAGTTTGGCAACATCTGAGCGTTAAAAGAAAAGTAGGGCCAAAGCTTTTTAGCCATATTTCTCTTGTGGGTCACAGGAGTTCACTTATTTTTGCTCTCCTGTGACTGAGAATCAGTCGCAACTGCTGTCAGCTGACATCACAGAGCCACTCCAGGCTCTGGAAGGATTACAACCATATCGCTGGGATCCACCCAGGTGCTTGCCTGTTATAGCTTGCTGTTGGCTGACATCACAGAGCCGGTCAGCAGGGATCTCTGACCGGCAGCTGACTTGGCTTCTCGGTGCACCACTAAGAGCCTGAGCCAGCCACTTCCACCCCTCCCAGTCCAAAACTCTAATGAGCGCTGGATGGGCAAAGCAAAGAGCTGGTGACTTGACAGTCACTGCTCTCTGCTCACTGAAGACTGAGAACTGAGTGATCGACAGGCATGTGATCCCTCAGTTCTTGGTGTTAGAGCTGGCAAAGGACAGCTGCAGCATTGGATCAAGAGAAGACCCAAGTAAATGTTTGGGGGGTTAGTAGCTGCTATTGGAATGTTTTTTTCCTTTGATGTAGAGAATGCATTAAGGTAAATTATCTTTTGCCTTTAGCACTTTTTTTTTTTTTTTACCAATGTATAATATACAGACATTACCTATTTTTTTAATCCTAATTAAGCAGAAATATGTGCAAACTGCATCATTTGGGATCTTTGTAACTTAATATTCGCAGATTAATATAGAGGTTATTCTTCTATACTCCCCTTAAAAACAACTGGACACATTTGGAGGAATTACTACACCTTAAAGTGGTTTTAAAGGCTGAAGGTTTTTTATTTTAATGCATTAAGATAAAAACCTGTGCATCAGCCCCCCTAATACTTACCTGAGCTTTCTCTTGATCCAGCAATGTTGCAAGAGAGCCATTAAGTCCGGGGACTCTCTCACCTGATTGGCAGAGACACAACAGTGGGCACTATTGAAGTGAAGGGAACTTACTTCTCCAGGTGAGATGAAAAAGCCTAATGGAACCCGTGCGTGAGTTCCAACCCCAAGCTCACCTTACTTATGAGTAAGCAACTCTTTATTGTGTGAAACGCGTCCACCATGCAAATTGTTTGTGTCCTGCAATGCCGCCTTGGGATTTCTTAATAAAAGCATTAGAAAACGAGCTGTGATGTGCAGCCACTTCTTCTTTTGAGTGGGCACCATTGGCTCCCACTACTGTCAATCAAAGTCAGTGAGCCAATGAGGAGAGAGAGGGGGCGGGGCTGAGCCACGGCTCTGTCTGAATGGACACACAGAGCAGTGGCTTGCCTTAGGTGCCCCTATAGCATTGATGGCGAATCTTGGCACCCCAGATGTTTTGGAACTACATTTCTCATGATGCTCAACTACACTGCAGAGTGCATGAGCATCATGGGAAATGTAGTTCCAAAACATCTGGAGTGCAAGGTTTGCCATCACTACCCTATAGCAACCTGCTTGCTGTTGGGGCACTCAACAAGAGGGAGGGGCCAGGAGCGCCTGCGAGGGAGAGGGACCCATGAAGTGGAGGACCATGGCTGCTCTATGCAAAACCACTGCACAGAGCAGTTAAGTATAACATGTTTGTTATTTTTAAAGAAAAAAAAAAACTTTAGTATCGCTTTAAGTTTTTGCTTTAACCACTTGCCGCCCGCCCACCATCAAATGACAGAGGAACGGTGCAGCTCTCGTTCTGGGTGGACGTCATATGACGGCACACCCGAACAGTTGCTGCTACGGCTCTTTAACCATGTGATCGGCTGTGTATAATCACAGCCGGTCACATGTAAATACAGGAAGTGCCGGTAATCGGCTCTCATCGCCTCACACTGAAAGAGTGTGCAGCGAGGAGAGCCGATCAGTGGCATCTCCTCACAGGGAAAAACAGGGCATGTAATCTGGGCACTGATCACAGTAAAGCCCCAGAAGTGCCACCAATCAATGCCCATGAGTGTCCATCCGTGACACCAATCAATGCCCATCCAGGACACAAATTGGTGCCCATTACTGGTGCCAGCCATTACTGTCTTTTAATGCCCACTTGTGCCGCCCATAAGTGCTACCTCATCAGTGCCTCCTCCTGAGCGCACATCAGTGAAAGAGAAAAATTACTTATTTACAAAATTTACTGACAAACTAATAAAAACTTTATTTTTAAAAAATTTTCGGTCTTTTTTTCTTTTCTTTTTTTTGGTAAGCAATAAAAAACCCAGCAGCGATTAACTACCACCAAAAGAAATCTCTGAAGAAAATGGTTAAAAATTTAATTTGGGTACAGTGTTGCATGACTGCGCAATTGTCATTCAAAGTGCGACACCGCTGAAAAATGGTCTGGGCAGGAAGGGGGTAGAGTGCCCTGTATTGAGGTGGCTAAGCTGACTATGCACAGAGGAATCTGATTATACTATCAAACCCTCCAGCCAATTTGAATCGCAAGCTGTTTATGGTGAAAATTGTCAAAATCACAAGCACTTGCTACTGTACACAGAGATATCTAACTTTTTGAATATGCAGTACATTGAGGCCTTGATGACAAGAAGAAAGTTGTTAACGTGGGGCTAAACTGTATCTGAGCACCACAAACTGAAAACACAATTTAAAGACGACCTCCAGCTTTTCCTCCCCCCAAAACAACAGATGCATTGTGTATGTGAGGTCTTCCTTCCGGGTTCGTGGCCTTCGGCTACGGGGGGGCTGCATACGCACAGGAGCCGCCGTTGATGGCATGGACTCTGAAGGTCCAACACAGTATGCCGGACCTTCAGAGCACATGCGCCGGTGATGTCATCGGCCACATGTACTCTGAATATTTCCTGAACAATGCAAGTTTAGGAGGCATTCACAGTACCTACAGGTAAGCCTTATTACAGGCTTACCTGTAGATAAAAGATAAAAAAAGTTTGCTACCACTTTAAAAAAACACCCCCTAGCATTTCTAGCCATGGCTATCTTTAGTAAGGGCAGATGATGCATGTATCATTTACTTTCTGGAATCCATCAACCCTTAGCTCAGGCATGAGGCAGGAGGGAGTGCTTGGCTGAGAAAGCCTCTCCTCCCCTCATCCAAATTTGAGGAAAAAAATGCCAGTGAAATCTCCTGAAATGTATGACATCATTTTGGCATAGGCCAGAAACCAGGAAGCAAATGAACAATTG
This sequence comes from Lithobates clamitans, assembly GCA_037952925.1. Lineage (NCBI taxonomy): Eukaryota > Metazoa > Chordata > Amphibia > Anura > Ranidae > Lithobates > Lithobates clamitans. The sequence continues at coordinate 2,687,592 of JBBGZY010001250.1, read as the reverse complement.
TGGAAAAAAATGGTTAAAACAAGAAAATATAATATACCTTCCTTTCTATTTGCTAATGCTTGCAGCATAAGAATTTTAAACAGTTAATGTCGATTGAGAGAGTAAAGTTCCACTTTACCTGTACGCTTTGCTGCTTCCCTCTGTTATTGATGCACATTAAAGATCAGCAGATGTTCAGGTCTCTCCCAGCCTGTACCATGTATATCCCCTGTGGTCAATGTACTGTGATAAATTGTAGTTTTTTATTTTATTTCATTCTTCCTCTCTAATAACCTTTGATCCTGCTTTGTCTGCACAATGATGCATAAGAAGTTTCCTTTTCTTTCACATTTCAGTTGGTACAATTATTGCAGTTAGCTTAAACCACATGCTATCATTTCAGAAAATTGTACTTGTTTGTATTTTTACAGTTTTGTTTTTGGTGATGGTACACATACAGTCACTTGTAATTCACACTTTGTGATGTACAGCTTTGTTGAGTGTGAATCTGGCAAATAAACATTTCAGTGCACATAAAAAAATGCTTTCCTTTCCATATGTACACACTATAAAAAATCAGCTTTTGGTTCCTTCTAATTGGCTATATCTATAAAAGGTGTGTTCTGATTTTGTTTAGCATACAACTGACTTGAAGCCCAGGTTCAAACTGAGCTGCGGGCATGAAGCCATGCCAGTTCAGCTGAACTCGCACGATTTCACTGCTGCATGTCAGTCCCAATTTCGGCCGTGATTTTAGAGACATCTGTGCAGGTTTCTGCACAGATGTCAATGTAAATCGCAGCCCGAAATTGCAAAAAGTAGTACAGAAACTACTTTTTGAAATCAGTGCAGTGCTGCCAGATGCGGCGTCACACTAATTAGGACGGTGCCATTGACTGCGAATGATCCCAATTTGACATGCGATTTAACATGTCAAATCGCATGTCAAAACGCTCCAGTGTGAACCAAGGAGGAATGAGCCTTACAACAAATAGCATGAGCCATCTTCAAAGAGAATTTTTCCCATTTGCTTTTCTACTTTTTAAGAAGTAGTTTTACTCCTCCAATGGAAGCAGATATTGTCTGACTTCTGAGCACTAAACTAATTTGGGATGCAGTGGAGCTCGACCTATTCAGCCTAACTGCAAATTAAGTCACTTTCACAGAAATGGCATTTAGACTGGATATTGGAAAATCGTGTCTGCAATGAGGTCTGAAAGTATGAATAGATTTAACAGAATCTCTAGTGTGGGAATTCTAACTTGCATTGGGGTTGACTTACTAAAACTGGAGAGTGCAAAATCTTGTGCAGCTCTGCATAGAAACCAATCAGCTTCCAGTTTTTTTTTTGCAAAGCTTAGAGTGAATCTTTAGGCAGAAAATGAAGCCCTGCTAGATCACTTCAAGCAGGTCCCTTTCTGCAGGTATAGCTACGTAAAACACTAAAAATATGTGCTATACTCTTTAACCACTTCAGCCCCGGAAGATTTGGCTGCTGAATGACCGCGCCATTTTTTGAGATTCGACACTGCGTCGCTTTAACTGATAATTGTGCGGTCGTGCGATGTTGTACCCAAACAAAATTGATGTCCTTTTTTTTCCCACAAATAGAGCTTTCTTTTGGTGGTATTTGATCACCTCTGCGGTTTTTATTTTTTGAGCTATAAACAAAAAAAGAGCGACAATTTTGAAAAAAACACAATATTTTGAACTTTTTGCTATAATAAATATCCCCATTTTTTAAATTTTTTTTTTTTTTTTTAAGAAAAAGCTAATTTTTTCTCAGTTTAGGCCGATATGTATTCTTCTACATATTTTTGGTTAAAAAAAAATCGCAATAAGCGTATATTGATAGGTTTGCGCAAAAGTTATAGCGACTACAAAAAAGAGGATAGATTTATAGCATTTTTATTTATTTACTTTTTACTAGTAATGGCGGCGATCTACGATTTTTATCGTGACTGCGACATTATGGCGGACACGTCGGACAATTTTGGCACATTTTTGGGACCATTGGCATTTATACAGCAATCAGTGCTATAAAAATGCATTGATTACTGTAAAAATGTCACTGGCAGTAAAGGGGTTAACACTAGGGGGCGATTAAGGGGTTAACTGTGTTCCCTGGGAGGTGATTCTAACTGAAGGGGGAGGGGACTGACTAGAGGAAGTGACGGATTGTGGTTCCTAGCTAATAGGAACAAACTATCTGTCACTGCTCTCAGAACAAAACACAGATTTGTTTACACACACAATTCCTTGTTCTGTCCCTCGTACTCGCGATCGTTCATGGCCGGCGGTCATTGTGACCGTCGGCCACGAGCATCGGCACCCCCCTTGTGCAGCGGGCGCGCGTCTGCTATCCCGATCCCGCAAGCCGCCATATAGCTACAACGGTTCGCAGGATCGTGCCGACAGTATAATGACGGCGGCTGGTCAGCAAGCGGGTAAAATCCAGTAACATGCTGTTTCACCGTGCTCTGCACATGCTCAGTTATTCACTGTTTTTAGGCACTGTGCCAAAAATGTAGAGGCCGATTTGCAGCCTAAAAGCGAAAATAAACCCTCCTATTCTTTACAGCCAAGGTAGCTGCTTCTGTTTGATCTGCAGTTGCCAGGGTGCTGCACATGTGATCAGTTATAATACCAGCCATTTGATGGTTTGACAGTTTGGTTGAGGACATGAGCAAATGTGACAGTTTACAATCCCGACATTCCATGAATGTAACTTTTTTGAAACTGTTAAAACGATGGGTTTATTTCCACTTTATTTACTTCTGCTCAGGGGCTCTGGGCTGTAGCAAAATGGCAGCCTCCAGCAAGAAGACACAGGAGCAATGCTGGAGGCAATTTAAACAAATACTGGCATATATTAATGCTTGATTTAAGGTTGGAGAAAATATTAGGAAGAAGACCTTGACTTATAACAATTGGTGATGCATTGGGGCGCAGTGAATTTAAGAGGGATACACAAGAGCCAATGTACATTCAACCTCCCCTAAAGGGGATGTTCGCATGCGGACATTGTTCAGTATGTAAGTATGTGGACAAAATAAGGGATGTACTATATATAAACACTTTTTTAATTGCTCATCCTCATCGGTGATATATAGGATAGTATGCCCATGCCAAAAAAACATACATAGGCAAATCACGCAGAGACTTTAGACAAAGAATAGGGGAACACCTTGCCAGGATAACTGGCAAGGATGATCCATCGCCCTTAGCGGTTCATTTTGAAAAATTTCATAAATTCTCCGAGAAGTATAAAATCTGCTGCTTTATATCACAATTAACTTTGTCAGTAAGGAGAGGGGATAAGGATAAAGTCCTCTTACAAAAAGAGGCAAGATGGATCTTCTTGCTCAATTAACATGTCGCCTATAGGTTTAAAGTGTTTGCTACCCCAAAACTTCATATTCCTCATATGTGCCTGCTGTACCATGTACTTGTATGAGAAAGTATACTGTTTGCTTTGTATGCTTCATTTATTTGAAATCCCTGATGTTCCTGTGAGTCCCTCTGCTTTCCTATTAAAAACTGACCATACTAAGCAGGAGAACACAAGGTGGTCAGTTCTGTAGCTATGCTGAGTTCTTAGGGTGCTTGTCCTAACATGCCCCTGCTGCACAGCCATTCACTGTGAAGTTTAGCATGCTGCTGCTTCTGCTCCCCCAGCTCTTATGCAGCTGAGAACAGAGGGAAAGTGATCACTTATAAAAAAGGGAAAAAAGGTAGTTATAATATACTTTTATATCTATACAAAAATGTTTTGCCTTTCTATGTTAAACTGATTGTGTTGTTTTACAAGGTGATTGTTTACAATCACTTTAAATAATGAGCTATCATTGCAGCCGTCCCTATGTGAGGTGTCAGTATTTTATTAACAGTTGAATGCACACGGATCTAACACAGAGGGGGTGCAATTGTGAAAGGTCCTGGAGATGGGACATTTATATAGTTATTCTGGTAAAATTAGTGATATTAATAGAGGTACCCCCATATTGTTGGATTATACATGTCTAGCTTATATACAGCGCCTGCAGTGTGCCTTGATATAAATACCCTGAGAAGGTGGCTTTAGGAGATGGGACTTTGTCTTGACAGTTAGAGATATAGAGGAGTAGCCACAGACCAATCCCTAGCCACGCCCTGAGGAAGCCCCGGTCAGTAGCAGGGGTGAAACATGCAGGAAGAAGGGGATATGCTCTCCCAGCTCAGAGCCCCGCTGTCATGCTGGAGTGCATGCCAGAATGTTTGACCCACATAGACATACAGCTTTTCTATGGCAGATGGATACACTTGGACACCGCCCCTTCTGAGTGCACCTCACAGGGAAGAGGATTTATATATCGGCAGAAGTAGTGAGACAAGCTATTGTAAGCACATTGATGCTGGTTACAGTTCATGTCTTTAGTAGTACTCTGCCACACAAGCCGAGGGTCAGTTAGCTGCTACTAATCAGGACTATTCCTTTATAGCAGGCTGGACCCGGCATAGATTCAATGGTGTAGAGCAGGTATATGCAATTAGCGGACCTCCAGCTGTTGCAAAACTACAAGTCCCATCATGCCTCTGGCTGTCATGCTTGTGGCTGTCAGAGTCTTGCTATGCCTCACGGGACTTGTAGTTCTGCAACAGCTGAAGTTCCACTAATTGCATATCCCTGGTGTAGAGTCAGGAGAGATTAACTACATTCTTCTCTGTTGACAGTATTCGGAATCTAGCATCTGCCATTTATTTTTGCACACAGACTATCCCTTCTCAGTGTATGGTCATGAGCATATAGATGCCAGCTACAGTCTAATTGACTAGCAGCACTACATTACACCCAGGGATCTATAGCTGCTACAATCATAAGAGGATTCCTTTTGAGTAGGCTGGATCCGGCATAGGTATACCTGGCGCAGAGCCAGAAGGGAGACTGCCTGTTTTGACTTTTCCATTGCTGGGACTGTGTTTGGTAGTTTTGACATCTGCCTCAGTATGTAGACTGATTCCTTCCAGTGCACACTTATTAGCAGTGGTTACAACATCCAGCAGGCCTGTTGGGTTTCCCTGATTAACATTCCTAGGTGAGCTAGGGGAGCATTGGGACTAGGACTTTGGTGGTTCTGGGGAGGTGGGGTGGCGTGGGGGGGTTTTAAGGGTAAGGAGATATTTTTAGGGTAGGTTGCGGACACGCACCTTTACACTGTCCAGTATTTTTTAATAATAAACTGTTTTGGTAGCCTTGAAGACATTGTATACTATGTAATGTTTTTTTCTTACAATTTGCAGCACTAATTTTTGTAGCATTATTATTAATGTGAAATGTATGTTCCTTTCTAAAGAACATTTATTTTTTATCAAGTTGTTATGGGTAATGTTCCACTTTATTTGTTTCAATCCAAGTTTATTGAGAAAACTTTCATATATAGTTGTAATACAAAAGGTAATGTATACATACAAAAAAAAAAGCAATGAAACGTACTATAATATAAAAGTGCACATAATATATAACCTATAAACACCCCACAGGAACCATTACATAGATTTGACAGGGACTAATTTCAATACTAATAAAGAAGATGGACCAGTAAAATACATATCTATAACTATGGATAGCATACTGGACTACACTAATTGTTACACTTGAGAGGGGAATAGACATACCACAGCCTCCTAGTATCAAAAAGAATGTAGTCCAAGATGCACTAATCTCTATCATTAGTCATCACTTCCGAAAGAGTGTATGTGATAGGGCACAGGAAAAAGAAGAGGAGCAAAAAAAAGTATAATAATTAAATTAATGCAATCAGGAGTGGACATCCAGATGATACCTCACATAGCCCAACTTTAGGCCAAATTCAAGTCCTACAACTATCCCGGAGAAGATTTTGCATTTCAGATGACTCCCTGAACAATTTCCAGAAGAGCCATGTTTGGTGGCATTGTTCCTATACATCCAATTCACTTTAATGGAACAAGCTGACATTAGAAGCTGATTGGCTACCATACACAGCAGCACCAGATTTTCCACTCTCCAGTTTTATTAAAATAAACCCCACTTTTACTTTCAATTTCTAAAGACTACATATCCCATGGTACCTTGCTGCCTGCACACTATGATTTCTGTTCTGACTCTGCCCCCTAAAACTCCTCCTCTCAGCACCTCTTTTGCTAAAGGCAGGCTCTGTGAGATGTGTGACACAGCCGTGCCTACTCGCAGGGCCATCACAGAATTCAAGAAATGTGTTCCTCACAAGTAAGTGTACAAGCCTCAAGACCATTTAGATGAAGAGAGGTTGGCTAGGAATAATTCAAATTCATTGTGGAATTTATATATGATTTTAATGTGGCCTTAGATACACTGTTTAAAAGCTTGTTGGCAAATGTGATTAAAAGCTGTTGGTAAAGAAAAACCCCTTTTGAAATAAACTTCTACTATATGACCCTGGCTTTTTAGGACCTAATATTGTTTGAAGAGACAGATTGTGGTTGTAAACTTTCCAGATATTCCATTCATGTTTTCTAATGCCTTTTTATATGTGGTTCCTACAGGAAAAGAAAGAGCTCCAGGTGTCTTTATTTCAAACACTGGTGCTGCTTATGTTCAATGAGGGGGATGATTTCAGTTTTGAAGACGTGAAAATGGCTACAGGAATAGGTGAGATTACGAGCTTGGCCATATTAGCAATGCAACCGCATTATTTCTTCTAAAAATACTGACAAAAAATTTTTTTATGAAGTTCTAAAAAAAAAAAAAATTTACAGAAAAAGAAAAAACAGTATGAAAGGGGTCCCTAGCACATGTTGAAGCTAGTCAGCAAAAACAATCTTTTCTATTTTACTACTCAGGTTAAAAACAGCAAAAACTATCTGTTCTGTTTTGCTACTTAGATTAAAAACAGAAGTTTAAAGCTGGCCATACATTATATAATTTTCGTATTCAATGTCCTTGAGGTTTACCTTCAACTATGTCTGCCTGATTGCACACAAATTGAAAGTGTTTAGGTTTGACCTCATTATATGGTTTTGGTAAATCTAAAGGAAAGTTTTACAAGAAAATTGTATAATGTATGGCCAGCCTTAGTTGCATACGTTTGCAACTGCATGTGGAAGGCAGCTCTGATATGTGTGATGCCTAAGGTAGCCCATAGATGGTCTGAATTAATTTTTCTGCAACCACGGGTTGCAGGAAAGAAATTCGCACAATCCCCCTATCGACACCGGCAGTGCTGACAGGGGGAATCCCTCTTGTTGAGCAATTGACTTTTCCCGGTGGGGTGGGGTGTTGCAATAACACTGGCCTACACATTTTGGGAAATGATCAACCTCTGAGATAAAATGTGCTAATTATTACATATTTTGATTGGATGTATTTGAAAACAGGTGATAAAGATGCTGGTTGACTAAAGTTTTCAAGAATTTTCACAATGAAGATTTATACACAGGCGAGTATATTTGCCTACAAGGGAGGGAGGTGTCTGATGATTATGATGCCTCGTAACTTCTCGACAAAGTATGGTAGAACAGTGAAAATGGTACCACATGGAAGTGTATAAATTTATCTTCACTTTGAGACTAAAAATTATTAAAAAACTGAAATGGATTGTTCTTTTATTGCAAGATGCATTTCTCTTGGTCAGATCTACACATCATACAGTTACATCTGGTGGCTTGTGAAAGTGTCATTGCCTAACATTTCCAAGGAACAGTTGCATGATATTTTCCCTCAGAAGCCAAGATGCCTCAAAACTGTGTTAACAACACAGATAACTTCTGCTACATTTGTGGCGAGGTTACATTTGCATCTCAAAAGTGCAATGTGATGGCAGTAATCAAAAGGCATACCACCTAAATTTTGGATTCAGAAAAAGGGATCAGGACAAGAGTTGGGCCCCTCATTATTGTTGCATTACATGTGCAACTTATCTGCGTCATTGGCTAAACAAGAAGTTGGGCTACTTTCACACTGGGGTGTTGGGGGCGTCGGCGGTAAAGCGCCAGTATTTTTAGCGGCGCTTTACTGTCGTTTTTGCAGAGGTTTTTGCCCGCTAGAGGGGCGCTTTTAGCCCCCGCTAGCGGCCGAAAAAGGGTTAAAACCGCCTGCAAAAAGGCGCTATGCCGGTGGTTCAGCGGCACTGCCCATTGATTTCAATGGGCAGAGGCGCTTTAGGAGCAGGGTATAAACCGCTCCTACAGTGCTGCAAAAGATGTGGCTTGCAGGACTGTTTTGGGGCTTTCACAATGGAGTGAGGCTCTTTACAGGCGCTATTTTTAGCGTTATAGCGCCTGTAAAGCGCCTCAGTGTGAAAGCAGCCAAAAAGTCCCTGTCTTTCGCAGTCCCAATGGTGTGGAAGGAGCATAACATTTTACATGAAAAACTAATAAATGAATGGAAAGTTATGCTATTGGTATCGATAAAAAGATACATTTCTAATGATTGTGGCACCATTCTCATTGCTATATCACATTTTGCAGAAAAGTAATGGCGCATAATCGCACATCCCCCTTGTAATTTTGATGCAGTTTTGACCTACAGCTGTATCTTGTAAACTGGAGCCAATTAATAATCAGGACTTAATTTTCCTTTAATGACCCAATTCTGGTAAAATGTAGCTACTTTCATTTCCAAGGCTTTCTCCTTGTAGACCAGTGTAATTGAAAGCGAATCCAGCAGGCTGGTTGTACTAATTTGATCGATCATCTTGGTACATTCAGCCTGCCCATTTATGGTTTGAATCTCGCCCAGTTCAGATTCGAACCATGTATGGCTGGCCTAACACTAAACTATCTGGGTTTCCCAATTATAGGACATATATGTATAACGATAAGCGCTACGTAAACTGTTGGCGCTATATAAATCCTGTATAATAATAATAGCGATGCACAGAGAACAAGCTTACATGAAGGCAGCTCTGTCTTCCTTAAAGAATGTTAACCTACCATGTAAAATTCCTGATACGTGCCTGCTGTACTATGTACTTGTATGAAGAAGTCTCCTGTTCTCTTTGTTTTGCTTCCATTGTGTGAAATCCCTGGTGTTCCTGCCAGTCCCTCCGCTTTCCTATTAAAATCTGACCACACTAAGCATAAGAGCACAGCATGGTCCGTTCTCTGGCTATGCTGGGAACACAGCCAGCTTTCCTTCAATGATCAGACCTTTGCTGGGAAAAGGGATGACCCCCTATTGCCGCACATCTGAAAGATCCTAGGGAGGTGAGTGGAGTGGCAACCTAAGCCTGGACTCTGACTAGGCCATGTCCCCAATGTGTTTCGCTCCGCCCCCTGGAGCTTAGTCTTTTATTGGTTGAAATAGACAGACTTGTGTCTTTTTTTTTTTTTTTTTTTTTTTTTTTTTTTTTTTTTTTTTTCCAACCTAACTATGTAAACTGAGAGGGACTGAGGGGCATTTACTGACAGGTAGCAAAACCAGGGTACTAAATAAAACACAAAGAGTAGGGATGTGGAAGATAAGGTCAAGTTTAACAAAGATTATTATTTTCATTGTGTGCTCTGTACAGAGGACAGCGAGCTCAGACGGACTCTGCAGTCACTGGCATGTGGGAAAGCCAGGGTACTAAATAAAATACCGAAGGGTAAAGATGTGGCGGATGGAGACAAGTTTATGTTTAAAACAGACTTCAAGCACAAGTTATATCGGATTAAAATCAACCAGATCCAAATGAAGGAAACGGTGAGCATTATTGTGTGCCGTCACTTTTTTTTGTGTATTTTTGGCTCGTTCGGAGTAAGAAATATATTAATGGAATACATTTTCTGCAGCAGTGAATGTAACTTGAGGCGTTTTTTTTTTTTTCCTAGGTGGAAGAACAGGTTACTACGACAGAGAGAGTTTTCCAAGACAGACAGTACCAGATCGATGCAGCTATTGTACGCATTATGAAGATGAGGAAAACTCTTGCACACAATCTTCTTGTGTCTGAGCTTTTTAATCAGCTAAAATTCCCTGTAAAGGTAAATATGACTTCTCTTTTCACATTCAGTGTGTTCTTATGTATTGCTAATGCCACCAGTGTTTACTTTATTTTTCTCTGTACTTCCTGGAGGCGGCTCCTGTACTGCAAGCTGCTCTCAAGTCATGAGTTATTACTACTTCATTTCATAATGATTCACAGGCCTAGTTTGCTTTTGTGTAAAAGCGTTACAGGGCTGCCAAACATAAAGCGTTATTATAATCTGGTGTTTGAATACTTGTTTTTAAAGCTTGTCTCCAGGCACATGTTTTGCAGACCACAGTCTGCCCTCTATACCTCCACAGCAACCCCATACAGTTTTGACTACCTCCTAGGACGTCACTTGTGAAAGGTCAGCCATCAGTCAGCAGTGGAAGGGATCTGCAAGGAAGCGCTACAGCACATTCCATACCCTTATAGTGTTGTGCAGTCAGTAGAGGAGTGGACAGAACTGGATGAAACTGCAGTTAAATCAGGCAGTGCTGGCCTGAGTACATCAGCATTGCCTTAAAGAGGATGTAAACCATGATGGGTTTTACTTCCTCTTTGTTCCCTGCAAAGTAAAAGCATAATGGGCTAATATGCATCGCATACTAGCCCGTTATATGTTGCGCTTACCTGCAAACGAAGCCCGCGCTGTCCACGATGTCTCCGATGGTGGCCGCGTGACGACACTGCCGCACGTGCGGGAGCCGATGGTCACGGCACAGGTCCTATAGAAATCGTGCCCCTTCTTTAGTGCGCATGCGCCAATGACGTCGGCGCAAGCATATATGGTAAATATCTCCTAAAACGTGCAGGTGCAAATACCTACAGGCAGCCCTGTATCTTGGCCGACAAGGCCCAGGCTTAGGACAGCCACTCTCTGCTAGGGTGACCACATGTTCCACAAGGATACTGACACAGTGCAGTCCAGAATGCAGGTAACAGGAGCAGACTGAGCCGCCGTAGCGCTGGCTCCACCTGAGACTCTACTGATCACTAGTTGCTAGAGCCACCTGGCTTCGAGCAACCAGTAATGTCACGGCTGCGACTCCCTGGCCCTGCCCAGCATTCAAAGCGGAGGAGAATTCAACTTCCTCCTCCTCCACGCCTGGTGCTCGTGGAGGCCAAAGCAACTGCCAAGTTGAGCCCTTTTCATGGAGAGTCCCGCCAATCCGGTAGCGGCGTGGTGCAGGGCAGCAGAGCTAAATCTGCAAATCCAGTGCTGACAGCAGCCGCAGCTGCTGAGCCACGGCGTCTTCACCACTATACACCACTGCTTATAGATAAGCTTTATTATAGGCTTACCTGTAGGTAAAAGTGGTGTGTAAGGTTTTACAACCACTTTAATCCTGATTGACAAATAAAGCTGGCCATAGATGGTTTGAATCTCAGCCAGTTCAGCAGGGAGCAGCCGAGATTCAAACCATGTATGGGCAGGCTGAATGTACCCAAATGATCGATCGATCAACTTGGGTACAACCAGGCTGTTTGATTTTACATGCAGTTATTCCCAGAAGCTATTATAGTCACTTAAAACAAGTAAAAGAGGGCGCAATACCATATACCTTGTATACTGTAGCCTATACGCACAAAGGCAGGGTCCATACAAACATATACATAAGCTGTATATGTAAGTATAAAAAGAGTCTTTCAAGGCAGCCACCGAAAGGAACCAAAGCCAGATCCAATGTACTAAGATAAAAACAAGGAAAAGGGGGCGCCACTGAATATATATCAAATAAAATTTATTATAAAAAATAGCATCCACTCACATGTGGGACTGGAGAGTAGATCACAGGTACATCTCGTGGCACACAATGGAGGGAAGGACTACAAATGTCAGCAAGTCCAATAGCACTGGCATCACTCTGATGGGCTAAAGATGAGCTGCGCTGAGTCAGACGTAGTTAATGGGCACACCACGGACAGGAGGGCAGAAGAGCCGTATGAAGTAGTGTGGGTTCCTGGAGTGGAGGATATGAGGGCGTCCAGCCCGTTGCTGTCAGTGTAAATCGAAAGTCCCAGCAAATCGTCCGGCATCCGTGATGATATGGAGAGCACGGCCGTGTGATCGGAGCCAAAGCGAGGCTAGGATCGCAAACACTGCGGCGCCGGGTTGTGACGTCACTCCTGTGCGACGCGTTTCCGAGATAGCTCGCTATCGATAGAGAGGATAGCGGCACTCCTTTGTCAAGCATAGGGCAATGGTGTACAACAGAGGTATTATATAGTCAATGAGGGGGAGGGGCCTTAGCAGGGAACATTCAATACAAATAAAAAACATTGGTAAAAGACAAATAATCATGATAACGGACTTCCCATGGACATATAATGGAAAGCACATAAGTATAGCAGCATATGAACCATAGAAAAAAATCATAATGATAATAATGACAGGTGGGGGATGCAGGATGAGAAGGTCACCAACAATAAGACAAAAAAACAACAACAAAATTACATGGGGGGGATCTTCCACATTTAAAGGGTAAGTATGAGCAATCTTAATTCATAAATAAAAAGTGAAAAACTGAAAAAATGAAAAAAATAATAAATAAATAAAAATAATAATAGAAAAAATAGAAAAAATAAAATAAAATAAAATTAATAAAATTAAAAATAAAAAATAAAAAATAATAAATAAAAATGAAAATAAAAATAAATGTAAAAATAAATGATAATGATGATGAAAAAAATGATGGTGGAAATTGGTAAATAATATGGATAATCTGAACTCCAAACATGTAAAGACTGTGACAATATGAACTAAAAATGCGACAGGATGATAGTCATGATAATAAGAATAATAAAATGATGGACTAAAATATTAGGTGGAAAATTAGTATGAATTGGTCGGTATTAAGTAGTCAATAAATAAAGATGTGTGGTAGTGGTAATAACTCAGGACTGATATTAGTACCACATACATTATCAACATGTAGCACAATCTGTGGAGCACAACAATATATGTATATGATCTTCAAAAAATTAATTAATTGGAATTTTAGTATATGATATATAATATGTGCATAAGGAACACTGACGTTTATACAGAGCAAATATATGGAGGGTGTCCATTCTTTCGAACACTAGTGGCAGAATATGAAAAAATATATAATAAAATTAGTATTATGAATACATTTGTACTAAAAAATATATATATATAAAAAAATATATATAAATATATATATACATTTCATCACAAAACAGTGGAGATTTCTATACTCTCGTTAAGGCCACCAGGCGAAAGAACGTCGAGAGTATAGATCCAAAAGGTTTCCCTGGCGCAAAGCCTTTTGAAGCGTTCTGCTGCAGTAGAACATGTAGGAATTTGTTCAATGACCCACACACGTAGGCCAGAGGTGGATTTATTATGAAATTCTGCATAATGTCGCGGCACGCTGTGCATGTCCTTCCCTCCCTCTATAAGTCGACGATGTTGTCCAAATCGCTGTCTTAGAGGGCAGATGGTTCGGCCCACGTAAATAAGACCGCAAGGGCAGGTGAGGGCATACACGACAAAATTGGAAGAACAGTTATAAAAATGATCCAGCTGGTACGTTTTGTCCTTATAACAAAAAGATTTCTGTCCATGTGTGACATAAGGACAGGTTTTGCACAGCACCTTTTTGCATTGAAACATGCCAACTAGGGGTATGAGGGTGATGGAATGGTTGGTGAGCTGGCTAGATGGCAGAGAAGGTAATTTGCTAGGAGCGATTTTGTTCTTTAAATTGGGGGCTTTCCGGTATGTCACTCTAGGTATGGTAGGAATGATGGTATTTAGAAGGGGATCCTGTAATAAGATATCCCAATGTTTTCTCATTATTTTTTCCATTTTCTTATGTTGAAAATGGAAGGTGGTAATGAATCGCATGGAGTGATCAATTTCCCCTTTCTCTGGTCTCGGAGGTTTGCCCTTGGAGTAGTAGGTACATGCCTCATCGACCAGGTCATAGGGATAGGATTTTTCTGCGAATTTTTTCTTTAGAGAGACACTAGATGCATCATAGTCGGAGTCAAGGGTGCAGTTCTGTCTAAGGCGACAGAACTGCCCTTTTGGTATATTTTTAATCCACTTGGGGTAGTGGCAACTGCGGAAGTGTAAGTAAGAGTTGCCAGCCGTGGGTTTGGTATGATTTCGAGCTATGATGTTCCCCTCTTTGTGGCCCAATTCCAGGTCCAAAAAGACTAAAGTCATTGGGTCAAGAACATGAGTAAACGCAAGTCCATATGGATTACGATTACAATGTTCCACAAAGAGGGAAATAGAGTCGACAGGGCCATCCCAAATCACGATAATATCGTCGATGTATCGCCCAAAGAAAACGATATTAGCTGAATGCGGGTTGTTGTACCAGATGTAATTCTTCTCCCAATATCCCATAGCCAAGTTGGCATAGGAGGGGGCGAAGTTGGCACCCATGGCGGTTCCTTGCAGCTGTAAGAAGAAATCGCCATTAAAGTCAAAATAATTGTGACACAGACAAAAGTCTGTGGCTTCCAAAATAAATTTGGCCTGCCTGGCATTGAGCATGGGGTCTTGGGCTAAAAAGAATTCTAATGCTTGAAGTCCAAATTGGTGTGGAATGGAAGTATATAAGGACGTGACGTCCAACGAGAGCCAAGTGTAGGAGGATTCCCACCTATAGGGGGCCAACAGATCTAACAGATGGGATCCATCTCTAATGAAAGATGGAAGTTGCTGTACTATGGGCTGTAAGTACAAATCAATATATTGGCTAAGGCCAGTAGTAACACTGTCCATTGCGGCCACAATCGGCCTGCCAGGGGGGTTGGTGGAATTTTTATGGACCTTGGGTAGATGGTAGAAATACGGTACCTGATAAAACGATTTTAGAAAAAATGAAGCTTCCAATTTGGTGATGACTCCGCTGGTAAGGGCAGACTGTACCACACGGCTGGCTTCGAGGGCAAATTCATTAGTGGGGTCTTTGGATAATTTAATGTAAGTGGCCCTATCTGAAAGAAGTCTGTAAGCCTCTGCGATATAGTCATCCCTGTTTTGGACAACTATACCCCCTCCCTTATCAGCAGACTTGATAACAATATCAGTGTCATGGATAAGGGTGTCTAGTGCTTTTGTTTCTGCAACCGTAAGGTTGTGAACATGAGCAGGGATGGTGGAGGACGACTGGCAGAGTTTTATAAAGTCGGCATAGACGACCCTGTAGAAACTCTCAAGGTAGGGTCCTTTAGACTGAGTGGGGTAAAACACAGATTTGGGTTTTAGTGAAGAGTGGGCTATAGGAGGAGAAGTAGCCAAATGCTGTGTAAGCAGCATAAGCATATCATCATCCTCAGTATGGGATTCCACCATGTCAAGGATGTCACCATCATACTCAAATACATCCAAAGAGGGATTGGGCTGAACACTAGAATTGGAATCATTATAGGCTGGGGTGGATTTGAGAGATTTGGCTTGAAAAAATCTTTTAAGGGTGAGGTTGCGAATGTACCTATTAAGGTCCTTAAACAACAAGAAAGGGTTGGGCTTGTTGATGGGTGCAAAATTTAATCCTTTACTGAGAAGGCTGGCATCTGCAGTGGAAAGTACTCGAGAAGATAGATTAAAAATCTTTACAGTTTCCGAAACTTCAGTTGGTTGTTTTCTAGACTTGTTTCGTCCCCCTCTGCAACCTCTCCGGTAAACTTTCTTTTTCCCGGGTTTGTCCGAGGGGGGCTGTAAACTAAAAAAGAAGAACAACCAGGGGAAGGGGAAGAACTCGGGTTATTGCTAGGATTATTCTGTAACAGAGGGGGAGAAATGTGGGGGAGAACTGGAGGAAAATGAGAGGTATTGTTGGAATCAGGTCCACTAGGGAACTCAGTACCCATAGGGTCCTCAATGTTTGTAGGTTGAGCGTCCATTTCCTCTACCTGAGTAGTCGTCCGCATAGGCTTGCGAGACGGAGCAGCCGAACCACTAGACTGGATCTCACGAAGTGTATCAGTGGGACCAGTGTTGGGGACAGAACTGGGCACGAGCTGGGGAACTGTGGTAGCAGTGGGGTTGTTCCTACTAATGTGGGGAGGTCTATTATAAAATTTATTGAGATCAGCCAATAAATGCAAAGTTTTGGAGTTGGTGGTTTTATTGGGTAGTGATGGGCGAGTTTTAACATTGGGTAAAGAACAATGTCCATTGTGATGTGGAATGGACAGACTCATCAGGGGAGGGGGATAGGGAAGTGTCATGGAGCGAGGGAGTGACTGAGTGTGACTCCGGGTGGATTTCTGGGAGGATAAGAGGGGTGGTGGAGGATGAAAAGCAGGAGAAGAACGTGTGATGCTGTTGTCGTGAGTAGGTAGTCTGTTTCTATTGTTGTTTTTCCAATTAAAGACACGATTAGAGTTAAAATCCTCTAGATCCCTTTTAAATTTGCCTATCTTGGTCTGAATGACCATATCTTCATCAGATTTGGTATTCTTTTTAAGTATAATCAACCAAGAGAGAGGGACAGTGGTGTTCTGATCTATAATCCCTTGGGCCAGAAGAGTGGCTTCCGATTTGAGTTTCTCAAAAAGGTGTAGTCTGTGTTCCATGAGGATTTCCATCCACTTGGACGTACAAAATTCGGAGATGGTTTCCCATTCCTTGGTGTGGGTAACATTTAGAAAAGGACAGTCCTTAGTTATTCTCAGGCCTCTGGGGGAAATCTTGGTGGCTATATATTTTTGGACCTGGAATTGGGCCACAAAGAGGGGAACATCATAGCTCGAAATCATACCAAACCCACGGCTGGCAACTCTTACTTACACTTCCGCAGTTGCCACTACCCCAAGTGGATTAAAAATATACCAAAAGGGCAGTTCTGTCGCCTTAGACAGAACTGCACCCTTGACTCCGACTATGATGCATCTAGTGTCTCTCTAAAGAAAAAATTCGCAGAAAAATCCTATCCCTATGACCTGGTCGATGAGGCATGTACCTACTACTCCAAGGGCAAACCTCCGAGACCAGAGAAAGGGGAAATTGATCACTCCATGCGATTCATTACCACCTTCCATTTTCAACATAAGAAAATGGAAAAAATAATGAGAAAACATTGGGATATCTTATTACAGGATCCCCTTCTAAATACCATCATTCCTACCATACCTAGAGTGACATACCGGAAAGCCCCCAATTTAAAGAACAAAATCGCTCCTAGCAAATTACCTTCTCTGCCATCTAGCCAGCTCACCAACCATTCCATCACCCTCATACCCCTAGTTGGCATGTTTCAATGCAAAAAGGTGCTGTGCAAAACCTGTCCTTATGTCACACATGGACAGAAATCTTTTTGTTATAAGGACAAAACGTACCAGCTGGATCATTTTTATAACTGTTCTTCCAATTTTGTCGTGTATGCCCTCACCTGCCCTTGCGGTCTTATTTACGTGGGCCGAACCATCTGCCCTCTAAGACAGCGATTTGGACAACATCGTCGACTTATAGAGGGAGGGAAGGACATGCACAGCGTGCCGCGACATTATGCAGAATTTCATAATAAATCCACCTCTGGCCTACGTGTGTGGGTCATTGAACAAATTCCTACATGTTCTACTGCAGCAGAACGCTTCAAAAGGCTTTGCGCCAGGGAAACCTTTTGGATCTATACTCTCGACGTTCTTTCGCCTGGTGGCCTTAACGAGAGTATAGAAATCTCCACTGTTTTGTGATGAAATGTATATATATATTTATATATATTTTTTTATATATATATATTTTTTAGTACAAATGTATTCATAATACTAATTTTATTATATATTTTTTCATATTCTGCCACTAGTGTTCGAAAGAATGGACACCCTCCATATATTTGCTCTGTATAAACGTCAGTGTTCCTTATGCACATATTATATATCATATACTAAAATTCCAATTAATTAATTTTTTGAAGATCATATACATATATTGTTGTGCTCCACAGATTGTGCTACATGTTGATAATGTATGTGGTACTAATATCAGTCCTGAGTTATTACCACTACCACACATCTTTATTTATTGACTACTTAATACCGACCAATTCATACTAATTTTCCACCTAATATTTTAGTCCATCATTTTATTATTCTTATTATCATGACTATCATCCTGTCGCATTTTTAGTTCATATTGTCACAGTCTTTACATGTTTGGAGTTCAGATTATCCATATTATTTACCAATTTCCACCATCATTTTTTTCATCATCATTATCATTTATTTTTACATTTATTTTTATTTTCATTTTTATTTATTATTTTTTATTTTTTATTTTTAATTTTATTAATTTTATTTTATTTTATTTTTTCTATTTTTTCTATTATTATTTTTATTTATTTATAATTTTTTTCATTTTTTCAGTTTTTCACTTTTTATTTATGAATTAAGATTGCTCATACTTACCCTTTAAATGTGGAAGATCCCCCCCATGTAATTTTGTTGTTGTTTTTTTGTCTTATTGTTGGTGACCTTCTCATCCTGCATCCCCCACCTGTCATTATTATCATTATGATTTTTTTCTATGGTTCATATGCTGCTATACTTATGTGCTTTCCATTATATGTCCATGGGAAGTCCGTTATCATGATTATTTGTCTTTTACCAATGTTTTTTATTTGTATTGAATGTTCCCTGCTAAGGCCCCTCCCCCTCATTGACTATATAATACCTCTGTTGTACACCATTGCCCTATGCTTGACAAAGGAGTGCCGCTATCCTCTCTATCGATAGCGAGCTATCTCGGAAACGCGTCGCACAGGAGTGACGTCACAACCCGGCGCCGCAGTGTTTGCGATCCTAGCCTCGCTTTGGCTCCGATCACACGGCCGTGCTCTCCATATCATCACGGATGCCGGACGATTTGCTGGGACTTTCGATTTACACTGACAGCAACGGGCTGGACGCCCTCATATCCTCCACTCCAGGAACCCACACTACTTCATACGGCTCTTCTGCCCTCCT
The DNA here is from genome assembly GCA_037952925.1 of Lithobates clamitans. Taxonomy (NCBI): domain Eukaryota; kingdom Metazoa; phylum Chordata; class Amphibia; order Anura; family Ranidae; genus Lithobates; species Lithobates clamitans. The sequence continues at coordinate 2,668,714 of JBBGZY010001250.1, read as the reverse complement.
GTCCGTGGTGTGCCCATTAACTACGTCTGACTCAGCGCAGCTCATCTTTAGCCCATCAGAGTGATGCCAGTGCTATTGGACTTGCTGACATTTGTAGTCCTTCCCTCCATTGTGTGCCACGAGATGTACCTGTGATCTACTCTCCAGTCCCACATGTGAGTGGATGCTATTTTTTATAATAAATTTTATTTGATATATATTCAGTGGCGCCCCCTTTTCCTTGTTTTTATTATAGTCACTAGCAGTAATCACTGTGTTCTCACGGTCGGGTTGGCTTCCCCTGCCAGGAGAACCCAATGGCTCATTGGGAGGGATTTCCCCATCATTACTGACTGTGGTGATGGAGGAATTGAACCTGCAACATATGATATAGAATAGAAGTGCATGTCTAACAAAGAAAAGGGGTTTTCTAAAGATGGGCTTTTTAGTGCATAGTTGGATTTTGATATCTGCTGGAGATACATTTTTACAGATGAATGGTTTGAGGAAGGTGTAAGTGAATATTTTTAAATGAGTGTGGTGTAGTGGGGAGCAATGTTTTCAGCACAGCTGGCTTTACAGCAGTCCTGTAGGAGGATGACCAACTTTCTAGTGTCATTTCAGTCAAATTCTAACTAAGGCTAAATCTACTCCCACCCCCATTGTATGCCTAATCTGTCTACCCTGTGAAAGATAAAATGTGTATACTTACTTATTAAAGTGGAGTTCCACCCACTTTTACAACTCTTCAGCATCCCTCACTAAACTGCGCACTGTAAACAAGTTGGATATTTAAAAAAAAAATTCTCAGCACCTACTGTGTATCTGCTGTATTCATTTTTCACTTCCTCCTCCCTGGCCGTGGCCCATCGCATCATTTCCTGTTTGCAATGCCTTCTGGGAAGGGGCGGCAACTTCCTCTGACACTGCCGTTGTTATGGAAACCTGACCTGAAACCTATTACACTGCTTGTGCTGCACTGAGCATGTGCAAGATCTGCAAGGATGAGATCCAGGAAGAAATAGTCTGGCTTCAGATGCCCAGACTTAAGATGGCCACGGCCTGCTGTAAAATAACAAACTACTGCTATAAACTAACAAAATAGACCTTAGCTTAAAGACTAACTTTATTAGAATACATTAAGCTTGTGTATTATAGGGGTATTTTTATTTTAAAAAGTATAATTTCGGCCGGAACACCAGTTTAAGAAGCCAGTCCGGTCACATGACTGGCTTCCAGCTTCAGTGTAGAGGAGGGACAGCCAACAATGTCTGCTACATAATAAGCCTATGGGTGATGTCATTGCCCAGGGTATGCAGCCGTTGTCACTGCTTTTTTAAATAATAAGAACTTACTGTTTGTAAAAATAAAACAATGAAGCTAGATTCACAGTTAAACATAGCATATTTAGGTGATTTTAAGGCTTTTTTGTGCATTTTAGGAGCTGTGTTCCTTATAGAATTGTCTTCAGGGCAGGATCGTGTGTCTTTGGCCCCATGGACTTTTATTATAGGCGTGCCTGGAAAACAAGTATAACACGTTTTTGTGCGGTCATTTTTCAGGCACTCCCTTTGAAGCCACAAATGCCCAAATCTGCCTGACAACAGATGCCTGAATGTTCGACTGTGTCACCATTGAAAACGATAGGATTTTTAATGTTGAGTGTTTGGTAGCTAAGGTGTGGCTAGGGGCTCAGAAACCTGTCTGGTGAAAGATAAAAATATGTTATTACAAAACAAATTGGTAATCCTGGTATTGTATACAGATTGCTGTGTTTTTTTACTTTTCTCTTCCTCCTGATTACTGAACATAATTTCAGCTCCCAGTGGGTAACTCTTTTTTTATTTTATTAAAAAGCTGACATTGGATGAACTTAGCAGTTTCATTCCTCCTATATCTAGTTACCAGTGCTAGGCAGTGAGGGTTTTGCAATTTGTTGAGCAACAGCCAGTGTCTTGCTTTTTCTCACTAAAGACTTGTGAAGTTTTTCTTTTTTTTTTTTTTTTTTTCTCCACAACACAGGAAGTAGCTGCTTATCTACTGCATTTCACTACTATGTGAACACTTATAATCTTTCTTTGTGATCATAGTGTTTAGAAAAATTAGACCAGCTAATTGCTGAAGTGTATGTAAAAACCAAAAAAAAAACTGTTCTCTTTTTTGCAGTCTGCTCACATAATTTGTAATAAAAACATATTTTCCATTCTGAAGCTTCCCTCCAACCACTTTGCATATTATTTTATTTATACTATTTATTATTTAGATTCAGTACTTGCCAAATATGCTGCAGAAATCTCCCTCCACTGAGTCTGGCTGCAACCATTTTAACTGTGGGCAGCTGAAGCTACTGCCTGTTCACTTCCTGGCTTTACACAGAGGCACACCCCCAGCTCTGCAGCTCTTATTGGCCTTCTTATAACTTATCACCCCTGCCTTCCTGGCAAACTCTTAAGAGCTGTGCATGATGTCATAAGACTAGGCTTTTTACCAGATAAGAAACGGGAGGTGGGCTGTATAAGGTATTTACTGGCAGAAAAAAAAAATGTTTTGCTATCCAAAGTTTAAAACAAGGGCAGAAGATTTAATAGATGGAAAGTTGAAAAAATGACTGAAGTTCTACTTTAAGGATAGAATGGGGAAGGGATTGAATTCTTGTTGGGTTTTACCACTATCCAGCGCTCTATTGGAGTGATCTACCATCACCTTCTGTCTTGCTGGCAGTGGTTTCACCAGGGAGAAGGAAATATACCGAATAAGTCGAGTTTTTCAGCACATTTTTTTGTGCTAAAAGTGCCCCCCTCAACTTATACTTCAGTCAAGCACTTTTCTGCAGCAAAAAATTTCATTTTCCGAACCAACTTTGGGGCCCCGTATTTCAGGGCCACTTAGTGCTAGGAACCCCAAATTTGGTGTGCAAACTGGTACCATAACATATCCAAAGATGGAGTTCCTAGCACCAAGTGGCCCCGAGATACGGGGCCCCAAATCCGGTTCGGAAAATGTCATTCTCTGCTACAGAAAAGTGCTTGACATTTTCTAAACCAATATTTGGGGCCCTGTATCTCGGGGCCACTTGGTGCTAGAAACCCCAGCTTTGGATATTTTATGGTGCTAGTTCCACTGGGTTTGCACACCAAATTTGGGGTTCTTAGCACTAAGTGGCCCCAAGATACGGGGCCCCAAATCCGGTCAACTGTGTCCATCTGCAGCAATGTCATTTTGGGACCCTTTGGGTTCAGAGACCCCAAATTTTGGCTGCAGCTAGGGGGCATCTAGGAACCCTTAACTACCGAGTGAGTTTGAAGTTCGGGGGACCTTTGGCTGCAAATGGGCACAGTGAGGCCGCAAATGGGCACAGTGAGGCTGCAAATGGGCATTGTTGACCCTCTTTTTCACTTAAAGTAGCTGGGCATTTCTCACCCTCGTCTTATACTCGGGTCAATAAGTTTTTCCCATTTTTTTTTGTGGTAAATTAGGCCCTCGACTTATACTCGGAATGACTTGTACTCGAGTATATACGGTATGCACCAGGGACACATAAATAAAACTCTGACCAGGGTTCTAACCTTCCTCTGCTCTGCTTATGAAAAACATTTTTATTTCTGTCTCTTTTGCTGTTTGATAATTTCCCTATGTCTTGGCTGGACATGTACTTTAATCCACTGAGACACGAGAGACTATAGTCCATACTTTTACATACAGATAGCTATTCAAACCTAGAGATCTAACAGATTTGTTCAGAAAGGCGTAGCAGTCAACAGTTCATAACTGATAACTGCACTAAACTGAAATCTGATTGACTGACTGATATGGCTTACCCCGCACCTTGCACATCAACAGTTATTTGCCTTGTTTTACTGGGTATTTGAGTGGAACGTGGGTTCGAAAATTTAAGTTCTTCTAGATCTCTTCAGGCTGGCCCCTTTTGCAGGTATAGATATGTAAAAAATTGAAAATAAGTGTCTATACTGTATAAAATCCAGTAAAGTCCCACCCTGCTCTGCACATGCTCAGTTGCTCTCTATTTTTAAGCACTGTGCCAAATTTGTAGAGGATGACCTGTTGACAGCTTAAAGATTTACTGTTGTTCAGGGGCTCTGGGCTTCAGCAAAATGGCAGCCTCCAGCAAGAAGAAACAGTAAGAATGCTGGAGACAATTTACAGCACACACTAGTTTTGGTAGCATAATTATTTATTAATGTCGAATGTATTTTGATAGCATAATTATTAACCACTTGGGGTCCGGAAGGTTTTACTAGATGCATGACCAGGCCATTGTTTGCTATTTAGCACTGCGCAATTTTATGGGTAATTGCGCGGTCATGCAGCACTGTACCCAAACAAAATGTATCATTTTTTTCACACATAAAGAGCTTTCTTTTAGTGGTATTTGATCACCACTGGGTCTTTTATTTTTTGTGATATAAACTAGAAAATACAAAAAATTGGGGGGAAAAAAAACAATATTTTTTACTTTCTGTTACAAAACATATCCAATAAAAAAATTGAAAATGTAATTTCTTTATAAATTTTGGCCAAAATGTATTCTGCTACATGTCTTTGATAAAAAAATAAAAATAAAAATCCCAATGAGTGTATATTGATTGGTTTGTGTGAAAGTTTTATAGCGCCTACAAACTATGGTGTATATATACTGTAAATTTGATTTTATTTTTTTATACTACTAATGGTGGTGATCAGCAACTTATATTATGGGACTGCAATAGTGCGGCGGGCAATCTAAAACTAAATGTCGCTGGAGGGGAATTGACTAACTGCCACTGACATCACACTAACACAGTGATCAGTGCTAATATTGTACACTGTCACTGTATTAATGACACTGGATGTGGAAGGGGTTAAAATCTAGGGCAGGGGTAGGCAACCTTAAAGAGGTGGTGATCTACCTGGACAACAGTCAAAAATTACCGGGCACAGTACCACCTCCTCACACCTGATTTAATCTTCCAATTGCTGTACTACCGTGTTGCACTCACATGCATTGCACAGCAATGTTGCCTCCTCACCACCTATCAAACACATTTGGATCGCCTTTCAGAGGAGCAGCAGTGCCTGCTGCTCTTGTGAATGAGCCCGTAGTTGCACTCGGCAGCGGCACCCTCAGTGCTTGTTCGTGTGTAAAGTTGGGTGGAGGGGGGGAGTCCCCTGTTGCTTTTGGTAGGTGCTACCGCCTGCCAATCAGGACTCATTCAAGTAAATGGGGCCTCTCTACAAGTTCCCCACAACTGCATGCTTCTATGCGGTCCAAGGGGTTAAAGCGAGTGGTGAGAAAGCAACACAATGCTTTAATCCCTTGTTTGCTGTACTGCACAAGGTTCAGAAAGTGCACCAAACCCACAGGATATAATAGGCCTTTGGCTAAGTACAGCAAACCCACAGGAAAGATGCAGGTACACTGTACTGCACCCGCAGTGTAGATAAACTACAGTGCATCAGTGTGAAAGCAGCCCTATACTAATATGCCCAGTGTATTGCTTCACACTGACCTGAAGATTTCTCATTTCCTGCTGCTGGCACCACTCTGGAAACTGCTAGCTGGGATAAGAGTTGGAGTGCAGTTGGTAGCACTCCACATGGGACAGGGGCCAGCACTACAGAGGAGGCATTGGCTTATGTGGCTCTTGCTCCCTACTACATCTCCAACTTTACAAGTAGTCCCTCTGCAGCCCAGACTGAGATCTACCAGTCACCTGTCCGTGATTTACTGGTAGATCGTGATCTACTGGTTGCTGACCCCCGGCTTACAGGGAGCAAAGTACCATGGGATATGTAGTCCTCACAAATTGAAAATAAACAGCAGAGGAGAAACTACAAAGCATGCAGAGAATCCAGGAACAACTGTCACAAATTGTCCAAGACACAAGAATTTTTGACCGTTATCCCAAAATGACTTAGTCCCAGACTGTATCCCGAAAATCAAGGTCTGTCACGGACAACTGAAGTTCATTAAAATCGGGTTAAGCTCTGTATGCTGCTGGGCGGTTTCCAGCGCTCACAGCTATGCGGCTTTCTCACTGAATGGGAACACAAATTCCTCGCACCACCTCCAACCCCGCAGCTGAGCTGTTCAGGCAGCGGTCAGGGGACTCACCTAATGTAAGGTCAGGTGGAACATTCTGCCTTGCAGTGAATGGGTGGGACTCGGGGAGGGGGTGTGGCCAGCATATATTTCAATTACAGTGCCTTCTGCACAGACATCATACTGAGGAATTGAAACATCTTCTTCATCCAGTCCACACAGTCATCTCCATCCAACATTACAGAAAATATTATTGTATATTCCTGCCTTCTTTGCTGTATAATTGTATGTTTAAATAATCTTCTGATTAACATCAATATTCATAAGTATTAATAAGATTAAGTCTATATGTAAAGCATTGCATGAATTGTAGGGGATATATATATATATATATATATATATATATATATATATATATATATCTATATATATCTATATATCTATCTATATATATATATATATATATATATATATATATATATATATATATATATATATATATATATATATATATATAAATATATCTCCTACATCAGCAACAAATAAATATGTTAATTACTTGCTTCTTGTCGAACCATGAACATATTAAATGAATGCCCCGACCCCTAATTAAAGTACATGCTCAGCCTACAGTGGCTTTCTGGACACAGAAACAGAGGTCTCCCTTAAAACTTTTTTGAAATGTTGGCAGCTGTGCAGGAAGCTGTGGAAAGAGATAACCAGCAGACAGGCAACACTCATAGCATGAAAGGAGATTTATCAAGTAGACTTATATTGAATTGACAAAAATAACTATTGTTTGTTTTGTTATTACAATGCAGTATTGCAATGTTGTAAAATGAAAGTGTATGTTGTGATCGTAGACCTCCTTTAATTCTTAACGGTTTTCTTCCAGCCCGGAGACCTAAAGAAAAGGATCGAGTCCCTAATAGACAGAGATTACATGGAGAGGGACAAACAAGACTCCAAGCATTACCATTATCTTGCATAAGGAGCATGCAGAGGGCTTTTATAGTGCAATAAATAGATACATATTCAGCATTCATCTACTGTATTGTTTAATGTTAAAGCAGTTGTTTTGAGATCTCCTCATTATTAAGCCTTAGTAATGTCAATCTAGTGTTTTTTTGGTTGTTTTGAATGTTTAAAGAATGTTTTATCAGTTAATTTGACATACATGTAAAAATTATTTCTTTCTGTTTCTCTCATCTGCAGTGACATGTATCAATTTTAATTTTTTTGATTCTTGCATTGTTTTGGCCTATATTGTATATAACCACTGCATCAGTTGATAGGCCCTTAATGCTGCAATGTTTATTACTAGCTGAACGAATGCAGGTTAACCTATCCTATATCCCTACTTGGTATAAATCAGCTACTACCATCTATCCTATAACCCATCTGCTTAACTGCCTGTTGCATTGCAGAATACAAAAGAACCACAGACAATGTTATAACGCAGTTCGTTTTTGAAGGAAGCATTTTACTTGATGCCAGTAATTATATTCTGTGGCATATAGAAAAAGCTTCCATTTGCCAATTCGATTCTAAAATGTCCAGCCTCCTTTTTTTTCTTTTTTTTTTCTTTTTTTTTTTTTTAAGTCACATAAAGATGACAGAAGCAGAATCTCCATGCTGGCACAGGGGATGAATTGCCATTTCTGATGCCACAACATTGCAAATGTATTCCTAGTTGAGGAGTGTATGAACACAGCAGTGTTTAAGATTTGTTCTCTGTAGGTGATTAATTAAGGTCACTCCTACTTTCCACACTAGAGCATTCTGGGAGATCATCATACAAGTCTTTTTACACTGCACATTACACGTAGTGAACATTATTGCTGCCTTGAGGTTCATTGACCTTAATTAATCATCACTAACAGTGCACTTTGTCAGATTGTTAAAAGGAAAGCTGTCTAATAAATAAGTTGTTGTGGATATTTTCTGAAAAGCTTTCAATATGCAATTTATTTAGGGCAAAAGATGTTTGAATGAGGACATTTGTACAATGTTAAAAAAATGAGTATTTGCATTTGCTAATAAAAGCTATTTAAGGCATACATGACTTTATATTTTAATATAAATAAAGAAATTGGGTTCCTTAATTACTGTGTATTTAAATGGATAAATCTGCTGTATGCTCTATTCCGGATGGGGATTTCTATACTGGAAAAGGGAAGCAAGTGTTTTTATCTACTGCAATATATCCATACCTCATTCACACTACAGTCACCTAAACTGTCAGGCTATGCTGACATTTAAAGCCCAGTTGAGGCAAAAGTGAAATTTAAATATGGCATTGTGTATCAATCACTTTACCCCTTCGTTTTGGTTCCAAACACCTCTTCATAAGCTACCCCGCAGTATAATTATTCAAAGTACCTATTTCCTCTATGAGCCAAGTTAATTTCCTACCCTGGGGACTGGGAATTTTTTTTCCTGCTCATTATCTTCTTGGCCACTGGTCTCCCCACCACCTACATGAGTTCCCCTGCCTCTGGTGCCTATGACTGAGGACACTACTACTGAAAGTGTTGTCACCCGCAATAGGAGATGTCCACATTTGTGCAGGCATTGATGTGGACACGTGAGGGGACCCCAAAAAGTAAACCGAGGAAGAGAGAAGGATTATCAGGTGACTGTGGCTTCAGGTAAGTAAAATGGGCATGTAGAGTTGGGATCGCACAACTTTCTCTTGGATGGACCGAGTCAGTGTCTTAAAAATGAATTTGTTGCCCCGTATTCTTTTTTACTTGCAAATGGTGCCCATCTCTCTACCCAGGTCTTTCTTCTCAACCCTTAACAGTCTGTTTTTAAAATATACCTGGAATGGGAAAAGCCCTCGTTTAGCCCTTCGCAACCTGCAGCGCCCTAAATAGGTGGGAGGTATGGGCGTGCCCACTCTTTGTAAATACTATGAGGCAAATGCTTTTCAATGGATATTGGATTGGTACCATAGAGATTTGTGCAAGACCACGGATTGCTGCCTCTGGCTACTCTGAGGGCACCGTATGGCCGTTTTCCTCTGGATGACTGGCGTTACAGGCAGATCCAGCATTTCCTTCAGAGCCTGCCCCCGAACCGTTTAATGTCCCACCTCAGCGTCCCGGTATGAGAAATTATGCATGTCAACCTCTGTGATTCCTCATTCCATTTCTGTGTTAGAGATTGGGGGGGGGGATTGCTTATATAAGGGAGTGGGAGAGAGACCTCCAGCATGTATTCACTGAGACCCAGCTTGACCACCTTTTACCGCCTTACCCATTCTAGTTCTGTGGACACGAAAATGCAGGAGAGTGGTTATAAGATACTTACCCGTTGGTATAGAGTTCCTTCCAAGTTGGCTCAGAGCTACCCAACTGTGTCAGATGCTTGCTGGAGGGAGTGTGGATCAGGGTACATTCCTACACATTTGGTGGGAGTGCCCCAGGCTGCAACCCTACTGGCAGGACATTCGATCCCAAGTCAAAGAAATTCTAGAAATCAAATTACCTGATTGCCCATTGGAACTCCTGCTTCATGTCCCGACCATCTCTCTCAGCCATTATCGTACGTCTGTACTGCCCCACCTTCTAAATGCAGCAAGGAGGCTAATTCTGTTTTTCTGGAAGAAACCTCAGATTCCTAGTCAGCGGACTGGATCCGCCTAGTGAACGATATCTGCAGAGGAATGGATAGCGACATGTAAGGATCGCTACGATAAATTCTATGGTATCTGGGCTACTTGGATACATCATGCTAACAACTGCTGTGGGCTCTCAGGTGGCTCAACCTCCTTTTGACCCTTGCACCAGGCACGGTCGAGACTCCCCGGGACCTCTGATCCTTAAGGGCCACTAATTGTTTTGAGCAGACTGAGCCTGAACTCTCATATTTCTTTAAAACTTGTCAAACCTGTTATGTTATGTATATGTTACATTATGTAGTAGAGTGCTGCTTTTGTTCCCTACCCTTTTTCTTACCTGTTACCCCATCTTTCTTCCTGCCCTTATCCCTTCGCTTCACGTTACCCCATCTCCCCTTCAGAATATACCTGGATCTATGTCCAAGTTTAAGGTATTGAGTCTCCATAGGCTCCATCGTATGTAGGGGGATGTGAGACTTCAAATTGTGTTAGTGTTCATCAGTTGTAACACGGTTCTGATGCTTCTTTTGTCTTAACACTCCTCATTTTGCTAATCCCATATTTTCACTCACTGTTACCTATTCGAACTTGTTTATTGGTCTAAAGTATGATTTTCTTTTTGGTTTTTTTTATGGTGAACAATTTAAGTAAAATAAAGATTACATAAAAAAAAAAAAGATATAGATAGGATTTTTTTTTTCATACCAACGGTTGGTTACAGGGGAAAGGAAGGGGGAGGGCTAAAATTTAGGCATTAAGCTTTAAGGGCCCATTCACACCATAATGCAGTTGCATTTCAGCTCTCATATTTTTGTGAGGGACACTGCTTTTTTCCCCCCATACAGATCATGGTGAATGCAAACACAAGGTACTCAAAAGCACCTTAAATGCAAGTCATATTTTCCCAGAAGGCATGTGGTGAAATGAAGGTATTCAAGGATCTTGTTGCAAATGTATATTTGTACAGGAACTTAACCAGGTTCTGCCCTTGAACTGCTGCTGACTTTAAAGAAAACACAAATCTAAATGCTGAATATTAGTACTGGTAGTATTATTTATTGTACCTTTATTTATACATACAGTGGGGACGGAAAGTATTCAGACCCCCTTAAATTTTTCACTCTTTGTTATATTGCAGCCATTTGCTAAAATCATTTAAGTTCATTTTTTTCCTCCTTAATGTACACACAGCACCCCATATTGACAGAAAAACACAGAATTTTTTACATTTTTGCAGATTTATTAAAAAAGAAAAACTGATTATATCACATGGTCCTAAGTATTCAGACCCTTTTGCTCAGTATTTAGTAGAAGCACCCTTTTGATCTAATACAGCCATGAGTCTTTTTGGGAAAGATGCAACAAGTTTTTCACACCTGGATTTGGGGATCCTCTGCCATTCCTCCTTGCAGATCCTCTCCAGTTCTGTCAGGTTGGATGGTAAACATTGGTGGACAGCCATTTTTAGGTCTCTCCAGAGATGCTCAATTGGGTTTAAGTCAGGGCTCTGGCTGGGCCATTCAAGAACAGTCACGGAGTTGTTGTGAAGCCACTCCTTCGTTATTTTAGCTGTGTACTTGTTGGAATGTAAACCTTCGGCCCAGTTTGAGGTCCTGAGCACTCTGGAGAGGGTTTTCGTCCAGGATATCCCTGTACTTGGCCGCATTCATCTTTCCCTCGATTGCAACCAGTCGTCCTGTCCCTGCAGCTGAAAAACACCCCCACAGCATGATGTTGCTACCACCATGCTTCACTATTGGGACTGTATTGGACAGGTGATGAGCAGTGCCTGGTTTTCTCCACACATGCTGCCTAGAATTAAGGCCAAAAAGTTCTATCTTGGTCTCATCAGACCAGAGAATCTTATTTCTCACCTTCTTGTAGTCTTTCAGGTGTTTTTTTTTAGCAAACTCCATGCGGGCTTTCATGTGTCTTGTACTGAGGAGAGGCTTCCGTCGGGCCACTCTGTCATAAAGCCCCGACTGGTGGAGGGCTGCAGTGATGGTTGACTTTCTCCTATCTCTCTCACCAAGGCTCTTCTCCCCCGATAGCTTAGTTTGGCCGGACGGCCAGCTCTAGGAAGGGTTCTGGTCATCCCAAACGTCTTCCATTTAAGGATTATGGAGGCCACTGTGCTCTTAGGAACCTTAAGTGCAGCAGAAATTTTTTTGTAACTTTGGCCAGATCTGTGCCTTGCCACAATTCTGTCTCTGAGCTCTTCAGGCAGTTCCTTTGACCTCATGATTCTCATTTGCTCTGACGTGCACTGTGAGCTGTAAGGTCTTGTATAGACGGGTGTGTGGCTTTCCTAACCAGTATAATCAAACACAGCTGGACTCAAATGAAGGTGTAGAACCAGCTCAAGGATGATCAGAAGAAATGGACAGCACCTGAGTTAAATATATGAGTGTCACAGCAAAGGGTCTGAATACTTAGGACCATGTGATATTTCAGTTTTTCTTTTTTAATAAATCTGCAAAAATGTCAACACTTCTGTGTTTTTCTGTCAATATGGGGTGCTGTGTGTACATTAATGAGGAAAAAAATGAACTTAAATGATTTTAGCAAATGGCTGCAATATAACAAAGAGTGAAAAATTTAAGGGGTTCTGAATACTTTCCATCCCCACTGTACGTTGTACTGCTTGCAAACTGTTATGTCCTGGATCCAGCTGCACTCTGCACCAAGTACCCCTGTCTTCCCAGATTTGTACTTTGAAAAATACGAAGTAAGGACAGCCCGGTGTCCAAAACAATGTGGATTTGACAGTAGATTAAAAGGAATTGGTAATATTGACAAGTACATCAAAGCCAACGCGTTTTGAAGGAAAGGACCCCCCCTTCAGGGCTGTTGCTGCATACTATTTCAATGAGAAAAGGCTCTCAAGCTGGATAGATATTTTAAAGGCTTTTCAAGGAGGGCAGACTGACAAAATGACAGCTGTGGTTGCAGGTGCAGCAAATTTATACTTTGGCATTCCCCCACTGCCCGACTATTATAGGTCACCTTTCTAGTAACGTTCTTGGTCCTCCCTTGTTCATTTGGATAATGCTGGAGAAAAGGAAAGGACATGCCACATTTCATTTACGTCTGAAAAAGCAAGGACATTGGTTGCAGGCTGTGACTGGGTTTGATAGATACCAGACCACTGTCAGAATGATTCGTGCATGAATAAATGTATAAAAAGTAACTCAACCTCCAGGGCTAACAGTCTTAACCAGCCTGTACGCCTACAGAGTATAGATTGATGCAAAAACTAGAACTTGTATTTAAACCTTAACAGCAATTTTAAAAAAATCAATGCAATCTTGAGCATCCATACAGCTGATAAGAATCTTAACATGTTTCAACCAAACCCTCAGTCACAGCTATGACTATGGCTTTGGCTGAACTGTAATAGGATCATCTATTTGGATGCTCAGGATTGCTTGCGTTTTTATGAATAAAGTCTTATTGAGGGGTTAAATAAAAAAAACTCCAGCTTTTGCTTCAATAAATGTAGAGCTATTAAAATCAAATCTCAGTAGGTTTATTAATTGGGCTCCATGGTTTAAGAATTTTACCTGAAAGAGAGACCAACTTTTCTAGAGTTGACACAAACTCCAATTCTATACATAATATTTATTTCGATAAAAGATTTATGGCCCCTTTCTCCAGTATACCATGTTGTGAATTTCAGCTGTTACTATGATGTAAATAACCAAAGTGCTATAAACTCTTTCTAAAGTTATATCGGCGCAGCCTTGTTGAAGATTTATTTTACTCACTGTTTGGCTCACTGTTTCATGTATTGTAGGTTTAACATACTTGCTGTAAAATTACTAAGTAGATCTGTTGACCCTGACCAGAGGAGGTTTACATTTACTAATATAATGTTTTAATGCCTGTGTGGTACCATTTGTTCTTGGAAAAGAGGGTAAAAAGAGTCCTATTTCTTTCTGACCCGATATTAGGGGGCTAGGAAAAGAAGGGTCAGGGAAAATGATTCCAATACTTCAATCAGGTGCAACATAAGCCTCTTTTATCATTTAGATGGTATAGGGCAATATCTTAAGCAGAGCCCCGAAAAGACTGCTTAAACAGAATTTGCAGGATGGGCTCACAAAGAGGCTATTCGAAAAACGCATGCTTTGAAATAATAGGTCTTGTTTGTGGGGGTAATCCAGATTTGTCTGTTGGTAGAGCTCTAGAACCATGTTCTAACAAACAGGCGATTTCACTACGATCACCCTGTTCCCCTTCACTTGATCAGGTGTGTTTAGGTGAACACGATTTTACTACACCAAGAATGAAAGGTATCCCACAGAATCCTGTGTAATGGCTTTATTCTTAGGCTTGCAACAAACAGCAGATACTTTCTCAAGAACAATGGGCAGAAGTCATCTTTGTAGCTCCAGGACCAGTAGGTGTTTTTCCCATGCATGGGACACAAGAAACATGCTTGGCAACCCTTCAGCCTGGTCACATGAAGATTTTGTTAACACTTCTGACGTATTCATTAGACAAATAAGATCTCCTAGATTGTAAGCGCTAACGAGCAGGGCCCTCTGATTGCTCCTGTATTGTGTTGTAACTGTACTGTCTGCCCTCATGTTGTAAAGCACCGTGCAAACTGTTGGCGCTATAAAAATCCTGTATAATAAATAATAATCATCATCATTATCTCCCAATGGGACCCTTATATAGAACAGTAGAGGTTTGCACACCACATTTACCAAAGATTGAGCTAATATAAGCAATATGTACAATACTTTCACCCTTATTAACAGTAGGTTTCGATTACACACCAACGCTTTGGGCTTCCATATTGAGGTGGGATTGGGTCGTTTATAGCTAGTTTTTACATCTTTCCTAATTAATTAATAGACATTTGTCCTGAGTAAACTATATTATGCAGGTATTATTGACCTCTCATTCTAAAAATTTCTTTGTAGACTGCATCAAATGAGTTGGCCCTTGTCATAATGTGTTCAGGCAGCAAGCAATGCTTTGTGGGAGATGGAGAAGAAAGTCACATGCTCCTTCATATCTACAGTATATACTTGCCACAGGATATATGTTTACACTCAATAAGTCATAGCATAACTTATAATACACACTGATTGTGTACTTTCTTGTTGGACCAGTCTGGAGGTTTGGATTCCTGTGTTGCCTCTGCAGGCAATAGTAGTCATTTGTCAGATAACCCCTTCCTCCTCCCTAGATACCGCTTGTGTGTTTTTCACAACTGATGGACAAATCATTTCATGGTGTTTACTTATAGTACAGTGCAAATTGGACCTTGCTCCCTAAAAGTGTGTCATGACAATAAAGAAATAATTATTCTCGAAGTCTCAATCCAGTGTCCACATATATTAAACCTCAATTGACAAGAGAGAGAAAAAGCAGACTGCAACTTGTAGGCACATAAAAAAAAAAAAAGTTTTATTATTGTCTGTGTCACATTTGGGAGATTTTCGCTTGCTTCCACCTTAGTTTTTTTTTTATGTTTAAATAAAATCAGTAGGTGCACACTTGCATGGGGTACATGTTACTCAAGTATGTAAACATACTTGCTCATCAATAAACTTCAAAGCTGATACTGTTAGCTATATCACTGGTCGGAACAATCCTCCCAACTTTTGAACCCGCCAGGACAAAAATAGAGGAGCTGCTACTGCTGGCTCATCATCCTGATCCTGACTTTAATTGCTTGTATGTCACCTGACTGGAACAAGCCTTCAGCCAGTTTATACCGGAAAGTTTAATCTCCCAGTTCTGCACAGTTGCAATGTATCTGCTGTACATGCTTGCTGAATCCCAGTGTAACCAGTCTCATCCAGTCAGGGAATGTTTTGCATTTATTGGGAATATCCAAAGCATTCTCTGACCCGTGCCTGTGCTGAGTGGCTGCCAACCTCCTGTGTTCAGAATGCTGTAGGCCAGTCACTTGGCTCGGGACCCAGAAGCTAGTGGAGATCACTGGAATAGCAGTGCTTACTACAGTGATATCTAGCTTCTAGAGGGATCTCAAAGGTATGGTATATCCATAGTTTCATTGTAACTATGTAAAATTGTCATACCTGGAATTCTTCTTTAAAGGGGCAGAAGATTTGTTATCTTAATGCATTCCATGTATTAGGATAAAAAACCTTCTGTATGCAGCAGCCCCCCCTAACACTTACCTGAGGTCCCTCTCTGTCTAGCGATGTCCACAACTGTCAATCAAAGTCAACTTACCAATCAGGGAGGAGAGGGAGCGGGTCGGGGCACCGTGTCTGAATGGACACAGGGAGCTGTGACTCAGCTTGGGTGCCCCCATAGCAAGCTGCTTGCTGTGGGGGCACTGGATAGGAGGAAGGGGCCAGGAGCACAGAAGAGGGACCCGAGAAGAGGAGGATCCGGGCTGAAAAAAACAAGCCTTTACAATCACTTTAAACTTCTCCCACCAGCCGTACACATATATGCAACCTCTGAGCCAGTGGGCTTTAACGCTGAGAGGCCTTATATACTGTATGCGGCACTATGTAAACACATTACTGTGCTTAGTGCGCGCACCTGGCACAGTAACCAGTGAGTACCAGATAGCTCCCAATGCATACTTGTGACTGGCAGCTTTCTGATCATGTGATCACTGTGACTGCCAATCACAGTGGTCACATGATCTGAATGCCTGCCTCCCAGCCTGGGAGGCAGCGGCGGCAAGGGGTTAATTTACAGAAGCTTTTTAGGTGTCTGTGAAGGTTTTATTTTATCCAGGTCATGGTATAGCTAGTAGTAGTTAGCCGCATTCAACTAAAACCAGCAACATTCAGCCACCAGCAAGGGGTTTAACACACTGCCAAGAGTGTAAATCTGTTCTTTATACACTATACATTCTTTATGCTATATTATACAACTAATGTTGGTTTGAAAAAACAAAGTGCAGCGCTATAAATACCTATGCCAGATTGTGTAAGTCAATTAATAACTAAATAAATTCATATAAGCCAGTGATAATAAATGTGAAAATTATAGTAAAAGTCCATTCCGTGCTGAGTAAGGAAATATCCAAGGACAGCAAATGTGACACTCAAGGTAAGATCACACTGGAGGCTTAACAAAAGACCAGCGACTCCCGTTAATCAGACTTCAAATCCACTGCCAAAGGCTCGGTGTCCTCTCAGGTAGCCCCCAGGTAGCAAGTACATGGATGGAAGATAGGCAAGTACTCCAGGAAGTTGTACCAACAAATCTTCACTCGTGCTCAATAAACAGTATGAGCAAAATACAAAGCTCCACATAGTACAGTACTGTACAAACGTATCATTTATTGTAAAAAAAAGTAGTGCACGTACATTTAAAATAAGGATAGAAGGCAAAAATCATATCACAAGCTCTACACAGGTCGGTTTCCCATAACCAAAATGGCCGAACAACAGTCGTGCATGAGCAGTAGTGTTTGTGCGTAGCTCCCCCGACGCATTTCGTCATAAATGACATCATCAGCGGTGAACTAATGCTAGTTGTTAAGTAGTCAGTGCCTATGTTAATGAAGTTCTTCTTTAAAGAGCAACTCCACTTTTATTGAGAAAAAAAACATTCTCCTCTGGGTGAACTTTGTACGTTTCGAGGATTTTGACAAACTTTGTTGCAGATTCCTACCTTTTGTTATTCTGAAGAAATCCCTGTGTGTTTGTGTCCATGTGGGAAAGTGAATCTAATGGGAGTGGTTTCTTAATTATCAACCAGCTGCAGCACCTGAAAGGCTCTAATGAGGAAAATTGCAGGGCCTATGTCCCTTTAGATGCAATTTCCTATTGGGAGTATCTCATATGATTTTTGTCGCATTTGTATATGCTATGTATATTTTTTTTTTTATTTGCTATTTTTTCTTTCCACAAAAGTGGAGTTACCTTTTAAGGTAGGCTGTGTGTTGAAAAGCATATATGATGGAGGAATTGAATTGTATACAAATGATTGTGCTGAGCTTTATATGTATCTGTTAGACTTCTGCTTGTGGCACAGTAATTAAATATTATTTGGGTACAAGGACTGTTGCAAATGTTACCCTGTACACAGTGAATAGGCAAAGTTTTAAGCGCCTCCCACTCTTAGCACATTTCCCTGGGCTAATACTAGCTGGACACCCTCTACATTTCTGCATGTATATCTTGACACATTTTATATCTAATGTGAGGTTTTATCAAAAGGACTCATATGGCTGCCTATAGTATCTCTAATGCCGCGTACACACGAGCGGACTTTACGGCGGACTTTGCCCGGCGGACTGGATTTCGTCGGACTTTGAAACTTGTTTAAAATTTATCCGTTGAAATCGAGTCCGGTCGAAAAGTCCGCCGTCTGTATGCTAGTTCGACGGACAAAAAGCCACGCTAGGGCAGCTATTGGCTACTGGCTATGAACTTCCTTGTTTTAGTCCGGTCGTACGTCATCACGTACGAATTCGACGGACTTTGGTGGATTGTGTGTAGGCAAGTCCGTTCGTTCACAAAGTCCGTCGGAAAGTACGTCGAAAAGTCCGCCGGGCAAAGTCCGCCGTAAAGTCCGCTCGTGTGTACGCGGCATAAGGCCGCATTCACACCTGAGCATATCGATTTACTGGTGTTTTTATTTGAGCGTTTTTGAGCCTCTTTAGAAGAGGCTCAAGCTTCAAGCAGAAAATCAGGGTGACCGGGGCCTAACAAGTGTGACATACTAATGCCCTGTACACACGGTCGGATTTTCCGACGGAAAATGTGTGATAGGACCTTGTTTCGACCGTGTGTGGGCTCCATCACACATTTTCCATCGGAATTTCCGACACACAAAGTTTGAGAGCTTGCTATAAAATTTTCCGACAACAAAATCCGTTGTCGGAAATTCCGATCTTGTGTACACAAATCCGACGCACAGAGTGCCACGCATGCTCAGAATAAATTAAGAGATGAAAGCTATTGGCTACTGCCCCGTTTATAGCCCCGACGTACGTGTTTTACGTCACCGTGTTTAGAACGATCGGATTTCCTGACAACTTTGTGTGACCGTGTGTATGCAAGACAAGTTTGAGCCAACATCCGTCGGAAAAAATCCATAGATTTTGTTGTCGGAATGTCCGATCAATGTCCGACCCTGTGTACGGGACATAAGCCTTGCAATACATCACAACTCCATTTACCATAACTCTCTTAGGGTAGGTACTTTATGAATAGCAGGTAGATATGTTTCTTTATGACCAGTGTATAGAGGGTGCTATAAAAGCAGTTGTAAACCGCTGCACTTTTTTTTTTTTTCTACCCTGCAAGGTAAAACCATAATGTGCTAGTATGCACCGCATACTAGCAAACCATGTTAAACTTACCTTAAAGCGAAGCCCTTCTGCACCGAGCTGGAGGCCGCTTCCATCTTCACCCGTCTTGCTTCCGGGTTCGTGGACTCCGGCTCTGTGACTGGCCAGAGCTGCAATGACGTTACTTCCGCATATGCGCGTGGGAGCCGCCAGTCTTAGCACTGAGCTCTGAAGGAATGGCACGAATGGCCATCAGCTCGCATGCGCCAGGGATGTCACTGGCTGCATGTACAGTAAACATCTCCTAAGTGGTACATGTTTAGGAGATATTTACACCACTTATGGGTAAGCCTTATTATAGGTTTACCTATAGGTATAAGTCTGTTATAGAAGTTAACTTCTACTTTAAACAATCCCCTAATTTGCTTTCACATTTATTCTAGTAGGAAGGCAACTGCTTTTTGAAGAAGAATGGATTTGTTGGTATGTGATCTTACTCCTAGAATGAACAACATTGTTAGTGCTGGGATTGTAAAGGCTGTAAAACTCAAAATGTTTATATGAGTTTAAAGTTTTAGTTTTACGTCAGTAGTAGCAACTAATGCAATCCAGTAAACACAAGTTCAATGGAATGTAACACTGATTACTGTAACACCAAACTAATGAATTTGTAAGATCTAGGATCAATATTTGCTTGAAAGAACTGCTTGCTAATTAATTTTCACATACTTTTCTGAAAACAAACTTCTCCGTTAAGTAAGTGATGAATAAACTATCAGTACAACCAAAAATGGTATTTCAGCTTTTGATAGATCCTGGAAAGTTCAATTATCTGATAGTTCGGGGGCTTTATTTACTGTACTTAAAGTTTAATTATGGTCACATAAGTTGTAGACTTAACTACCTCCCTTGTAATGCTTGTAATGTATACCCCCCCACTATAAACCCCAGATCAGGAAATTTTATTCTAACACAAGTTACGCTGGGCCAGGTGAGCCTAAAGGCCACATATAATTATACATCAGTAGAGGGGATTACACATTCCATGGAAAGAACAAAAAGTGGGCAGATGCTAACAGTTATACTGTCACTTTATTTTATATATTAGAGAATACAACAGGAGAAGTGACAACACAGTCAACCCCCAGGAGGAATCCAAGGACGCCATTTGGGGCCCATTCACACCAGCAGTTTGTATGGTACTGTGGCCACTGGTATACTGTATGAAGGAGCAGTGTGTTGTAATGATGTATCGTACTGTTTACTATATTTTTTTTTAACTTTATTGAGATGTCACAAAATGGCATTTTCATTTTGATGCAGTGCTTTGAGATGTGGTGTAGTATTTTGCCACATGCTGTGATGCGAACAAATGTTACATGTTCTACTTTTTCATTAGTGCAAACCATGGTGGTGTGGTGATGTGAACTAAACTAATAGGACATAAGGCAAATTCCAGCCCAACTTATATGGTGTGAATGGGCTCTTGAGGTCTGTAACACACCAGTATGAATAAGTTCAAAGCCCATCCAAAAGCTTACTTTTTATGTTAATAAGTTATGATCTACACTCCTAAAACTCCACTCCAGGTTAAAACTATCTTTTGCCTTCCCTATCCTCCCACCCTCCAACAACCCATCCTGACAGTGTTTTTTGTGAAGCCAGCAATACTCACCTAATTCCCCATCCAGTTCCCTCACTTTAAACCAGCACTGCAATGGTGCCCCAAGACCACCAGTCCCCTGCCTTCCCCCTGTGACGATGTCAGTCGTTTCTCTCTACTGAGAGGACTCCACCACCAGCATTAGTTTGGAAGTGTCGAAGTCAACAGAAGAGTAGAAGGCTCTGCACTGAAATGTCATATGATTGTGGCTTAAGATAAGTAAAAAGCTGCATTTAGATTTTTTTTATTTTAGGTTTTTTTTATTTTATTTAATACAGTAACTTTAAAGGCTTGTTCACACCAGACAGCATCCTAAAATGCTGGTGTGCATTGTGTAGGAATGGTGCATCACCTTGTTGCAACACTTTATTGAAGTGGCACAAAATGACACTTCATTCACTTCTATGCACTACAGTGAGTAGCACTGCTCAAATTGTATACAAGCTGCATTTTTACACAGCTAACACTACTGCATATGTATGGTGTGAACGTCTCAGAAATGTATTACTGTTTGCTGCTTTAAAAAAAGAGGTTCTTCTTGACCCTACTTAAAATGTGTTTTAATTGCTATTGCATCTCCGTCGGAGAGATTTCCTTTCACTTCCTGCCCAGGAGACAATTTTGTCACAATTACAGGAAGTGAAGAAATATCTGCAGAGTGGGCCCCCTGACAGCAATAAAAGCCTAATAGAGATTCTATCTCTTCCCGATAACATCAAAAACCAGAAAGGATTTAAGTGGTTCTCCTTTTTAACAGCAGAAGTACCTACTGAAGGTACGCCAATTAAGGCAAAAATAACGGGTATAGCAAAAGGCCACTACAAAATAGGAGAATGCTCCTAAGCCACTCACCTCATTAGGTGTTGTCACCATAATCTAGGAATTATAGCAAAAAAAACATATCCCCATGACAGTCATAGGGAAGACATAGGGGGTTACTTTGGGTAACAAATGGCAATACTTGAGCAGTGTCTAAACAAAACTTCTTTTACAGCGGGACAGAATCTTATGGTAAGCCTCATTAGTTGGTGCCAAATATTGTAGTGATAGAAGAAGTAGTTACTGTCACTAGGTCTTTATGACATCCCCATTTCACTAGTGTAATTGCATTTTCCATACCGCTGCCTGAAGGTGATAATGGTAAGTCACATGCAGCAATGAACTCGCTGTCAATAAACACAATAATGCCGCGTACACACGATCGCACGTTCCGACAACAAAATCCATGTTTTGTTGTCGGCGGATGTTGGCTCAAACTTGTCTTGCATAAACACGGTCACACAAAGTTGGTCGGATATTCTGAACATCAAGAACGCGGTGACGTACAACACGTATGACGAGCCGAGAAAAATAAAGTTCAATAGCCAGTGCTGCTCTTATGCTTGATTCCGAGCATGCGTCGGAATTGTGTAAACAAGATCGGAATTTCCGACAACGGATTTTGTTGTCGGAAAATTTGAGAACCAGCTCTCAAATTTTGTGTGACTGAAATTCCTATGCAAAATGTCTGATGGAGCCTACACACGGTCGGGATTTCCGACAACAAGATCCTATCAAACATTTTCTGTCGGAAAATCCTATCGTGTGTATGGGGCATAAGTGCAGACTTAATCACACTGAGAAGGTGAGGCAGTGTCTACAATTAAGGAGGTGCTTCCAGTTGGCAGCAAAATGCATTTCGCATGTGGTATCAAGTATATACCCTACCATCTGTCCCATATGTTTGTGCTGAATTAGTGTGTGGGCATCTGATGGCTACAGTGCTGGCAGGTAGAACATGGTTGGTACTTTATTGTTCCCATAGCCAGTGAGTGCCTTCTGGAATTCCTGGCTTCTGCCCCACTCAGGTGTCTTTAAGGATGATACCTCCTGCCTAATACATGGTGGAAAGAGTGTAGACCTCTTATGCCATGTACACACGACCGGACTTTTCAACCGAACTGATCCGACGGAACGAATCCGTTGGACAATTCGACTGTGTGTGGGCTTCATCGGACCTTCAGCGGACCTTTTCGGTCGAAAATCAGATGGACTTTAGATTTAAAACATGTTTCAAATCTTTCCGACGGATTTTCGAAAAATCCGTTCGTCTGTATGCTAGTCCGACGGACGAAAACCAACGATAGGACAGCTAATGGCTACTGGCTATGAACTTCCTTATTCTAGTCCGGTCGTATGTCATCACGTTCTAATCCGTCGGACTTTGGTGTGATCGTGTGTAGACAAGTCTGATTCATCGGAAGTCCGTCGAAAGTCCGTAGAAAAATCCGATGGGATTCAGTCCGTTGAAAGTCCGATCGTGTGTATACGGCATTAGTCCATCATTCCCAAGGGCAGCAAGCTGCACATGGTTCCAGCTCAGCATGCCGCTGCAGGGGGGCCTTCCGCATTCGGCGTCACATGTCGCCCGTGATGTCAATGTGTTTCGCTAGGGGAGTAGTGTAGCTTCACCTGGATGGTGAAGAATTGTCTACAGAGTGGGCCCCCTGACAGCAATAAAAGCTTAAGAGAGATTCTATTTCTTCCCGATAACATCAAAAAACAGAAATTACTGAGGTGGTGCTCCATTTTAACAGCAGAAGTACCTACTGAAGGTAGTATACATACCCCTTGTCATACAGTACTTGTTTGGGTCATAAAAAAAGTATGTAGCGCTGGTAGATTTCTAATCTACTGCTGATAGGTAAATCTAGTGGGTTACTCGTTAGGTGAAATTAGATTTGCCTCTGTTCCAGCTTGGCTGAGTTGCGTGTAGTTCCACACTGCGCCGGTGGGTGTCGTTGTCACCATGGGCCAGTCTTGGAAAGGCAACGTGTTGAAGCGTATGAGTGCTCCTCTGTCCCGGAGACAACTCGGTGGAGGTGGTCCTCCGAGTTGCATTCTGGGAGAGGGTATTTAAGGGACAGACGCCATGTTTAGGGGTTCGTTTTCAGCCACCTGCTGGCCCTCCTGGCCGACAGGTATGCGTTAGGAATACCACCTCGTGGTCCTCTGATCCGGAGGCCCACGTCGCTGCAGCGTGTGGGTGGGCCCAGAAGCCTGTCTGGGGCCTACCACAGCGGCAGAGGAATGATCCTGGGCTGTCTATCCTGAGTGAAGAAGCTGGACAACCAAGGAGATCCCAGGGGAGGACCCGTCATTGAAGGATCATGCAAAGTGCTGGTCTGGAGAGGGGCCTGGTGACTCGGTTGGGGGACGTATCCTGAAGTAATCTTACTGCATAGTACTGATGGGTTGGCTTAAAGGTTCAAGTGCTGTGTCTGATATTCACCATAAACCATTATATCCTGTGGCAGAAGATCGTACGGGTTTTGCTCCAAACAAGTCTGTGGCAGAGACTTTTGTTCGTGCTACATACTGGCTGCTAGGCGAGTGAGAGAAACCTATCCAGGCGGGCAAAGATTGAATCCCACAAGGGGAGTATATTCAGTTACAAGCGTTCAATTCCTAATGATGTACCAAAGAATACTAAGAAAAGGTATTTGAGCTTCCCTGCAATTTTCCTTCTGCCTCTTTCCTGCTACTTCCTTTATTACCTGTTCATTAAAGCATTGGAAAAGATACTCAAGTGTCTGGTGCCTACATTGTCCAGAGGTAAACTCAACGGGACCCTAGACCTGGTGCCGGTGAAATAGAGGTGGTGAAAGTGAAGGCAACAGCCCGTTTTAAACCTGTAGCTCTACTGAGAGTTATTGCTACAAGTAAAACCTCTGTGACCATCATTCAGCACTTTTCTTGCTCATACTCTGATCAGCACCACTACTGATCCACCCATGGCTTGCTCAATTCAATCAATAAATGATTACAGCGCTAGTGATAGCCCCAGAAAATGGAAATGATCGATCCAAATAATGCTGTACCTTAACCAATAACATATACAGTATGTGCATATAATACATAAATCTGTTAAAAATTCATAATGAAAAACTGTCTGAACCTTCTAATACAAGTGCTACAAATATTGAAAGAAGGGGAAAGTTTAACACTCTAATTTTAACTTACAATAACTAAACATACAAAAAAAGAGTCCAGTGTCCAAAAGCAGTGTTTAATCTGATGTGATAGTGTAAACCAGCCATCCCAGGTGATGAAAGAAAGAGATCACTGCTGCATCAATGGATAATCCTCTCTTAAAACATGCCCCTAGGGTGGTTTTCTCACCTTACCGTATAGTGTGGACTTCTTAAAGCAGAACTTAAATGTATCTAAGCACCACAAACTGAAAACACTATTTAATTCATTTTTAACCCCTTCCTGTCACCGCCTTTCCAGCCCTTTAAGGGGCTCTAAATGCCTGAAGGCAGAGACGGGCATTCTGATCATGTGACCGCTGTGATTGGCTGTCACAAGATTGGAAAGCTCCCAATCGCAAGTATGCATTGGCAGCTCTCTGGTCTCCCTGCGCATTTCCAGCACGGTAATTTGTTTACACAGGGCCGCATATATGTGGCTGCTCTGCGTTAAAACACACCCGCCGAGAGGTCGCATATTTGCATATGGCCAGTGGGAAGTGCTTAATATTCAAAGCAAACTCACTCATCTATCCATGTCTCCGTGCTTTGTTTTGTTCTGAAATCACTTTGATAAACACCCCCTAGCATTCCTAGCCATGGCCATCTTGAGTAAGGACAGATGATTTATGTAACATTTTACTTACTGGAATCCATCTGCCCTTAGCTCAGGCATATAGGCGGAAGGGTGTACTCAACTGAGAAAGCCCCTCTCCCCACTCCTCCAAAGGAAAGAAAAGAATGTTCGTTAGGACATTTTTGCCTAGGTCAGAAACCAACTGAAGAACTGTAAAAAAGGGATGTTTAAACCAAATAAATATAGTACACCTTCCTATCTATTTACTAAAGCTAGCATCATAAGGAATAACACTAGTTATTTAATGTTGTTGAGACTTGAGAGAGTTTAGTTACATTATAATTTAATAAGAAGGTTACAGCCAGCATATAACAGCGGATTTTTATCCTCCTCCATACACTGATTCCACTTCAGTAATGCTCAGTGCTTACATCAAATTCCACAGCATCATAAAGGGGACAAAGTGACAAATAATCATAGCACGATGTCCTTTATTTTGCAAACTGATCATAAATATTAAAATCATATACATAGTTGCCAACTGTCCCGAATTTGTGGTGTCCCGGTAAATGTCCAGAGAAATCCGGTTCTTCACAATTTTCGCCGCCGCCGCTAGAGGAGACATTGTCACTGCCGGCCGCCATTTTTACGAAGATCAGAAAGACGGCTGGGGGGCTAGACGGAGCTCCTGCGTCGCCGCCCACCCTCCGCCCCGCTCCGCCTCGCCCCGCCTACCCCCCGCCCCGCTGCCAGTCTGTTATGGAAAGGGGCGGGGGGTCTAGCCATGCGGCCGGCGGACACCTCTGAGGTGGGGGGGGGCGCACCGCTCTGGGAATCTGATGTAAGGGGGGCTCGACTCAGGACACCTGATGCAAAGGGGGCTCCACTGGGGACACCTGATGTGAGGGGGGCTCCGCTGGGGACACCTGATGTGAGGGGGGGCTCCACTGGGGACACCTAATGTGAGGGGGGCTCCACTGGGGACACCTAATGTGAGGGGGGCTTCACTGGGGACACCTGATGTGAGGGGGGCTTCACTTGGGAAACCTGATGTGAGGGGGTCTCCGCTGGGGACTCCTGATGTGAGGGGGGGCTCCACCGGGAACACCTGATGTGAGGGGGGCTCCCCTGGGGACTCCTGATGTGAGGGGGGCTCTGCTGGGGGCACCTGATGTGAGGGGGGCTCCGCCGGGGACTCCTGCTGTGAGGGGGGGCTCCGCTGGGGACTCCTGATGTGAGGGGGGGCTCCGCCGGGGACACCTGATGTGAGGGGGAGCTCCGCCGGGGACTCCTGATGTGAGGGGGGCTCCGCCGAGGACACCTGATGTGAGGGGGGGCTCCGCCGGGGACTCCTGGTGTGAGGGGGGCTCCGCCGGAGACTCCTGGTGTGAGGGGGGACTCCTGGTGTGAGGGGGGGCTGCGCTGGGGACTCCTGGTGTGAGGTGGGCTCCGCCGGGGACTCCTGGTGTGCGGGGGGCTCTGCTGGGGACTCCTGGTGTGAGGGGGGGCTGCGCCGGGGACTCCCGGTGTGAGGGGGGCTCCGCCGGGGACTCCTGGTGTGAGGGGGGCTCCGCCGGGGACTTCTGGTGTGAGGGGGGCTCCGCTGGGGACATCTGATGTAAGGGGGTCTCCGCTGGGGGCACCTGATGCAAGGACGGCCTCTGCTGGGACATCTGACGCAAGGACGGACGGCTGGTGGCAGGCGACGTGGTTAGTGACACGCTCAGGGATCCCACTGATTCTGCATTATGGTGAGTTGAATGATTTCATTTTATATTACAATGTAATAATAGAAATAACGCGCTTCAATCATCCTGACACCATAACAACCATGGTGCCGGGATGATTGAAGTGCTAACACCAGGTGTTTGGAGTATCTTTATCTGCTGATTGTTAAACATTCTAGAATACACATATTTTTATTGTGTAGGATCTGGGGCTGCTGTCCCGTCATTTCCCTCTCCCCCTCTCCCCCTCTCCCCCTTTTCCTCTCCATCATTCATCTCAGACTCTAACCACACCCTCTTGAGCCACGCCCATTTAAGACACGCCCACTATGTCGCGTAAACCACGCCCATCTTTTGCTGCAGCGCGCTTCGCGCGCCGCACTTGTATATTTTCCCTAAGCCACGCCTACAAATGAATGCCTCGCCCCCTAATTATTGTATGGCTCCGCCTACAGCCACAAAAGTGTCCCACTTTTTTTTTTTTTACAATGTTGGCAACTATGCATATAGTTGTAGATATAGTTGTGCTGTAACCTGCACATTACTCAGAGAATCTAAAGTCGGCGCTAACAGTCTACACTGAGGACATGGAGGAAGAAAAAACCTGCAGTTATATTCTGGCTGTAACCTTCTTAGCAAAATAAGAGATCTACACTATAAGGTAAGGAGACCAAACCACCATAGGGGTACATTTTGGGATAGGATTATCATTTGATGCAGCTGTCAACTCTTTCCTTCATCACCTGGCATGGCTGGCCTACACTAAGCCCCCCGTTCACATTGGAGTGACTTGTCATGCGATTTGACAAGTGGCATCCTATTTTCACACTATTTAAATTGGTGCGACACCGGCTTTGTGCATCGATTTGAAAAAGTAGTACATGCATTACATTTGGCGATTTCAGCTGCAACTTGAACAGACATCTGAGCATTAAGCTACACAGATGTCTTCAAAGTCGCACCCAAAGTCGCACTGACATGCGGCTTTGAAATCGAGTGATTTCAGATGAAGTCACGTGATTTCAAAGCCGCGATCAATTTGAACAGGGAAAGTGGACATTGTCAGTCAGTAGAGCAGTGGACAGTGTCAGTAGGGTAGTGGACAATCTGTGGACAGTGTCAGTAGGGTAGTGGACGATGTGTGGACAGTGTCAGAAGGGTAGTGGACAATCTGTGGACAGTGTCAGTAGAGTAGTGGACAATCTGTGGACAGTGTCAGTAGGATAGTGGACGATGTGTGGACAGTATCAGAAGGGTAGTGGACAATCTGTGGACAGTGTCAGTAGAGTAGTGGACAATCTGTGGACAGTGTCAATAGGGTAGTGGACGATGTGTGGACAGTGTCAGTAGGGTAGTGGACAATCTGCGGACAGTGTCAGTAGGGTAGTGGATGATGTGTGGACAGTGTCAGTAGAGCGGTGGTTTGTTCAGTAGAGCAGTGGATGGTGTCAGTCAGTAGAGCAGTGGATGATGCCAGTTAGTAGAGCAGTGGATGGTGTCAGTCAGCAGAGCAGTGAATGGTGTCAGTTAGTAGAGCAGTGGATGGTGTCAGTCAGTAGAACAGTGTCAGTCAATAGAGCAGTGGATGGTGTCAGTCAGTAGAGCAGTGGACAGTGTCAGTCAGTAGAGCAGTAGACAGTGTAAGTCAGTGGAGCAGTGGACGGTGTCAGTCAGTAGAGCAGTGAACAGTGTCAGTCAGTAGAGACGTGGACAGTGTCAGTCAGTAGAGCAGTGGACAGTGTCAGTCAGTAGAGCAGTGGACAGTGTCAGTCAGTAGAACAGTAAACAGTGTCAGTCAGTAGAGCAGTGGACAGTGTCAGTCAGTAGAGCAGTGGACAGTGTCAGTCAGTAGAGCAGTGGACAGCATACCTCCCAACTTTTGAACTTCAGAATGAGGGACACTTGAGGAAGGAAGTAACCTTGCATAGCGCGCTGCAGCAAATGTGGGCGTGGTCAAACGTTTGACAGTGGGAGGAGCTTAATGGGCATCATTAAACAAAACTTGGGCTTCCCTGTATCTATAAAATATGCTTTTATTATTGTTCCACAAGCAAGAGTCTCATGGATACATACATACCCCAGCACATTCATTTAAAAAAAAGGATAAAAGAATGCTGTGTTTGGAGTGCATTACGTACAAAGTGCAGGGTTGTAGGATGAGCTATATACAGAGTGCAGGGTTCTGGCATGAGCTATATACAGAGTGCAGGGTTGTAGGATGAGCTATGTACAGAGTGCAGGGTTGTAGGATGAGCTATGTACAGAGTGCAGGGTTCTGGCATGAGCTGTGTACAGAGTGCAGGGTTCTGGCATGAGCTGTGTACAGAGTGCAGGGTTCTTGCATGAGCTGTGTACAGAGTGCAGGGTTCTAGCATGAGCTGTGTGTGTACAGGGTGCAGGGTTCTGGCATGAGCTGTGTACAGAGTGCAGGGTTCTGGCATGAGCTGTGTACAGAGTGCAGGGTTCTGGGGTGAGCTGCATTCAGAGTGCAGGGTTCTGGAGTGAGCTGCATGCAGAGTGCAGGGTTCTGGGTTGAGCTATGTACAGAGTGCAGGGTTCTGGGTTGAGCTATGTACAGAGAGCAGGGTTCTGGGGTGAGCTATGTACAGATTGCAGTGTTCTGAGATGAGCTATGTACAGAGTGCAGGGTTCTGAGATTAGCTATGCACAGAGTGCAGGGTTCTGGGATGAGCTATGTACAGAGTGCAGGGTTCTGGGATGAGCTATGTAAAGAGTGCAGGGTTCTGGAATGAGCTATGTAAACAGTGCAGGGTTCTGGAATGAGCTATGTGCAGAGTGCAGGGTTCTGGGATGCGCTATGTGCAGAGTGCAGGGTTCTGGAATGAGCAATGTGCAGAGTGCAGGGTTCTGGAATGAGCTATGTGCAGAGTGCAGGGTTCTGGGATGAGCTAAATACAGGGTGCAGGGTTCTGGGATGAGCTATATACAGGGTACGGGGTTCTGAGACGAGCTATATACAGGGCACAGGGTACTGGATGAGCTATATACAGGGTGCAGCAGAGGCATAATTAGAACCTTCAGGGGCCCTGGTGCAAGAAACCATGAAGGGCCCCCCGACCTCCAGCCTAGGCCATTCCCTTCGAGCCCAGAGCCCTTCCCACTGATCCCATCACCCTTCATGGTCCCACAGCAGATTGAGCAGAGTGA
Source organism: Lithobates clamitans (assembly GCA_037952925.1). NCBI lineage: Eukaryota > Metazoa > Chordata > Amphibia > Anura > Ranidae > Lithobates > Lithobates clamitans. Next base: position 2,638,678 of record JBBGZY010001250.1, on the reverse strand, counting down.
GCTGCATGCAGAGTGCAGGGTTCTGGGTTGAGCTATGTACAGAGTGCAGGGTTCTGGGATGAGCTATGTACAGAGAGCAGGGTTCTGGGGTGAGCTATGTACAGAGTGCAGGGTTCTGAGATGAGCTATGTACAGAGTGCAGGGTTCTGAGATGAGCTATGCACAGAGTGCAGGGTTCTGGGATGAGCTATGTACAGAGTGCAGGGTTCTGGGATGAGCTATGTACAGAGTGCAGGGTTCTGGGATGAGCTATGTAAAGAGTGCAGGGTTCTGGGATGAGCTATGTAGTTACATAGTTACATAGTTACATAGTTAGTAAGGTTGAATAAAGACACCAGTCCATCCAGTTCAACCTGAGTGAGTGTGTGTCTACAACCCTGACCCTTGTCCCTAACCCTGTACATCGCACACTCACATCAGTCCCTACCCTCAATCCAAGGTCCCCATTCATATACTAGGGCCAATTTTGGACAGAAGCCAATTAACCTACCAGCATGTCTTTGGAGTGTGGGAGGAAACCGGAGTACCCGGAGGAAACCCACGCAGGCACAGGGAGAACATGCAAACTCCAGGCAGGTAGTGTCATGGTTGGGATTCGAACCAGCGACCCTTTCTTACTGCTAGGCGAGAGTGCTAACCACTGCACCACTGTGCCGCCCTATGTAAAGAGTGCAGGGTTCTGGAATGAGCTATGTGCAGAGTGCAGGGTTCTGGGATGCGCTATGTGCAGAGTGCAGGGTTCTGGGATGCGCTATGTGCAGAGTGCAGGGTTCTGGAATGAGCAATGTGCAGAGTGCAGGGTTCTGGAATGAGCTATGTGCAGAGTGCAGGGTTCTGGGATGAGCTATATACAGGGTGCAGGGTTCTGGGATGAGCTATATACAGGGTACGGGGTTCTGAGACGAGCTATATACAGGGCACAGGGTACTGGATGAGCTATATACAGGGTGCAGCAGAGGCATAATTAGAACCTTCAGGGGCCCTGGTGCAAGAAACCATGAAGGGCCCCCCGACCTCCAGCCTAGGCCATTCCCTTCGAGCCCAGAGCCATTCCCACTGATCCCATCACCCTTCATGGTCCCACAGCAGATTAGGCCCGGCCATGGTGGCAGAAGGCCAGGGCCTAGTTGCAAGTGCAACCTTTGCTGGTAGTTCAGCCAGTGGTGTCAGTGTGGACTGTGAATGGTGTCAGTCAGTAGGGCAGTGGACATGGTCAGTAGAGCAGTGGAAGTGGTCAGTATGGCAGAGAAAGTGGTCAGTATGGCAGAGAAAGTGGTCAGTAGGGCAGTGGACATGGTCAGTAGGGCAGTGGACATGGTCAGTAGAGCAGTGGACGTGGTCAGTAGACATAATCAGTAGGGCAGTGGACAGGATCAGTAGTTTTTTTTTTTTATTGATATTTTATTTTTGTTATTATTTTTTCCCATTATATTTTATCCATTTTATTTTCTAGAGTTTTTTTTACAGTTTTTGATGGGAGTTGGTGGCAGTGGAGGGCAGTATGATGGGGTGGAGGGCAGTATGATGGGAGGGGGTGTCAGTGGAGGGCAGTATGATGGGAGGGGTGGCAGTGGAAGGCAGTATGTTGGGGGCGGAGGCAGTGGAAGGCATTATGATGGGAGGGGAGGCAGCGGAGGGCAGTATGATGGGGTGGAGGGCAGTATGATAGGAGAGGAGGTAGTGGAGGGCAGTATGATGGGAGGAGGCAGTAGTGGAGGGCAGTATCATGGGAGGGGGGGTTAGTGCAGGGCAGTATGATGGGAGGGATGGTAGTGGAGGGCAATATAATGGGAGGGGGTTTAGTGGAGGGCAGTATTATGGGAGGGAGAGCAGTATGATGGGAAGGGTGGTAGTGGAGGGCAGTATAATGGGAGGGGTGGTAGTGGAGGGCAATATAATGGGAGGGGGGTTAGTGGAGGGCAGTATAATAGGAGCGGTGGCAGTGGAGGGCAGTATAATTGGAGGGGGGCAGTATGATGGGAGGGAGAGCAGTATGATGGGAAGGGTGGTAGTGAAGGGCAGTATGATGGGAGGGGGGTTAGTGGAGGGCAGTATAATAGGAGCGGTGGCAGTGGAGGGCAGTATAATAGGAGGGGGGCAGTATGATGGGTGGGGGTGGTAGTGAAAGGCAGTATAATGGGGGGGTTAGTGGAGGGCAGTATAATAGGAGGGGTGGCAGTGGAGGGCAGTATAATAGGAGGGGGGGCAGTATGATGGGATTGGGGCAGTATGATAGGAGGGGTGGTAGTAGAGGGCAGTATATTGGGGGGGTAGTCACATGGAGGGCAGTAAAATGGGAGGGGGGCAGTATAATGGGGGGGGTAGTGGAGGTCAGTATGGGGGGACTGTACAGCATGACTGGAGAGGGGCAGTGTATGGGAGGGAGCAGAGTGACCATGAGTGTACTCAGAGTCAGGGCATTGCAGGGAGCATTTCTCCTACCTTTATTCCAGCGCAGGAACAGCCTTCGGGGAAGACCTGGACTCGGGGGGCGGAGTCAGGGGCGGAGCCGGGGGCGGAGCTTAGGCGCGAAGAGGAATCCTCCTTTGGCTAAATTCTGGGGCTCCACTCAGGGAGGACCCGGGGTTGGGGGCGGAGTCAGGGGCGGTGCCGGGGGCGGAGCTTAGGCGCGAAGAGGACTCCTCCTTTGGCTAAATGCTGGGGCTCCACTGTCCTCCTTGTCGTGACGTCACTGGTTGTTAGACGCCAGGCGGGCCATGCCTAGCAACCAGTTGTTTTGGCAGTGAGCCAGGCAGCGTCTGGGGGTGAAATGAAGCGGTCTCGGCCAAAACTAGTACAGCAGGCAGTGAGGGACAGCGGCAATGCGGCGGCAATTTTTAGGGGGGCATCAGATCGGCCAGTGGGGCAATTCCGGGACATTGTATTGTCCCGGAATGAAGGTGCCCGGGACGCGGGACAGACCTCCCACAGCGGGACTTTCACGGCCAATCCGGGACGGTTGGGAGGTATGGTGGACAGTGTCAGTCAGTGGAGCAGTGGACAGTGTCAGTCAGTAGAGCAGTGGACGGTGTCAGTCAGTAGAGCAGTGAACAGTGTCAGTCAGTAGAGACGTGGACAGTGTCAGTCAGTAGAGCAGTGGACAGTGTCAGTCAGTAGAGCAGTGGACAGTGTCAGTCAGTAGAGCAGTGGACAGTGTCAGTCAGTAGAGCAGTGGACAGTGTCAGTCAGTAGAACAGTAAACAGTGTCAGTCAGTAGAGCAGTGGACAGTGTCAGTCAGTAGAGCAGTGGACAGTGTCAGTCAGTGGAGCAGTGGACAGTGTCAGTCAGTAGAGCAGTGGACAGTGTCAGTCAGTAGAAAAGTGGATGGTGTCAGTAGGGTTGAGGTTTGTTCAGTAGAGCAGTGGACGGTGTCAGTCAGTAGAGCAGTTGATTTTGTCATTAGGGCACTACATGGTGTTAGTAGTTTTTTTATTTTGATTATTTTATTTTTTATTTTTTTTACAATTATATTTTTTATTATTTTTTTACATTGTTTTTTATTATTGTTATATATTGTTATATATTGTTTTTACAATTTTTTTACGAGCCCTGTTGGGGGCTTTAGTGAAATATCACGGGTATAAACAGTCCCAGTCCCTTTCTCTGCAGCCTCAGCTATACTGGACGGTGAATTAATAGGAAATGCTCTGTGTTAAACGACTTCCTGTTTATTCACAAACTGAAGAATAGTAAACACAGTTTATTATGTTTCAGTTATGAATGAACACAGTCTGCATACCTCCCAACTTTCTGAGATGGGAACGAGGGACACCTATTATCAAAAGTATGTAGGCATAAGACGTCTTTATTTGTAATGTAGACAGATGCAGTCACAGAAACTTATTGGAATGTAGACAGTCACAGCCACAGATGCAGTCTCAGGAAAGAGAAGTGTTAACATGCATAGCATACTAGCTCATTATGATATACTTACCTTAGATCAGCGGTTCAGACACACCACTTTGGCCGGTGACATCTCTTCCGGAGTTATTTCCGTGTATCGCAGGCTCCGGCACTGTGATTGACCGGAGCTGAGATGATGTCACTCCCACACATGCGTGCAGGAGCCGCCGGTAACGGCACGTCAGCTGTAGCAACGACACGAATAAGCCGTTGCTTCATTTCGCATGTGCCAATGACGTCGGCACATGCTGATACAGGGGATATCTCCTAACCCAGGCAGGTTTAGGAGATATCCATGGTAGCTACAGGTAAGCCTTATTATAGTCTTACCTGTAGTAAAAAGTGGTTGTAAAGGGTTTACAACCACTTTAATTCATTCTAGTGGCTAGAATAACTGAATATTCTCCCCAATAGAACGAATGTATGTGCTTAGAAGAACTACTTAAAAAATTATTTTAAGCATTATTTTAAAGTGATACTAAAGGCTCGTTTTTACAAAAAAAAAAAAAATAACAAACATGTTATACTTACCCTGTCTGTGCAAGGGTTTTGCACAGAGTGGCCCCAATCCTCCTCTTCTAGGGTCCCTCAATGGCGCTCCCGCCTCCTTCTCTTCTTGAGTGCCCCCACAGAGAGCTGCATTCCATGGGGGCACTCGTGCGGGCGCATTCCCGAATCCTGCTGCTGCGTCCCTTGACACAGACAGCAGGACTGGGCTCCGCCCCCCAGCTCCCGTGTCACTGGATTTGATTGACAGCAGCGGGAGCCAATGGCTCCCGCTGCTATCAATCTATCCAATGAGGACCCGAGTCAGCGGCTGGAGCTGCTGGGCTCGTTCTTGTCACTGGAACGATAAGTAAGGTTAGAAAAAGGGGGCTCTGGGGGGCTGCTGCAGCACAGGAGGTTTTCCACCTTAATGCATAGAATGCATTAAGGTGAAAAACACTGAGACTTTACAACCCCTTTAAGCTTTTCGTTGCCAGATCCTGACAGAAGGATCAAGCATTTAGAGGAATTACACTCATATACACGAGGCCTTATAGAGTTTACTGAGTGCAGAACATTTCTGGTGACCCACTGCTCTATGTAATGCTAACTGCAGCCCCATTTCTAGATGCCTACACCGTTCATGGATAAACCACGCCCTCAACAATTGCTCTTTTTTTTATGTAACATTTCTGTTGTTAAAGTGGTTCTAAAGGCAGAAGGTTTTTTTATCTTAATGCATTCTATGCATTACAATAAAAAGCCTTCTGTGTGCAGCAGCCCCCCTCAGCCCCCCTAATACTTACCTGAGCTCCATCCAGATCCAGTGATGTTGCACGAGAGACTCGGCTGTCCGGGACTCTCCCTCTTCATTGGATGAGATGGCAGCGTGGCGACATTGGCTCCTTCTGCTGTCAATCAAGGTCAGTGAGCCAATGAGGAGAGAAAGGGGGCGGGCAGGGCAGGCCACAGCTCCATGTCTGAATGGACACAGGGAGCTATGACTCCGCTAGGGTGCCCCCATAACAAGCTGCTTGCTGTGGTGGCACTCAACAGGAGGGAGGGGCCAGGAGCACCGAAGAGGTACGCGAGAAGAGGAGGATCTGGGCCGCTCTGTGCAAAACCACTACATAGAACAGGTAAGTATAACATGTTTGTTGTTTTTAACGAAAAAAAAACAAGACTTTAGTATCACTTTATACCAATGCAAACAGAAAGTGCGACTGTATGAAAGTGGAACTTTCATTAAAGTGGAACTTTAATCAGAAAATTGAGCCCTGCTAGATGACTTCAGGCTGGCCCCTTTTGCAGGTATAGCTAGGTGAAACATAAAAAGAAAAGTGTCTATACTGTTTAAAATCCAGTAATACACTCTCATCCTGTTCTGCACATGCTCAGTTGCTCTCCTTTTATAAGCAATGATGAATTTGTAGAGGCCGATCTGCTGCTAGCCTTAAAGGAGAAGACCAGCCAAAGCTCGTTTAGCTGTACTTCTCATATGGATCACAGGAGTACAATTCGTTTTGCACTCCTGTGACCCGTTTTCAGCAGAGAGCGGGCTGAAGTCCTCTTTCTGCTGACGTCACAGAAATCAGTCCAGGCATCGTGTCATCCCGACAATAAAGTCTGGATCCGCCAGGTGCCTGGACTGATACCCGTCTCGGCCTCTCAGCGAGCCGCTGAGAACCTGACCCTGCTGCCCCCTCCACAGCTCAGCACTTCAATGAGCGAGGAGGGGGGCAGAACAGAGAGCTGTGACTGACATTCTACAGCTCTCTACTCGGAGAGCTCTGAAAACTGAGCCATCGGTGATGTTCGATCGCTTGGTTCTCGGTATAGAGGCGAGGTAAGTATGATTCCTAAAAAAAATAACAACCTTTACTTCTCTTTTAAAGTGATTTTAAATGATCACCTTGTAAAACAACCTATTCAGTTTAAAATATGAAAGGCAAAATATTTGTGTATACATATAAAATACATTATAAATACTTTTTTTTCCCATTGTAGAAGTGATCGCATACCTCTGTTCTCAGCTGCATAAGAGCTGGGAGGAGAAACAGCCAGTGAATGGCTGTGCAGCAGCGGCGCGTCAGGACAAGGTTGATCATTGGAGGAAAGGAGGCTGAGTTCCCAGCACAGCTAGAGAACTGACCAAGGTGTGTTCTCCTGCTTAGTGCGGTCAGTTTTAGTAGGAAAGCAAAGGGACTGGCAGGAACACCAGGGATTTTGCACAAAGGAAGCAATACAAAGAGAACAGGATAATTTATCATACAAGTACATGGTACAGCAGACACATATCAGAAATATGAAGTGTTGGGGTAACAAATGCTTTAAAACAGAATTAAACCATCCTATTCTTTATAGACAAGGAAGCTGCTTCTGTTTGATTTGTAACTGCCATGGTGCTGCACATGTGATCAGTTATAATACCAGCCATTTGATGGTTTTACAGTTTGGTTGAGAACACAATCAATTGTGACAGTTAGCAATCCCTTGTTTTTTGAAACCCGTTAAATCGTTAAGTTTAGTTCTGCTATATGATTTACTGCTGTTCAGGGGTTCTGGGCTTCAGCAACATGGCAGCCTCCAGCAGTAAGAAACGGGAGCGACGCTGAAGGAAATTTACAGCACACACTAATGTTAATAGCATGATTATTAAAGTGGAATGTATGTTCCTTGCTAAAGAACACAATTTTCTTTATCAAGCTCTTACGGGTAAAATTCCACTTTAGTGTATTTTTGCAAATCTCTTAACAAGGCCTGTTATGTTTATAGTGAAGTGAGGCAGCATCACGTCTTCGGTAAAATGGTTACGGTGACAGAAAGCGGTGTTTCGTCAGATTAGGCGAAAATTTTGTAAGGGAAGTGCTATTCTGTCGCCGCCATCTTGGTACACCCCATACTCAGGCACAGTAAAGATACAGTGAGAAGGCGGTGTTTCATCAGATTTGGTGACCCGTCAGAATGTGTAACGGAAGTGACGTTACGTCGCCGCCATCTTGCTACACCCTGCACTTGCCCATAGTAAGGATAGAGTGGGAAGGGAGCAAGCGGACATCTTGTTACACCCACCATAGTTTTGCATTGTACACTGATTTTTAACTGTAAACGGAGGTTATATAGTGAAATACAGTACTTAGAACTCCGTTTGACTGTTTAGATGTTGAATTTTAAAAGCAGGGGCAAGCCTGCTGATCTCACAGGTTTGCTAATCTGGCAGAAGTTTGCTGCTTTTAAAATTCGACATCTAAAGTGTCAGACAGAGTTCTAAGTACTGTATTTCACTATATAACCCATAGCTCCCAACTGTTCCTGATTTCGAGGGACTGTCCTTGATTTGGAGCAATGTCCCTCTGTCCCTCATTCCTCCTCATTTTGGTCTGATCTATATAGATGTATATAAAATGCACTTTTTATCTATCAAAAAGTGTTTTCCAGCCCTAAACCTTTCATCTGATTCATCTTAATTGCTGCATTTGTAAATTCCAAAAGCCAATATAAAGGAATAGTAGTGGTAAAAGCATTTGTGGGTTTAACTAATCTTGTTTTTTTGTAAAATTCTCCTTTGAGGGGGCGTGGCCAGGGGTGTGTCCTATGCCTGCATACTTTTGCTGATAGGTGTCCCTCATTCCTATCTCAAAAAGTTGGGAGGTACAGTATGTATAACCTCAGTTTATAGTTAAAAATAAGTGTAAAATGCAAAACTCCGGTGGGTGTAACAAGATGTCCGCTTTCCCCCTTCTCAGTGTATCCTTACTGTGGGGAGTGCGGGATGTAGCAAGATGGCGGTGACAAAACGTCACTTCCGTTACACATTCTGACGGGTCGCCAAATCTGACGAAACACCGGCAAGCGGACATCTTGTTACACCCACTGGAGTCTTGCGTTTTACACTTATTTTTAACAGTAAACTCAGCTTATATAGTGAAATTCTGTATTTTGAAATCCGTCTGACTATTTTGATGTTGATTTTTCAAAGCAGTGGTGTTTTGTCAGATTAGCAAACCTGTGAGATCAGCAGACTCGCCGCTGCTTTTAAAATTCAACATCTAAACTGTCAGACGGATTTTTAAATACTGTATTTCACTATAAAAGCTCAGTTTACTGGTAAAAAGAAGTGTGAAATGCATGACTTCGGTGGGTGTAACAAGATGCCTGCTTACCGCCTTCTCACTGTATCTTTACTATGGACGAGTGCGGGGTGTAGAAAGATGGCGGCGACGGAATGTCACTTCCGTTACATAATCTGACAAAACAGCGGCTTCCTGTTGGCCGGGAGCCCGGGGGAGCGCGTGATGCGGTGACGTCACTGCATATGACTTGTGTATGCGAGTGAGCTTCCTGGCAGTGGAGTGTACGGTGTGAGTCCTGGTACGGTGTTCCCCGTTCTGTCGCTGGCTTCTACAGGCGCCCCCTTTTCTCAGTAAGACTCGGGAGATGAGTAGAATGGAGACAACCGGGCACAGGAGGCTGCGGGAGGCCGTGCTGGCCATGTTGCTGGTCTTTGGTGAGTGTGCGAGCTTCTCAGTGTGTAGGGAGGGTGTCCGGGGACTGAAGTGAGCGACCTGGACCTGTCCCAGGGAGGGCCGCACACACCATCCATGTTATGGGCGGGTGCTCTATCCAACTTGCATGCCTGATAAACACTGCAAATTGCTAGAATGGGCATTGTGTACAGTTGGCTCCCTACGTTGCTTTGTCCTGTGCTTAAAGGGATACTCCACCTTTTACAAAAATGAAATCGATGCCCCCAACATTGATAAACAAAGGTGCATTTATTAAAGGATTGGGTCACTTTTTTCATAAAGCAGTCAAAGGGCCCCAGCAGATATAAATGCACAGAGGAGGATGTGTCAAAACTGGCAACCAATCAGCTTCTAGCTCATTTTTAAAGCTTAAGACCCCTTTCACACTGGGGCGTTTTTCAGGTGCTTTAGCGTTAAAAAAAAGTGCCTGAAAGAAGCCTTATCTGCAATCCCAAAGTGAAAGCCCGAGTGCTTTCACACTGGGGCGCTGCGCTGGCAGGGTGTCAAAAAAAAGTCCTGCAAGCAGCTTCTTTGCAGCGCTTTCGTGTTTTTGCCACGGGGCTGGGTGCGCCGATGGCCCGAGCCCTTTCACACTGCCAGCGCCCGAAAAATGCCCCAGTGTGAAAGGGGTCTGAAGCGGCGCTTTACCAGCATTTTTCGGGCGCTGGCAGTGTGAAAGAGCTCAGGCTTTCACATTGGGATTGCCGATGAGGCTTTCAGGCGCGTTACAGGCGCTTTTTGTAACGCTAAAACGCCTGAAAAACGCCCCAGTGTGAAAGGGGTCTTAAAGAGAAGTATGGGAATGTGTGTGTGTGTGTGATTTTTTTATTTTTTTTTTTTCCTTTTATAGGGGCGGCACAGTGGTGTAGTGGATAGCACTTTCGCCTAGCAGTAAAAAGGGTCGCTGGTTTGAATTCCAACCACGACACTACCTGCCTGGAGTTTGCATGTTCTCCCTGTGCCTGCGTGGGTTTCCTCCGGTACTCCGGTTTCCTCCCACACTCCAAAGACATGCTGGTAGGTTAATTGGCTTATGTCCAAAATTGGCTCTAGTATATGAATGGGGACATTGGATTGAGGGTAGGGACTGATGTGAGTGTGGGATGTACAGGGTTAGGGACAACTCAGGTTGGACTGGTGTCTTTATTTAACTTTACTATGTAACTTGCCTAGGTGGATGCTACATCTGTCCCCTGCTGGCTCTAAGACTGAAAACCGAGCGATCAAGCGCCGCCAATCACTCGGTGCTCAGTGAGCAGAGAGCTGGTGATTGTCAGTCACTGGAGTGCTGAGCTGTTGAGGGGGCAGGAGTGGCTGGCTCAGGTTCTTAGAAGCTCGCTGTCCTGGCATGTGGGCAGATCCTAACCTTATGGCTGGATCTTACCCGAGCCTGGACCAGTGTTCTATCGAATAGTGCCTTCTGTCTTAAAATTGCACACTCAGGGCTAGAGGTCGACCAATATGGGTTTTTCCCTGGCCGATGCTGATATTTAGAAATCGCGGTGGCCGATGGCCGGTATGTTAGGCCGATATGTTAGGCCGTTTTTTTTTCCCCTTCATCTCATAAAATCTAACAGTTAGACCCCTTTCACACTGGGACGTTTTTCAGGTGCTTTTGGGCTAAAAATAGCGCCTGTAAAGTGCCTGTAAAACGGCTCCCCTGCAGTCTCAGTGTGATATCCCGAGTGCTTTCACATTGAGGCGATGCGCCTTTTGAAAAAAAAAAAATTTCTTAGTTTGTTATAAAAATTTTGTAAACAAATAATTTTTCTCCTTCGCTGGAGGGGCTGCACTTCTGATCAGTGTCCTGATTATCAGTGTAGATGTCCCCTGTGTGGATTTGCCAGTTATCGGCTCTCCTCTGTCAGCGTGAGGAGAGGAATGTTAGTAACTGGCAAATCATGTGTACATTGTGATCAGCTATGTTTTGAAACAGCTGATCACGTTGTAAATAGCTGCTGTGATTGGCTGTTTACCTCAATCTGATCAACTGCAGATGTGTGCCAACAGCACGATCACTGAAGGATGTCATATGACGCCCTCCCAGCAATGTCTGACTGCGCTGTTTCTGTCATTTGGCTATAGCGTGGTTGTGAAGAGGTTAAAGTGGAACTAAACCCTCCTATCCTTTACACTGTTTACAGCCAAGGAAGCTGCCATCTTAGCCCTGGTTTGATTTGCGATTGCGATGCTGTTGCACATGTGATCAGTTAAGACACCGGCTATTTGATGGCTTGACGGTTCTGCTGAGAACACAACTATGACCGTTGGCATTCACGGCATGCCTTGGGAGCTAAACCCATTGATTTAACTGTTTCTCACAACAGTTACATTTCAAGGCGTGTCGTGAATGCTGACTGTCAGATCTTGCTTGTGTTTTCAGCCAAACTGTCAAACCATCAAATGGCTGGTGTCCTAGCTGATCACATGTACAGCACCATGGCACCTGCAGATCAAACAGATGCTATAATGGCAGCTTCCTTAGCTGTAAAGGATAGAAGGGTTTAGTTCTGCTTTTAGGGCCAGTTCACACCATAGAAAGGCAGTCCGGATGCTTTCCTTTATGCGTGTTTTTGATGTGTTCCAGTGCGTTCTTGATGCAGTCCAGTGCATCCCCCCCCCCCCCCCCTCTTCTTCCTTTTTTTTTTTCTCCGGAACTGCAAGCACTGGTGTGAACTATGCCATTAAAAACCTTATAACCTACTTTCCTTGCGTTTTTGATAGGGCTGAAACAACTAATCGATTATGAAATTAATTGATTACTATTTTCATAATCGATCAGTAACATAATGTGGTTAAAAAAAAATAAAATGAGCCCTTTATAGTACAAAAAGAGCAAATAATCGCTATTATAACTTTTTCTTTCACAGTAATACAGTAAAAAAATAAACCCCTTACAGTAGATATTATTTGCTTTTTTTGTACTATAAAGGGCTAATATTCATTTTTTTAACCCCATTATGTTACTAAACGTCTTAGACCTGGTTCACATCTATGTGTTTGTTTTTTTTTGGTGCTTTTTGCAGAAATGAACTACAGTTCATTTACATGGTTTCCTATGGGACACGTTCACATCTATGCTTTTTCAGCCGCTGCGTATTTGGAAAGCGTCAGTGACTTTTTTTTTAACGCAAAACAGTGCTTTTTTGGTTCAACATACTTCAATGGAGAAGCTGCAGAAAAGCATGTAATGCGTTTTTGCAGCAATTTGTGTTTTTTAATCTGCCCAACAACAAATTGGCCAAAAATAATGCAAAAATGCAAATTGCAGCAAAATCACGTGCGCAAAAATCAAAACGCACAGCAAAGAGCACTGCAGAAACAGATCAAAAGCAAACTGCATAGGTGTGTAGCGAGCCTTATGCTGGCCACGCCGATTTTCAGACGAGAATATTCAGACGAAAAATCTTTGTACATTCGATAAATGAAAGAATGTTTGACATTTTCACTTGTTTTTAACATTCTGTTTTTAAAATAATTGTAATTTCTCAACAAAAACCACATACACTGTCTGATAATTCCTTTTCACCAAGAAGTTTTTATTATTTCCAAATTTTCCCATCACTGTGGTTGAAAATGAACGTCGATTTGACCCCACTAACGATTAGAAAATCGAACGAACGTTCTTATCTCTCCTCTAATAGTATATACAGTATATCTCTTCTGTCTGTTATTCTCAAAATGGATTCGATATTTTGCTCACTAACCATATAGTTGGCTATTTTTATTTACCACTGCATAGAGATATTTGAGAATAAATTGCCTTTTTTTAAAACTTTACATATTAACTAAATTATACACCACACTTTTTTTTTTTTTAAGGTTATTAATCGATTATGAAAATAATTGTTAGTTGCAGCCCTAGTTTTTGATGCTCACTTGACTGCATGTGGTGTGAACTGGCCCTAAAGAGGAAGTAAACCCATAGATTTAACAGTTTCAAAAAAGTTACATTTCCGGGAAACATGCAGGGAATGTAACTGTCATGTTGGATGTTAAACCATCCAGTGGTTGGTGTCATAACTGATCACGTGTGCAGCATCATGACAGTTGAAGACTAAACAGAGGTCAGGATGGCAGCTTCCTTGGCTGAAAATGATAGGAGGGTTTACTTCCACTATAACTGAACAAACTGAAGATAGAAGGTGGTTGTCATGCACAACTGCTCCAGATTCTTTGTTTCAGTTTTGATAAATGTCTCCCTTGATGGTAAAGGATATGTGCCCTAGGGTTGCACCAATGCCAGTTTATCGACGAGTACCGATACTTTTGGTCAGGTACTCCCTGTGAGTACCAATACTTTGTGGTGCAATTTGCATCATTACAAAATAAACGGGCGCAAATTGCACTGCATGGAATCTCATGTACACACAGGGTAGCACCGCTCTACTGTGAACAAGGCTCTTTGCTGAAACATGTTAGAATTTACTTTGTACTTGGTGATTATCAAATAAAGAATTTGGATGGATTCCAGAGTGTGGGTTCTTTCCATATGGAATCCATAATTCCATAGAATCGCATGTGGTTTCCTCAGGAATGAGGTGTGATTCCTCCACCACTCGTGTGTGTGTGTGTGTGTGTGTGTATATCTATCTCTATCTTACACACTTTTTTTTTTTTTAATGCAGTTTATTAAAAATGTAATAACTCACGTTACTCCACATCAAAGTGGAGATCCATGCAAAAACTAAAATCCATGCATCTATAGACACCACGGATCTAACACTGACCTCTCTATCCCTGTAAAGAAGAAAAAAAATAAGTATACATACTTTTTTTGAAGCCGACCTCACCCACTCCAGAGGCGGAAGCTCTGCAGAGGACATGGCTGACAACGGCTGTAAAATAAATGGGAGGTGACGTCGCCCATAGAGTTACTTTGGGGCTTCCGTTGTCCATCTCCTCTGCACCCGCCTCCACAGTGAAGCAGCGACTGACCGCTCAGAGTGGTATCTGGTCAGATCGGCTTCCAAAAAGGTATGTATGCTTATTTATTCTTTACAGGGATAGAGAGGTTAGTGTTGGATCTCTGGTGTCTATAGATGCATAGATTTTTACTTTTTGCATGGACTTCCACTTTAAGTACATATCTGGTCAAATGCAAAACCTGCATAGTGTCCAGGGCTCCCGCTCAACACTATGGCTGAGACAGGAGAGGCTCTTTACAGGCACTATTTTTAGCGATATAGCGCCTGTGAAGTGCCTCAGTGTGAAAGGGGTCTTACGGAGCACTGTTCAATCCATCATCCAAAAATGGAAAGAGTATGGCACAACTGCAAACCTACCAAGAAATGGCCGTCCACCTAAACTGACAGGCCGGGCAAGGAGAGCCAAAAGGCCCATGGTAACTAGAAGAGCTACAGAGATCCACAGCTCAGGTGGGAAAATCTGTCCACAGGACAACTATTAGTTGTGCACTCCACAAATCTGGCCTTTATGGAAGAGTGGCAAGAAGAAAGCCATTGTTGAAAGGAAGCCATAAGAAGTCCCATTTGCAGTTTGTGAGAAGCCATGTGGGGGACACAGAAAACCTTTGGTAAAAGGTGCTCTGGTCAGATGAGACCAAAATTGAATATTTTGGCCTAAAAGCAAAACACTACGCATGGCAGAAAACTAACACTGCACATTACCTTGAACACACCATTCCCACCGTGTGACATAGTGGTGGCATCATCATGTTATGGGGATACTTTTCTTTAGCAGGGTCAGGGAAGCTTGTCAGTTGATGGGAAAGATGTATGGCGCCAAATACAAGGTGATGTAATAGAAGAAAACCTGTTATGCCCCGTACACACGGTCGGACTTTGTTCGAACATTCCGACAACAAAATCCTAGGATTTTTTCCTACGGATGTTGGCTCAAACTTGTCTTGCATACACACGGTCACACAAAGTTGTCGGAAAATCCGATCATTCTGAACGCGGTGACGTAAAACACGTATGTCGGGACTATAAACGGGGCAGTGTCCAATAGCTTTCATCTCTTTATTTATTCTGAGAATGCGTGGCACTTTGTGCGTCGGATTTGTGTACACACGATCGGAATTTCCGACAACGGATTTTGTTGTCGGAAAATTTTATATCCTGCTCTCAAACTTTGTGTGTCGGAAGATCCGATGGAAAATGTCCGATGGAGCCCACACACGGTCGGAATTTCCGACAACATGCTCCGATCGGACATTTTCCATCGGAAAATCCAACCGTGTGTACAGGGCATTAGTCTGCAAAAGACTTGAGACTGGGGCGGAGGTTCACCTTCCAGCAGGACAACAACCCTATATATAGATAGACATATTCATTTGTTAGAATGGCCCAGTCAAAGTCCAGACCTAAATCCTATTAATAATCTGTGACAAGAAATTGCTGTTCAGACGCTCTCTATCCAATCTGACAGAGCTTGAGCGATTTTGCAAAGAATGAGCAAACATTTCACTCTCTATGTACAAAACTGGTAGAGACATCCCCAAAAAGACCTGCAGCTGTAATTGCAGTGAAAGATGGTTCTACAAAGTATTGACTCAGCGGAGCTGAATACAAATGCACATCACACTTTTTACATTTACTTGTAACAAATTTTGAAAACCATTTATCATTTTCCTGCCACTTTGTTGGTCTATCACATAAAATCCCAATAAAATACATTTACGTTTATGGTTGTAACATAACAAAATGGGAACATTTCAAGGGGTTTGAAATAGAGCTGCACAATTAATCGTTAAATTATCTCGATTCACCTCCCCTGACAATCTCTCCTGCAGAGTTTGCCGATTCTTTCATATAAACAAGTGGAGAGATTATCTGCTCACTCAGCTGTCAAAAGAAAGCATCCAGGCAGTCTGCCAAGTTTAGAACTTGAAACATTGTATCTAACTTCCTTCTTAGATCAAAGGGATAAACTTCTCTGTGTAAACAAATAACCTGGGCAATCTGCCAAGTTTTAAACAAGGTGTAAATGCAGGAAGTTTAACCACTTAAAGTCTAAATCTTTTTCTGACACTTTCTTAAGTTAAAATCAATATTTCTTGCTAAAAAAATTACTTGGAACCCCCAAACATATTATATATATATATATATATATATATATATATATATATATATAATTTATTATTTGCCCAGCGGTCTTTCAAATGCAATTTTTTGGGGAAAAAATACACTTCAATAAATAAAATAAAAAACACGAAACAGTACAGTTAGCACAATTTTTTTTTTTGTTTTAATGTGAAAGATGTTACGCCGCGAGAATCGTGATCTATCCTCTAAGCAAAAAAAATCGTGATTCTCGTTTTAGCCAGAATCGTGCAGCTCTAGTTTGAAATACTTTTTCAAGGCACTTGATGTCAGGCTAAGGTGTGTGTGTGTGTGTGTGTGTGTGTGTGTGTGTGTGTGTGTGTGTGTTTTTTTTTATTTATTTTTTTACTTTAAATAGAATGGGGTTTTACTACTATCTGACTGCCACTTAGGCCCCTTTCACACTTATACGACTTGTCCCACGATTTTGTACTGCAAAATCGTATGACAAGTCATTCTCCATGATTTTCAATGACTACCATTCATATTGGCACGACTTTAAGTCGTGCCGACTTGAAAGTAGTCCCTGCACTACTTTGGTCCAACTTCTATGCGAGTTGTACTCCATAGACCTCAATGTTAAACCCTGAAGTAGCATGCAAGTCGTGCCTGAATATTATATAGACACGACTTCAGCACGACTTTGTAAGCACAAGCCTGGCTCGCTGATCGGGAAAGGAAAACTTTTCTTTCCTTTCCCGATGAGCGACAGGCAGTGCTGACAGCTGTCTGGTATGAATCCAGAGGGGGAACGCTGCGCCAAGTTTTAAATAAAAAAACCGGCGTGGGTTCCCCCCCAGGGGCATACCAGGCCCTTAGGTCTGGTATGGATCTAAGGGGAACCCCCTACGCCGAAAAATCGGCGTGGGGTCCCCCCCAAAATCCATACCAGACCCTCATCCGAGCACGCAGCCCGGCCGGTCAGGAATGGGGGTGGGGACGAGCTAGCGGCCCCCCCCCTCCTGGACCGTACCAGGCCGCATGCCCTCAACATGGGGGGGTGGGTGCTTTGGGGCATGGGGGGCACCCTGCGGCCCCCCCACCACAAAGCACCTTGTCCCCATGTTGATGAGGACAAGGGCCTCTTCCCGACAACCCTGGCCGTTGGTTGTCGGGGTCTGCGGGCGGGGGGCTTATCGGAATCTGGGAGCCCCCTTTAATAAGGGGGCCCCCAGATCCCGGCCCCCCACCCTATGTGAATGAGTATGGGGTACATGGTACCCCTACCCATTCACCTAGGGAAAAAAAGCATCAATAAAAACACAGTACACAGGTTTTTAAAATAATTTATTAGGCAGCTCCGGGATCTTCTTCCGACTTCGGGGGTCCTCTTCTGACTTCGGGGGTCTCTCCGGCGTCCGCATCTTCTGCCGGCTCCACCGCTATCTTCTGGCGCTCTTTTGCCAGCGGTGGTCCGGACCTCTGGATCGTCTTCTTCCCTCTTCTCTTCCAGAGATGTTGACACGACGCTCTCTCCAGCCAGAATGGTCTCTGTGCGCTCCGCAACTGACTTATATAGGCGGTGGCCCCGCCCCCTATGAGGTCACTGTCCCGGGGCATGCTGGGACTGTGCCGTCATAAGGGGGCGTGGTCCTCACCCAGTGACCACGCCTCCTAAAACGTCACAGTCCCAGCATGCCCAGGGACTGTGACGGCATAAGGGGGCGGGGCCACCGCCTATATAAGTCAGTTGCGGAGCGCACAGAGACCATTCTGGCTGGAGAGAGCGTCGTGTCAACATCTCTGGAAGAGAAGAGGGAAGAAGACGATCCAGAGGTCCGGACCACCGCTGGCAAAAGAGCGCCAGAAGATAGCGGTGGAGCCGGCAGAAGATGCGGACGCCGGAGAGACCCCCGAAGTCAGAAGAGGACCCCCGAAGTCGGAAGAAGATCCCGGAGCTGCCTAATAAATTATTTTAAAAACCTGTGTACTGTGTTTTTATTGATGCTTTTTTTCCCTAGGTGAATGGGTAGGGGTACCATGTACCCCATACTCATTCACATAGGGTGGGGGGCCGGGATCTGGGGGCCCCCTTATTAAAGGGGGCTCCCAGATTCCGATAAGCCCCCCGCCCGCAGACCCCGACAACCAACGGCCAGGGTTGTCGGGAAGAGGCCCTTGTCCTCATCAACATGGGGACAAGGTGCTTTGGGGTGGGGGGGCCGCAGGGTGCCCCCCATGCCCCAAAGCACCCACCCCCCCATGTTGAGGGCATGCGGCCTGGTACGGTCCAGGAGGGGGGGGCCGCTAGCTCGTCCCCACCCCCATTCCTGACCGGCCGGGCTGCGTGCTCGGATGAGGGTCTGGTATGGATTTTGGGGGGACCCCCACGCCGATTTTTCGGCGTAGGGGGTTGCTCTTACAATTCATACCAGACCTAAGGGCCTGGTATGTCCCTGGGGGGGAACCCACGCCAGTTTTTTTATTTAAAACTTGGCGTGGAGTTTCCCCTTATGATTCATACCAACTACTGTATGTTTTAATTTGTTAATGCCAAAAACGTGGCAAAGTAGTACTGCTCCCACATCGCGGTAAAATCGCGGCAAAATCGCGGTAAAATAGCGGCAAAATCGCGGCCGCAAAATCGCGGTAAAATCGTGCGACTTTGAAGTCGTATAAGTGTGAAAGGGGCCTTAGAGAGAATTTCCCCTCACTTCCTGTTTTGCAGACTGTTTACCAGACAGGAAGTGAGGGGAATTCTCCAACAACCACTGAAACAGACAGAACAATGCTTTCTTTAGTTGAGCATAGAAAGACTTGAATCTCTGTCAGATTTTTATTTCTGTATGTGTTACTGTTGCAGTTTTTTTCTTTCTCACTGTCTAGTGAAATTGTTGTCAGCCTGACAGGAAGTGAGGGGAAATCTCCCTAGCAGAGCAGTAAAAACCTTCCATGGCTGCTAATCCTTCCCCACTATATCTGACAATAGAAACTGTTTTGGCTTGACATACAATTTAACCTCTTCTGCTATATTCACCCTAATTAAATCTTTCCTCCTCCAAATTTTTTTTTTTTTTTGTAGTAGGCTAGGTTTACATTTGTGCATTGTGGGGACAGGCACAAGATTGTGTGCATTTCTGTGATGCACACAAACTATGCATCCGTTTTACAGGTGCAACACCATGCCATAAGCCATAGTGGCACCAGGACGCACCTTGCTAACACATGGTAACAAAGTATCATGCTTTTGGTGTGCGCAATTTAAGAAAAAAAGTCATGCACTTCTATTGTGGGGTTTTGGGCACATAGGCCAGCCTATTAAAATGAATGAATGAACTGCTCTAAGTGAAATGCTCAAATGTGCCTGCACCGTTACACCTACATAAGTTTGAATGGAGCTTAATTGTTCAAAAAAATGCATACACCAAAAAAATCTTTAATTTCTTTGTTGCCATGCTTTGTGCTAGAAACCTTATTTTGTCCCCCTGCTGTCAGAATACAGTCATTGCACAGCAGGGATGATTCCTCCATCCACCTTGACTGTGTGGATGGGGGGCAATCGGTTCAGGTTTTTTTTTGTTCAGCCCACTGGCTAGATTAAAAAAAAAAAAAAAAAAGCCATCTGTGACCATATTTATACTTTAAAGGCCTTCTTCAGTAAATGGTGTAAGGAGTAGTACAGTAACCCATAAAGTCATCCGTTCAGGTCTTTGCATGAGTCGGACAAGTTGCAGTGGGTAGTTTTCTGTGCAGTCTGACTGCTTGTCTGGCAGGGAATTGCCAGACTTGACAGCATCTACAGGCTTGTACAGTATAGCTGTGCTAAGCTATGATGAGGAAAAAATGCAAAAATCTGGTCTTGCTTTGTTGTATTTCTTAGCATTATACATCTATATTCTTCAGGGCGGCCATTTAGACTTTGTTTATGATACTAATATTGTAACTATATACATGGATTAGCCGTAACGTTAAGACCACTGACAGGTAAAGTGATATTGATGATGATTTTTCTCATGACAGTGGCATCTGAAAGTGGGCAGGATTTATTAGGCAGCAAGTGAATGTTGTCCCTGAAGTTGATGTGTTAAAAGCAGAAAAAAATGGGCAAGCGTAGAGGATTTGTGCAACTTTGATAAGGACCAAATTGCAATAGCTAGACGACTGGGTCAGAACATCTCCAAAACTGCTGCTCTTGTGGGATGTGGTCAGACTCTAGACCTTCCAGAAGTGGTGCAAAGAAGAAAAACTGACAAACTGGCAACAGGGTCATGGAGAGCCAAGGCTCGTTGATGCACATTGAGAACAAAGGCTGGCCTATGTAGTTCGATCCAATAGAAGAGCTATTGTATCTCCGATTGCTAAAAAAGTTAATGCTGGTTCAATGGGTTCCAGAACACACCATGCATTGTAGTTTGAGTATGGGTCTGTGTAGCTGCACACCGGTTAGGGTGTTCATGCTGACCCGTGTCCACAGCCAAAAGTGCCTACAATGGGCATGTGAGCATCAGATCTGGACCACAGTGAAGTGGAGATAGGTGGCCCGATCCGATTAAAACACAATGTGTTGGTTTTTTTTTTTTCTCTTACATCATGTGGATGACCAGGTGCGTGTGCATCGCTTACCTGCGTAAGAGATGGCACAAGGATGCAGTATGGGAAGAAAGCAAGCCAGTGGAGGCTTAACTACTTTTCTATCAAATTCTGTCATGCACATATAAATCTGCATTTTTCTGCTAGAAAATTACTTAGAACTCTCAAACATATATTTTTTCAGACAGAGGCCCTAGAGAATAAAATAGGGAGTAAATTTTTTTATATTGCACTGTATTTGCACAGTGGTTTTTCAAACATAGTGTATTTAAAAAAAAAAAAAAAATAAAAGTCTCTAATGAATTTTAGTGAACAAACAATAGAGTACCCAATTTTTTGGTAACGTGTAAATAGATCTTAAACGTGTCTTTAAAATTGCACAGGCCAGTGGAATGGTGGCAAACTACAGTACAATAAATTAAAATACTTTACAGGTTACCAGTTTAGGGTTACACAGGAGGTCTGGCCCTAGAATTATTGCTCTCGCTCTGTGCGCGGTGATACCTCACGTGTGGTTTATTGCCGTTCACATATTTATTTACTTTTTTTATTTTTTTGTGTTTTTTTTTTTTTACACTATCTTTTATTTTTATCACTTTTATTGCTATCAAAAGGGATGAGCAGCATTCCTTGTGATAGCATGGGCCGTGACAGGTACACTTTATGGAGAAATCTGGGGTCTATTAGACCCCAGATCTCTCCTCTGGCCTCCAAAGCAGCAGATCAAACAGAGATCGGTTTGTTCTGCTGCTTCACAAGCCAGTAACGGCTTGTAGACAAACTAGAGGTGACAAAATACTCGTTATTTTTGACATCGCACACAGTGGGAGGATGAACATCAGTTGTTATCACGGTATCTGAGGATACCGCCGCCACCAGTCGCATTCTTACCGCTTACCGAGCTCCCTGATCAGGCAGGGTGCCTTTAAAGTAATTCAGTGGTTGTATAGCTAGGACTACTTTTACATTGTAAGGCTCCATGCACACTGAAGCTCAAACGGCCATTTTTGGGAGTTTGGGTGTTTTTTGTTTTTTTTAACAGCCCATAAACTCCCTTCTGTTATTCTATGTGTCCATGCACATATGAACCTTTTTGGACGTTTATCAGCAGTGGAGTTTATGGGATGTTTGAACGCCCGAAAATCACGTTCAGGAGCTGTTTTTCTGACCACAAAAAACTTTAAATGCGCATAAAGGCTGATAAACACTCAAAAAAATGGTTCACCAGCGTTTTTTAATGTTCCTGATCCATTGAAAAAAATAAACGCTAAAAAAAGCTAACGTGGAAAAACGCTAAACACTATTGCAAAAATGTTAAATGACTCGCTGCAAAGCTACTGGCTTTTTTTTTTTTTAATATATAATGGGATTTTAATGTCCAGTGTGCATGGAGCCTAAGGAATTGCCCGATGTAAAAGAAGATTCCAGGATCATGGTTTGGTTGTACCCTCAACTATGATCCTGATATAACCACCTCATGCCAGGACATATATGTATGGCTGCATTGAGGTGGGTAAAGGATCTGCTACTGACTACTTGCTGCCATGTGCTACAGCATACCTTGTGGAGTCCATGTCTTTACTATTTTGGTGCTAAAAGGGGGTCCTACTCAAATTTAGGTGAGTGGTCTTAGCTGTTGGCTATTTGGGGTATGTGTATTCTGATCAGTGTATTCTGCCAGCAGAGAGTCTCCGCTGTCAGAATACAATGTCACAGCAGGGAGGGTTCCTCTAGCCACATGTGGATGAGGCATGTATAAAAAAATTTAAAAAAAATTTTTCTGGTTCACCCGGTATAAACTAGCAATATAATATATACCCAGCTTTACACTCTGTAAGGCCATGAGAAATTACACTTAAGATTATTGACTTCTAATACAATGAGGAGGTTAATATATCCTACCATGAGTTGTAAGCCTGAATGGAATTTGATTCCAAACCATAACACTTTGTTAAAGCCAGTTTTGTTTCAGACTTGTTTGTTTATACAAGCACCTTTTGATGGCACGCCTTGCTAAAGCAGAAAGCCAATTTAAAGATTGTATAAGAGGGCTCCAATCCCAGTGGTGCACATCTAAGCTGCCATTTAACTGATTCGGCCCCGGAAGATTTGGCTGCTGAATGACCGGGCCATTGTTTTGCGCTACGGCACTGCGTCGCTTAAACTGACAATTGCGCGGCATTGTACCCAAACAAAACTGACATTTTTTTCCCCCCCACAATTAGAGCTTTCTTTTGGTGGTATTTGTTCATCTTTGTCTTTATATTTTGTGCTATCAACAAAATTTTGAGAAAAACCCACTATTTTTTGCTTTTTGCTATAATAATATACCCCCCCCCCTTTTTTTTTTTTCTATAAAAATGCATTGATTACTGTAAAAATGTCACTGGCAGTGAAGAGGTTAATACTAGGGGGCGATCAAGGGGTTAACTGTTCCCTGCTAGTGTTCTAACTGAAGGGGGGATGGGACTTGCTAGGGGAAGAGGTAGATCGGTGTTCATACTTTGTATGAACACGCGATCTGTCTCTTCTCCCCTCAGAGAACCGGGCTGTCTGTGTTTTACACACAGTGAGCCCAGTCCTCGCTGTTACGAGCGATCGCGGGAGCCCGGCGGTCCCCGGAGCATCGGCTCCGAGGACGAGCAGCCCCCAGAGCCGCTTGCTATGGGGGCACCCGGGCTGAGTCACAGCTTCGTATGTCCATTCGGACACCGAGCCCTGGCCCGCCCCCTCTCTCCCCTGATTGGCTAAGTGACTGCCGTTCGTGCCAATGGTGCCGCTGCTGTGTCTCAACCAATCAGGAGGAGAGTCTTGGACAGCTAAGACACTTGTGGACGTTGCTGGAGAGAGATGGACCTCAGGTAAGTAATGGGGGGGGGGCTGATACACGCACACACTTTTTTTTTTTTTTTTTTTTTTTTTTTTTTTTTTTACTTAATGCATTAAAAAAAAAAAAAATCTTCTGCCTTTACAACTCTAAGTGTCCACTAGATGAGCTATCCTTTGTTAGAACAAACAAGTAATTTTGTAGGGTTTTGTTCTGATAAACTGATACAGGTCTATTAACACTTTGAGTAACCGCGTTATTAAAATGACTTTTCAGGTACGGGCAGATACAGGTTCTTTTATACTTGATTTCGTTGTAAACAAATACTTGGAGCTGTGCACAAACAACATTTCTATCTCTATTCACAAAGTTTCCTAGGAGGACAGATGTTTGCTTATTTAGTCACATACTATATTACTATTTAATTTTTGTATACATCCTGTACCCCAAGCTTCGAGTAGATCTCTGCCTTACTGCTTATAGTTGAACCTAAGCTTACTTGTAATGCTACCCTCATCATGACTTCCTGAATGTCCACATTTCCCACTGCTGCAAGGTTCCAATTCATTGTAGCTAAAATGATTTGTTAAAGTAGGCTTCTAATGCATTATTAATACTTTTCAGCCATCCTAAAACCTACTGAAGACAAATTCCTTTTAGGCCTAAGAACCGATTATGGTGTCTGGTAGTAAGGTCAGGTGATTGAGGGTAGTAAAACAGATCAAACCAATTTATGAACTATAACCATGGCAGCTGCTGGTATGTTGAGATTTAGATTTGTGAAACGCTCCTTTGGTGAAATTTCTTTAACCTTTATCTGCCAAATTCTGCCTCAGCAGGCTATTGTGTGCTTTGGCGATTATTTGCTCCCTCCGAGAGTGCCGGTGTTCTGACTAGAACTGTCCTCCTATCGCATAGTGTCTGCCCCGTACTGCGCAGACGCAGCGCTTGCGCAGTACGGACCAGAAGGAGATGCCGAAAGTGTCCGAAGTTGATCAGCTGACCATCAGCTGTACACGGCGCTTGGGCGATGGCTTTGTAAGAGGGGCTCGCCACGCTTCGGGCACGACCTTGCTGCGCTCGGCAATTATTTATTCTAACTCTATGTCCACTTGGATAGTAGGGAATGAACCTGGACATAGGGTGAAAATAAAAGCGCAGGCGCCGTGTACAGCTGATGATCAGCTGTTAAACTTCGGAGACTTTCGGCGTCTCATTTGTCCTCCGTACTGCGCCTGCGCAGTACAGGGTGGACACTATATGATAGGGGACTGTATTCGACAAGACACCGGCATCACAATCTCCTTTACATCTCAGAATACTGTATTTGTCTCCTGTATATGCAGTAAAGCATGCTTGTTACCTAAGGGGTTAATACTGCGCATTGTTAAGGCTGGTTGATCCTGTCTTCTCGGATACTCCCCTTTTACTGTCCCCAATCCATCTGCTGAAAGCACAATGTCCTAGGAGGCATTCTGAACAAGCTCAGTTTGGTTAGTTGTGTGTGTGTGTGTGTGTATGTATGTTATATATATATATATATATATATATATATATATATATATATATATATATATATATATATATATATATATATATATATATTTATTATAATATAATTTTTATTTTTTGGGGGGAGGGTGCATGTGATCAGCACATAAACCCAGGGCCCTGCAGTACTATATCTGGTCTCCCACAGAACAGGGACATGCAATTATTTTAGTACAAATAAAATGCTAAATACCATTTCTCATCAGCAGTATTGTGACTTCTATCAGTGTCTGGCCGAACACTGATAGAAGTCAGAAGACTGCTGTATACTGCTGATGAGCAAAGGTATTTAGCATTTTATTTTTAGTAAAATAACTGCATGTCTGTGTACTGTGGGAGACCAGATATAGTGAAATGCAGGGCCCTGGGTTTATTAACACTTTGGTGACAGATTTTACCTTCATTGAATTTTGTAAATGCCCGTCTCAGCCTTCCTGTGCTACTGTGGCGACATTTGCTCTCTTCATGACCCCCTTTTTGTATGTTATCGCAGCCACACTTTCCTGCTTGCACTCAAGATGTTCTACACATTAACATGCAGACACATTCAGCTCTATGGGCTTTGTGGTACACAAGCATGGGACATGAAATAACAGCACTGCTCACTCACTTCATCAGTGGACAATATGGAGCCTGAAAATAATAGATATAGTTTGTTTTTAAGCAAAAAGAAAATAAAATAAAAAAACAGCTATGGTGTACTTGATATTTTGGAACAATTAATGTGAGACACTAAAAGTTTTTTTAGTGTCTCACATTAAGGTTTTTATCCTGGGATAAAGTGGTGTGCTCTTTATCCACTTTCAAATCTTGTAGAAAACAGTTGACCTGCCTTTTAAACCTTGCAAGAGTTATCTCATGACTTTCTGACATTCTGTTTAATCAGCCTTTGCTCAGCTATCGAGCTGAAGAAATTGATGGGAAGTTCAATGAAACCTGCATTGTCTTTGCTCGGTGAAATTCTCCTATTATATATAGTGCCAGCAGCTTGTACAGCTCTTTACAACATGAAGACAAATAGTACAGTTACAATACAATTCATTACACTAATCGGAGGGCCTGCTCGTTAGAGGTTACAATATAGGAGACTGTGTGTATTAATATAATACAGGCATACTCCCCACTTTTATGTACACAATGGGCATGTATATAAAACCGAAATGTACTTAAAGTGAAGCAATACCTTTTTTCACTTCTGGGGTGTCAGGGGCTGTAGTGGTGGTGTCAGGGGTTGTAGGGGGAGGTCAGGGACTGTTGTGGGTGGGTCAGGGAGTGCATTGCCAAGTAGCTGGGAATCTGAACTATCCTGCCGCTTTAGCTTGAGAGCTACTTTCCATACACTCATGAGTAAGGACATACCCGTAAGTGTATGTAAAGTGAGTGTACTTAAAGCGGGGTATGCCTGTACTGGAAGATAAAGGATTGATTGTTAGCGCAAGGTTATATACAATGTGGGATATTCGCCAGACGGTGTAAATGTACAGATATTTTAAATGTATTTGTTTTGAATTTGGTCTTTTTATAATGAATTTTGTAAAGTATGGTTTCCGGTACCATAAAGTACAATATTTGGGAATTGTCAGGTTTGGGTATGTTGGTACCCATGACCATATTGAAGCATCTGCTTGCAATTGATTGCACACATACCTAGTGCTCCCGAACTAGTGTGATTGCTAATTGGTGAATTGTGCCAGTCCTGGGTTTCAGATTCCTTGTTCACTGCTGTGCTGTGAAATTGGACTTGTATATGTTAAAGAGGAAGCAAACCCTGATGGGTTTTACATCCCCCCCCCCCCCCCTGCAAAGTAGAAGCATAATGGGCCAGTATGCATTGCATACTAGCCCATTATGTTGCACTTACCTGCAAATGAAGCCCGCAATGTCACTGCTGGTGGCTGCACCCATCTTTGCCCCACTTTACCCCCCCCCCCCCCCTTTCTTCCAAGGCCATGGACTCTGGCTCTTTGACTGGCCGGAGCTGCATGACTTCACTTCCACACATGTGTGCGGGAGCCACTGGTCACGGCACAGGCTCTTTAGAAACAGCACGATCGTGCCCTTTCTCCGGTGCGCATGCACCGTTGACGTCGGCGCAAGCTTATATGGTTACTATCTCCTAAACCGTGCAAGTTTAGGAGATATTTCTAGTACCTACAGGTAAGCCATATGTATAGGCTTACCTGTAGGTAAAAGTGGTGTAACTAGGTTTACAACCACTTTAAAGGTTAAGTTCACCTTTTTAGGAGCATGTTGCATGTTAAACCCATTTAGGATGTAATCTGCTCCTTTTACACCTACCTTGCACTGCCAGTACCCCCCTCTGTGACAGCAGGCGGAGGATCTTCCCTCTTCACCCAGTGTTACAATTCAAATACAGCGCAGCATCATTCATTCACCATTTCCTTTGAATGCTTAGACTACAACTACTTTCTACCAATGTGACAAATGAGTGAGCACTCTAGTAGTTAAAGTGGAGGGCCACCCTGGAAAAAGAAATGCTACCAAAACTCCTAAAAAAAAAAAAAAAAAAAAAACATTAGGGGAAAAAAAAAAAAATTATACTTACCTAAACCCTTGTTGCTAGGCAGTCTTCCTAATCTGCCTCTTCCTATTCCGCGGCGTGTTCTTCTCCTCGGTGAGCGGCCCCGTTGTCTTCTGGGAACTGTGTGTGTTCCCAGAACACCACCTGGGCCATTCACAGATCGCAGCAGGAAACTGGCAGTGAAGCCGCAAAGCTCCACTGCCTGTTTCCCTTACCTAGGATGGCGGTGCCGAGGGACGGGTCGGCCTCGGGCGGCCGACATCGCGGGCACCCAGGACAGGTAAGTCTGCTTATTTAAAGTCAGCAACTACAGTGTTTGTAGCTGCTGACTTTAACATTTTTTTTTTTTTTTTTTAGGTGGCCCGAATCCTGCTTTAATGGATTCTGCCTTCTCAATATGGGAGGTATGGAAAGGCTCCAGGCATTGCACTCATAATCTGCTGATCATGGGTGTAGTGTTTTACAAGCTGCAGTGTGTAAAAAGCCATGCACATTTTCTTACCTGCAAAAAGGTGTGTAATGCAAAAAAAAATATATATATATATATATATATATATATATATATATATATATATATATATATATATATATACACACACATTTTTCACATATACATTCACTCACGACCACAGTGTCGAACAGGAACTCTGTCATTCATCTATCTCCAATTTTTTTATTTTTTTTATTTTTTTTTTGTTATATAATTTGGTGGAAGCAGGAGTACCACATTGGATGTGAATCTCCTAAAGGAATTGAAAGACATGGCAGAGGTGTCCCACCTTTTTAGATATATAGAGATTGACTCAGTGCCCTGTTCCTCAGATTGTTTTATCAGGATTGAAGCTATTCCTTTAAGTTCTAGTTGCCTGCTCAATCTAACAATGTTGTCTAATATGGTTAAGGCTTGGGCTTGTTCTAGCTTACGCACTCCTGAAAACCGGTTTACCTGGGGAATGCCTATCACGTGCTTTCATTATTGTTTAAGTAATAAATGAAACTTTGTTCTGTTCATGGATACAGAAACAAAACCATATTTGCGAAGAGAGGATCGAATACTGTTCTGTGTGTGTGGGTGGGCGGGCTTGGTTTTTTTTTTTTTTTTTTTAATATATTATAAATGCCTAGTCATCCTCCCTCTGGCTTACTCTGTACTTTATAGACTGGTCCCCACAGACTTTTCTCCCCTGCCCTGAAGGTCGTAGGTTCATTCAACATCCTCTAGTACCCTGGTGCCCAACCTGCAGCACAAGGTCCAAGTGCGTCCTTTTAGTGTTTTGAAGTGCGGCGCTTGGGTCCTGGTAGTCAAAGAGAACATTTGAGATTTGTAAGGGGTCCCTAAATATTAGTCAAGTCTAGCAGTTTCATGCAACAATGCCCTGTTGTCTGTGACCGTTTTCTGGAGAATTATATGCAGCCTTTTGGAGACATTGGAGGCCCCTTTTACCTTGCATGTTGACAACCATTGCTCTAGTGCAGGGATCCTCAAACTATGGCCCTCCAGCTGTTGCATCCGGCGAAGTCGTGAATGGCGTACCTGAAGACAAAAAATAGTTAACAATAAAGCACAGTGAACAGTAAAGTATAAAAAATTGCATACCTGAAAAACAAACATGATAAAACATAATAACAATAAAACATTGCAGAATAGAATACAGTAAAAAAGAGCAGAACAATAGAGAGAGAATAGAGAGAGAGAACAATAAAACGACAACTATTGTTTTTTTTTTTTGTTTGTTTTTTTTTACACTTTTTTACACTTTTTTTTTTTTTTTTGTAACTAACTTTTATAACTGTAACCGGTTCCAGGTTCGGGTCTCTCAAAATGCGATGGCATCTTGGGAGACCCTGTGAAAGTGTGCCTAGTCTGTGCAATGCTGTACCCTACGCTAATACTCAACTAGTGAATGGTAGCGTTCAAAACATTCACCAATGCAAAGACCAGGATTGTCAGGACAGGAGGGACAATAATAGCGGGTGTAACGCCTATATCCACGCTTGCTGCAGACACGACATCTTTTTTGGGGGGGTTCGTTGGGTAGGGGTACTCGGGAGGACATAAAAATGCCTCTCATGCAGCCGACTGCATTTAGTTGGGGATGTGAATGGGGGAAGTATGGGCGCTGCAGAAGCAGTGGGTTCCCAATTCGGATTGGCGAATGCAGCAGGAAGGGCATTATGGGCACGACGGACCTGTTTGTCTTCTGCTTGGTGGCAGCGGGACACTACTTGTGCTTGCCACCTCACCAGCTTGAACTGCACTTATGGGACTCGCCACGTCACCAAGTGTTACTGCAGTGCTGGTTTGACTACGATCGGGGTGTACTAGGCCGCTGGCGCTTGCCAGTTCACCAAAACGCTACAAAAAAAAACTGTTAGCGATCGCAGGGATCAGGCCTGACTCTGCGAACGCTGCAGTTATGCGTTTAGTGTTTTGTAAGTGACAGTGATCGATCGATACTGCACTTGGGTGGGCTGGGCTGGAGGGGCAAAACGCAGGTGCTAGCAGGTATCTGGGCTGATCCCGCTAACACTGCGTTTTTGGGAACCCTAATCTGCTGGGGACGCTAGTATAGATCTGATCAGATATTTATCAGATACTATACCACTAAGGGAGGTGTACGGTGCGTGCGTGGGTGTTAGCGCTACTGGCACTAACCTGACGCTGCCTGGGGCTGGTGCTTGCCAGTTCACCAAAACTCTACCAAAAAAACTGTTAGCGATCGCAGGGATCAGGCCTGACTCTGCGAACGCTGCAGTTATGCGTTTAGTGTTTTGTAAGTGTCAGTGATCGATCGATACTGCACTTGGGTGAGCTGGGCTGGGCCGGGCGGAGGGGCAAAATGCAGGTGCTAGCAGGTATCTGGGCTGATCCCGCTAACACTGCGTTTTTGGGAACCCTAAACTGCTGGGGACGCTAGTATAGATCTGATCGGATCAGATATTGATCCGTTCAGATACTATACCACTAAGGGAGGCGTATGCTGCGTGCGTGGGTGTTAGCGGTACTGGCGCTAATCTGACGCTGCCTGGGGCAACGCATATCACCGCTGTGCGATCAGGGGGCTAAACCTTTATTTGGTAATAAACGGCGGGTGCCCTGACACTATAAAATAAACGAACTAACCAGCGTCACCCGTAACGGTTATACGGTGATCAGTGGTGAAAGGGTTAACTAGGGGGCAATCAAGGGGTTAAAACATTTATTAGGTAGTATATGGGGGTCCCTGTCGCTATAAAACGCTGACGGCGAACTTAAATATTTACGTCTCTAACTACCGTCACCAGCGACACTAATACAGCGATCAGAAAAATGAACGCTTAGCGACACTGGTGACGGGGGGTGATCAAGGGGTTAAAAGTTTATTAGGGGGGGTTAGGGGGGTACCCTAGACCTACTGGGGGGCTAACACTAACTGCCCTACCACTTCTAACTGTCACAAACTGACACCATGCAGTAATCAGGAAAAAAAAAACAAAAAACAGCTTGGTGTCAGTTTGTGACAGGGGGGAGGGTGATTGGGGGGGGGATCGGGGGTGTTTAGTGTGCCTGGCATGTTCTACTGTGTGTGTGTTTTACACTTAGATGTCATCTCTCCTCGGCGCCGGAACAGAAACTGCCGAGCCGAGGAGAGATGACATCACATCCTCTGCCTCTGTGTACTATACAGAGGCAGGGGATGTTTCTCATTGGCTGGGAGCGATCGCGAGGGGGGGGCCACGATCAGATGGCCTCCCCCTCATCTCTAAACGCTGCCAGACAAATGCCGACCGCCGCTGGCACCGGGGAGGGGGTCCGATCGGACCCCCCGCCCGCGGGAAGGCAATCACGTACCAGGAACGTGATTTTGCCTGCCCGTGCCATTCTGCTCACGTATATAGGCGTGAGGCGGTCGGCAACTGGTTAAAGGGCAATTGAGGTGGAAATATCTTTCTTACTGTGCCTTATTGACAGTCATAGGCTTACTGTAAACATTAGTTTGATTGCAATATATCGCCTTCGCTAAAAAATGAAAATGATCCAAAGCTTTGATTTGATTTAAATTTAAGTTTTTTTTTTTTTTTTTTTTTTTTTTTTTTTTTTAGATTTAACTTTTACAGTTAGATTGTAGCATGTGTAGTCAGCTGTAAAATAGTCAAGGTTCATAGTCAGCTGTAATATGGTCAAGGTTCAGTTATGATTATATCTTGTGACTGAGATGTGTGTGTTGTGATGAAAGGCTGCTTACTATGGTTCACGATTTTTTTTATTTTTTATTTTTTTAAATTTGTTTAGCAGTGTGCATCACTGTATTGTGTACCCAATCTATTTTGAAAGAAATTTGTATGCCTTGGCCACGGTAATAATACAGAACATCCAGGCCTGTCGATTCGAAGACTGCTGGCTTTTATAGATCCTGCCACCATGTTTACAGCAGATTTATCTAAAGGCATCCTTTATTTTAATGTATGCAGTTAGGTGGATAATCTGTTTGGAACTTATTACTACTTACACAAGGCCCGGGTTTTACATTCTTTACACCGGTGTAGGAAAGCCTGTGCAGATTTCATCAGACCGAGTCATGGAGGTGTTGAGCCACTATTTAATTTTTTAATTTTGGAGGTTTTTTTTTGTGATTTATGTTTAGTGACTATTCTGTTATAGGAAACCTTTGGGGGCAGAGATATGGTAGCTTGCATTGCTGATTTGTGTTTTGAAGCCCAACTCCAGGTTTCAGGCACCACCATGCATTAAGGTACAAAACCACCTGGTTGCAGCTCCCCCACAGCCCCCCTAATACTTGTATAAATCCCCATTTTGATCCAGCAATGTGCATAGGAGCGCTCTCTTTCTACGCAGGAGCCATTGTCTCCTGCTGCTGTGACCAATGAGGGTTCAGGGCTGAGCCGCTCTTTGTGTTTGAATGGATAATGTCACAGGAGTGTGACTGGGGGGGGGGGGGGCTAGCCTGCTCAAGTGCCCCATAGCAAGAGGACTGCTATTATGGGAACTTGGCAGGGGGGTAAGCCAGAAGCGTTGGTAGGGTACTCAAAATGAAGAGTATTGGGGCTGCTCTGTGCAAAACCATTCCACAGAAAGGGTAAGTTTTTAAGCTGTTATTTATAAAAAGAAAAAAACAAAAATGGTCTTTAGAATCACTTTAATTCCAGGGTGTCTTCCATGATGTGTGACTTCCAGTCTACAGTGTATTCAGTGCTTCACTTTTTCCACATTTTGTTATGCTACAGCCTTCTTCCAAAATCATTATTTTCCCTTAAAATTCTACAAACCATACCCCATAATGACAACTTGAAAGAAGTTTGTTTTGAAAGCTTTGCAAATTCATTAAAAATGTGGGGGGGGGGAGAATCTCTGTACATATTCACAGCCTTTGCCATGACTCTCAAAATTGAGCTCAGGTGCATCCGGTTTCCACTGATCATCCTTGAGATGTTTCTACAACTTGATTGGAGTCCACCTGTGGTGAGTTCAGTTGATTGGACATGATTTGGAACAGTTAACAGTGCATGTCAGAGCACAAACCAAGCCATAAAGTCCAAGGAATTGTCTGTAGACCTTCGAGACAGGATTGTATCGAGGCACAGATCTAGGGAAGGGTACAGAAAAATGTCTGCAGCATTGAAGGTCTCAATCGCACAGTCAAAAAAAATAATACATTGAACGTTTTTGTGCTACATTGGAAACAGTTTTTGTGAGAGGTATTTAGGTATTTACCTACCAATTCTGTTGAAACTAAATGAAGTGGATAAGCTCCCTTTTGTGTACTGAAGTCCTTGAAGCCCACATACCCAGACCATATTAAGCAGCAGTATGTACTGATTTGACGTGAAGACTAATTTGCAGCATTTTGTAGCGTTTATTAGAGTTGGAGCATTTTTATAGCTGGAAAAACTCCTCCCTTTCAAACCCACTAGTTCTGTGGGTTTTTTTTCCCAGCCAGAAAATGCCCCTGATAAAGACCCTATGTGTGCATGGACACATAGGCTAACATGCTGCGGAATTTACTGGCTGCATTTTTTTTTTTTTTCTGCCAAAGCGCTGCGGCCAGGAGGAAAGGGTTCTAGGATAGTTTTTTTTAAAACGTCCTGTGTGCATGAGGCCTAAGGCTTCATGTACAATGCTGCTGGTATACGGACATTGAGGAGCAGTTGTGTGTTTTTTGGTTTGGTTCTTTTTTCATTTATTTTTTTTTAGCTGCCCCTGAACTCTCCTCCTGTTATCTTATCAGTACATGTACCTGGGGTGGTTTATAGTCCTTTCCAGGCAGTTGAGTTTAGAATTGTTTTTTGGAAAGCAAAAAAATGCGTTTAGGACGGATATTCAGAAGCATTTGAAACGCCTGTAAATGCTTGTAAACGTGTGTAAATGCGGAAACTTGTGTTTATCCGCATTTCGTTTACAAGAATTTTTAAATTTTTGACCATTTGGAAAAAAATAACTCTTCTAAACATAAAGGCAGCAAAACAGACTATTTTTAAACGTCGTTTACTATCTGTCAAGCTAAATCGTTCAAGGGAGGTTGTAAAATGTCCCGTGTACGTTAGGCCCAATACACACACTACTTTTATTAAGCCTGAGAATGGTCTAAGGCTGTTTTCACACTGAAGCGCCGCTAAAACAGTGCTAAAGCACTGGTCATTTTTGCGATGCTTTAGTGGCGCTTTTCAGGCACTAGTGGGCCTTGTTTGTGGTGTGTTTTTTATTTATTTTTTGTCATGTGACAACGTGACCTTTTAAAAAAAAAAAAAAAAAAAGACTTTGGCAGCGCTGCCCATTCATTTTAATGGGCAGGGGTGTTTTTGGAGCGCTATTTATAGCGCTCAAAACCCGCCCCAAAGATGCTGCTTTCAAGACTTTTTTTAGGCCCCTTTCACACTGGGGTGCTTTGCAGGCGCTATAGCGCCTGCAAAGCACCCTGAAACAGCCACTGCTGTGTCTCCAGGGCTTTCACACTGGAGCGGTGCGCTTGCAGGATGGGGAAAAAAAAAACTGCAAGCAGCATCTTTGGAGCGGTGAAGGAGCATGCCCATTGAAATCAGTGGGGCAGCGCGGCTATACTGCCGGCAAAGCGCTGCTGCGGCACTTTGCGGGCGTTTTTTACCCCTTTGTTTCAGCCGCTAGCGGGGGTTAAAACTGCCCCGATGGCGGTCGAATAGTGCCGGTAAAGCGCCACTAAAAATAACGCTGTTCTACCGCCGGCGACTCTCCCTCCCCAGTGTGAGAGGGCCGTTACCGTCCCGCAAGCGTACCACCCGTGTGAATGGGAGCCAGGTTTCAGGTGCTTTACAGGCTCTTTTTCTAGCGCTAAAACGCTTGAAAACTGCCTCAGTGTGAGAACTCTAAGGTTAATGATTAGCAGCTGGGTTACAGCAGCACTTTTTTTTTTTCCCTCCTGGTTTTGCTGCATTGGAGTAGATCACTTCTGACCAAATAAATCCAACATCCAAATTGTCAAGTGAAGCAACATAATTTTTTTTTATTTTTTGCATTCAGTTAAGGGAGGTTTTTATTCATTTCATTATGATAACAGTTATGACTTTAGTGATTTGGTATGAGGGTGATAGGCCTTTAGCACTGATTGAGTTTTAGGGTTAAAGCTTTTATAAACCCAAGAACACATTTATTATATTGCAGCTGGCCAGAAAGCATACAATTTTCTTCATTTTTTTTTCTTTCAACTACCTGCCTGATTGTATTCAAATTGAAAGTGTTTAGGTTTGACCTCATATTATATGGTTTTGGAAAATCTAGAGTAGGGTTATACAAGAAAATTGTATAATGTGTTGGTGGCAATAGAACAAGCTGAAAATAAAAGTAGCAGTGAGTTGGGATAAAACCTTTTCCATGGATACCATAGCCAGTTTTCACAGGCCACTGAAGTTCCACTTAAAAATGAAATCTATATTACGGTCATCTTAAAGGACAAAAAAAATGCTTTCCTTTTAGTGATCTTATCTTGCAAAAATGATTTTATGGCCAGTTCACACAATTTCTGCATTCCAGTTGCGTGTTTGCATGCATGGTGTTTTTTTTTTTTTTCCTTCTCCCCATCTCAATTGAGGACATGTGCATTTTGCTGTGTTCCTGATGCGTTCAATACTGAAAAAAAATACAACCTGTTGCTTTGTGGTGTCATTAGTCAGGAAGGGTGGAATTCTGGAGATGTTGCGGAGGTTAAGGCGGCAGGATTTAGCCAGTGATTGGATATGGGGGCTGAAGGAGAGGTCAGAGTCAAGGATTACACCCAGGACCCTGGCATGTGTGGAGGGACCAATGGTTGTGTTGTTGATATTAATGGTGAAGTCGCAGGAGGGGGACCGTGAAGGAGGAAATATAACAAGCTCAGTTTTAGAAAGATTAAGTTTGAGGAAGTGGTGTGACATCCATACCGATATGTCAATCAGCAAGTTTGAGATTCGTGAGGAGATAGTGGGGGTGAGTTGAGGAGTGGAGAGATAGATCTGTGTGTCATTGGCATAGAGGTGGTATTGGAAGCCATGGGAGGTGATCAACTGGCCCAGGGAAGAGGTATAGAGTGAGAAAAGGAGAGGCCCAAGGACGGAGCCTTGGGGTACCCCAACAGAAAGAGGAAGGGGAGTGGAGGAGAAGGAGTTGTAAGTGACGCTGAACTAGCCCTTATTCTTTTAGTCCCATTCACACAGGCAGACTGTCAGCGGATCCGTCTGCTCAGTAGGAAATCTGTCTGCTGATCACCACTAAGCAGTTGGATGGGTGGTCCGTGTTTGCTCTGCTTATGCAGAATATCAATAAATTGTGTCGGTGATCATATTCTTATAGAGTGCCAGCATCCAAACTAGTTCAATACGGAAAGAGAAACCCCTAAGTGGACTTTAAAGGCACTGACATACTATATTAAAAAAAAGTATATAATTTATTAAACATAATACAACAATAAAATATATTGGAATGGTTACAATAGCTATACACAATCACCACATAGATATCACTTGGGAATTCTCTAGGTTCATCTGACGCTATTGAGTAACTTTCTTCAGGGGTTTATGAGAAGAGCTATCGTGTATCTATAATATAGTGGTTTAAAAGTCATGACTATAATCATATAGCAATAGGATAATATGGTATATTATCTTTGCATTGAATGTAGTTTTAAACAAACTCATATATTTATAGTGGCGTCACAAATGAAAACATTCCATAGAACTATTAAAAACTGACAGACAGGACTGAGTCTCCAAACCCTTCTGCTCATAATAGCTGCTCTTGTTGATATGCTTAAATAATGCAATTAAAACAAAGATGCCAAACCTCCCCAAAGATCAAAGAACAACAAGGAACGCTAAAGCCAAGAAGCAGGCGTCTTTCTGTGGGTAAAGATAATAAAGTAAATAGCACAGGATGAGCATGATTGAAAATGAAGTGACTTTTTAATAAGTCCTATGAATATATATATATATATATATATATATCTCATAGTAGGACTTATCAGTCCATTCATTTTCGCTGCACGATTAATCGTTGCGATCTTGGTAAGTGTTTCACTATTCTTGCTATGCAAACAATTCTCTCTGCTCTTCTGAAGCCACAGCCATCAAAAGAAAGGAAGAAAAAAATCTGGGCAGTCTGCCAAGAAGCAAAACATTCTTTCAGTTGAACTAAGCCTAAACATTGTAACAATTTGTAAATGGAATACACTGTAAATGAGACGCCGGTGCAAACGCTGCTGAACACATGTTTTTAAAAGCTGAAACCGGCGTTTAGAAATGCTAATAATAGCGGTGTTTTGACGCCGCCCCAGTGTGAAAGGGCTCTAACACTTATAGAGTATTAGATAATTATTCTCACAGCACCAATTCTCTATACAAGTTAAAGAGTGCATGCAGCAGTTGGTCATTTTACAACATTGTATCCCACTTAATGTAAGAGCGTGGGAGTTTCCACTGCACATTTAATACCCACTGGTAGTATAGCAGCGGTTTCCTCCTTACTGCCTGTTTTAACCACCTAAATGCTGGACCACTGCACCTGCAAGCATTGGGTAGTTGCAGTGCAGTCCCCTTCACTTGAATAGGTCACTTTTAGTGGGCAGTTGTGCCTGCTGAATGTGATATGGGCTGTAAGCCCTGCCGTACCGTGTACTCCACTGGTCACTGCCTCTTCAACGAAGGGGGAGCAGTTGGTGAGGGCAGTAAAAATGCAGCTCAGTCACATGGTGAATATGACCTTATGGAACTGTGAAACCGCAGTTGGAATAGCTTGGACCATGAAGCCATGGAAAGATGGACTCTCGATAGTGAAATTAAATCAAAGAAGGGCAGATGTGCTCACCTGGCTCACAGATAAAATTGTAGACATCAGGTGGAGTCTATACACAGCCAAGCCTTGTACTGTAAATGAAGTACTGGTTTTACTTTTGTGTGCTAACCCTATAGCTAGCACTATATACACTGCAGGATTCCATATACCAATGCCTCCGTTCTCCAGTGCTTAGCTAGAGTCATCACATTCATGTTTTAGCCCACAACTTAGGAGGAATTACTGCCATGTTCTTTCTAAGTAAATGTTGTATGTTTTTTTTTGCCTATATTGCTGTGATTTACTTCAGTTTTCTTTTCTGATCCTTACAGGTATTCTGCAATCTGCCTCCTGTGTTACATTTGAAGTCAAAGATTCGGCTAACAAAACCTGCATAATGGCTGACCTCTCTGTTAATTTCACAGTTGAATACAAGGCTGTTACAAAACAGGTAATGTTTAAAATGGTAATATTCTGTATTTCACCTATGCTGCTTCTATTTTGGGCAGGTTCATACAAGTTCATTTCTCTGGCTCATGATAAACTGATGCTGTGTAAGCAGAAGCACAAGAAAACAGTTGCTTCAAAAAGAGAAGCCACAGCCAAAATATTGGATAATTAAAGTGGTGTTCCACCCTAAAAAAAAAAAAAACAAAAAAAAACATTTTGGATATTTTTTTTTTTTTTTTACTTCTAAATGCCTGATGGTAGGGGGTCCCTTATAGTCTGCCTCTTCCAGTGCCTGGGCTGGTGTCATCACTTCCCCCTCGGCACAGGAAGGGCTCCGCTCTGCTCCCTCCCTCCTGTCAATCATCTGGGACCCATTACAGGTCCAAGGTGACTGAGTGGCCAATCACGGCGCGCGGCACCGCTCGCGCATGCGCAGTGGGTGCCAGGCTGTGAAGCCACAGCCCGGCGCCCACAGTTGCAATGCTGGCGCCACTGAACGGAGGGGCAGATGAGCGGGGCTTCGATCCCCCGCATCGCTGGACCCTGGGACAGGTAAATGTCCAATTAAGTCAGCAGCTGCAGTATTTGTAGCTGCTGACTTTTAATTTTTTTTTTTTTTTTTTTTTTTTGACTGGCCCTCCTCTTTAAGTGCAGGTTCACACAGGGGCGACCTGTTGGGCGTCTTAGCCACCTGACAAGTCGCACTCCATGCATTGCAATGGAACCATTCTAATAGGAGTGACAAGTCTCTCCGACGTAGAAAAAGGTTCCTGTAC
The DNA here is from genome assembly GCA_037952925.1 of Lithobates clamitans. Lineage (NCBI taxonomy): Eukaryota > Metazoa > Chordata > Amphibia > Anura > Ranidae > Lithobates > Lithobates clamitans. Next base: position 2,599,746 of record JBBGZY010001250.1, on the reverse strand, counting down.
TACTTTTGGGGCGACTTTGGAGCGGCTTGCATTAACTTCTATAAACAAGTCGTTTCGCAAGCCGCGCTGAAGTCATGCTGTATGGGGCGGCTTTAGAATCAAAGGAGAGTTGGGCAACTTTGAAGCCGCCCCTGTGTGAACTGGCACTTTAAAGGTGAACTATTGGTAAACAAAAGTGTCTACTAATGTATAATATCATTGCCCATTTTGTGTATAATATCATTGCCCACAGTACTTGGCTATAATTTGTAATATGACTCAAACGTGTTCACAATTTTTATTTGTATCGCAGATTTTGCTCCTCACTTAGCTGTGTATACACTCTAAGGGCCAGTTCACACCATGTGCAGTCCAGTGCTATCTATTTTTCTGCATCAAAAACACATGGAAAGTAGGTTATCTGGTTTTCAATGGCATAGTTCACACCAGTGCTTGCAGTTCTAGTTCCAGGGCCAAAAAGTAGTACGTGCTACATCTTTCCTGCCCTGGACTGGAAGGCTGTAAAAAGCACTGGGAAACACCTTATTTAAGGTTAAGAAAAAGAGGCCGGGGGGAGCACTGGACTGTATCAAAAACGCACCAGAAAAGCATCTAATGCATCCGGACTGCGTTTCTATGGTGTGAACTGGCCCTTATAGTATATTTGTATTTGTCCTTGGTGTGAGCTCTTAAACCTATTTCACTCTGTACTGTTTTGCAATTGTATAGCTCTTGAAAATTTATAGTAAAAATATATTCCAACACTAAATCCGCTAAGTACATTTCAGGTGCCTTTTAAACAGAAGATATGCAAAGTATGCTCTCTTTACAAATCAGGCACAGCCAGAGTAGAAAAGCTGATCTGCAAGCATGCTGCAGAGTTAGATCCATGCTCTGTGTGGAAGCAGTGGTCTCTGTAGCACTGAGTCAGACCTAGAGCTCTACAGTTGGCAAAGCTCCATGCTGAGAGCACGGGTCCTTCCTCTTTCTGGCAGCGGACAGTCTTCTCTACTCGGGCTGTGGCTGTTTTCTGAAAAAAAAAACTGAGACTTTGCACTCCTTATGTTTTGATGCACCTGAAAGTATTTAGATAATTTAAGGTACCGTTCACACCAGTGAGCTGCAGTAACACATTGCCATGATGTACATAACGTGCGTTAGTGCACTGCAGTGCCATGCTTGTCTGCAGGAGCCTGACATTGCAGTCATGATCCACTATTTATGGGGGCAATGCCGTGATCCATTGATCATGGAGGAAATGCTTTGCAGGCTCCCGTGGAAAAAGATAATAAATGCACTTTGTTCGTTTGTTTTATTTTTCCCAAAAGGTGAACTTGCCCTTTTTAAATATGTGTGACAATTTTGTGTTCTGTATGCTCCTTGATTTTGCATCCCTTTTTTCATCAATATAAAAATGAACCATGCACAGTACGTAACATTTTTCACCATAGTGGTCCTTTAAACTCAGTTGAAATTACTGTGTACAGAAGTTTCTATCAACCATGCATTTGATACCAAAGAAGGTATACAACACCCAAAAAAAAGCTTCAAGAAGAATTTGTCCAATCCCGTGGTAACATTTTGGATTATATAGGTTTTTTTGTTTTTTTTGGTATAGATAATGGGGAAAAGTGAAAACCTCTGTCAGGTTGTTTTTCCTGTCTGTCCCCCCACCCCCAAGGGAGATTTCCAATAAATCTCCTGCTCGTAGACCCGAAAAAAACCAAATTGCTTCTTGGGGAGTTATCACTGGAACGGGTGTCCATATTAGAAGATTTATGCTCTATTCCTGTTGTGAAAACTCCTTTCCATCACTTCCTGTCTGGGTGATGGTGGTCACCATAACCAGTAAATAAGATGAATCCTCTCAGAGGAACAATGTCAGCCATAAAAGCCTGATGTCAGCAATCCGTCTTGCACTGACTCCTTAGAACAAAAGGGTGAACTGCTCCAGGTGGTGTACTGAAGAAAACTCTCTCCTCAAAGTGAAAGCCAGGTGCAGGCTCAGCACGAGCAATATTAAAGAAATGACTTCTGGACAGCCGCACTCCGATAAAAGCCTTTACTGAATAGTCAACGTTCATGTGACAACAGAAGCAGGACAAACACCTGACGCGTTTCACAACTTTGTTGCTAAGCAACAATGATGTGAAACGTTTCAGCTTTGTCCTCTTTCTGTTGTCACATGAACGTTGACTATTCATTACAATAAAGGTTTTTATCAGCGTGCGGTTGTCCAGAATCCATTTCTTCAATATTGCACTGACTCCTTGTCTGTTGTGTGATGGGCACTCTGTTAATTGTGGTATCATCTACTACCCATTAAAGAGAAGCCAGCACATCATATCTCACTGAGGTTTTTCTGGGATGCAGTGTCAAATATTCCAATGTTTCACAGAGGTCACCTAATTGAGGTTCTAATATTTCCCCATTCTATCCAAAACTTCTAGTGGCATTTTGCCCATAACAGTTTGGTAACCATGTTCTTTAATAAAGAACATTGGTTCCACATTAATTATGCTACCACAATTAGTGTGCTGTAAATTGCCTCCAGCATTGATGCTATTTCTTCTTGCAGGAGGTTGCCATTTTGTTCAAGTCCAGAGTAGTCCCTTTCTTTTGGAAACTTAAAAACGACAGTAAATGTTGCTTTCTACTATTAAAATATGTACATTTCTAGCCCTGTTTGTATGTGTTGGCTGTGCTAAAGAGGTATGCTGACGGAAGCCTTAAGCTTCATGTACACTGGCAGCTCCTGAACTTGAGTTTAGGAGCCCACGTCATTGGATTTGATATACAGCAGCGGGAGCCAATGGCTGCGCTGCTATCAATATATCCAATCAAGAGTGATTGAGCGCTCCTTTGCCGAGGAAACAAACAGGCTCAGGTGAGTAAAATTGGGGGGCTGGTCAGTGATAAGTTTCAGTAAGGTAAAAAAACACAGGGGTTTACAACCCCTTTTAAAGTGCTGAAGTACACAGGCTGCTAATGAGGGAGAAAGAATATAATATCAGGGAGGTAATATAAGAGAATCTCCTTGTAAGTTTTTAACTCTTGTGTGTCTCCCTGGCAGCAGAATTTGTCCGGTAACCTCTCCTCTTTGTTTTCTCTCTACCTAATCTGTGTTCCCTCAGCAGTCTGTGTCATTCCTGTTGCTTTCTTCCCCCTCCAGCAACAGTAAATTTTTTTAAAGCTGTCAGCTGATCCGTCTCTTGTGGATCTGATTTAAGGTACATTGCAGAAAATATAGAGCAACTGAGCCTGGGTTCACACATGTGCGGTGCGAATTGAAGATCAGGTTTCACTAGTAGAATAAAAATCAGTTGTTCAAAGGTTTCTCTGCGTTGTAGCTGCGGATCAGTGAGCAGGGAGTGGGGGGGGTGTAGTGAGAACGAGAAAATCCATGTTCAGAACCCAATGCATCTGCGAATCAGATGCGTTTCCATAGGAGATAATGGGCTTGTAATTCGCCCCGCAATGCCCAAAAAACGCACGTTTTTTGTGCAATGCGCAGTGCGAATGCAACGCACATATGTGAACCAGATACATTCAAATGAATGTATTTAAAATGTCCTGCGAATTGGATGCTGTGTAAGCCGCATCTAATTCGCATAGGTGTCAACGGGAGCTGAGTGTGTGCGGAGCAGGATGGGACAGTACATTACTGGATTTGAAACAGCGGCTGGCTTTTTTTAGCGTTTTACATGGCTATACATACAAAAGGGGTCAGCATGAAGTAATCTATCGGGATGAAATTTTCCAACGAAAGTTCCAAAATAAATAAGTTGGCTTTAGTTACTTTAAAGTTGGTTAAAGATGGATTGAAATTTGGGCGGTTCAGCAAGGGCTGGACCAATTTTGGTCTACGGCCATTTCTGTTTCTGAGATGATCTAATGATTGACTTCTCTTGAATTGGCTTGTTGGAAAATGTTCATGTGGTCACTGCTGTAGCTAATTGACTGCAGCACTGATCAGTGGATTTGCACAGCAGGGGAGTCCCCTCTGTCAGACTACAATAACCTGGCAGGGAGGATTCCTCTGTCAATCATGTGTGGGTGGGGAAATCTGTTCCTTTTTTTTTTTTTCAGTCAGTCCTCTGGCGGATTGAGAATAACTGAGCCATGTGTGGCCAGATTCATCATTACCAGTGACTTCTCTAGCTTTTATAGATTTCATTGCTACGGGTCGGCAATAAAAAGCTGATAATGCAAGTGTGTCCCTGATGTGCGATTCCTTTTTGTTTCTTCTTTACAGCTTTTTTTTTCATTTACTGTTCAAGGTTTGGCATGTTTGTTTTGTTTGCTAATGTGATATAAGTTGGCATTTTATCCCCTCCTTTAGTATGACATCTTTTTATTGCTAATACAAGTTAAAACTGCATTTTTAAATTATGTAGCTTTTACTTTACTTTTTATGATTGTCTAGGAGAAAACGTCCTTTGCGTTACCAGCCAATTCGACACGAGGTTCAAACAGCACTTGTGGCAAAGAGAAAGAAGCACCACCGCTTTTAGTTATTGTGTTTGGAAATCATTCCCTCAGCATAAACTTCACCAAGACTGATGCACAGTATCAAGTTGATGAGCTGGTGTTTACATATGATCTTTCCGACAAAGTTCGCTTCCCTGATGCATCTGAAAATGGTGAGAATTTTGGTTATTTTATGATGTCAAGTTGTAGCAGTGCGATTTATTTATATACACATCACATGACTAGATATGATTTTCATCTTGTCTTTCAGGAACTAAGGAAGTGGCTACGAATAAAAGTGAAATGATTGCCCAAACAAACTTTGTGTATCGTTGTAAGAATCCACATCAACTCAGTTTGGGAAACGTCAACCTCACGTTTTATGATGTCAAGTTGGAAGCATATCTGAACAATAACACATACAGTAAAAATGGTAGGACTATTCCACTCCCGGTCCTATGGTTTAATTTGTTTGACGTTATATTTCTTTATGTGCATGAACTATTTTTGTATGAATATTATGTCTTTCATCAAGCAGGTAAAGGTTTAGGCTTTTTTTCACATGGTTGGCTTTTCAGTTTTCAGCTTTGTTAAAGGAAGCCTATTTTGCACGGCTCAGTTCTAGCTGAATAACTCATAGGGATGCTTCTGCTATGTCTTCTCTTTAGTAAAACACATACTTGTCTGGGAATCCTTCATCAGCTATTATATTTTTATTTGCAAAAGCAAGCAAAGACACTTCCAGCAAGATCTATCATACCTGGAAATACTTTGCCTGGTGCAAACGCACTTCAACCCCAGATATTACGCTGAGTCTGACCTTCCTACAATCAGGACTCGACCAGAACTTGGCCCTAAAGTGGTTGTACATCTTTACACATACCCACTGAAGTAACTAGCCTCAGGTGATACGTAAAGATTAAACACATCCTCCTTCATAAGTTGTATCTGTTTAGTTGCAGCCCCCTTTCCTTCCTCCTAAAGCACACAATTTACACAACATTCCTGAGTTCCAGAAGGCAAGGTGTGGAGATCTAGTGTCGCATACATATGGAGCATGGAACTGAATGGAATATGAGACCAGAATGGAGGGAAAGCCCACCCCCCAATTATTTTTTAATCTTCTTGCCCATTTCCCCTGGGGGGGGGGGGGACATGCACATCTCAGGCTGTCACTGGCCATGTGCTGTAGTATGGCAGGGCTGTCTCGTGTCAACATAGTGACTCCGATATCACAGGAATGACAGAGCAGGCATAAATCACACTAGTTGCTTTGGATTAGGGCAAATGCACAAATAAAAAGATATGTTTTGTTCATCTTTAATTTCAGAAGTTTACAACCACAAAAGCGGAATTCCAAGCAAAAGTGATATTCTCTCCTAGATTTCTGTAATTGCTGACATCAGCTTTTGCATTATCCACTTTTTAGTTTTATAAATGGTTGCTTAGAAACAACTATCCAATCAAGTTCTCCTCTCTGACCAACAGCGATTGGTTTGCATAGCTGAATGTGGCTGCTGCTGACACTTTCATGTAGTTTTCATGTCTGAGCCAGCCAGCTCTGCTGCACCCTACTTGGTCCAGCCTATCATTTCCTCTTCTTGTGACAAATTCATGTTGCTGCATGCTTTGTCATGAAGGATGGCGCTAGAAGAGAAAGTACCTTCCTGACACTTCTCCTAGATGGGAAGTCGACTCCTCTCAAAAAATACCATCGCACATGGAAGGCCTACTTTTTGCATGGTGCTGGCAGAGAAACTTTCATTGTAGACTATACTCTGTGGAATGTAGACAGGCTTTTCTCCACTTTGGTCTTAATTGGCATCTGGTCTTGAATTACACTCAAGGGACAAATTTCAGTCTTGGCTATCCTTTTCCAGAATCCTTTCACCTCTCACTCCCTGATGAAGGCCTTTGTGTAGGTAGTTGCTTATTTAGCTCCTCCTGGATGCTCTACATTGATGCAGTGGGATCTGTCTGGTAGTGTCAGGCTCTTTTTAATGCTCAACAGAAGCGCCAGCCCCAATGAGAAAACAAAACAAATTTTATTGCTTTAGGTTACCTTCCACAGAATCACCTGAGTGGTCAGTACAAGTGCATGCTGAGCAGACAAATCAAACGCTGGTGTCTGCTCCGTTAAAGGAGAATTTCACCTTTTTAAAAAAAAATAAATGCACATTTTTTTGCAGGTAAGAAAATATGCTATTATGGAGCCTGGAAAGCATTGCACCAGCAAACTGTCACACTAACGGAAAGAATCAATGAACTACCAGAGCTCTAAACGGCACTGTGGTAGTTCATTGAGCCGCAAAGGATGTCATTACATATAGTTGATTCATTCACGGAACTCTGTGAATAAATGACACGACCATGTGGACAGAGCACTGCACTGAAGCACTGTTTTCGAAAAGTGACAACTAGTATGGGGACCTTCTCCCCGTACTGTTGTCACACAGAAGGCTCGCCAAGCCGCTGTGGGAACATGTTACACCCCAAAAATGGGTTTAACATATAACCTGTTCCTGAAGATTAACTTAACCCTTTCACTGCCAGAGCGGTTTTTGCATTGTTTTGCACGTTTAAAATTTATTATTTTAGGCCTGAAGATTACATAAAACCCCCAAAACATTATTTTCCGAAAGCCGACACCCTAGAAAAGAAAATACTGGTAGCTTCCAATTTTTGTGTCACACGATATTACCCGCAAAGGTCTAGGAAATGCAAAATTTCAGTATAAACACTAATTTTTTTTAACAGAAAATTTTTATTAAACAAATCAGCATTACAGTACAAGAATTTAGTACAGTCATTGCGGTAAGAATAACAACAGTGAGATTTACCCAGAACAAAAACTACTGCCCATCAGGTGTTCCAGACGTGCACACAACGGATTATCACTTAACCATACCTCTTATTGCTCATATCATCTCAAAGTTCCTAGACAGTATAAAGTAAATAACCCAGTTTTCAATCAAGCCTATCGGAGGTGGCGGGGGGGGGGGGGGGCGGGGGGGAGGGGGGGGAGAGGAAGGAAGGCAGAGGGAGGGGAGAGGGAAGGAAAAGGAAGGGAAGGGGAGGAAGGGAATCGGGCATAAGAGGTATAGACTTGAGGTGCAGGACATCTTCTACTATTTCTCATGTCATACTTATGGGGTAGGGGGATCAGGGTCTCCCGAAGCGTCCACCCAGGAGGACCAAATTTTGTCAAACTTCCCCGGGCATTGCCTACTTTCGTACGTCAGTCTATACAGGGGGAGTACCTTGTTCACCGACCTTATCCACGAGGCCAGGGTAGGAGGCTCCACCATTTTCCATCGCAGTAGGATTTCCCGTCTAGCATAGTACAGCGTGAATGTTATGCAAAGTTTATCATATCTATCACCCTCGACATCTTCCAGATGACTGAGCAGTAATATCTGGGGTTCAACCGGTAAAACTGAGCCTATGACGTTCCCCAGTGTGGAGGCCACTGCTGACCAAAAGGGTCTTAGTTTGGGACAGGACCAGACCATGTGCCAGAAAGTACCCGCCTCCTGCCTGCATCTCTGACAGTTGGGATCTCTTTGGTGGTATATGCGTGCCAGTCTCTGGGGGGTGAAATACGCTCTGTGAAGGAACTTGAATTGTATGAACCTATCCCTTGCAGCGATCATGGAAGGAATGTAGGAGATTAAACACTCCTTCCACTCCTCCTCATCTAAAGAGGGGATATCAACCCTCCATTTCTCCCATGTTTTAGTTAATTTCACATCGTACTCCACCGTAAGGTATAAGTAAAGTGTTGAGAGAGGCTTCCCCATCACGCTGGAGGTCAGGAGCCTTTCAATGGAGTCTGATTCCAGAGTGAGGGGTTCAGGGAACTGAGCCTCAAAGGCATGCTTCAGCTGCCTGTATCTGAATTGGAAGGAGGTTGGGATAGCAAAGGATTGCCTCAGTGCTTGGAAGGTCATGAGTCTGCCATCTTTAACTATGTGTTTTAGAGTGAGGATTCCCTTTTTTGCCCAGAGAGAGGGGTCCGGAATAGTGTAAAAGTGGGAGAGCAGAGGGTTACCCCAAAGGGGCATGTGGGGTGAAATGCAGTTGGGTTTCCTATAGATTTTCCTAGCCTCCTGCCATATCTTCACAGTGGTTCGCATCAGAGTCGTCATGGAGGGATTGGCCCTAAGACCGCGAAACGGGAGATTGCTCAGGGCAGCAAAGGAACCCAAAATGGCTGCCTCCAAAGTGACCGCTGGATTCTGCGTGGGCTGGGAGAACCACCACCGAATCGTGACCAAGACAGCTGCCCAGTAGTAGATTTGAAAATTTGGTAACGCCAGTCCTCCCCCCGAAAGTGGGAGATATAAGATCTGCTTGGCCACCCTGGGTGGCCTCCCAGCCCAGACAAACTGTATCAGCAGACTCTCCAGCCGTCGAAAAAAATTCCTAGGGATGGGTATGGGTGTGTTGCGGAAGAAGTATAGGTATTTTGGAAGGTAAATCATTTTTAATAAATTGACTCTGCCAACAGGGGTCAATGGGAGGGAACGCCAAGCCACACACCTGGCCATAAGCTGTGCCATGAGTGGACGCAAATTGTTATCGATGTAGTCTTGGACTTTACCACTTATTTTTATCCCCAGGTATTTGAAGTCATCCACCCATTTTAGCTGTGAGTGAGGTATTCTAGGGGTCGAGGGATGGAGAGGGAAAAGAACCGACTTGTCCCAATTAATGCGAATCCCCGAGTAGCCGCCAAATTGGTTAATCAGTTTAAGTGCAGTCTGCAAGGAGGACGACGCATCCGCTAAATAAAGCAACGCGTCATCCGCGTATAGTGATAGTTTCTCCTCAATGGGACCCACCTGGATTCCCCTCACCCCAGGGTTAGCCCTCAACAATATAGCCAGGGGCTCCATCGCCAAAGCAAATAGACCCGGGGAGAGGGGACACCCCTGTCGTGTGCCTCGAAACAGTTGGAATTTCCCCGAGAGGCTTCCGTTAGTACGTATTCTAGCTGAAGGACAATGATATAACATGCGGAGCCATTTCATGAAACCCGGGCCGAACCCGAATCTCGAGAGTACTTCCCATAGGTAGCCCCACTCGACGGAGTCGAAAGCCTTCTCCGCGTCGAGCGAGGCCACCGTTCCATTAACCGTCTCGTTCGCCCTGTCTATGTGGGTGTGGAGGCGTCTGATATTAATGTCAGTTCCTCTCCCGGGCATGAAGCCTGTTTGATCCCTGTGGATGAGAGCAGTAATTACCAGGTTGAGCCTGTTGGCCAGAACCTTTGCCAGTACCTTTGCATCCACATTCAGAAGGGATATAGGGCGGTACGAGGAGCACAACGTGGGGTCCTTCCCCGGCTTGGGGATCACCACTATGATCGCTTCGCTCGTGGTGTCCGGGAGTTTTCCGAGACGCGTCGACGCAGAGAAGAGGCCCTGAAGTTTATCCACTAGTTCCGTAGCGTATTGTTTATAAAACTCTACAGGGACGCCATCGGGTCCCGGAGTTTTCCCTGTCTGCATTGACTTAAGGGCCTGTATTATCTCTAAAGACGTAATTGGAGCATCAAGCTTATCACGGTATGTTACAGTAATAAACACTAATTTTAGGGGGCACAAAAACGCTGTTACCTAATTTTTTGGTAAAATATAAATTGGGAAGATGGTGATGGGTGACCCTTCCTTTAAAAGTCCCTATAGGTCATCAGTTTAGCATTGGAGGTCTGGTGCTTAAATTACTGCTCTCATTTGGGTGTGTGCATATCGCAATCAATGTTTGCATGCATGGGCGCCCCTGACACATGCGCTTACATTTGTATGGGGGGGGTTAATTTTTCTTTATCGAACATCATGGGACACAGAACCTGAATAATTATTAGGTTATTGGCCACCTTCAGGTGTTGACACTGGTATACCCAGTCAAGGAAGTTCACTCCCTATATAAACCCCCTCCTCCTTTGAGGAGCACATCAGTTTTTTCGCCAGTGTCTAAGAGCCCTTTCACATTGGGGCGGGGGGCGGCGGTAAAACGACGCTATTATTAGCGGCGTTTTACCGTCGGTATACGGCCGCTAGCTGGGCGGTTTTACCCCCTGCTAGTGGCTGAGAAAGGGTTAAATACCACCGCAAAGCGCCTCTGCAGAGGCGCTTTGCCGGCGGTATAGCCGCACTGTCCCATTGATTTCAATGGGCAGGAGCGGTATACACACCGCTCCTTCACATGCTGCTGGCAGGCCTTTTTTTACCGCCCTGCCAGCGCATCGCTCCAGTGTGAAAGCCCTCGGGGCTTTCACACTGGAATGCAAGCAGCGGCACTTTCGGGTCGGTTTACAGGCGCTATTATTAGCGCAATAGCGCCTGCAAACCGCCCCAGTGTGAAAGGGCTCTAAGGTGTTGGTCACGAGTGAAGATGTGCTCTGAGAGGGTCTCCCAAAGCCTCAATTGGTGGTTACTAACGAACTTGCTAAAAGGTAAATCCTTCAGACCAGTTATCTGGAAAGTGGTAGCAACAGAAGACATCTGTCAAAGGACAGTGTTCAATAACCGAAAGAGCCTTGCCCAGCAACATCCTAAAGATTCGGGCAGTGCGTCTGGCTCTGAAAGCCTGGATTTCCAGGTTAAGGGATTGTCCTGTCAGGATCCAATCCGTCAATGCCACGACTGTGGCCAATATCCATCACCAAGGGGGCACCAAGAGTCTCTCAGCGCAGAGAGAGGTGAAATATATTCTAACTTGGGCAGTAAGAAATATTCTGTGCCTATCGGCAGTCTTCATTCCGGGAATTGGCAGGCGGACTACTTGTGCCGCCAGCAGATTATTCCCAGGGGAATGGTTTCTTCGCCCCGATATATTTTCGGGCTGTTTGTCGAAGATTGGGGACTCCGGACGTAGATCTTCTAGTGTCCAGTTCAACATAGTCAACTTTGTGTCCAGAACAAAGGATCCATTCGCATGCAGAACAGATGCGTTGGTGATACCGTGGGATCAGTTCTCACTGATTTATGCATTTCCCCCTATTCACTTGCTGCCTTGACTTTGCAGGATCAAACTGGAAAGAAAACCGTTAATTCTGGCAGCACCAGCATGGCCCAGAAGGTGATGGTATGAAGAAAATGTAAAGATGGCAGTGGAGGGTCCCTGGTCCCTTCCACCAAGGCCAGACCTGTTCTCACAGGGGCCGATATTCCATCCTACTTTACGAACGCTAAATTTAACGGCTTGGCTATTGAAACCCACATTATGAAGAAACGTGGGCTTTCCGGGTCACTTATCTCTACTTTTAATAATGCAAGGAAACCAGCTTCCAGAACTAGACATTATAGTCTGGAAGGCGGCTTATGTTTCCTGGTGTGAATCCAAGGGTTGTCACCCTCGGAGATGTATCATAGGCAGAATTCTTACCTTTCCACAATTGGGCGTAGAGATGAAGTTGGCCCTGAGTACTATTAAGGGCCTACGCATTCTTAGTCCGGGGTTTTATGCAAAGGGTGATGCGGATTAATCCGCCAATTAAATCACCTTTAACCCCTTGGGACTTGAATTTAGTTTTGTCGGTGTTACAAAAACAGCCATTTGAACTGATACAGCATACTCCCTTAGTCCTTCTGACAAGAAAGCTGGTATTTTTGGTTGCTATATCCTCAGCAAGGAGAGTTTCGGAATTGGCTGCTCCTTCTTGTAAAGAGCCATATTTGAATATTCAGGAGGACAGAGTGGTGTTACACCCTCGTCCAGGCTTTTTGCCAAAAGTGGTTTCAGGTTTTCGCCTGAACCAAGATATTGTCCTGCCATAGTTTTTTCCAAAACCGTGTTCCAGGAAAGAAAAGTCATTACATTGGCTTGATGTGATGAGAGCATTTAGAATCAATTTAACCACTTAAGGACCGCCTCACGCCGATATACGTCGGCAAGGCGGCACGGGCAGGCAAAATCACGTAAATATACGTGATCTGCCTCTGCCCCCCCCCCCCCCCCCCCCCCGGTGCCCGAGGCGGTCCTCTGTTTTTGTCCCCCGGCGATCGGAGGTGAGGGGGAGGCCATCCGTTCGTGTCCCCCCCCTTGCGATCGCCGCCTGGCAATCAGAACATTCCTTTGCTGCTGTATGCTAAACAGCAGCAAAGGAAATGATGTCATCTCTCCTCGGCTCGGTATTTTCCGTTCCGGCGCCGAGGAGAGAAGACATCAATGTGAGTGCACAACACACACACATACAGTAGAACATGCCAGGCACACAAAACACCCCAGATCGCCCCCAACCACCCCCCTGTCACACTGACACCAAGCAGTGTTTTTTTTTTCTGATTACTGCATGGTGTCAGTTTGTGACAGTTACTGTGTTAGGACAGTTACTGTTAGCCCCCTTTAGGTCTTGGGTACCCCCCCTAAAAAAGTTTTAACCCCTTGATCACCCCCCGTCGCCAGTGTCACTATGCGATCATTTTTCTGATCACTGTATTAGTGTCCCTGGTGACGCTAGTTAGGGACGTAAATATTTAGGTTCACCGTCAGCGTTTTATAGCGTCAGGGACCCCGATATACTACCTAATAAAGTTTTTATCCCCTTAAATGCCCCCTAGTTAACCCTTTCACCACTGATCACCGTATAACTGTTACGGGTGACGCTGGTTAGTTCGTTTATTTTTTAGTGTCAGGGCACCCGCCGTTTATTAACGAATAAAGGTTTAGCCCCCTGATCGCCCGGCGGTGATATGCGTCGCCCCAGGCAGCGTCAGATTAGCGCCAGTACCGCTAACACCCACGCACGCAGCATACGCCTCTTTTAGTGGTATAGTATCTGTACGGATCAATATCTGATCCGATCAGATCTATACTAGCGTCCCCAGCAGTTTAGGGTTCCCAAAAACGCAGTGTTAGCGGGATCAGCCCAGATACCTGCTAGCACCTGCGTTTTTGCCCCTCCGCCCGGCCCAGCCCACCCAAGTGCAGTATCGATCGATCACTGTCACTTACAAAACACTAAACACATAACTGCAGCGTTCGCAGAGTCAGGCCTGATCCCTGCGATCACTAACAGTTTTTTTGGTAGCGTTTTGGTGAACTGGCAAGCACCAGCGGCCTAGTACACCCCGGTCGTAGTCAAACCAGCACTGCAGTAACACTTGGTGACGTGGCGAGTCCCATAAATGCAGTTCAAGCTGGTGAGGTGGCAAGCACAAGTAGTGTCCCGCTGCCACCAAGAAGAAGACGAACAGGCCCGTCGTGCCCATAGTGCCCTTCCTGCTGCATTCGCCAATCCTAATTGGGAACCCACCACTTCTGCAGTGCCCGTACTTCCCCCATTCACATCCCCAACCAAATGCAGTCGGTTGCATGAGAGGCATTTTCTTTATGTCCTCCCGACGAGCCCCCCCCCAAAAAATATGTGTCTGCAGCAAGCTCGGTTATAGGCGTGACACCCGCTATTATTGTCCCTCCTGTCCTGACAATCCTGGTCTTTGCATTGGTGAATGTTTTGAACGCTACCATTCACTAGTTGAGTATTAGCGTAGGGTACAGCATTGCACAGACTAGGCACACGTTCACAGGGTCTCCCAAGATGCCATCGCATTTTGAGAGACCCGAACCTGGAACGGTTACAGTTATAAAAGTTAGTTACAAAAAAAGTGTAAAAAAAATAAATATATAAAATTAAAAAAAATTGTTTTATTATTTTCTCTCTCTCTCTCGCTCTATTCTCTCTCTATTCTGCAATGTTTTATTGTTATGTTTTATCATGTTTTCTTTTCAGGTATGCAATTTTTTATACTTTACCGTTTTACTGTGTTTTTATTGTTAACCATTTTTTTGTCTTCAGGTACGCCATTCACGACTTTGAGTGGTTATACCAGAATGATGCCTGCAGGTTTAGGTATCATTCTTTTCAGCCAGCGGTCGGCTTTCATGTAAAAGCAATCCTAGCGGCTAATTAGCCTCTAGACCGCTTTTACAAGCCGTGGGAGGGAATGCCAGCCCCCCCCCCCCCAACCGTCTACCGTGTTTTTCTCTGGCTCTCCTGTCTCAACAGGGAACCTGAGAATGCAGCCGGTGATTCAGCCAGCTGACCATAGAGCTGATCAGAGACCAGAGTGGCTCCAAACATCTCTATGGCCTAAGAAACCGGAAGCTACGAGCATTTCATGACTTAGTTTTCGCCGGATGTAAACGGCGCCATTGGGAAAGCATTTTGTCACACCGATCTTGGTGTGGTCAGATGCTTTGAGGGCAGAGGAGAGATCTAGGGTCTAATAGATCCCATTTTTTTCAAAAAAGAGTACCTGTCACTACCTATTGCTATCATAGGGGATATTTACATTCCCTGAGATAACAATAAAAATGATTTAAAAAAAAAAAAATGAAAGGAACAGTTTAAAAAAAAGATTAAAAAGATTAAAAAGCAAAAAAATAAAGAAAAAAAAAAAAAAAGCACCCCTGTCCCCCCTGCTCTCGCGCTAAGGCGAACGCAAGCGTCGGTCTGGCGTCAAATGTAAACAGCAATTGCACCATGCATGTGAGGTGTCACCGCGAATGTCAGATCGAGGGCAGTAATTTTAGCAGTAGACCTCCTCTGTAAATCCTAAAGTGGTAACCTGTAAAGGCTTTTAAAAATGTATTAATTTTGTTGCCACTGCACGTTTGTGCGCAATTTTAAAGCATGTCATGTTTGGTATCCATGTACTCGGCCTAAGATCATCTTTTTTATTTCATCAAACATTTGGGCAATATAGTGTGTTTTCGTGCATTAAAATTTAAAAAAGTGTGTTTTTTCCACAAAAAATGCGTTTGAAAAATCACTGCGCAAATACTGTGTGAAAAAAAAAAATGAAACACCCACCATTTTAATCTGTAGGGCATTTGCTTTAAAAAATATGTTTGGGGGTTCAAAGTAATTTTCTTGCAAAAAAAAAATAATTTTTTCATGTAATCAAAGTGTCAGAAGGGGCTTTGTCTTCAAGTGGTTAGAAGAGTGGGTGATGTGTGACATAAGCTTCTAAATGTTGTGCATAAAATGCCAGGACAGTTCAAACCCCCCCCCAAATGACCCCATTTTGGAAAGTAGACAACCCAAGCTATTTGCTGAGAGGCATGTCGAGTCCATGGAATATTTTATATTGTGACTCAAGTTGCAGGAAAGAGACAATTTTTTTTTTTTTTTTTTTTGCACAAAGTTGCCTTTTGCAGATCTCACTTTTTGTCACAAAGTTTAGAAAATTGAAAAAAGAAAAAAAAAATGTTTTTCTGGTCTTTCTTCGTTTTCAAAAACTGCAAAATACTCACCATGCCTCTCAGCAAATAGCTTGGGGTGTCTACTTTCCAAAATGGGGTCATTTGGGGGGGTTTTGTGCCATCTTGGCATTTTATGGCCTTCAAAACTGTGATAGGCAGTGAGGAGTGAAATCAAAAATTTATGCCCTTAGAAATCCTGAAGGCGGTGCTTGGTTTTCAGGGCCCCGTACACGGCTAGGCTCCCAAAAAGTCCCACACGTGGTATCCCCGTACTCAGGAGAAGCAGTTGAATGTATTTTGGGGTGCAATTCCACATATGGCCTGTGTGAGCAATATATCATTTAGTGACAACTTTTTGTACATTTTTTTTTTTTTTGTCATTATTCAATCACTTGGGACAAAAAAAAAATATTCAATGGGCTCAACATGTGTCTCAGCAATTTCCTTGGGGTGTCTACTTTCCAAAATGGGGTCATTTGGGGGGGTTTTGTACTGCCCTGCCATTTTAGCACCTCAAGAAACGACATAGGTAGTCATAAACTAAAAGCTGTGTAAATTCCAGAAAATGTACCCTAGTTTGTAGGCGCTATAACTTTTGCGCAAACCAATAAATATACGCTTATTGACATTTTTTTTTACCAAAGACATGTGGCCGAATACATTTTGGCATAAATGTATGACTAAAATTGAGTTTATTGGATTTTTTTTTATAAAACAAATTAGAAAATATCATTTTTTTTCAAAATTTTCGGTCTTTTTCCGTTTATAGCGCAAAAAATAAAAACGGCAGAGGTGCACTCTCCTTAGAACCCTTTTTATGTCACATACGATTAAACCCCAATATCACTGGAGTAGCAGTAAAACAAAATCAATATAAAGTATCGGCGTATGCGGACGACCTCATGTTCTCACTCACCAACCCAACAACCTCTCTCCTGAATTTGTTAAGAGAATTTAAGATATATGGAACGCTCTCTAACCTAAAAATAAACTTTAATAAGTCAGAAGCGATGGGGGTGGAAATCCCGCACTCCCAACTCACACACCTACAATCCAGCTTTAAACTAAAATGGACAAAGACGGCCCTGAAATATTTAGGCACATTCATACCCTGCACATTCTCAAGACTATATGAACTGAACTTCCCACCATTACTTCGGACAGTAAGAACACTACTACCAATGGCACACGGGATTACATTCATGGATAGGAAGATGTAACATTCTAAAAATGACAATACTCCCGAAGTTCTTATACTTAATGCAGGCGCTACCAATTCATATACCCGCATCATATTTCAAACAAATACAAACTACCTTCACGGAATTCATATGGGCCAAAAAGAGACCTCGACTTTCACATCAACTACTGGTACTCCCCAAACAACACGGCGGCCTTGCGGTACCTGACATTAGGACATATAACCAAGCGGTACATATAGGGAGACTAATAGACTGGTGCCGACATCAAGAGACCAAGCTGTGGACACAACTAGAACAAAACCAAAGCGCAGTCCCACTGAATAGATCCCCATGGTGCCAGGATACCCTACCAACAGAGATGAAACACCACCCACTGATTGGTAACACGACCAAGGTCTGTGCTGGGTTATTTTCCAAAACGTCGCTGTCCTCACCTAACACACCTCTATACCCAATCTTAGGTAATCCCAAATTCCCACCAGGCATGCAAGATATATTACTTTCCGGAGACTGAGAGAAGCAGGGGTTCATCAAGCAGCACACTTTAGT
Source organism: Lithobates clamitans (assembly GCA_037952925.1). Lineage (NCBI taxonomy): Eukaryota > Metazoa > Chordata > Amphibia > Anura > Ranidae > Lithobates > Lithobates clamitans. The sequence goes on along the minus strand of JBBGZY010001250.1, from coordinate 2,582,332 downwards.
ACAGGAGGACGTTGGTACACGATAGCGGAATTATCTGACCCTAGAGGTCGGTTCGGCCTAGACTTCTGGAGATCCCGGCAACTGGGCCACTTTCTACATACTTTAAAACCACCCAACACCAACAACAAACCCCTTACAGTGTTGGAGGACCTTTGCGACAGCGCAGGACCCACCACACACACACTCTCACTGGCATATAACCTATTAAACACACCAAAGACGGATTTTGTCCCACCGGGCCTAGCCAAATGGGAAACAGAACTGAACTGTCAGTTCAATACACCCAAACGGCAATACATTTTAAAGTTTACACATAAATCCTCAATCTGTAGTAAAATCCAGGAGACCAGCTACAAGATACTTACACGTTGGTATAGAACCCCGACAATACTTCACAAATTCTTTCCGACAACACCTGACACTTGCTGGCGATGCATGACTGACAAAGGGACACTCCTACACATTTTCTGGTCCTGCCCGAAACTGTCCCAGTACTGGCAAGAAATTAGAATAACCCAAAAATTTACAGAACGCATAATCCCGGAAGACCCCGCGTTCTTCCTATTACATGCGACTAATATACCTGAGAAAATATACAAAAAATCACTGATAAGGCATCTCTTAGACGCAGCCAAGGCTTGCATACCACTTCAATGGAAATCTACATGCCCACCATCCATAAAACTTTGGCTACAGAAAGTAGAAGAAATAAAACAAATGGAAGACCTAATTCTCACAGCACAGAACAGACAGGAAGCCTTCACTAACACCTGGCAACAATGGAATATCTTTATATACTCAGACGAAGATCAGACACTCGGGGGGACATAGGCTCCCTACAGAAACAGTCAAAGCTAATCCACCAAGAAACCAAGAGAAAATCCCTGTGACATTCCATGCTCGAGGGGATCCCCACACTAGTCTCTTCATCTCTTTCTTTATCTTCCTCGGACGCGGTGGTGGGGGGGGGAGGGGAGGGGGGGGAGGGGGGGGGAGGGGAGGGGAGGGGGGGGGGGGGGGGGGAAGGGGAAAAAAAAAAAAAAAAAAAGTGGGATGGGGCACGCACTCTTCGAAAACACAACTAGAGATTACTAAATACAGACGATAACCTCACTATTGATCACAAAATCCTCCTGTTAATGTTATATAATATATAACGATAGTGATTTAGGAGGCAGGTCCATTAATATAAGCTGATATATAGCAATGTTGATTTACTCTCTGTATTGATTGTTACTTTGTATAATGTAGGCCCACGCGGCCCTGTTCCAAGCAGAAATAAAAAATTAAAAAAAAAAAAAAAAAACGGCAGAGGTGATCAAATACCATCAAAAGAAAGCTCTATTTGTGGGAAGAAAAGGACGCAAATTTCGTTTGGGTACAGCATTGCATGACCGCGCAATTAGCAGTTAAAGCGACGCAGTGCCAAATTGTAAAAAGTGCTCTGGTCAGGAAGGGGGTAAATCCTTCCGGGGCTGAAGTGGTTAACCATGTAAATGCTGCCTGCCTGGCTCCTAGAACTGCATGTCCTGGGCATCGGGCGATAGGAAGTTTTCTTCCCTTAATATTAAATAGACATGGTCACATGATGGCTCCTTAAATTCTCCTTGTTAAAACACTGGGGGGCTCAACATCAACACAAGGTCCAAAAAACACTAGGACAAAACTCCCAAAAAATCGATTCCCTAAATTAGACTTCACCTACTTGTATTATGAACTTTACCCACAGAAGACCCTATATGTGCCCTGCTGCAGAGGCCATTACCAAGCATAGCGTCACATTGGTCTTGCTAAAAGGGAATATGACAATTCTTGTAATGAACTCATAGTATTTATTTATGCTTTTATTTATATAGAATCTCACTGCAGTGAAGATATAACTCCTACCAGTGCTCCAACCACTGCTCCTACCACTGCTTCTACCAGTGCTCCAGCTCCTTCGCCAACCACTGTGCCAGTACAAAAACCGGATATAGGGGAATATAGAGTTAACGATACTTCTGGGGCAGCTTGTTTGTTAGCCAAAGCCGGCTTGCAGCTTAATCTCACCTACCTCAACTCAGATGATAAAGTAAGTGTGTAGCACCGTCACTCCTTCAATGCAAATTAGTCATGCAACACTATATACCCATATGAAGTGTTGTTTGATCTTCCTTGTTTTCATACGTATACGTTTTTGTGTGTGTGTGTGTGTGTGTGTGTATGTATGTATGTATGTGTATATGTATATTTTTTTTCTCTCATATGCTGTAACCAGAGCAGTACAGTGTCTATAGAAGAACTCTTCCTGGAGGCAAGCATAGAAATAGGTGATGAAGCTAGATAGCAAGAAGTTTGGGTGTTATTTTGGGATGAGGTTGGTGATGGCTTTGTATGTTTAGTATATTGAATGATGTTCTTTGTGCTTTTTGAAGCTGGGTGAGGGTCACTGAGTGGTCAGTGATGGTAAGAAGGATTAGAGAGAGGAGGAGGAGGCATTGCATAAGTTGGGGACAGGGTAAACTAGTAACTTGGTGATGCAGTTAGTTAAGAGACATATTTAGAAAATGTTAGAGGCATAGGTTGCAAGATATGAATGGAGATATTGGATATTCGGTCTAAAAGCACAGGTTCTAGTGTAAGATTACACTTTTTTTTTTTTTTTTTAACAGCCATTTAGCTTGTATGCTGCATAAGGAAGTCTGGAGTTGCCAGATGTTAGTGTAGGGATACTGCCCCAACCCCTTTTTTTTTTTTTTTTTTTTTTTTTTTTTTTTATTAATTTATTTATTTTTCTCGAATGCAGGCGTAATGTGTGGCTCACTTTCCCTATTCTGTTACAAGCTTGAAATCTTATTGTAGTGGATTTCCTTTCACTCCTTCCAAAACCTAAAAAGGATTTGGCTATACATACTTGCATTTTTATCTTTCAGGTGGTTTTTAAAGAAATGAATATTGATCCGAAAAACATTGGGGTCGATGGCAAGTGCCTTAATGGCTCAGCATCTCTAAACCTTTATACTAAGGAACTTTTCCTCTCGTTCAACTTCACACTGGCAAGTATAATGAGTCCCTAAATATGGATCTGCTTTGTGTTATTTCTGTATTAACTATAACTATAAAAATATCTGATTCTACCTAAACCTCTTTCAGGACAGCGCCTCCTACAAATGTCACAAAACACCGCTATGTCCATCTTTTAAAAGAAGGTTCCTCCCCACAGATCCTCAGTTTGTGTTTCCTCAAGCATGGCAGGAGCACTGCAAGAACTGTGCAGGAGCTGGACTTTTTCTGGCCTCTCTGACAGTGTGGTTTCCTTTCCTTCAGCTTATTGTAGCTTATTCCAGCTTATTCCTGGTTGCCTGAAACATGGTGCCTGGAGGGAATCCAAGCTTTTGTCTCAAGTTCTGGTCTGCCACAGCAACATTTTAGTACTGCGGTACCAGACATTTAGACCGTGGGTTTTTTTTTGTTTGTTTTTTTTGTTTTTTTTGTTTTTGTTTTTCTGCTGCACTCTGCATGATGATGGAGTAAGCTGTATGATCTCCCTTGCACCAGCAAAGCCCATGCAAGCAGAATGGACTTCATTATCTGTTCTGTGGGCTGATTTGCTTCCTTTGTGTGGCTTGAAGCCTGTCTAGGCCCTCGAATTCTGGCCGTATGCTTTCTACCCCATCTTTCTCTTTGGTGTGCAGGGGCTTGAAGTGGTGCACTATGGTGTGTTTTTGTGATACCTGTTTCTTAGGGCTGGCCTATGTTTTCTTTGTTTCAGAGCAAAGCCTCTGACAAGCCCCCACCAGCATACAGCATATAAAAAGTACATTTATTGCAAAGTGAGGCTGGGAATGGCCTTTATGTCAGAACTGCATTTTATGTCTCATTAAGGAGTCACTATCTGCAGTTTGCTGTAATCTTTTACCTTCTGTTAGCAGGAATTTTGGGCTGCCTTACAAACTTTCCACACCATGTTGTCTAGTGTATTTGTCCTCTAAACCTCTGGTGTGGAGGAGTCCTCATCTGGACTCCAGCCTTCTGCCACCTTTTGGAGAACTATAGGCTAATTTTATGTATTTTATCCATTTTGGGTAGAACAAGGGAGGGTTATAACCCCTGTCAGATTTTCACCATCTATATCCTATTGTGGAGATTTCCCTTCACTTCCTGTCCCATAGCCAAACAGGAAGTAGGAGGAAATCTCTACTAATTAAGGGAATTCCTTGGGGACCCCCAGGTCACCAGAACTCAAAATTTGGGATTTTCTTTTACTTTCACTTTTTAACGGGGCCACAGACAGCAGTAAAAAAACTGACTCTACTCCCTTTCCACTTCATCCAAAACTTAAAGTATGACAAATATTTTTTTTTTTTTTTTTTTTTTTTTTTTTTTTTTAAGGAAAAGATAATTTTACCTATCACCTATCTGAATGTTTCAGAGAAGGATGAGGGTGAGAACACCAGGGCCTCCAAATATATAATCTTCTGAGGGTTATGGATGTTTCTCTGGATATTCAGGAAGATGAGAAACACTTGTATCTCTGTTACTGTACGTATCAGGGCCTTCAAGAGCAAAGCGGGCATGTTTTTGTATTTGTGCATAAACTTCTTAATTCCTTCAGGAGATTGATAGGATCCTGGGATAGCCTTTCTTTAACCACTTCAGCCCCGACCATTTGGCAGCTCAATGACCGGAGCACTTTTTACAATTTGGCACTGTGCTGCTTTAACTGGTAATTGCGCGGTCATGCAATGTTGTAACCAAACAAAATTTTCATCCTTTTTGCTCACACAAATAGCTTTCTTTTGATGGTATTTGATTGCCTCTGCAATTTTTTTGTTTTTTTTTTATTTATTTATTTTTTGCAATATAAACGGAAAAAGACTGACTTTTTTTTTTTTTTTTTTTTTAATTATTTTCTACTTTTTGTTATAAGAAAAATCCAATAAACTCAATTTTAGTCATACATTTTAGGCCAAAATGTATTCGGCCACATGTCTTTGGTAAAAAAAGTCAATAAGCGTATATTTATTGGTTTGTGTAAAAGTTATAGCCTCTACAAACTAGGGTACATTTTCTGGAATTTCCGCAGCTTTTAGTTTGACTGCCTATCTCGCTTCTTGAGGTGCTAAAATGGCAGGGCAGTACAAAACCCCCCAAATGACCCAATTTTGGGAAGTAGACACCCTAATGAAATTTTGCAGCTCTCATTTGTTTTTGAAAATGAAGAAAGAAAAATGTTTTTTTTTTTTTTTTTTTTTTCCAATTTTCAAAACTGACAAAAAGCGACATCTACAAAATACTCACCATACCTCTCATCAAATAGCTTGGGGTGTCTACTTTCCAAAATTGGATTATTTGGGGGGTTATGTGCCATCTGGTCATTCCATGGCCTCCGAAACTGATAGGCAGTGAGGAGTGAAATCATAAATTTACACCCTTGGAAAGCCTGAAGGCGGTGCTTGGTTTTCGGGGTCCTATATGCAGCTAGGCTCCCACATGTGGTATCCCTGTACTCAGGAGAAGCAGCAGAATGTATTTTGGGGTGTAATTCCACATATGCCCATGGCATGTTTGAGCAATATATCGAGTGACAACTTTGTGCAAAAAAAAAAAAAATTTTGTCTTCTTTCCCCCAACTTGTGTCAAAATATAAAATATTCCATGGACTCGACATGCCTCTCAGCAAATAGCATGGGGTGTCTACTTTCCAAAATGGGGTCATTGGGGGGGGGGGGGGGGGGAGTTGCATTGTCCTGGCATTTTATGCACAACATTTAGAAGCTTATGTCACACATCACCCACTCTTCTAACCACTTGAAGACCAAGCCATTTCTGACACTTTTTTTTTTTTTGTTTACATGTAAACTTTTTTTTTTTTTTTTGCAAGAAACTTTTTTGAAAGATTACCCCCAAACATTGCGCAGCGATTTTTCAAACGCATTTTTTATTTTTTTTTTTGGAATAAACACACTTTCTAATTTTAATGCACTAAAACACACTATATTGCCCAAATGTTTGATGAAATAAAAAAGATGATCTTAGGCCGAGTACATGGATACCAAACGTGACATGCTTTAAAATTGCGAACAAACGTGCAAGAGCAACAAACTACATACATTTTTAAAAGCCTTAACGGAGGAGGTCTGCTAAAATTACCGCCCTCGATCTGACTTTCACGGTGATACCTCACATGCATGTTGCAATTGCTGTTTACATATAACGCCAGACCGACGATTGTGTTCGCCTTTGCGCAAGAGCAGGGGGGGACGGGTGCTTGCGTGGTGTGTTTTTTTTTCCCCCATTTTTGTTATCTCAGGGAATGTAAATATCCCCTATGATAGCAATAGGTAGTGACAGGTACTCTTTTTTTTGGAAAAATTGGCGTCTATTAGACCCTAGATCTCTCCTCTGTCCTCAAAGCATCTGACGACACCAAGATTGGTGTGATTAAAATGCTTTCCCAATTCCCCAATGGCGCTGTTTATATCCGGTGAAATCTAAGTCATTAAATGCTCGTAGCTTCCGGTTTCTTAGGCCATAGAGATGATTGGAGCTGTTCTGGTCTCTGATCAGCTCTATGGTCAGCTGGCGGAACCACTGGCCGCATTCTCAGGTTCCCTGTTGGGACAGGAGAGCCAGAGAAAACCATGGAAGATGGTGCGGGGGGGGGGGGGGGGGGACATTCTCTCCCACTGCTTGTAAAAGCAGTCTAGAGGCTAATTAGCCGCTAGGATTGCTTTTACATGAAAGCTGGCTGAAAAGAATGATGCCTAAACCCGCAGTCATCATTCTGGTATAACCACTCAAAGTCCAGCAACATATCAGTACGTTGCTGGTCCTTGTTAGGCATATATTGTAATCCTTTTTCTTCCTTTTTTTTTTTTTTTTTTTCAAACTGGTGGTAAAATCACCTCCAACAGAGCTGGACTCACTGCTTTATTTAGCGTGGGAGCAAACGCTGTCAAGATAAATCTGTGCTGCAGCTGAATGGCGTACCTGTAAACAAAAAAAATGGTTAACAATAAAACAACATAAAACATTGCAGAATAGAATACAGTTAAAAAGAGCAGAATCGAGAGCAAGAGAACAATAAAACTATTTTTTTTTTTTTTTGTTTTTTGTTTTATTTTTTATTGCTGTAGCAATAACAGTGCTGTAGTCTACGCTAATACTCAACTAGTGTATGGTAGCGTTCAAAACATTCACCAATGCAAAGACCAGGATTGTCAGGACAGGAGGGACAAAAATAGCTGGTGTCACGCCTATATCCACGCTTTCTACAGACACATTTTCTTTGGGGGGCTCGTTGGGTAGGGGTACTCGGAAGGACATACGGAAAATGCCTCTTGTGCAGCCGGCTTACTGCATTTGGATTGGGAAGGTGAGGTGGAGCACCGTCTGGAAACAAAAGGGCTCTGACGATCTCTTCCTGGAATTTAAGGAAGGATCCAGTCCGTCCAGAAGCTCTGTATAGCACATGAACGTTCAGCAAAGCCAATTGAAATAAGTATACAGACACTTTCTTGTACCAGTGTCTGGCCTTACAAGCAATTAGGTACGGCTCCAACAACTGGTCATTGAGGTCCACCCCTCCCATGTTAAGGTTGTATTCGTGGACACAGGGTTTTCTCCAACACCAGTCGCCGTAGGATTTTGGACCGTCGTGTCTGCATGAAGTGAGGAGACGTCAAAGGCATTCTTATTATCCCTCCATTTCATAGCGAGGAAATTATTACACTTAAAGCAGGCTCTCTCCGCCAGCCTAAGATGGGAATGTACAAGTCTCTGGGGTAAGCCCCAGCGATTAGGTCGTACGGTGCCACATGCTCCAATCTGATGATCAAACAAGTGACTAAATAGTGGCACGCTCGTGTAATAATTGTCCACGTACAAGTGGTACCCCTTTCCAAATAAGGGTAACGCCAACTCCCACACAATCTTGCCAACGCTCCCTATGTAGTCTGGGCAGTTCTCCGGCTCTACGTGACTATCCCTTCCCTCGTAAACCATAAAACTACATGTATAGCCTGTGGCCCTGTCACAGAGCTTATACACCTTGATCCCGTATCTGGTACGCTTGCTGGGAAGATACTGTTTAAAAGACAAGCGGCCAGAAAACTTAATCAGGGACTCGTCAACACAGACAACTTGATGGCGAGTAAACAAGGCTGCAAAACTTTGGTTGAAGTGGTTTACGAGGGGCTGAATTTTGTAGAGCCGATCGTATCCTGGGTCTCCACGAGGACGACAGAGTTCATTGTTTTTGAAGTGCATGAACCGCAAGATCTGCTCGTATCGTGCCCTGGCCATGGAAGCAATGAACACAGGCATATGGTGAATTGGGTCAGTGGATCAATGTGAGTGCAACTCACTTTTTAGTCATGCCCATTTCGAGGGATCGGCCCAGAAAGGTCTTAAATTCGGAAACCGTAATTGGTTTCTAATCTCTGGCAAGGGAGAACTGGAGATTAGCGGTGATGTATTGACCAGCAAATAAATTGCTTTGGTCCACAATGGATCTATGGAGCTCTTTGGTGAAAAAACGCAAATAAAATTCAAGTGACGTAAAATCAACTGTTTCCTCCTGAATGCCGGGTTGGCCAGTGAATGGGGGAAGTACGGGGGCTGCAGAAGTGGTGGGCTCCCAAATGGCGAATTCTGCAGGAAGGACACTATTGGCACGATGGGCCTGTCTTTGGCTTCTTGGTGGCAGCGGGACACTACTTGTGCTTGTCAGCTGGAACTGCACTTATGGGACTCGCCATGTCACCACCGATCGGGCCCCCCGCCTGCTGAGAGTTAAGATGTACAGGTACGCCCATTTGCCTCCCCGTGCCATTCTGTCGACGTACATCGTCGTGCGGCGGGCAGCAACTGGTTAAACCTTGTAATGAAGAGTCTCCTTTTTGAGGATCCTGGTTTTTTTTTTTTTTTTTAACCACTTAAGGACCAGCCTCGTTTTGGATTTTAGGTGTTTACATGTTTAAAACAGTTTTTTTTGCTAGAAAATTACTTAGAAAAAAAACCCATATATAATGTTTGGGGGTTCTAACACCCTAGAGAATAAAATGGCGGTCATTGCAATACTTTTTTTTGCACCGTATTTGCAGAGCGGCCTTATAAGCACACTTTTTTTGGAAAAAATTCACTTTTTTGAATAAAAAAATAAGACAACAGTAAAGTTAGCCCAATTTTTTTTTTATATTGTGAAATATGTTACGCCAAGTAAATTGATACCCAACACGTCACGCTTCAAAATTGCGCCCGCTCGTGGAATAGCGTCAAACTTTTACCCTTAATCTCCATAGGTGACGTTTAAAAAATTCTACAGGTTGCATGTTTTGCGTTACAGAGGAGGTCTAGGGCTAGAATTATTGCTCTCGCTCTACCGGTCGCGGCGATACCTCACATGTGTGGTTTGACCACCGTTTTCATATGCGGGTGCTACTCACGTATGCGTTCGCTTCTGCGCGCGAGCTCGTCGGGACAGGGCGCTTTAAAAATTTATTTATTTTATTATTTATTTTACTTTACTTTATTTTATTTTTTCACTGTTTTAAAAAAAAAAAATTTGGATCACTTTTATTCCCATTACAAGGAATGTCAACATCGCTTGTAATAGAAAAAAACATGACAGGTCCTCTTAAATATGAGATCTGGGGTCAAAAAGTCCTCAGATCTCATATTTACACTAAAATGCAAAAAAAAAAAAAAAAAGCCGTTTAAAAAAAATGACACATAAAAAATTGTGCCTTTTTAAGAGAAGTGGGCGGAGCCGTCGTAATGACGTTGCTCCGGCCGTCACATGGTATGGAGACGGGTGGGGGCCATCTTGGCCTCACTCATCTCTATACCGAAGCACTAACAGGTCCCGATCTCCTCCGCCGCTACCGAAGGCTCCGGTAAGCGGCGGAGGGCGCGGGAGGGGGGGTGGCACCTCACCCGCCGCCGATAGCGGTGATCTCGCGGCGAACCCCCCGCAGAGACCACCATTATCATGTACAGAAACGCCGGCCCTAAAGATGAATTCCTCGGTTGTGGCAGCAGCTGCTGCCGTTACCGAGATATCCATCTTTAAAAAAATGACGTACATATACAGTGAGCGGTCGTCAAGTGTTTAATAGAATACGATTCCTAAATTAGATGCAGCTTTTTTTTCTAGGTGTCAAAGAACACTGACTTGGCTTTCAAAGATGCAATACGAAGAGGATGCATTCCCTGCTTAAAAGATCCTTAGAATCAACCTTGTCTAACGTCAGGCTGGCCCTGGCCACCACAGGAACCTAGAGTATTGGTTAGGACAGGTAAAAGGCTCCTATTGAAGCTAAAACTTCACCACCACCAAGAATGTGCTTTATCACAGCACTTCCAAAGCATCCTGTAAAATCTCTGGTCATGATGTCCCTGTTGTTATGGTAATTGTTGTAGCAGAGGGTCATTCTTCGAGTACAAAGATAAAGCAGGTGTTCTATTCCCTCATCTTTCTAATAAAGCAGCCTTCAGGGAATTACCATCTTCTGTGTTTTTTTTTTTTTTTTTTTTTTTTTCACTTCAGAGAAGCGGATCTGGTTATGGCTTGGAAACATATGGGAGGGTCTAGGCTAGCCTCTGAACCTTCAGAAATCAAGCCTTTTACCTTCCTAGGAGGTACTTCTCCTGGCTTACTCCCATCAAATTTATCCAGCAAAAGGTTATTCTTCCCAAAGAAAAGGTTTCTGAGCTATAGTCAGTCATGTTTCACACCAGTCAGGAGTTATCCCTGTGGAAAGCATTGTCAGCTCTGGGGCTTTTGTCCTCTGCAATCTCAGCAGTGCAGTGGGCAAGATTGCACTTTTTTCCCCTTCAGGTATTCATTTTGCAGTTATGGGATTAACCACATTCCTTCGTTTCCAGGGTGACGATTCCCAGCCAGGTGAAATTTTCCTTCTGGTAGAGAAATTATACAAAACTTTTAGCAGGGTTGTTGTGGATAGATCGGCCACTGATGCCAACACCTTGAGATCAGATAATGGTACAAGAACCTTGTCAAAGAATGATGCAGCAAGACCCTCCATTTGGAGAGACATTGCACTGGCCCCATCTTCATTTTGGCATAAACTTTTAGGTTACCACGTGCAGGTATTCTCAGACGATGCCACAGCTGCGGCCTATGTCAATAAGCAGGGGGGCACCAGGAGCAGAAGTAAAAATTAAAAAACTAAAATAATGTGGTTGCATAAGTGTACATGCCCTCCTATAACTGGGGATGTAGCTGTGTTCAGAATTAAGCAATCATTTTGGTTGCATAGCAGAAAAATCTAACTATCATTACTATCAATCACCGTGAGCTCACAAGAGAATTGTGTTCCTTGAGATATCCGTATGCTTGCCCCTCTGGAAAAGGCGTAGGTAGAGTGAAATTGGTGGCTGAACAAATGCGTAAAAAGGGAGGGGGGAAGAAGTTGATGGGAAATGGAGACTAATCGCTGAGGGACCCAGCCATTTTTCCATATGCAGGACAACCAACCTTTGTACTCTATTGCCTAGACCCTGTACATTGCATAAGAAAATCATAGGAGACTAAGGCCCCTTTCAGACGCATCGGAATCGATCAAATGGATCTGCCTGCTCAGCAAGAGGGTTTCTTTGCTGATCAGGCAGATGACAGATCCTTGTCTGCTCTGCCCGCTGTTCTGTATGGGGCAGTGCGATGAAACAGACTGCCCGTCCGTTTCCATCCGACTATGATCTGATCTGCCGGATGGATGGGAACATAGTATCCCCATTCGTCTGTTTTGATCGGATGCCGGCGGCTGTCAGCAGACACATGTCCACTGACATCCACCGCTCCATAGAAAACACCGTGTGGTCTGATGGGGTCCGCCTGAAAAACAGACAGGTGGACCCAATCGGTCCACTGGTGTGAAAGGGGTCGTAGATATATTAAGGCAATAAATGGTAATTTAACAGATACTGCAACAAGGCATTACACCTATAGAGATCACTTCATCCTGATCTCTAAGTGAGAGAGTCGGCCATGTACAAATAAACTTAGGCCATGTATTTCCATACAGGGTGTGCAGCAGACAGTATCTTCCTGATAGATAGCGGCTTGCCAGATGTCAGGCCCTAACAGGTCCTTTCTCAAAGTGTAGAGCAAACATACAGACCAACATGGTCTGCCGGCACAACTGAACATTAAATCGTCCATGTGTGACTCTTTGGGGGCTCCATAACAACTTGCCTGCTCAGTAGTGGTGACCCCACTATTGTAGCACGAAAAAACAAACATAAAAACTATTTTACCATTTACTCGGTCCTGCCTTACTAATGGAACCTTGGGCTCAGAAACTGAAGGAGTTAGACTTGCTATAACTCCATAACAGGATGTTAAGTCACTAATCAACGTTTTGCTGCTTCCTTCCAAAGAGAACAGTCTTCTCTATCAAGCCATTGTGACCCCAAACATGGTTTATTAAAGACATGTGCTTTGCCTTTGGCCACAACATGGAGGCAGGCAGGATATTGCATGTTCAAAGCATTTAAATGTTTCTTCACCTCCGTGAATTTTGCCTGCTGTTTTTTGCACTTTAGCAGAGAAGTCTGGGAACAGAGAGAAACCTCTGAGTTATCAGTCACCACCAGTGTGTTGCTCATGTTTCTGGCTTTGGAAAGGATGACATCTCTATCCTTGTAATTCAGCATCTTGGGGGTGGGGGAAGGTTGCCCTGTGGCAACTTTCTTGCAGGCATCCTGTGGGCCCTTTCCACAGAGAACATGGCAGAGAAGGAGTGCAAAACATTAGTGATTGTAAAGTCTTGTGTTTTTTTTTTTTTTCCTTTAAAAATAAACATGTTATACTTGCCTCCTGTTGCACTTACGGTGCACAGAATCTCAGGCTCTAAAAGATACCTGAATGATGCCTGTAGCTGCAGGCATCATTCAGATATCCCCACTGAAAGTCAGACGTCATATGATGTCCTTGGTCTGGAAGTGGTTAAAAACCAGTTCTGGCCACTTTAGTTGATTTAAAAAAAAAAAGAGCTCTAGTGCTTGTCAAGGCAGAAAATCTATAACTGGATGCTAACCTTGTATAGTTAATAACACTGGAGTTTTTGGTGCAGGGAGTAATAATGAAGGATTTTTTTTTTTTTCGCCACTGGAGCAAATTGGATCATGCATTTTTTTTATTTTTTTTTTGTTTTGCTTTCCTCTGGAACAACTGGGTATAGAATTGTATATTTGTAGGTTTTCTTTGTTTAGTTTTTGTTCTATTAGTTAAACTGGGTGGCCTTGCCTTTTTTTTCCAGCCTGTCTATGTAACAAGAATCAAAATCTTTGGTTGATTTGGGAAATCCTTTCTTTCACTGTGGATAGACCGCATGTGTTGGGGAAGGGTGGAAATACTTACTATAAAACTGTATCCTTGGTCATTTTGGTCACTAAAATCCTTGCTTACCTACACATAAAGTTGGATGGATATATCCTTTTAAATGTACCGTATATACTCGCGTATAAGTCGTTCCGAGTATAAGTCGAGGCCCTAATTTACCACAAAAAAAATGGGAAAAACTTATTGACCCGAGTATAAGACGAGGGTGAGAAATGCACAGCTACTGTAAGTGGAAAAGAGGGTCAACAATGCCCATTTGCATGCCTCACTGTGCCCATTTGCAGCCATAGGTCCCCTGAACTTCAAACTCGGTAGTTAAGGGTTCCTAGATGCCCCCTAGCTGCAGCCAAAATTTGGGGTCTCTGAACCCAAAGGGTCCTGAAATGACATTGCTGCAGATGGACACAGTTGACCGAATTTGGGGCCCCGTATCTCAGGGCCACTTAGTGCTAGGAACCCCAAATTTGGTGTGCAAACCCAGTGGAACTAGCACCATAAAATTTTCGAAGCTGGGGTTTCTAGCTCTAAGTGGCCCCGAGATACAGGGCCCCAAAATTCAGTTCAGAAAATGTCAAGCACTTTTCTGCAGCAGAGAATGACATTTTCCAAACCGGTTTTGGGGCCCCGTATTTCAGGGCCACTTGGTGCTAGGAACCCCAGCTTTGGATATGTTATGGTACCAGTTCCACTGGGTTTGCACACCAAATTTGGGGTTCCTAGCACCAAGTAGCCCTGAGATATGGGGCCCCAAATTCGGTTCAGAAAATGTCAAGCACTTTTCTGCAGCAGAGAATGACATTTTCCAAACCGGTTTTGGGGCCCCGTATTTCAGGGCCACTTGGTGCTAGGAACCCCAGCTTTGGATATGTTATGGTACCAGTTCCACTGGGTTTGCACACCAAATTTGGGGTTCCTAGCACCAAGTAGCCCTGAGATATGGGGCCCCAAAGTCGGTTCAGAAAATGTCAAGCACTTTTCTGCAGCAGAGAATGACATTTTCCGAACCGATTTTGGGGCCCCGTATCTCGGGGCCACTTAGTGCTAGGAACTTCAGCTTTGGATATGTTGTGGTACTAGTTCCAGTGGGTTTGCACACCAAATTTGGGGTTCCTAGCACCAAGTGGCCCTGAGATACGGGGCCCCAAAGTCGGTACGGAAAATGAAATTTTTTGCTGCAGAAAAGTGCTTGACTCCAGTATAAGTCGAGGGGGGCACTTTCAGCACAAAAAAATGTGCTGAAAAATTCGACTTATACTCGAGTATATACGGTAGTTCTATTTAAAAAAAAAAAAAATGATATGAATTTCAGGATCGAACCTAAATGAAAATAGAATTGAAATGTAAACCATTTCCTTTAGTGTTTCCATCCATTTAAAGTATGCTATTCTCTTTCAGAACACAACAGTCAGCAAATTTTACCTTAGTGAAGTCAATTTTACTACCAATATTCCTGATGCAAAAGGTATGTATTCTGCACATTATGGATGCAACTAACTCACTGGTGTGATGTTGTGCTACATTTTTGTTGCTAATAGTCAAACAGTTCTTAAGTGTTTTTTTTTGTTTTTGTTTTTTGATCTTGCAGTGCACAAGTTTAGTCAAGAAAATGGTAGTCTTCTGTACCTGCAGACTACAGCGCACAAGTCATACAAATGTAACAGTAAGCAAACTTTCCAGATAACAAGAAACTTTTCTATTGACACCTACAACCTTCAGATCCAGGCCTTCAATATAAGTGAAAACAAATTTGGACCCGGTAAGAACCCTATCAAAATATATATATATATATATATATATATTTATTTATTTTTATTTATAAAGGAACGGCGGTTTAAGCGGAACTAAAGTTTGCATACTTGCCTCCTGTGCAATAGCTTGAAGTCTGCATCCTCTCCCCAACTCCTTCTGGGTACTGGTCTTCGGTCATCTTGAATGGTTGCTGTAGGATGGTGTGACTTCAGCTCCATTTACATGCCACAGAAGACTTTTTTCCTACTTTTGATTGTTGGTAGTATATCCCTGACATGCAACTCTTCTAATAAAGTAGTGCAGTAATAGAACATCATAGTCCGTGGGATGAGCAGGGAAAACGGAAAATTGAATACTGCCCTTTCCGTATTTTTTTTTTTTTTTTTTCCCCTGGTGCCTACACATGACAGCATACCAATGGTTGGTTGCTCTGCCCCCGCCCAACCCACAGGACCACTTTAAACTCTATAAATAAGAGTTGTTCCCCTCCATCAGTATTCTTGTAACCTAGACCTCAGAACATTAAGAATTATTGAAGGGAGGGTGTATGCTGCCATGGGTAGGCACCAGGAAAGGAAAATTCCGGAAAGTTAAGTATTCAATTTTCTGTTTTCCTAAGGCCTCCATGGCAGCATACCAATGGTAAATAACTCGCTTACAGGGAGGGTATTGCAATAAGAAATTTCATGAAAAATACAGCACAGATAATTGCAAGATCTTTTCCCTAAATTCTCGGGAAGAACCGCTGGGTCTACACTATAGTGTGACATGAAAGTGTTGGACGACCAACTAGCTGCTCTGCAAATGTGCCAAAGCTGCTCAAGAGGAGGCCATTCCCCACGTTCAGTGAGCATTGACCGCATCTGGAACTGGAAGACCACTAGCCTGATATGCCCTTTGGATTAATCCCACGATCCAGCTAGCCAAGATCGTCATAGATGCTGCCATTCCCTTTTTTGCGCCCTTTGGGATAATAGCCATTGCTCTTTGCGGAACTGTTGTGTCAAATTCAAATAGTGCCTCAGGGACCTGGCTACGTCCAACTCGTGCAGCCTTGAAGAGGTTGGGTCCTCCACGAATGCTGGAAGAACACATTCCTGGTTGAGATGGTAGACTTGAAGGCACCTTAGAAATGAACTGATAAATGGGCTGCAAAACCACCCTGTCTGGCGGGGGGGGATAAGGTGATGTAGGGTTCTTGTGTTCCTATCGCTTGGATCTCCGACATGCTTCGACCTGATGTGATGGCAATCAGGAAGACGGCCTTCAAGGTAATATTCTCCCTAGGTGCATTTTTCTGTGGAAGCAAAAGGAGGATTTGATAGGGCATTAAGAGCAATAGTTAAGTCCCATTTTGGGTTTAGTGATTTCCTGGGAGGTCGCAATCTTAGGACTGCATTCAAAAAGCGTTTTACAAGAGGGCTTAATGCCCACTGTGTGTCCGTTAGAGCTGACACCTGGACTTTAAGTGTGTTCAGGCTCAAACCTAAGTCCAATCCACTCTGTAAGAAGAGAAGTACATTCTGGTCTCCAGGTTCCAGGGGATTGAAATGGTTTAACCTCTGCCAGTTCTGTAAACTTTCTCTATACCCTGTAGTAGTTAGTGGATGATTTTCTTGCCTGTAATAGTGTTTTGATAACACTATGCGAGCATCTTAACTTGCTCAACTTCCAGGCCCTCAAGTCTAGCATCTCTGGGTGCAGGTGAAAGAAATCGTCCTGAGACAGATTGTCCATGCGTGGAAGGGGAAGCGGCTTCCACAGGGCCTTCCTGACTAGGAGCATGAACCATGGTCTTTTTGGCCAGTACGGGATCACTGCCAGAATTGTGACCTTCTCTGCTGTTAGACGTTGGAGAGACCTCAGTATCAGAGGGGTTGGAGGAAACTCCTATCCCCTCTGAAAGTTCCATGGCTGGACTAGGGCATCCACCCCTGCTGACCTCAGATGGGAACCTTGTGAAAAATAGAGGCATCTTTGCATTGAGTGGGGAGGAAAAGAGGTCTATCTGGGGGGAGTGCCCCATTGCTGGCATATCCAGTGGAAGACCCTTGGATTCAGAGACCATTCGTTGTTGCTGGATGATCTTGAAAGGTGATCGGCTAATTGATTTTCGGGCCCGTAGGTTGATTAAATTCTTCTTGCCCATGTTAGAATGGGAGTTTGCTGGATAGGGACCTGCTTTCACACACACACCCCCCCCCGTTCTGGACATAGGCCACAGCCGCCCTGTTATCTATCTGAAGAAGTATGGATTTGCCTCTGAGAAAAGTGGCTAGATGTAAGATTGCCATCCATGCTTCCCTTTAGCTCCAAGATGTTTGATACTACTACTTCCGAATTGAATTGCCATCTCCCTTGTACTAACTGGTTTTGGTAGTGTGCTACCCAACCGACTTGCGTCTGATGGAAGAGTGGTTCACGAGATGGATACAAGGGAGCAGTGAACCAGAAGGTTGGATGGCCTTGTCAACCACCAGAGGCTGGACTTCATTGCGAGAGTGATCGATATCCTCTGCTCCAGGTGATTCTTCCTCCACTGTGTCAGAAAACCCAGCTGGGACCCCCCGTAGATGCCACCTTGCCCATTTTACCATGGGTATACACGAAGAAAGAACCTAGCAGACTCGGTCTGATGCTGACATGGAATGGCTCGCCAGTGCCCTCTTCACTTTCCCTATCGGTACAGGAATCTTTTCTGATGGGAGTGAAACTGCTCTTTCCGGAGTGTTGAAGAATGCTCCCAGATATGTCATTCCCTGTGTAGGTGTGAGCTGGATCTTGGAATAATTAGCGACCTGAACTTGATCAACGTGTCTAGGACCATTCGTAGATGTATTTCTAGGCTCTACTTGTGCTTGGGATAGAATCAGCATATCGTCTAATGTAGAACCCGTATCCCTTTCTCTTGAAGGGGAGCTAAGATTGCCACTAGCACCTTTTGGTAAAGGTCCTGGTGCCGTTGAGAAGGGAAGTCATTGAAACTGGAGGTGTAAGTCGCCTACTTTGAACCAAAGGAACAGCTGAAACTGATGTTGGATGGGTATGTGAAGATATGCGTCTTGGAGGTCTATAGAGACCATCCAATCTCCCGGTTGTACTGATAAAATAACTGTTTAAGGATTACATCTTGAAATGCTCCACATGAATGTGTCTGTTCAGTCTCTTCAGGTCCAGCACAGGCCTCCATCCCCCTGACTTCTTGGGAGCTAAAAAGACTGGGGGATAGGATCCTGAGCGTTTTTCCGAATCCGGAACTAGCACTACTGCCTGATAAAGAAGAAGAATTTGAACATACTGAAGAAGGACCTCTTTCTTTTCCTTGGAGGTTGCAATTTTGGTGGGCTGAAAGGGGGAGGGGGGATTTCTGAACTTCCGGAAATGTCCTTTTAAGGACTGTGGTGACTGGCCACTGGTCTTTGCAATCTTCCACCCAAACCTGGGCAAACACCCTGAGACGAGCAATCACTGGAACGGTTTGGGTAGATAGGGAGTCAAAAAGACTTCTGGCTCTCAACCGTGGATGTTGAGTCTTTAGGCTTTCCCATCTTCAGAAAAGTGGTCTGCGAGCCCTTCCAGCTTCTTCTGTACTCCCTACCTGGGTGGTACGCCCTGGAATCCTTCGCTCTCTGGAAACTGGGCGTGTTGTGAATCTCTTCCTCCTGCTTCTGTCCTGGGGAATAAAACCGCTTTTCCCCCCTGTGACTCTGGTAATTGCTTCATCCATCTTATCGCCGAACTGAGCTTTCCCATCATGGAATACGACACAAAGATTGTTTTGATGTTGGGTCTGCCAACCTTTTTTTTTTTTTTTTTTTTTTTTTTTTTTAGCCATAATGCTCTTCTGGCCGTGATGGAGTACAGCATAGCTCTGGAGGAACATTTTAGGACATCAATGGCCGCTTCTGCCATAAAATCTGAGGCCAATTTCAATTCATCCAGTGCCTTGATGATTTCATCTAAGCCCATGCCTTGTCTGAGGGCTGTTTCGATGTTATCTGACCACACCCTGGTAGCCCTAGAAATCGAGGTCAGAGCCACCACTGGTTTACATGCTCTTCCTGCTGCTCGATAAGTTTTCTGTAAGTCTAAATCGATCCTTCGGTCAAGGACATCCTTAAAGGGGACTACGTCTTCTAATGGTAGTGTCGTGTTTCTGGCTAACCTCATAATTGAGGCGTCTACAGTTGGCACGGAGTCAAAAAGCTGTGCATCTGCCTCTGCCAGCGGATATAGTTTGAAAAAACAATTGTAGGCGATGGGCCTCTTGTCCACCTTCTGCCATTCATCCATCACCACCTCCTTGATTTCTTCCATTAAGTGGAAAATCTTTGTTTTAGATGGAGGCTCTGGATCTTCCTCCCCTTGAATCGCGTCCTTAACTGCGATGATAAAAGTTTTGATTAGAGTGAAGTCAAATTCCGAAGCATTTTCCTCCACCACTTCTGTCTCCTTCAGAATTAACTTCTGGATCAGGTTGAAGAGTGGGTTATCTACTACTGTTTCGCCCAAGGGTGCGGCTACTTGGTCTTGGGATAAAGCCAACTCCCAGGTTGAATCCTTGATCAGGTTTTTAGTTGATTCCATGGATTCCTGTTTGTCTCTTTGCTTGTCCCCTGTGGCTTCTAGGAGGCACGGACCACATACTAATTTATCAGGGAGGGCTTGTTTTCCACACACCCAACATGCGTTATCTCCTGGATACACAGGCCTGCGCTGGGAGTCATGCCTACTTGAGGTATGTCGGGGCGACCTCCGATCTCTGCGGGAGGCATGAGTCGAGGATGAGTGAGAATGACCCAAGCTTCTATGACCCCTTCACCTCCTATCCGGAGAATTTATGCGGGATGATCTGTGGTGCGGGCTATAGTGAAAAATGGAAACAAGAAAGCTGTTTTAATTTGCTCGAGGTGCTTTTTTAAACTTACCTGACTGTTGCAGCCCTTACCTAGTGGTATGTTGGTTTTTTTTTTTTCTAAAAGAACCTGATGCCGCATCAAAAAGAACCTCAAGTACCTTTTGCTTTTCTCCTCTGTTCATAAATAATGGAGCCTATCCGAGCAGACACCTTTGGAGAATGTCTTACCTTTGGCAGCCCGCCCCCAAATGTATACAAACTGTCCTTTTTCTACCAGAGAGCGTTCTGGGTGTACCAAAATGGCCACCGTTGGCCTCAGTACGCTACTGCGCATGCGCCATGATTCTGCCCCCCGAGTCGAGAAAGCAGAGCAGAACGGCGCGTGAAGCGCTGGCACACTCTGGAAGGAGGAGGCACAAAAAGACACACGGGGAACGCTGTCAGATACATGGAGATAAAAACAAACACTCTGCTCAAGTATACCACGATGCCAGAAAGGAAAATGGAGAATGACAAGCTTACTGTTATCCTTTAGAACTGCCCCAAAAAAGATCCACAGAAAAAACTGGCTCCCATACTTACCATATATACTCAAGTATAAGTCGAGATTTTCAGCCCTTTTTTTTGGGGGCTGAAAGTGCCCCCCTCGACTAATACTCGAGTCACCGCCTTCTGCCTACGTGATCAGCGTGTCATGCAGGCAGACGACGGCCAGCGTAGGATATTACCATTCGGCGGCCAGTTCACTGTTCAAAAGCTGCTCCTCCTCATCTGTGATGGGCAGAAAACTCCATTTCCCAGCAGTCAGTGTACAGCCTATCACGGACATTCTCTCATCCTCGTCTGTGGTATGATGAGAGAATGTCCGTGATAGGCTGACTGCTGGGAAATGGAGTGTTCTGCCTATCACAGACGAGGAGGAGGCGCGGCTTTCCTTGCAGAGCGGTACACGGAGGATGGAGATCGCCACACGGAGGAATGCACAGGACACAGGTAGGCTGCACAACACACATGCACACAGGAACAGATACACAGGACACATGCACACATGCACACATACACAGGGACACATGCACAGGACACAGGGAGGCATGCAGCTGCAGATGGGCATTGTTGACCCTCTTTTCCACTTACAGTAGCTGCTGCAATTCTCACCCTTGTCTTATACTCGGGTCAATAAGTTTTTCCCAGTTTTTTTTGTGGTAAATTCTTAGATTGACCTATACTCGAGTATATACGGTACCTGGCGTCTTTAGCAGCCCAAGCAATGTGACTCCATTGCAGGTTCATGCTCTCCTGCAGTATGGTCACACCATATAGCGGTGAGGTAGAGCCAATTGTGATCCTGCAGGAATGAGGACAGAGAAAAGAATACCGGTGGGGAACAACTTTTATTTATAGAGTTAGTGGTCCTGTGGGTTGGTCGGGGGCGGACCAACCATTTGTATGCTGCCATGGAGGCACCAGGAAAAAAATTACAAGTCCAGAAGAGTTGTTCTAAGATGTCTCAGGAAGCATAAGGCATCTGTAAACAAAATTGTCCACATGTTGAACCCAGCATATCCAAACAAGGTTTTTGATCGAGAGTCTTCCTATCAATGTGGATGTAACTCAAAAATTAGAACGAATTTAAAAAAACAAATATTGAAAATACAATGTTATGAAGTATAACCAATCCGATCAGGACTATCCCTGGTGGCCTGACAGGCATATGTGATTAATGCATAAAGCATAATTAACTGAAGAGAAGGAAGCAACCAATAAGAGGAGAGAGTTGGAAAGGAGAATAAGAAAGGAGAAAAGAGTCCATGGGGTGCGTGCCAAAGGAGCCTTAAATTGAAAGGAGCGTACTTGGAAATGGAAAACTACGAGAAATGGGACTTTAAGGGCACAAGTGATTCAACTATGAAAAGATAGAAATTAAATTTAAATTTTTATTAGCTTAAAATTGCAAAATTGAACATTTTAGTTTTAAAGCAACACATACTACATATAATGATAGAGTTACAACCATATCAAGTGAACACTTCCCTGCATTGTTATCTAAGGTCCTGTTAGTGATACAGACAGTCTAGTATACAGTTGTGAAAAGGAGAAAAAAAGAGAACTTTCCCGATATGCAATCGTAGAGACTGTATCGCCGTAGATGAGTTGAATTGCAGGTACAATAATCCACTTGTAGATGTTCTCAGTATGCTTGTATACTCAGGCTCAACATGTTTCGTGTTGTAGAACTCTTCCTCAGGAGCTAGAGATAATGCTGGTGGATATACATAGAAAAAGGATTTTTTATTTTCTAGGAACAGTACAAATATATATGTATTGTATAACAAAACAAACTACAATTTTTACAGTATAAAGATTTTAAATTCTTAACTCCCTGTGGTGATCCATGGAGGCCCCCATGAAGGAAAAAGGTCTCCCAGGTCCCAGTGGTACAGGCCGGTGACTGGGGAGGCCATTCAAGCCCCACACCCGATACCCCCATAGACGCGTGGAACGGTTTGGTAGGCAGTAAGCTGTTAGTGTGTATATATCGTCAGAGGTTACCATCTCCATAAAAAATGAAAGTTGTAAAATAGTAGCAAATATGGCAGTAGCCGATCTTTTATCTCACTACAGCAACCCACCTGTAATTCAACCATTGGGGGATAGGTATACAAGCAGACAAAAGGAATAATTGGTAAAGTATGTAGAGGCCATAAAAAGTATTAATAAATGGTCATTTTTAGATAGAATGAATAAGTAAAATAGATATATCCCTATCTATCTATCTATCTATCTATCTATCTATCTATCTATCTATCTATCTATCTATCTATCTATCTATCTATCTATCTATCTATCTATCTATCTATCTCCTCCCTCATAGTGTCTCTATCATGAGTCTCCATTGTCCACTTGCTAAAGGTATAAATCTGAGCCAGTGTATAATATGATGAGGAACTGGTGAGAATACACGTGATCATTTAATTGTATGGGATTAGATGGAATCAGTTGCATTAACACAGATAAAAAAGGTGACTTGCCATCTAAGATTGAAAAAAAAAATTACATCTGTACCAATATTGGTGATCAGGTGAATATTCAGATAGTTACACACGTAGAGTTGAGTATGTATTTTATAGGACGTAACAGAGGCCTCAGACAGTTCAGGTCTCCAAGCAATGAGTAGCCATGGACAGCCTTGTAGGTAAGTTGTAATTGGCACGAATTATAGTTCTAATGTAGAGACAACAGCAGGATAACCATGTAAATTGAAATACACAGATCGAGCATTATATAGTGTCAGCTTTGGGCTGTGGATGGATTACCTGTATTTGCTAAGGAGAGCATGCAGAGTCCGATGTGGCCTCTGAGTGGGGGGGTAGCGTCCACTGGCCATATGGGATCGCAGCGTGTGCTTAAATGAGATCCCCGGCCAGAGAGACCATGGGGGCAAGGATGGAAGTAGAAACCACTAAGGGGAGATGTTTCCTCAGCATGGTCTAATCTAGGGTGAGAATGATGGGGATGCGAATGTGTGTAATCTTTACCCAGGGGATTAAACTCCCTCCAGAGGTCGACCAGATCATGAATTTGCAGAGACCGAACAAACTTCTTGGCGTCGGCAGGGGGCCGCACATTCTGAGGGTCATTTGTCGAGAGAAGGGTTTAAAGCCAGATTGGAGTCTCCCGCGAGAATGAGAGTACCGCTTTGATGGGATGCTAGCAGGCAGCAGATATGGGTCAAAAAAGGTCCGGGAGCAGAGTTTGGAGCATAAGTCATAATAGTAATTTCTGTATCTTTGAGAGTACCTTGTAATAACAGATACCTACCATGTGGATCTGCTATCTGTTTAGTGCAACTAAAAGGAACTGATTTGTGAAAGGCAATGAGCACCCCCTTTTTTTTGTTTTTCGGAGCATTGGCCAAGAAAACCTGAGAATATTGAGCATCAAAATATTTAGGACAAGAGGCAATTGAAAAATGGGTTTCTTACAAGCATGCTATATCAATCTGTTGCCTCTTGAGATACTTAAAAATGTTCACTTTTTTTTTTTTTGAGGAGAGTTCATGCCCTGAATATTCAGGGACAACCAATTTAGTGTCATATTAAAAATAAGGAAAAGGTTGATTTGGCTCCTTCACGCTCAAACCACGGACTAAGAAAAGAGAAGGAAGGTTTATAGGGGGGAAAAAAAGGTCAAGCGTGAGATACGTAAAAGGGGATCATGTAGAAAAACATAAAGAAACCGAAATAATACACTGAGAAAAATCCATGCAACATGGTTGCGTACAGTAGTGGGACAAAGGGCCCACTGAAAGGGGGGCAGGGGATTGGTCAGGACTATTGCCCAGACCAAGTTCCAGCACAGCTAGGGGAGTGGCCCGATGGAACCACTCAGCATTTTTCTATAGTGGAATCGTCCTCAAAATATAAAAGGAAATTAGGCACAACACATTAAAAGCTCATTTAGAGGAAAAGGTTAAGAACAACCTCGTAACCAAGACATAACTGTTTTTACTGAAGCCGGTCACCAACGCCCAGGGGCACCCACGTACAAGTTGGGGTAACCGAGGCGGGAAGGCAAAAGACAATAAATATACCTGCATTGATAATTAGATTAGATGTACAGTGGGGATGGAAAGTATTCAGACCCCCCTAAATTTTTCCCTTTTTGTTATATTGCTGCCATTTGCTAAAATCATTTAAGTTCATTTTTTTTCCTTATTAATGTACACACAGCACCCCAAATTGACAAAAAAACACAGAATTGTTGACATTTTTGCAGATTTATTAAAAAAGAAAAACTGAAATATCACATGGTCCTAAGTATTCAGACCCTTTGCTGTGACACTCATATATTTAACTCAGGTGCTGTCCATTTCTTCTGATAATCCTTGAGATGGTTCTACACCATCATTTGAGTCCAGCTGTGTTTCATTATACTGACTAGGAAAGCCACACACCTGTCTATATAAGACCTTACAGCTCACAGTGCATGTCAGAGCAAATGAGAATCATGAGGTCAAAGGAACTGCCTGAAGAGCTCAGACAGAATTGTGGCAAGGCACAGATCTGGCCAAGGTTACAAAAACAGTCTGCTGCACTTAAGGTTCCTAAGAGCACAGTGGCCTCCATAATCCTTAAATGGAAGACGTTTGGGACGACCAGAACCCTTCCTAGAGCTGGCCGTCCGGCCAAACTGAGCTATTGGAGGAGAAAAGCCTTGGTGAGAGAGGTAAAGAAGAACCCAAAGATCACTGTGGCTGAGCTCCAGAGATGTAGTCGGGAGATGGGAGAAAGTTGTAGAAAGTCAACCATCACTGCATCCCTCCACCAGTCGGGGCTTTATGGCAGAGTGGCCCAACGGAAGCCTCTCCTCAGTGCAAGACACATGAAAGCCCGCATGGAGTTTGCTAAAAAAAACACCTGAAGGACTCCAAGATGGTGAGAAATAAGATTCTCTGGTCTGATGAGACCAAGATAGAACTTTTTGGCCTTAATTCTTAGCGGTATGTGTGAAGAAAACCAGGCACTGCTCATCACCTGTCCAATACAGTCCCAACAGTGAAGCATGGTAGTGGCGGATGAAGGGACAGGATGATCAATCGAGGTTGCAATCGAGGGAAAGCTGAATGCGGCCAAGTACAGGGATATTGTGGACGAAAACCTTCTCCAGAGTGCTCAGGACCTCAGACTGGGCCGAAGGTTTACCTTCCAACAAGACAATGACCCTAAGCACACAGCTAATATAACGAAGGAGTGGCTTCACAACAACTCCGTGACTGTTCTTGAATGGCCCAGCCAGAGCCCTGACTTAAACCCAATTGAGCATCTCTGGAGAGACCTAAAAATGGCTGTCCACCAACATTTACCATCCAACCTGACAGAACTGGAGAGGATCTGCAAGGAGGAATGGCAGAGGATCCCCAAATCCAGGTGTGAAAAACTTGTTGCATCTTTCCCAAAGACTCATGGCTGTATTAGATCAAAAGGGTGCTTCTACTAAATACTGAGCAAAGGGTCTGAATACTTAGGACCATGTGATATTTCAGTTTTTTTTTTTTCTTTTTTAATAAATCTGCACAAATGTCAACAATTCTGTTTTTTTGTCAATATGGGGTGCTGTGTGTACATTAATGAGGAAAAAAAAATGAACCTAAATGATTTTAGCAAATGGCTGCAATATAACAGAGTGAAAAATTTAAGGGGGTCTGAATACTTTCCGTCCCCACTGTAGGTAATCCTATCTCAGAGGAATACTATGAGGTAAATGCAGCATTGAACTCTGAAGCCCGGGTTTGCCGAACCTCAACTTTTAAATGTAGAGGGTTGCAACCTGTGGCCCACTGTGGGTGGGGATACTCAAAAACCAGATGTGGATATCCCCTCTGTCATAAGAAGGCCCCCCCCCAAATTGAGGATCAGAATACTCTCACCAGTGAAAACTTATAAGGAGTATACACAATCGGGGGGGTGAAGGTCATAGTGTGAAGGAATGTAATGTAGATAATAACCTTAGCAATAGTACTCCGAAAGTCAAGTATCTCAATTAGAGCAGCAGTTTTCCTGGACCCAGCGCTGCCATCATCCAATTGGGGCAGTCCAAGGCAAAAAAATACCTTCAGGGAATAAAGTAACCTGAAACAGGGAGGGGGGGGGGGGGGTGACCGGATCCAGTGAGTGACTGATGGTACATTAAAGGCACAAACTGAAGTGCCTAATTCGCCTGGGCCCCAGCTCAATGATGTCAGTAACAATGTGGATCAGAGTCCACAATGGATGAGTCATCAGGCTGATTGGAGTATCAGGCTCAAAGTGGAGTGGGCAGCAAAGGGTATCTAGGGCATCCCAGGTGAACCTTGTCAACTATCAGCCGTTGGGCACATGCTGGAGGCTTTGTGCTTGGAGGAAGCGATTGGCTTGAGAGCCTTGTTGAGACATCCTGAGAAGGCCTACGAAGTGGCTGGGAAGATCTCGGACAAGCGGATGAAGCTGGCATCTCCTTTTGAGAGGGGGGAGATCAAACTGCAGTTCTTGAAAGTGCCGCCACAGGTCAGGTAGGGAGGAAGCGTGGAATTGGCGGCCTTTATGAGAGAACAAGAGCTTTAAAGGGAACCCCATCTGTACCGGATCCCCTGGGTTTGCAAGATGTGCAGATGAGGCTTTAGATTCCTCCGCTTAGCCATCATACGGTCTGTGTAATTTAAACTGTAACTATGCCATGTTTTTACACCATTCTGAACAGAACTGCAAATATGCAGACCTTTAATCTGAAAAAAAAAAATACCCCCATGCAAGGAGTTCAGAGTGAATCGATCATATACCTAATGCAGTGGCTATTACCATAATGAGTAGACCATGCTTGTGCACTGGATATAAATTTAATACCAGTCTGCTGGAACTTGCCACTTGTCTAGCTTGCTAGCTTTAAGGCTGTGACCTCATTTAAAATTGGTGGTTAGCATGCAGCTTGTGAGCCCCAATGACAGCCTCTAAATTTTTTTTGCTTGATGACAGATGGGGCTTTTGTCCATTTGATATCTGCCGGGACCCACCAAGCGTTCAGGACACAGAGTGGCACTCTGCCTGTGTAAACAAGGCAGATTGTCATTCTGCCAACGGCGAAGGCTTTGATCCTGTGTTGCTGCTAAGCAGCAACACGGATCTCTGCCTTCCTCTAGTCAAAGTACCGCCTTCCCAGCCAGTGTCATTAGTACAGTGACAGTGCTTATTTTTTTTTTTTAGCATTGATCACTGTGTTGGTGTCACTGGTCTCCAAAAAGTGTCAGGTGTCTGCTTTTGTCCGCCGCAATATTGCAGTGCTGGGGGCGCACCTCTCCCACTGCTAAGTGAGACCCCTTTTATCTGAAAGCGTACTGCCCGCTGCTGAAGAAAATATTGGTTATGGTAGCTATCTGCTGCCTTAACCCCCCGGTATTTAATGTTAAAGTACCGACGTATAAAGACGGCGGTCGGTCTGGAAGTGGTTTAAAAAAATAAATAAAACTTTGAAAAGTTGAGTTTCAGGAGGCAGTGTCAGTACAGGAATCGCTGCTTACAGACCACAATGTATCATAGGAAATGTAACCCTTATAAATCAGATGTAATCAGCAGAGATGCTGTAAAGCATGCAGGGAGTCCAGAAAGTTGTGGAAAGATGGCCAGCAGACAGGCAGCAATCATTTTTCAAGTAAGCTTTATTTGGACTGTCAAAAATAACTATAGTTTTTATTGCTATTACAAAGCAGATGTACTAAAATGAAAGCATGTGCTGTATCCATAGATCTCCTTTTATATCTTTTTAATTTTATTTAGGATTTCAGACAATATTATTATAAATAACCAGGCAACTAGCATCTTTAGAAGGAGGTGTGAAGGCAGTCTTCGTGCTGACAGTTTCTCATTAGTAGTCCTGAAACACTTTATCAATTAAATCAAATTTTTTTTAGAACAAGTTTTCCCCCCGCACCAGAGTGGATCCAAACCAGGTGTAAAGTGGATGATTCTCTCCGGAAGTAAAGAGCCCCAGGTGCTGGCTAATGCTGATTCATACTAGGAGTAGGCAAGAAAATCCGGACAGCCGCAAACCAGGAAGATATTATCCAAAAACGTTTCTTTATTGTAAAATCAGGATCATACCATGTACAGGACACCGTAGACAAGATGTACAGGCAATTAGCTAACGCGTTTCGCACTTATGCCAAGTGCTTACTCATAGCTAACATTAATAAAAATGAGACCACATATATACTTTCTATCATAAATCATGTGACTATGTAATCAAGCTGAAATCCGGAACCGCTGAGATCCGACTCTGAAAGATGTGAACACCTGTCAGTGACTGATAGATGCTGGGATTGGACATCCCTGTGAATGCAAAGTATATGTGTGTAAGCAATGGAAAAATAGGAAGAAAAGAATCAAATATATAAAATACTAAATGAATTTAAACATGAAGGAACAATTAATATTAAAGTACCGTATATACTCCAGTATAAGTCGAATTTTTCAGCACCTTTTTTTGTGCTGAAAGTGCCCCCCTCGACTTATACTCGAGTCAAGCACTTTTCTGCAGCAAAAAAATTCATTTTCTGAACCGACTTTGGGGCCCCATATCTCAGGGCCACTTAGTGCTAGAAACTCCAAATTTGGTGTGCAATCCCAGTGGACCTGGTACCAGAACATATCCGAAGCTGGAGTTCCTAGCACTAAGTGGCCCTGAGATACGGGGCCCCAAATTCGGTTCCGAAAATGTCATTCTCTGCTGCAGAAAAGTGCTTGACATTTTCTGAACCGATTTTGGAGCCCTGTATCTCAGGGTCACTTAGTGCTAGGAACCCCAAATTTGGTGTGCAAACCCAGTGGACCTGGTACCATAACATATCCAAAGCTGGGGTTCCTAGCACCAAGTGACCCCGAGATATGGGGCCCCAAAATAGGTTCAGAAAATGTCATTCTCTGCTGCAGAAAAGTGCTTGACATTTTCTGAACCGATTTTTGGGGTCCTGTATCTCGGGGCCACTTGGTTCTAGAAATCCCAGCTTTGGATATTTTATGGTGCTAGTTCCACTGGGTTTGCACACCAAATTTGGGGTTCCTAGCACTAAGTGGCCCCGAGATACAGGGCCACAAATTCGGTCAACTGTGTCCATCTGTAGCAATGTCATTTCGGGACACTTTGGGTTCAGAGACCCCAATTTTTGGCTGCAGCTAGGGGGCATCTAGGAACCCTTAACTACCGAGTTTGAAGTTCGGGGGACCTATGGCTGCAAATGGGCACAGTGAGGCTGCAAATGGGCATTGTTGACCCTCTTTTCCACTTACAGTAGCTGTGCATTTCTCACCCTCGTCTTATACTCGGGTCAATAAGTATTTCCCATTTTTTTGTGGTAAATTAGGGCCTCGACTTATACTCGGAACAACATATACTCGAGTATATACGGTAAATAAAAAATATATAAATTTAAGTAAAAGGAAAAAAAATAAGTGAATGATAATGAGAAATTAGATCTCAAAAAAATTTGATAAATATGTGTGTAATTTTTTTTTTTAGAAGCGTTGAGCCCTGGTTCCCACTAAATACGACTTTGAAATCGTGCAACTTCACTTCTGCATGTCAGTGCGACTTGGCTTTCATCTGTGCAACTTCATGCACCTTTGTTGTCCAGTCAGCAAGTTGGAGGAGATGTGTCCAGGTTCTGCTGTAGATCAATGGAGGCTGGGTGCGATGTCCCACAGGGGTGGCTGCATCACAAGAGTCATTGTGGGGGGGGGGATTTAGTACAACTTAAGCAACCAGCAGCTTCTTTCCTCAGTTTGGTTAAGATGTAACTAAACCCGATTTAACTGTTTACTAGAGCAGCTGCATTCAAGAGGATAGGAGGGCTTTTAAAATGAAAGTTAGAAGTTGGCTGGCGTACACAGCTGCTCTATGCACTACACTTTGTAAATCTATGTGATGATGGGAATTTACTAATGCTTTTGACAGGTAAAGGAATTCCTATATAAATGAATTTTAACTGTGTGTATTTGATATTCTAACCATGGTACAGCTTGAAGACTATGTTTATTATAGGTTCTGTAAATTGAGGTTACAACTACCTTGTCTTATTCTTCTCATGGTTTGTCTTGTAGCTGTGGAATGTGCAGAAGATCAGAATGGCATGTTGGTGCCCATCGTGGTTGGTGCTGCTCTTGCTGGTCTCGTCTTAATTGTGCTGATTGCATATCTCATTGGAAGGAGGAGAAGTCATGCTGGATATCAAACAATATAATTGAAGTATTTTCCTTTTTGGTGTAAATTTTACCACTAGCTCTATAAAGAATTGCAATGAGCCAACTTTCTTAGGGAGTTTCATTTGTGCAAGCAAGATTTCATGCAAACTGCTTTAGATTTTGATGTTTTTAAACATGAACTGCCATCAGAAAGCATATTTACTATGCACAACCGATCTGGTCATAAAACAGATTTTTTTTTTTTTTTTTTCCGGGGGGGTGGGGGGGGGGGTATTTCTTATCAAAGTAGGAAAGTCTTCAAGTGCTTTAAAATGATGATAAAGGTATTTTCACTTGTGAATGCACTATAATCCGCAGTTTCAATAACCGTCAACTTACTCAAAAAGGGAATTTAGTTAAATACTACAGTTACTAAGTACTGCAGGGCACGCTGCATCAAAATGGAAATTGCTTAACATCTAAATGTAACAGGTTGTGGTGTTTTCTTTGGGTTCCAGCTATATTACCTTTCTCATACACAGCTAGAAACAAGAGTCAATCACGTGCTTATGCAGGGCATTAACAATGCACTATTTTAATTATTCAGTGTCTTGTTTGCTGTTCTTGATGCTCTGCTTTTTCAGAGCTGTTAATTTTCTAAAAACTATAAACTTGGGTGTGTCTCTTTTTTTTTTTTTCCTTTTTTTTCTTCTGAAACTTTTTTTTGTTTTTGTTTTTTTAAATTGTGTTTAAATTTGAAGGATTGAGAAGTATTTTTCTGCACATGTGTACAATATAGACAATGTATATGTGGATTGCCTAGCTTAAGGCTTGGTTGGGGTTGTACACTGCAAGAAATGTTTGCATTGCCTTAACAATGCTAATAAATTTTTTTTCTTTAATTGTGCTTTTATGTCTTTTTTTTATCCTGTAGCAATAGTTCCTTTTGTGTGTATGTATATATGTATGTATATAAAATATATTGTGCTCTCTATCTATGTCTATCTACACACCCCTGTTAATGCCAGGTTTCTGTGATGTAAAAAAAAATTAGGTAGCGATGAATCATTTCAGAACTTTTTTTACTCAGTTGAACAAATTGAATTTTTTTTAGGTGGAGGGAAGTAAAAATAAAACAATATGGTTGCATAAGTGTGCACACCCTTAACCGCTTGCCGACCAGCCGCCACAGTTTTACTGCGGCAGAATGGCTGGTGAAAACGAGGTTGCCTTGCGTCACTTCGCCTTTTGGACACTAGGAGTGGGAGCTGTGACCACCAGCTTCCCGTGCTCGAGACAGTGAGAAACGGGATCTATGTGTGTAAACGCACAGATCCCGGTTCTTTCAGGGGAGTAGAGATCTCGCTCTCACACACAGACATTCCCATTCCCCCTACAGTTAGAACACACCTAGGGAACACAGTTAACCCCTTGATCGCCCCCTAGTGTTAACTCCTTCCCTGCCAGTGACATTTATACAGTAATAGGTGCATTTTTATAGCACTGATCGCTGTATAATTGTCAATGGTCCCAAAAAATGTGTCAAGTGTCCAATTTGTACGCAATATCGCAGTCCCGATAAAAATCGCAGATCGCCGCCATTACTAGTAAAAAAAGAAAATTATAAACATGCCATAAATCTATCCCCTATTTTGTAGATGCTATAAATTTTGCGCAAACCAATCAATATACGCTTATTGCGATATTTTTGGGGAAAAAAAGTAAAATACATATCTGCCTAAACTGAGGAAAATTTTTTTGATTAAAAAAAAAAAAGTGGGATATTTTATTATAACAAAAAGTAAAAGAAATATTTAGTTTTTTTGTTTTCAAAATTGTCGCTCCTTTGTTTTTTAGCGCAAAGAATAAAAACTCCAGAGGCGATCAAATACCACCAAAAGAAAGCTCTATTTGTGGGGGAAAAAAACAAACGTGAATTTTGTTTGGGTACAGCGTCTCACGTCCACGCAATTGTCAGTTAAAGCAACGCAGTACCGTATCGCAAAAATTGCCTGGTCATTGAGCAGCCAGATCTTCTGGGGCTGAAGTGGTTAGAGGAAGTAAACCCTGTAAAAGCATAATGGGCTAGTATGCATTGCATACTAGCCCATTATGCTGCTCTTTCCTGCAAACGAAGCACACAATGTCCCCGCTGGTGGCCGCGTCCATCTTCACCCCTCTTCCTTCTGGGCTCATAGACTCCGGCTCTGTGACTGGCCAGAGTCGCGCACGGGAGCTGATGGTCACGGCATAGGCCCTATAAAAACAGCACGATTGCCTCACAACCTGGAATTAACATGGATTGTTTGAGGATTTGGCTCATTTCATTTACAGAACATGCCCACAACTTTGAAGATGGGTTTTTTTTTTTGTTTGTTTTTTTATTTATTGTGAAGCAAACGACAAATAGGACAAAATGAACAGAAAGTCAATGTGCACTCACTTACCCCTAAAGTCAATACCCTGTAGAGCCACCTCCTTGATGGCGATCAAAGCCCCAAGTCGTTTTGGATAAGTCTCTGAGCTTGCCACATCTTACCACTGGGATTTTTGCCCTTTCCTCCTTGCAAAAATGTTCCAGCTTCTTCAAGTTGGATGGTTTGCGCTTGTGAACAGTAATCTTTAAATCTGACCACAGATTTTCTATTGCATTGAGTTCTGAGCTTTGGCTAGGCCATTCCAACACATTTACATGTTTCCCCCTTAAACCATTCAAGTGTTGCTTTGGTAGTGTGTTTGGGGTTATTGTCCTGCTGGAGGGTGAACATTTTGTCCTAGTCTCAAATCAGAGTGGTACAGGTTTTACTGAAGAATATCCCTGCAGTAAGCACCATCCATCTTTCCCTCAACCCTGACCTGTTTCCCAGTCCCGACTGCTGAAAAATATCCCCACACGATGATGCTGCCACCACCATGTTTCACTGTGGGGATGGTGTTCTTTGGGTGATGTGTTGGGTTTGTGCCAGACATAGCATTTTCTTTGGCCAAAAAGTTAAATTTTAGTTTCATCGGACCAGAACACCTTCCTCCATACATTTTGGGAGTCAACCACATGCTTTTTCAAAAACTCAAAACGTGCTATTTTTGTTTTTTGCTGAAAGTAATGGCTTTCCTCTGGCCACTCTGCCATAAAACCCAACTCTATGGAGCGTACGGCTTATTGTTGTCCTGTGTAAAGATACTCCAGTCTCTGCTGTGGAACTCTGCAGCTCCTCCAGAGTTATCTTAGGGCTCTGTGCTGCCTCTCTGATTAATGCCGTTCTTGCCTGGATCCATGCGTTTTGGTGTGCGTCCGTCTCTTTGCAGGTTTGCTGTTGTGCCATGTAGGGCTGCAACTAACGATTATTTTCATAATCGATTAGTTGGCCGATTATTGTTTCGATTAATCGGTTAATAACCTTAAAAAAAAAAAAAAAGTGTGGCGTATAATTTAGTTAATATGTAAAGTTTTAAAAAAAGGCAATTTTATTCTTAAATATCTCTATGCAGCGGTAAATCTAAATAACCAACTATATGGTTAGGGAGCAAAATATCGAATCCACTCTGAGAATAACAGACAGAAGAGATACAACAATCCTATAGTGATTCCACGCTACAGCAGTAATGTGCAAAAAGTGCTCAATAAATAAAGTAGATAAACGCTGTGTAAATATTGTCCAAAAAAATGGGATATTAAAGAGTGCAAAAGTGATTAATCCATAAATTGGTAAATCAATCTAGGGGCATTATATTCGATATGTTGGTAGTCTCTTAATTAAACATTTTTTTCAATGAATTTAAGAGATGCACTCTATATACTATTAGAGGAGATATACCGTATAAACTGTTAGAGAAGAGATATACTGTACATACTATTAAAGGGTGAATCTGATAAATATTATTAGACTCAGAGATCAAATGTCTTCCTTCAAAAAAAAATTTCATTTTAAAAACGTTCGTTCGATTTTCTAATCGTTAGTGGGGTCAAGTCGACGTTCATTTTCAACCATAGTGACGGGAAACAGAAAATTTCTCGGTCAAAGGAATTTTCAGACAGTGGATGTGGTTTTCGTTCAGAAATTACATTCATTTTAAAAACAGAATGTTAAAAACAAGTGAAAATTTCAAACAACATTTTTTCATTCAGCGAATGTACAAAGATTTTTCGTCTGAATATTCTCGTCTGAAAATTGATCCGTGTGGCCAGAATTAGGCTATGTTTCCACTATTGCGTCCCCAAAGTCGCGCGATTTTTTACCGCGATTTGAAGCAATGCCTGTGTCTATGGACCACAAGTCGCATCAAAGTGGGACCAAAGTAGTGCAGGGAATACTTTGAAGTCGCACATATATGAACGGTATTCATTGGAAATCATGGGGTACAATTTGTCATGCGACTTTTCAGTCCCAAGTCGCATGAAAAGTCGCACTAGTGGAAACATAGCCTAAGGCTCGTTGCACACCTAGGCAGTTTGCTTTTGATCTGTTTCTGCACTGCTTTTTGCTGTGCGTTTTGATTTTTGCGCACGTGATTTTGCGGTTTTGCATTTTTTTTCTGGCCAGTTTGTTGTTGGGCAGATTAAAAAACACAAATTGCTGCAAAAACGCATTAAAATGCTTTTCTGCAGCTTCTCCATTGAAGTATATTGAACCAAAAAAAGCACAGTTTTTGCGTTAAAAAAAAAAAGTCCCTGACCCTTTTCAAATACGTAGCGGCTGAAAAAAGCATAGATGTGAACGTGTCCCATAGGAAACTATATTAATGAACGGCAGTGCGCTTCTGCAAAAAAGCACCAAAAAACACATCGATGTGAACCAGGTCTAAGACGTTTAGTAACATAATGGGGTTAAAAAAACTAAAATTAGCCCTTTTATAGTACAAAAAAAGCAGATAATCACTACTGTAAGGGGTTCATTTTTTTTACTGTATAACTGTGAAAGTAACATCTACAGTAGCGATTATTTGCTCGTTTTGTACTATAAAGGGCTTGTTTTAGCTTTTTTTAACCCCATTATGTTACTAGCCGATTAATCGATTATGAAATTAATCGATTACTATTTTCATAATCGATTAGTTGTTTCAGCCCTAGTGCCATGTTCTTTCCAGTTGGTTATGATAGATTTGTAGGTGCTCCTAGGGATCATCAAAGATTTGGATGTTTTTTTAAAACCTAACACTGACTTCTCAACATTGTCCCTTACTTGTTTGGAGAGTTCCTTGGCCTTCATGGCAGTGTTTGGTTAGTGGTGCCTCTCGCTTAGGTATTGCAGCCTCCGGGGCCTTTAAAAAAAAAAAAAAAAAAGTGTGTATGTAATGACAGATCATGTGACATGTGATTTCTGAAGGTAATTGGTTGCACAAGAGCTTTTTATGGGCTTCATAACAAAGGGGGTGAATACATACACACATGCCAATTATCAGTTTTTTATTTATGAAAAATAGTTTATGTATATATTCTAATTTTACTTCAACTCAGATTGTGTCCTGACCCATCACATTAAATTCAGATTAATATAGCAAAATAGGTAAAAAGCCAAGGGGGTGAATACTTTTGGAAGGCACTGTAGCAGAAGCCTGAAGGTTTTGTGCCAATATTGACTGGTATTTGGAACTGTTCATAATCCCCTACCTTGACTAAGGACCCTGTTCCAGCTGAGGAAAAACGGCCCCAAAGCATGATGCTGCCACCACCTTGCTTCACGGTGGGTATGGTGTTCTTTTGGTGATGTGTAGTGTTTTTGTGCCAAACTTCTCTTGGAATTAAGGCCAAAAAGTTCAACCTTGGTTTCATTAGATCATAACCCTTTTTCCCACATGCTTTTGGGAGACTTCAGATGTGGTTTTGAAAAATTTAGCCAGGCTTGGATGATTTTCTTAAGAAAAGGCTTCTGTCTTGCCACTCTATACCCATAGCCCAGACAGGAAAAATATGGGAGATTGTTGTCACATGTACCACACAGCTAGTAATTGTCAGATATTCCTGCAGCTCATTTAACCACTTACTACAAACTGCCGTCTTTGTAAATCGGTACTTTGACGCTAAATACCATTGTTATGGCAGCAGCTAGCTGCCATAACCCTGGTATTTTCTGCAACGGCGGGTGATTCTCCTTGAGGTGAAAGTGGTCTCTGCAGTGGATTTGCCGCAAGATCACTTTTATTGGGAGCGGGCCCCCTTCGTGCCACTCTCTGGTCGTCTCCGCCACTTAACGGAGCCGTCGGTAGCGGTGGAGACGATTTAGTCCTCTCCCTTCTGCCCATTGGGCTTTAACCACTTACTATACAGGACGCGTATACCCCCTTCCTGCCCAGACCAATTTTCAGCTTTCAGTGCTCTCACACTTTGGCAATTACTCAGTCATGTAAGACTGTACCCAAACAAAATGTTATTTTTTTTTTTCACACAAATGGTGCTTTCTTTTGGTGTCATTTTAATCACTACTGGGTTTTGCATTTTTTGCAATGCAAGTGGGAAAAAGTGAAAAGTTTGAAAAAAAAAAACATTTTTTTTTTTTACTTTCTATAATGATCTTTTGCAAATAAGTCATTTTTTGTTCATAAATTTGGGCCACAAGTTATACTGCTACGTATCTTTGGTAAAAAAATACCCCAAATAAGTGTATTATTTGGTCTTTGTGAAAGTTAGTCTACAAGCTATGGTGCCAATCATTGAAAATTGATAAGCCTGATGTAATCGTAATGCCCTGAAATGTCAGGAAATTTTTTTTTTTCCCCCCACAATTCTTGGGAAAATGAAGACGTTTATTTATTTATTTTTTTTACACACAATTGTCATAACAAGCTATTTCTCACACACAGCATATGCATACTTCCAATTACACCCCAAAATACATTCTGATACTCTTCCCGAGTATGGCGATACCACATGTGTGAGACTTTTTCACAGCCTGGCCACATAGAAGTCCAACATGCAGAGAACACCGTCAGGTGTTCTAGAAGCATAAATTACACGCAATTTTGAAGGCCCTGGAGCACCAGGACAATTAAAGTGCCCACAAAATCACCCAATTTTGGAAAGCAAACACCCCAGAGTATATTCTATGAGACACAATGAATCTTTTGAACAGTTCATTTTTTTTCCCCCCACAAGTCTTCAGAAAATGTGGAATGAAAATAAACTGTGTAAAAAAAAAAAAAAAAATTTCTAACATACATGTACATAGCAAAAATGACACCCCAAAATATTCTGCTACTCTTCCTGAGTATGGTGATACCACATGTGTGAGACTTTTACACAGCCTGGCCACATAGAGAGGTCCAACATTGAAGTAGTACCTTCAGGTGTTCTAGGAGCATAAATTGGACATCTAATTTCATTCCCACCTATCACACTTTTGAAGGTCCTGGAGCACCAGGACAGTGGGATTGCCAACAAAATGACCCATGAGACAGGTGCTTGAGTAATCTGATGGGCTGCAGATAGGTACTCTAAAGGGCTGGGACAGGTAACTAGCTGTTACCGCAATCTCCTCACACATGAGCGGTGTGTGAGGAGGAGAACCTGGTAACAGCTTGTTACCGCGGTTTACATTCTGTGACCGGCTGTGATTGGACACAGCCAGTCACATGGTAAAGAGCCAATTTCATTGGCTCTTTACCACAATCAGGGATGGGCTGTGTCAGGGTGACAAGCTTTGTCCCCGATCGACGCTCTGCATGCCCCTAGGAGCACGCACGAGCGCCGTAAATGAGGACAGAATGTGATTACCACGTGATCGGCTGTGTCCAATCACATTCACTGTCCCCATTTACGGCGCTCGTGCGTGCTCCTAGGGGCATGCAGAGCGTCGATCGGGGACAAAGCTTGTCACCCTGACACAGCCCATCCCCGATTGCGGTAAAGAGCCAATGAAATTGGCTCTTTACCATGTGACTGGCTGTGTCCAAAGAGCCATTTTTATTCGCTCTTTGCACTGATCTGGGATGGGCTGTGTCCTAAAGGGACACGCTACCTCTCTGATCGCCACGCTGCGGGGTCTGCAGGAGCAGCGAGCACGGGAGGACGTCATATGCCTGCCCAGGATGGGAGAGTGTTCCTGTCTGCGTCCTTTTACTATGGCCCGGGATGTAAGTGGTTAA
This sequence comes from Lithobates clamitans, assembly GCA_037952925.1. NCBI lineage: Eukaryota > Metazoa > Chordata > Amphibia > Anura > Ranidae > Lithobates > Lithobates clamitans. Next base: position 2,543,592 of record JBBGZY010001250.1, on the reverse strand, counting down.
AAGGTAATTTTTTTCGTTTGTTTTTTATTATTGCATTTAACTGTAAATGTGAAATCTGAGGTCTTTTTGACCCCAGATCTTGCTTTTTTTCTATTACAAGGGATGTTTACATTCCTTGTAATAGGAATAAAAGTGACCCAATTTTTTTTTTTTTTATATTGCCCTTTTAAAAAATAAAAAACTTAAAGTGCCCCGTCCCACTGAGTTTGCGTGCAGAAGCAAACGCATACGCAAGTCGTGCCCGCATATGAAAACTGTGTTCAAACCACACATGTGAGGTATCGCTGAGATTGTTAGAGCAAGAGCAATAATTCTAGGACTAGATCTCCTCTAACTCAAAACTGGTAACCTGTAGAAATTTCTAAATGTCGCCTATGGAGATTTTAAAGGGTCAAAGTTTGTCATTCCATGAGCGGGTGTAATTAATGTTTGGGGTCCTAAGTAATTTTCTAGCAAAAAAAGATTTTAACTTGTAAACAAGTGTCAAAAAGAAGCTCGGTCCCTAACCACTTCAGCCCCGGAAGGATTTACCCCCTTCCTGACGAGAGCACTTTTTTAAAATTTGGCACTGCGTCGCTTTAACTGCTAATTGCGCGGTCATGCAATGCTGTACCCAAACAAAATTTGCGTCCTTTTCTTCCCACAAATAGAGCTTTCTTTTGATGGTATTTGATCACCTCTGCCGTTCTTATTTTTTGCGCTATAAACGGAAAAAGAACGTAAATTTTGAAAAAAAATATTTTCTACTTTTTGTTATAAACAAAATCCAATAAACTCAATTTTAGTCATATATTTAGGCTAAAATGTATTCGGCCACATGTCTTTGGTAAAAAAAATGTCAAGTGTATATTTATTGGTTTGCGCAAAAGTTATAGCGCCTATAAACTAGGGTACATTTTCTGGAATTTACACAGCCTTTAATTTATGACTGCCTATGTCATTTCTTGAGGTGCTAAAATGGCAGGGCAGTACAAAACACCCACAAATGACCCCATTTTGGAAAGTAGATACCCCAAGGAAATTGCTGAGAGGCATGTTGAGCCCATTGAATATTCATTTTTTTTGTCCCAAGTGATTGAATAATGACAAAAAAAAAAAAAAATTACAAAAAGTTGTCACTAAATGATATATTGCTCACACAGGCCATGGGCATATGTGGAATTGCACCCCAAAATACATTTAGCTGCTTCTCTTGAGTATGGGGATACCACATGTGTGGGACTTTTTGGGAGCCTAGCCGCTTACAGGGCCCCGAAAACCAAGCACCGCCTTCAGGATTTCTAAGGGTGTAAATTTTTGATTTCACTCTTCACTGCCTATCACAGTTTCGGAGGCCATGAAATGCCTAGGTGGCACAAAACCCCCCAAATGACCCCATTTTGGAAAGTAGACACCCCAAGCTATTTGCTGAGAGGCATGGTGAGTATTTTGCAGCTCATTTGTTTTTGAAAATGAAGAAAGACGAGAAAAAAATTTTTTTTTCTTTTTTCAATTTTTAAAACTTTGACAAAAAGTGAGGTCTGCAAAATACTCACTATACCTCTCAGCAAATAGCTTGGGGTGTCTACTTTCCAAAATGGGGTCATTTTGGGGGGGTTTTGTGCCACCTGGGCATTCCATGGCCTCCGAAACTGTGATAGGCAGTGAAGAGTGAAATCAAAAATTTACACCCTTAGAAATCCTGAAGGCGGTGCTTATTATTATTATTTATTATTATTATTTTTTTTTTTTGCAAGAAAATTACTTTGAACCCCCACACATTATATATTTTTTTTAAAGCAAAGGCCCTACAGATTAAAATGGTGGGTGTTTCATTTTTTTTTTTACACAGTATTTGCGCAGCGATTTTTCAAACGCATTTTTTGGGGAAAAAACACACTTTTTTAAATTTTAATGCACTAAAACACACTATATTGCCCAAATGTTTGATGCAATAAAAAAGATGATCTTAGGCCGAGTACATGGATACCAAACATGACATGCTTTAAAATTGCATACAAACGTGCAGTGGCACCAAAATAAATACCTTCTTAAAAGCGTTTACAGGTTACCACTTTAGATTTACAGAGGAGGTCTACTGCTAAAATTACTGCCCTCGATCTGACCTTCGCGGTGATACCTCACATGCATGGTGCAATTGCTGTTTACATTTGACGCCAGACCGACACTTGCGTTCGCCTTAGCGTGAGAGCAGGGGGGGACAGGGGTGCTTTTTTTTTTGCTTTTTTATCTTATTTTTAAACTGTTCCTTTCTTCTTTTTTTTTTTTTTGCTTTTTTGCTTTTTTATCTTATTTTTAAACTGTTCCTTTCTTCTTCTTTTTTTTTTTTGCTTTTTTTTTTTTTTTTTTTAAATCTTTTTTTTTTGTTATCTCAGGGAATGTAAATATCCCCTATGATAGCAATAGGTAGTGACAGGTACTCTTTTTTTTTTTTTAAATTGGGGTCTATTAGAACCTAGATCTCTCCTCTACCCTCAAAGCATCTGACCACCCCAAGATCGGTGTGATAAAATGCTTCCCTAATTTCCCAATGGCGCTGTTTACATCTGGTGAAATCTAAGTCATAAAATGTTCGTAGCTTCCGGTTTCTTAGGCCATAGAGATGTTTGGAGCCACTCTGGTCTCTGATTAGCTCTATGGTCAGCTGGCTGAATCACCGGCTGCATTCTCAGGTTCCCTGTTGAGACAGGAGAGCCAGAGAAAAACACGGAAGACGGTGGGGGGGCATTCCCGCCCACTGTTTGTAAAAGCAGTCTTGAGGCTAATTAGCCGCTAGGATTGCTTTTACATGAAAGCCGACCGCTGGCTGAAAAGAATGATACCAAGATGATACCTAAACCTGCAGGCATCATTCTGGTATAACCACTCAGTCGTGAATGGCGTACCTGAAGACAAAAAAATGGTTAACAATAAAGCACAGTAAACGGTAAAGTATAAAAAATTGCATAACTGAAAAGCAAACATGATAAAACATAATAAATAAATATAATAAAACATCGCAGAATAGAATACAGTAAAAAAGAGCAGAACTAGAGAGAGAATAGAGAGAGAGAACAATGAAAGGACAACTATTTTTTTTTATTTTATATTTTTTTTTTTTTTTTTACACTTTTTTTTGTAACTGTAACTATTATAACTGTAACTGTTTCCAGGTTCGGGTCTCTCAAAATGCGATGGCATCTTGGGAGACCCTGTTAAAGTGTGTCTAGTCTGTGCAATGCTGTACCCTTCACTAATACTCAACTAGTGAATGGTAGCGTTCAAAACATTCACAAATGCAAAGACCAGGATTGTCAGGACAGGAGGGAAAATAATAGCGGGTGTCACGCCTATATCCGCGCTTGCTGCAGACACGACATCTTTTTTGGGGGGGTTTGTTGGGTAGGGGTACTCGGTAAGGACATAAAGAAAATGCCTCTCATGCAGCCGACTGCATTTGTTTGGGGATGTGAATGGGGGAAGTACTGGTGCTGCTGAAATGGTGGGTTCCCAATTAGGATTGGCGAATGCAGCAGGAAGGGCACTATGGGCACGATGGGCCTGTTTGTCTTCTTCTTGGTGGCAGCGGGACACTACTTCTGCTTGCCACCTCACCAGCTTGAACTGCATTTATGGGACTCGCCACGTCACCAAGTGTTACTGCAGTGCTGGTTTGACTACGACTGGGGTGTACTAGGCCGCTGGCACTTGCTAGTTCACCAAAACGCTACCAAAAAAACTGTTAGCGGTCGCAGGGATCAGGCCTGACTCTGTGAACGCTGCAGTTATGCGTTTAGTGTTTTGTAAGTGACGGTGATCGATCGATACGGCACTTGGGTGGGCTGGGCCAGGCGGAGGGGCAAAACGCAGGTGCTAGCAGGTATCTGGTCTGATCCCGCTAACACTGCATTTTTGGGAACCCTAAACTGCTGGGGACGCTAGTATAGATCTGATCAGATATTGATCCGTTCAGATACTATACCACTAAGGGAGGTGTACGGTGCGTGCGTGGGTGTTAGCGGTACTGGCTGGGAGCGATCGCGAGGCGGGGGGGCACGAATGGATGGCCTCCCCCTCATCTCTGATCGCTGCCAGACCAAAGCCAACCGCCTCGGGCACGGGGGGGGGGGGGGTCCGATACCAGGTATATCTGCGTGAGGCAGTCGGCAAGTGGTTAATGTTGCTGTAGGCCTTTTGACAGCCTCCCTGACCAGTTTTCTTCTCGTCTTTTCAACAATGTTGGCAGGACGTCCAGTTCTTGGTAATGTCACTGTGCCATATTTTCTCCACTTGATGATTGTGTTCCATGGTATATCTAATGCCTTGTAAATCTAATACCTTTTAACAATGAGATCCCTCTGATGCTCCCTCTGGAAGCTCTCTGCGGACTATGGCTTTTGCTGTAGGATGCGACTAGGAAAATGTCAGGAAAGACCTAGAACAGCTGATTTTTATTTGTTGTTGATCTGAGGCATTTTAAATGATAGGTGCTATTTAACATGAGTTTGAATGTGCTTGCTTAATTCTGAACACAGCTATATCCCCAGTTATATAAGGGTGTGCACACTTGTGCAACCACATTATTTTAGTTTATTTTTTCCCCCCACCCCCAAAATATTTTCAGTTTGGTTTTCAATTGAGTTGTACAGTTTATATTTCACATTAAAGGTGGAAAAAGTTCTGAAATTATTTATCTGTCTCATTTTATAACATCACAGAAACCTGACATTTAACCACCTCAATACAGTGCACTTACACCCCCTTCCTGCCCAGACCAATTTTCAGCTTTCAGCGCTCTCACATTTTGAATGACAATTACTCAGTCATGCAACACTGTACCCATATGAAATTTGCATCCTTTTTTTCACACAAATCGAGCTTTCTTTTGGTGGTATTTAATCACTAGTGGGTTTTTAAAAAAAAAAATTTGTGCTATAAATAAAGTCCATAAATTTTGTGAAAAAAATGCCTTTTTCTTTGTTTCTGTCCTTAAAGTTTGCAAATCAGTAATTTTTCATCCTAAATTTTGGCCAAAATTTATACTGCTACATATCTTCATAAAAATAACCCAAATAGGGGGCGTGGCCTGACGCAGCATGGAGTGGGACGCTGGTAACCAGAGCTCCGTCCATTACTCCTTATTTGTATTAATCCTGGACTCGCAGTACCACCCCGCTGGCTTGATCACCTACCTGAGACTCTTGTGATACCCTGGGCCTCATTCCGGACCGTTTGGACGCATGGAGGCCCAAACGGAGTGGCAATCTCCCGCGCGGCGGCTGAAACTAAGCAAGTCCGCGGCTTCGGCCTACAACCGGAGGCCGCGGCCATCTTGGTCCTCCTATATTCCAGCTCTGCCCTGTGAAATCCACAAATTAAAGGTACCTAGCTGCTGGACAAACCTCCCGGGGAGCGGGGCAACACTAACCCTCATTAATACAGCCCATCTGGCCAGCAGGGACCCCGGGAAGGCTGACAATTGCATCTGGCCTGGATTGCGGCCTAGGCCTACACGTGGCGGCCATTTTAGCACACCTGCTTCTTTTACTTATATTGTGCACATGAGCTGTGGCCCTGATGTCCCCCTCTTGACAGCCTTCACTGGGACCCCACGTACCGTACGTGTCGTAGCCTCAGATTGCCAGCTCCTAAAGAGGCGGTGAGGAATCACACACATCTGCCCTGTAAAACCAACTCCAATCCTTGGGCACTTTGGGGACTACAAGACCCTGCACAGCACTTGTCTTTAATTAACCAGCAAGTCAGTCTGCCACATTCAGTTTGGAGGTTGTCTGGGTGCTGCCTGGGACCTTCACAATATGTCACCAACTAAAGCACAAAAAGCAGCGGCAGCAAAACTCGATCAGTACCGCCGACTAGAAAAGGAGGACATGGAGGAGGAAGGAACAATTGAGAAGGCTGCGGCGGGAGAGCGAACTGCAAGCGATACCGACAAACTCCTTGAAGCAATTACCCTCTGCAGAACTTCTCTCACAGCACAAATTGAGGAGGTTAAGCTGGATATCTCTCTTTATCAGACAGGACTTTCAAAAGCTCAGGGAAAGAGTGAAAGAAACTGAGACCAGACTGGGCGAGGTGGAGGATGCTATTCCACCCTTACAAACATCTTCAGACCGTGTACAAAGGCAAATACAGCAACTCCTTATAAAGCAAGATGATATGGAGAATAGGCTGAGAAGATGTAATATACGCCTGATAGGCCTGCCGGAGGGGTCTGAGGGCAAGGACACTACCACTTTTCTGGAACAACTATTGATCACTACTTATGGGAGAGAAGTCTTTTCTCCTATGTTTGCGGTAGAGCAGGCGCATCGCATGCCAGCAAGACCCCCTCCACAGGGAGCTCCACCTCGCACGTTTATAGCTAAACTCCTTAACTATAAGGATCGGGACACTGCTTTAAGAATGGCAAGGGAAAAAGGCAATATTCCAGTTGGAAATGTTAAAGTAGCCATTTTCCCAGATTTCTCGGCAGAAGTCCAGCGTCGTCGTCAGAGCTTTACGGAGGCCAAACGCAAGCTAAGAAATCTACAATACAAGTACTCCATGCTCTTTCCAGCCCGTCTTAGGGTGGAGCATGAAGGTCGTGCGGTCTTCTTCGAGGATCCAGAGGAGGTGATCTCTTGGTTGGAACGACGAGCCAATCCTCAACAAGCTGATTAAGTCCCATTGATAACATAGCTATGACCAGGAACTGTTCCTAACCAGCGCAAGTTCTATGCACAAATCCTGTACAAGAGTCAAAATACCCTCCGGGGCTCCAGAGAGAGAAAAAACAGTCCTACAATCAACATGCATCGTACAGCGAGACTTTACCCCACACAGTTCTGGGAAGCAGCACCATGTTCATTGGAACATTATCCGGTACTTAGAGGATCGAGAGACCATACTGCACTTTCTGCAAGTGCTATGGCTGATATTACTTATTCTATTTAATGTCCGGAGACTGAACCAACTGTTCTACATTCCATTGTTCATTAAGAAGCTAGAATATTTCCCAGATAACAACCAGTTAAGGGATGATGCCCGCACAAGTTTGGGTCAGTGTAGGGCAGGGAGGGGGGTGGGGGTTCAAATGTTTTTGGTTCGTTTAAACTTGAATGTGCATACGCATTATATAAAAAAGGTAACGTTAGAGGTGTCCAATCTATGGAAAAGTACATATGTGTCGTGTGACACGTGTTTGAGACAGCTATGTCTGAAAGTTAAAAATCTGTGTGCCTTGTGTAGAAGGAGCAAATTGTTATATATAAATGATTTATTAATGTTTAAAAAGTTTTGCCTATGGCATCTTTGAAATTTCTTACATGGAATGTGAGGAGCCTGCGCGAGAAATTTAAGCGCGTGGCAGTCTTCACATTCCTTAAGAAGCAACATGCGGACATAGTGGCACTAGTGGAAACACATACTGAGGGAAGCGTTCAGATGGCGCTTCGCAGGCCTTGGGTTGGATGGGCGTATCACTCTACCCACACGTCCCATTCCAGGGGAGTTTCTGTATTAATAGCTAAGTCCGTACATTTTGAATTGTGTGAGTTAATTACTGACCCGCAAGGCCGTTATGTATTTATTCATGCCAAAGTAAAGGAGAACCTTTGCTCATAATGGCTTTTTACATACCACCTCCATTTAATGTGTCCATAGTCAAGGAGGGTATATCATTCATGACCCGCCATCCAAATGTAGCAGCGGTTTGGCTAGGAGACTTCAATGTCACTTTAAATCCGAATCTAGACAGGCTACAGCTAACATCAACGGCTCCTAATGCCCCCACTGAAACTAAATTCTCTAAACTTGTCTCCACCTTCCATTTAATAGATACGTGGCGCTATAAGTTCCCACAGGTTAGGTCATATTTATGTTTCTCACCCTCTCGTGGCTCCATGTCCCGTATAGATTATATACTTATCTCCCGTAGGTTGACTCCAAGGTTATCGGAGGTAATGTTTTGCCCTAGAATACTGTCGGACTATAGTCCTTATTGGATTACATTAAGTATTCCAGTGGCAAAGCCACCACGGACATGGCGTCTAAACCCATTCTGGCTCTCTCTCTTACCAGAGGATGGTGAGCCTATAGATAAATGGAAAAGGTACTTTCTGGAAAATGATGAGTCAGCATCGCCATCCGCAGTTTGGGACTCTTAAGTTATTTGCTAGACATACATTGATAACCGCTATTAATAAAATTAAGATGGACTCTTCTGGTGCCCTCGGTAAGGCGCTGGAGGACTTGTCCTCTGCGGAAAGAGTGTACGCCAACACCCCCACATCAGTAAATGCAGACCAACTTAAATTACAGACTGGAGTGATTAACCAGTTACAGTACCAGAAAGCCAAACAAAAAATCTTCTCCAAACAGAAAATGATTGAACATGGGGAAAAGGCAGGCAAGTTACTGGCATACTTGGTACATAGCGAAGATGGACCTCCGGTGGTTATCACGTTACATGGTCCCGGGGGACAAAAAATCACAGACTTACCTACAGTAACCTCAATGTTTAGGGACTTCTTTGCTGACTTATACACAACAGCCCCCACTGAGAGACACCTTATGTCTTCTGTTAGCTGTCCCACAGCTAACAGAAGAACAGGTAGAACTATTAGAAGCACCACTCACTACGGACGAAATATCAATTGCCATGGCTAGCTTTGCTAGGTCCAAGTCCCCCGGCTCGGATGGACTTCCAATAAAGTTCTATTCCCAATTCAGTGAAATTCTAACCCCTAAACTATTAAAGTTGTATAATATATATGAAACAAAACTGCGCTTTAGGATACGTATATAGGTTCAGAAACTCAGGTTGCTGCCTCCCTTACACAAAGTCCCTAGTGAGGTTCTTTGCCAAAATATTAGAGTGAAGAATTTGGGTATGTTGGCGCTACCTAAAAAATTTGTTATTTATGTATACTGGGATAGCCTGAAGTATAGCACCCCCTACTCGTATTCATAGATCTTATGAGGTGTGCAGCATATATGAACCCCCCTTACAGTATGGGTGGTCCCACAGCTAATAGGTATGTACCCACTGATCATATACTTTGGAAACTATGACAAACAACAGGTGTCGCACAGCTTACTAGGTCCTACAGCGTCTGGAAAGGAAGCCAGAGGCTATATTCCATACTGTGCATTTATTAATAACCATATAACAATGCGGTGATGTATATATATATATTGTGCTGTCCTGATCTGATACCATATGCGTAATCGACATATATTACAATTGCATAGAACAGAACAAATATAGTAGCCCAGGAAATCCAACAGTTAAATCTTCAACATGTTTTGCAACAGTCCCATATATTGATGTTACCGTATATGATTTATTCAGGTTCCCACAGGTGACTTTGGTGCTGCAACAATTTGTCAGGTGACTCTCGTGCTCCCCCCTTTGGTTACTTACTCACCAGCTCCCAGAACCCCAACAGGGGTATGATGCTTGTGGTGTAGTCCGCTGGGTCACTTCACTTGTTGTTCCGTCTGACAGATAATTCTGTTGTAATCAGCTACCAGGACCCGCACCGGGGTAGTCCACCTGTGTTGGGGGATGGATCGCCTTGCTGCTATGTTTTGTGCTGGATGTCTCCTATGCTTTTCAATCCTTGAAGGTGTTGCTTCCCCTCATATATTGTAAGAAAAGAGAGCTTCCATAGCGTGATAAAGTTTGACCACTTTATTTAAAACCACATACGCCCGCAAACCGGGGATATTTAGACATAAAAAATGAGTATGGATAAACAGAGCTAAACCAGCGAAGTTGGTTACAAAAAAAGGAACAATTAAAAAAGAAAAAATTATTAATAAAAAATTATTATTAAAAAATTATTATTAAAAATAGCAAAGAAAAAATGAAAAAATGACAGATAAAGAAAATAAAACTAAAAAGTCCAGGCACTATTGTGTGATTCTGTCCAAGTTGGATAGGACAGCAATATTGCCAGGCTAAGTAGACAAATAAAAAGTCCCTCCAATCAGGCATAAACAGCGCAGTGGAGGTGTATATGCACCGGCTGCTAAGCAGCGTCCTCCTCTCTCGTATGCCCTGGAACAGACTGACAGAGCGTGATGCCGTTGTGCGCGCTTCGTCACATGACGTCCGTTGCTGAGGACGTCATGTGACGAAGCGCGCACAACAGCATCACGCTCTGTCAGTCTGTTCCAGGGCATACGAGAGAGGAGGACGCTGCTTAGCAGCCGATGCATATACACCTCCACTGCGCTGTTTATGCCTGATTGGAGGGACTTTTTATTTGTCTACTTAGCCTGGCAATATTGCTGTCCTATCCAACTTGGACAGAATCACACAATAGTGCCTGGACTTTTTAGTTTTATTTTCTTTATCTGTCATTTTTTCATTTTTTCTTTGCTATTTTTAATAATAATTTTTTATTAATAATTTTTTCTTTTTTAATTTTTCCTTTTTTTGTAACCAACTTCGCTGGTTTAGCTCTGTTTATCCATACTCATTTTTTATGTCTAAATATCCCCGGTTTGCGGGCGTATGTGGTTTTAAATAAAGTGGTCAAACTTTATCACGCTATGGAAGCTCTCTTTTCTTACAATATATGAGGGGAAGCAACACCTCCAAGGATTGAAAAGCATAGGAGACATCCAGCACAAAACATAGCAGCAAGGCGATCCATCCCCCAACACAGGTGGACTACCCCGGTGCGGATCCTGGTAGCTGATTACAACAGAATTATCTGTCAGACGGAACAACAAGTGAAGTGACCCAGCGGACTACACCACAAGCATCATACCCCTGTTGGGGTTCTGGGAGCTGGTGAGTAAGTAACCAAAGGGGGAGCACGAGAGTCACCTGACAAATTGTTGCAGCACCAAAGTCACCTGTGGGAACCTGAATAAATCATATAACATCAATATATGGGACTGTTGCAATACATGTTGAAGATTTAACTGTTGGATTTCCTGGGCTACTATATTTGTTCTGTTCTATGCAATTGTAATATATGTCGATTACGCATATGGTATCAGATCAGGACAGCACAATATATATATACATCACCGCATTGTTATATGGTTATTAATAAATGCACAGTACGGAATATAGCTTCTGGCTTCCTTTCCAGACGCTGTAGGACCTAGTAAGCTGTGCGACACCTGTTGTTTGTCATAGTTTCCAAAGTATATGATCAGTGGGTACATACCTATTAGCTGTGGGACCACCCATACTGTAAGGGGGGTTCATATATGCTGCACACCTCATAAGATCTATGAATACGAGTAGGGGGTGCTCTACTTCAGGCTATCCCAGTATACATAAATAACACATTTTTTAGGTAGCGCCAACATACCCAAATTCTTCACTCTAATATTAAAGTTGTATAATCATCTATTTGAGACTGGATCTTTATCCCCATCTATGACAGAGGCCACAATAGTCCTCATCCCTAAACCCGGCAAGGATTTGGGATTCCCAGAGTCTTATCGTCCAATATCACTCCTACAGGTTGATATCAAAATACTTGCCAAAGTACTATCTATCAGACTCAATCAAGTAATATTAACATTAATACACGCAGACCAGACTGTTTTTATGCCTGGACGAAACACATCGTTTAACCTTCGAAAACTATACATTAACCTACAAGCTACACACGAGGAAGTTGGTTCACGGGTTGTTGTGACCTTAGACACAGCGAAAGCCTTCGACTCGGTAGAGAGGCGTTATCTCTGGAGATGTTTAGAGAGCTATGGATTTGACCCAAAATTTATTAAATGGGTCCAACTCCTATACCAGGTACCCAGGGCCAGAGTGGTGGCTAATGGATGGTCGTCTCAGTTATTCTACCTCAGCAGAGGCACAAGACAGGGCTGCCCCCTATCCCCATTACTATATGCCCTGGCGGCAGAACCTCTGGCAATATCCATTCGAACAAACCCAGAAATTAAAGGACTTGGAATGGGCTCCCTGACTGAAAAAATTAGCATGTATGCAGATGACACGCTATTATACGTGGCAGACTCGGGCCCATCATTATGCAATGCACTCCGCACGATAGAACAATTTGGAATATTTTCAGGTCTGAAAATTAATTGGGACAAATCCCAAATTCTACCAATCGACAGCTTCCCTCCCCAGAATCCCAAACCAGGCTCCCACTCCAGAGAGTAGATGTTATTAAATATTTAGGGATTCACATAACCAGATCCCCTACGGACTATATATCCCTAAATATAGCTCCTCTTATTTCCTTAGTTAAAAATAAAATACGGGTTTGGTCCAAATTACCATTAGGTGTCTGGGGCCCTATAAATTTAATCAAAATGATTCTACTACCCAAAATACTCTATGTTTTATGGCACACCCCAGTTTACTTACCCTTGAAACATTTTAAATCTCTAGAGTCCCTTTTAAAGACATTTGTGTGGGGTAACAATAGGCACAAATTAGCATGGCAAGCCCTCAAAAATCCGACTGATCTAGGTGGCACTGCTCTACCTGACTTTAACCTTTACTACATCGCAGCACAGCTATCACAGCTTTTCCATCTGGACAAAACTGACAGCGAGAGGTTTCTCACGCTCCTATGTCCGAAGTGGGCGCAATACACCAAAGACCCGATATATGCAATAGCGGCAGATATGAGAGGGATGGAACTAGGAGACAGTAGACACACTATGCTATACCATTACAGGAAAATATGGAATTTAGCGACTTCTAGACTTGACATTTCAAAATTTAACGATTGCACGCCGTTATGGCATAACAAAAATCTTCAGGAGTTCAATAAAATACATGATACATTCATATGGTCCATACAGGGAATATTTTACCTGCATCATATATTAAAAGATGGACAGCTTAAAACCTTTGACATACTTAAAAAAGAATTTACAATCCAGGAACAGATGTTCTTCAGATTCTTACAAATTCGACATGCACTACAATCGCAATTCCCTGACTATTATCCTAATCCTTCACCCAATGTACTTATCGCTATAATTAAGAGCACAGACTCTCATAAATTGATCTCAGCTTTTTATAACTTGCTTTTAACCCCTGTAGCTACTAAAATAGCATATGGCCTTAAACCAAGATGGGAGGGGTGGGACCGGTGGAGGACGAGGAATGGGGGGAGGAATGGGGGGAGGCATTGGAGGCCTGCAAAACTGTATCTCCTAAACTTTCAGATCGATTGACGCAACTCTACATTCTCCACAGGGCATATCTCACACCCCTCAGAGTGGCAAGATACAAGCGTACACAAACCACCACTTGTCAGATGTGTGGGAGAGAGACAGGTACTTTTTTCCATCTAATCTGGACATGCCCTAAGATAAAAGGCTTTTGGGAACAAATTGTGGCATTTTTGCATGACACAATGGGTTTGCCTCTGACCCTAGACCCTAAACAGTGCCTCTTGGGTATAGTGCCAGACGCAACTGACAAATATACTAAAACTTTTTTACACAAAACACTTTTTGCAGCAAAAAAGGTTATTGCCAAAAAATGGATGAGACAGGAGTCTCCTAAAGTAGTGGAATGGAAGGTGGAGATAAATAATGCATTACCATACAAGAAATGTATATATATTAATAGAGGTTGCCCAGCAAAGTACAACAAGATATGGGATAGATGGCTACAGGAATCTTCTACCTGTGTCTAATATAATCACATGATCACAGACTGATAAATAGATATAAGTATAGATGGACAGTCTATAAAAACCAAATATATATACCTTGAATGTTATTACACGTCAGATATGTTTGTACTTAACGTTATATTTTTATTCAAATGATAACAATTGTAGTACTGTTACAGCGTTAACATGATAACGTAAACATTTTATGTATGCACCAATTATTCAAAAAAAACCTTGTTTGATATATAAAAAAAAAATAACCCAAATAAGTGTAAATTATTTGGTCTTTGTGAAAGTTAGTCTACAAACTATGGTGCCAATCACTGAAAATTGATCACATCTGATGTACTGAAGGCCTATCATTTTTTGAGACGCTAACAAGTCAGGAAAGAAGACATTCCAAGGTATTAAGTAGCATAGTGAGTTTTTTTAAGTTGTAATTTTTTTCCCACAATTCTTTGCAAAATTAAGATTTTTTTTTTTTTACAAAATTGTCATTAACAGGTTATTTCTCTTACAGAGCATATGCATACAACAAATTACACCCCAAAATACATTCTGCTACTCTCCCCGAGTATGGTGATACCACATGTGTGAGACTTTTACACAGCCTGGCCACATCCAAGACCCAACATTGAAGTAGCACCTTTAGGCGTTCTACGAGCATAAATGACACATCTCATTTCTCAACCACCTATTACACTTTTGAAGGCCCTGGAGCACCAGGACAATGGAATTGCCCCCAAAATGACCCCAATTTGGAAAGCAAACACCCCAATGTGTGAGGCATAATGTGTCTTTTGAACGGTTCATTTTTTTTCCAGAAGTTTTTGGAAAATGTGGGGGAAAAAAACGCTTTTATTTTTATTTTTTTACACAAAGTTGTCCATTTATCAGATATTTCCAACACATAGCATGTACATAGCAAAGATGACACCCCAAAATACATTCTGCTACTCCTCCTGAGTATGGTGATACCACATGTGTGAGCCTTTTACACAGCCTGGACACATACAGAAGCCCAACATCCAAGTAGTACCATCAGGCATTCTAGGAGCATAAATGACATATAATTTCCTGGCAACCTATCATTTTTGAAGGCCCTTCATATTTCTAACACATAGCATGTACATACCAAGATTTACAATCCAAAATAAATTCTATTGCGAAAAGGGTAAAAAAAAAAAAAAAGCATTACCTGTGCTTTTAGTAGTATCCACAGAGGAGAGCCCTGGTCCAGGCAGCAGGCAGGGATGTGCTTGGCGACAGCAATAGTAATTATCCAGGCAGCAGTCAGGAATATTGCCTATAGTCAGCACAATGATATTGTCAGCACAGCACAGTCCATACAAATTGTCCAGGCAGAGATAGCCAGCACAGCCATAATTTTGGTTCCTGGTACACTGTTACCTGCAGACACTTATTGTGCCGCTCTCCAGCCCTTCATAAACATACTGCCTCTTGCTACAGCTAATTATTTGCATAGTCCAGGTAGTAAAAAAAAACAAAAAAATAGTTTTTTCCATCCGGAAAAACAATTCTGAAGCCCCTCACATATGTGAAATCCCTGTGTACTACAGTAGCAGGGCAACAGATCAGTCCAAGCGGTAGGCAAAAGCATAGTCCATAAAACAGGCCAGGGTCAGTTCATGTGCAAGCAGTCCAAGTGGTAGGCAGTAGCGTAGTTGATAAAACAGACCAGGGTCAGTTCACGTGGAGGCAGTCCAAACAGTAGGCAGAGGCATAGTCACAAAACGGGCCAGGGTCAGTTCACGTGGAAGGCAGTGGCATGGCTATTTGGGGAAGCATGGAAAATTGTCAGCACAGATGATAAAAATGGGGAAATGGTTAAAAATATGGGCTAATATTTTAGGGATGTATGATAAAGTTGGAAGCATTCACCAATGCAAAGGCCAGGTTGGGAGGGAGACAATGGTAGCTGGTATCTTTTCAAAATCCTCTTTTGGTGCACACACCATTTTTTTTTGCCGTCTTTGGCCTGCTTCAGATGGTGGAATGTTGAAGGGGAAGTGGCGCTCATGAAGTCGGCAAACAGCCTCAGAGCGAAGGTCTTCTGGGGGTGTCTTTGGTGATAGATGAGGGACGTAACAACTTCTTCTATGGATTGAAGGAAGGGGGCGGGGCTTTCTGTGGATTTGGTGTAGACTACGAAGGAATTATAAACGGCCAAATGGATGAGAAATTGCTACCTTCTTGTACCAGAATCGGGACCTCCTTATCGACAAATAGAGCTGAGTCATTTGATCATTGAAATCCACCCCCCCCCCCATGTAGAGATTATAATCTTGGACACATACTGGCTTTTCAATGGGACCTCGTCTTCTTTGAACCTTAATTGTAGTGTCGTCATGGATGGTGGACATCATGTGCACGTCCCTTTTATCCTTCTACCTCAAGGCCAGCACTTCATTGCATTTCAATGCTGCTCTTTGCCCCCTTCGCAGCTTTTTGTTTGCTAGAGATTGTGGGAAGCCCTTCCTATTTTTTCTGGAGGTTCCGCAGGCCAGGGTTTTTGCAATGTATAGGTGTTTGAAAAAGGGCAGGCCAGTGTAGAAATTGTCAAGGTATATGTGATATCCTTTGTTCAGAAGTGGGTATGCCAAGTCCCATACAATCTTTCCAGTTGTGCCCATGTAGGCCGGGCACTCAGGGGGCTGGAGCTGGGAATCTTTTCCTTCATATATGCGGAACGCATACAACGATCCTGTGGCTCTCACAGAGCTTGTATAATTTTACTCCGTAAAATCTGGCCCTTTTGCTAGGAATATATTGCTTTATTCCTAGCCGGCCTGAAAAGGGTACCAGGGACTCATCGACACATATATTCTGATCCAAGACATAGAGTTCTGCAAATTGTTGGGAAAAGAAATTTATCAATGGGCGAAGTTTATATAATTTGTCGTAATTTGGATGATTGCGGGGAGGGGACTGGGTGTTGTCGCTAAAATGAAGAAAGCGCATTATCATTTCGTTTCGGGACCTGGCCATTACGGTAGAATAAATGGGCATGTTGTGGATGGGGTTGGTGGACCAATAGTCATGTCCTTCATTTTTTTTTGTAAGCCCCATGTTTAGGGTGAGGCCCATAAACAATTTGAACTCCTCCAAATTCAGATCTCTCCACTCAAACGGATAGGCATAGGATGATTGGTGGTTGTTGGCAATATACTGCTGGGCATACAAATTTGTCTGGTCCACAATGAATTGCAGCAAAGTGTCAGGCAAAAACAGATGAAAGCAATCAATCTGTGAGAAATTTTGGGTGTTGGCCTGCTCACCTGGCTGTGCTGTGAAAGGGGGAATAATTGGTGATCCCGAGTCGGATGGCAGCCATGTTTGGTTGGCAAGACCATCTGGCATACATGTAGAGGCCCTGGCTCTTGGGGGACGTGACACTCCAGTAGTTGGGGGATTTGAATAACCTGTGCTTGTACTCGGGCGTGATGTGGCAGCACTGGTACCGGGTCTGGGCATTTGTTCTTGGGGCCTATCGCCGGCTGCAGCGCTGGTACCGGGCATTTGTTCCAGGGGCCTATCGCTGGCCGCAGCGCTGGTACTGGGCCTGGGAATTTGTTCTTGGGGCCTATTGCTGGCGGCAGCGCTGGTACTGGGCCTGGGAATATAATCCTGTTTTCCAGAGTGCCGTGCCCTTTTAGGAGGGACCCATTCTTCCTCCGAATCATTTGCCGATTGACTATTCGGTTCAAATGCCAAATTTGATTCGGAATCAGAATTGGAATCTGATGAGAACTCCCCGTTGCTCTCATCAGTCATGGAGAGGATCTGGAACGCCTCCTCACTGTTGTAAACTCTTTTGGACATGACTCTGGCTGTGTGGCAGGTGACGGTCACTGATGGGCTGTGAGATGGGTGGCAGGTGACGTTCACTGATAGGTGATGACGGTGTGACAGGCCACGGACGGTGACAGGTGATGGTCACTGATGGGTTATGGTCACAGATGGGTGACAGGCCACGGTCACTGATGGGTGCACCGCTGACGGTCACTGATGGGTGACGGCTGACGGTCACTGATGGGTGACGGCTGACGGTCACTGATGGGTGACGGCTGACTACTGATGGGTGATGGGTAATGGCTGACAGTCACTGATGGGTAATGGCTGACAGTCACTGATGGGTGATGGCTGATTGTCACTGATGGGTGATGGCTGACGGTCACTGACGGGTGATGGGTGACGGTCACTGACGGGTGATGGGTGACAGGTGCACCGCAGACAGTCACTGATGGCAGTCTCTTATGTGACAGGTGCACTTTATGGGGTGACTGTTGGGTGACAGATGACAATGGGGGGGGGGGCGATGGGACAAGTGTTGTGCTTGGTGTAGTACAATACAGACACAGATCGGTAACTCACTGCTCCTGGCTCTTCTCTCCTCACACTGGAAATGGTGTGTGAGGAGAGAAGAGCTGGTAACAGCAAGTTACCGCTCTGTGTTTACATTTAGTGATCGGCTGTGAAAGGATCACAACCGATCACGTGGTAAACAGCCGCCGGCCAATGCCTGTTTACCATCGTCTGCGATGACGTGCACGCGCGGTGCGCTCCCGATCGCGCACACGTGCCGTGCACAATGGGGGTGGTACCATCTGTCACCGGCCGTGACTTTATCACGGCCGATCACGTGGTAAATGGCCACGGCTGATGACTATTTACCCCCCTCGGTGGCGAGCGGTGTCTCCGAGACACGCCGCCACCGAGGGTACAGGGATGCGCGCGCATTCCCTGTTTAAAGGGCAGGGCGTCATATGACGCCCTCCCAGAACGAGAGCCGCACCGCCTGGCCGTCATATGACAGACGGCGAGCGGCTAGCGGTTAAACAGGTGTGTGTGTGTGTAGACTTTTTATATCCATTGTATGTAAATGGCCTACATCCATAGCAAGAGCATTTTTCAATGTTATCCAGCTGCACAGTATTTTTATCTACAGACACCCCTTATCTGCAAAGGCAACTTTTGGTAAACGTGACCTAACTCCTTTGACCATCTGATTATGGAAATCTTTGAAACCCTTTGGCTGTTCTTGACACCTTACATTTCTTGTTGCATTCTTTGTAAGGGTGGGATGCTGATGATCCCTCAGCCTTGTATTTTTGTATGGCCTTCTCCTTTCCTTTTAATAAATTTTTACATTGGACTTAAGCCACCCAGGACTTTTATTAGGTCTTTTACATTTATTTCCCATTGGGATGCACTGGCTAATGCTCTCATTTAATATGCTCTTAAAGCATACCCATTTTCCACAGTCGTCTTCCAGGTCAGCCCTTGAGATGGAGTTCCTCCCTCTAAACAGGAAACGCGTTGCCACTTTAAATCTTTAAAAGGCAGTCCCTGGTCAGTCTTAGTGTTTCCTCCATCCGGAAGAGACATGTTGCCTGAGGACCGCTGGAGGCTCCATCTCTCTCAGATTGGGCTAGGACAGGGATCTCAGGCTGCAGCAGGGAGGAAGCTATGGAAGTCTCTGGGCTGCGGGGGTGAGTGCACCCTTATCATTTTCTTGGTAGGAGAGGTCAGATTAAAGGCCGCAGGCAACCCTCCTTTGCAGTGGGTGGGAGGCGTCCTGGATCCACCCCCCCTCTGAGCCTAGGTGTGGAGAGATGTGGCGTCCTCTTGGCGAGCTCCGACGGGGGGCATGTACCCGTGGCCGGAGGATAGCTTGACCCGGTATATGCGCACGTCATGTCCGGGGTGGGATTATGTCATCGGCATGCGCAGGGAGGATGGATGACCAGACTGGTGCTATCACACGTGGACGCGGCTGTAGGCTACAGCACGGACGCCACAAAGATTCCAGGATGCAGGAGAAAGATGACATCCTATCTGCCCAGGCTTCGGGTGGCGAAGGCACCAGTAGGACACAGGTAGGTCCCCGGGGGTGTCTTTTGTGTCCGGTTTACGGGGAACAGCAGCTAGGTGGTGGTGGTTACTAGCTAGCTGGGGCTCAGCAGGGGGTTACTAGTGTCACCCGGTGTGCACTGTATTCATGGCTTGGTGCGCTTATTTCTCACCACCATGGGGTCATCTGTGTTTTGTGTTTTCTAACAGGCCAAATCGCCTAAAGATCCAAAGCCCACTCCCAGGAAGCGGTGTGCAAAATGTGCTACCAAGATGCCCTTGGAATACACAGAGCCGCTATGCTAAGTGTGCATCAACAGACTGGTTAAACAGTCAGTCAGATGCAATCTACACAAAAATCTTTGGATCCGTGAGGGATGACATGGCTACTACCTTTAAGGATCCTAACCACTTAAGGACCAGCCTCGTTTTGGATTTTAGGTGTTTACATGTTTAAAAATATTTTTTTTTCTAACACCCTAGAGAATAAAATAGCGGTCATTGCAATACTTTTTTTTTGCACCGTATTTGCGCAGCGGTCTTATAAGCGCACTTTTTTTGGAAAAAATTCACTTTTTTGAATAAAAAAATAAGACAACCGTAAAGTTAGCCCAATTTTTTTTTATATTGTGAAATATAATGTTACGCCAAGTAAATTGATACCCAACATGTCACGCTTCAAAATTGTGCCCGCTCGTGGAATGGCGTCAAACTTTTACCCTCAAAAATATCCATAGGCGACGTTAAAAAAATTCTATAGGTTGCATGTTTTGCGTTACAGAGGAGGTCTAGGGCTAGAATTATTGCTCTCGCTCTACCAGTCGCGGCGATACCTCACATGTGTGGTTTGACCACCGTTTTTATATGCGTTCGCTTCTGCGCGCGAGATCGTCAGGACGGGGTTTTTAAAAAAAAATTATTTTATTTATTTTACATTATTTATTTTTACACCGTTTTAAAAAAGAAAAAATTGTGTCACTTTTATTCCTATTACAAAGAATGTAAACATCCCTTGTAATAGAAAAAAAGCATGAAGTACCTCTTAAATATGAGACCTGGGGTCAAAAAGACCTCAGATCTCATATTTACACTAAAATGCAATAAAAAAAAAAAATGACATTGAAAAAAATATGCCTTTAAGAGGCGTGGGCGAAAGTGACGTTTTGACGTCACTTCCGCCCAGTAGTGTCATGGAGACGAGTGGGCGCCATCTTAGCCTCACTTGTCTCCAGGCACAGGAGGGAGACTGACGCGATCGCCTCTGCCGCTACCGACGGCTCCGGTAAGCGGCGGAGGGCACCGGATCGCGGCGGGAGGGGGGGGCACCTCTCCCGCCACCGATAAAAGTGATCTTGCGGCGAATCTGCCGCAAGGACCACTTTTATCAGAAAGCGGACCGCCGCAGGAAAACGGGGATACCGGGGTTATGGCAGCTAGCTGCTGCCATAACAACAATATCCCCCTTCAAAGTTTGGACGTACATCGGCGTACGGCGGTCCGGAAGTGGTTAAATGTATTTCGGAGGGTAAACCTCCAACAGCTCCCTCTGGAAGTTCCTCACCCATAGCCTTGCCAAGGTCAGTCGCTTCAGGGTCACAGGAGACGGTTAGGGGATGAGCGGGTAGCGGCACAGTTAGAGAAATAGCTACCGACAGCTCAGATTCGGAGCAGGAAGATGGGGGAGAAGAAAAAAAGGCCCCCAAGTACAAATTGTCCCTAGAAGATGTAGAGGATTTACTTGGGGCTATATATGAGACTTTGGAAATAGAGAAAGAAAAAGAACTTCCATCAAAATATGACCTGATGTACCAAGGTCTTAGAAAAAGTCCAAAGTATTCCCGGTCCACCAGGTGAGATACATACAAAAAAGGTTCCCCTGGGTGGACTTTAAAGGCACCTAATAATGTCCTATATAAAAAATATACTACAGTATGCAACAATATAATAGTAAACAAATTTTATTTATGAAAACACAAAATTAAAAAATATATTTTATATATTAGCAAAATATTAACATATCTAAACAATTCATTTCTATCACCATACAAAGTAGATATATGAAAAGAGCTCTCCTCACACCCAACGCGTTTCGGAATATAGTTTAGTCCTTTTTCGATGCAGAAAAAGAAAAGAGAGGTTCATCTAAGATATAATTAAAATATATAATCAATGGATTACCATAACATGTAAAGGCGTAAGACTATATGCTTGAGGTATTAAAATCAAACACTTACATAGTATTGAATGATGAAGTAGTTGTTACAATGTTTCGTTAAATCACATTAAAAGCTTGTGGTCAAGATAGCACCGGATATTGATGCTGGTGGGATTGCTGTCTTAGAACAGAGTGGGCATCAGAGAGGTCTGCGAGTGTATGATGTATAATAATATCCTCAAAAAGAGGAGGTTCCCCCCGCGCTCCATGGCAGCATGGCGGCCAGAGTGATATACTGAGGCAAATGGAGTGCCTGGGGGTAAGAAAAGAGTATGCCAAGAGTATAAATCCAGATAAAAAAATACTGGATATATAAATTTGAATATTTAAAACACTTCAAAAAATGTATATATACCAGTTGATGATAATGATTTAGGAAGATTGATGATCTCGCAGGAAAAAGGGGGAATGAGCCTGGTAACTGAAAATAGAAATGTAATACTGCCATAAATGATCTATTTGGATAGAGTTTAAGACATAATCATAATGCCTAGAAATATGTTCGGCTTTTAGAATGACCAACAAAATATTGATATAGAAAATATTATTGATTACATTGCATAGAGTTGCAAATGCCAAAGAAGAATATTAGGGCACTCAGCCAACAAATATAGGTCAGAAAATAGTGTATTAAGGGTTAATAGGTATCAAGGCCTATGAATATATAGGTACCCGGTCATTCTACAGCAAAGTGTGGGGATATATTAAAAAATATATAGTTTTAAGCTGAACTATTTTTGATTTATCTACAAATAGGTATTAAAGCAAAGAGCTAGCCAGTAATTACATACATTAGTATTATAATATTGATTAATATGAAAAAGATATATTAGGATAAAAGTTACCTTAGCGGGGAGAAGTTAAAAAATACAGACACTTGTCCCAGCGTCCAGCTATCGAATGCCTAGTCTGGGAGTGAGCTGGTCCTCTCTGATGCCCACTCTGTTGTAAGACCGCAATCCCTCCAGCATCAATATTCGGTGCTATCTTGGCCCCAAGCTTTTAATGTGATTTAACGAAACATTGTAACAACTACTTCATCATTCAATACTATGTAAGTGCTTTGATTATAATACCTCAAGGTTATAGTCTTACGCCTTTACATGTTATGGTAATCCATTGATTATATATTTTAATTATATCTTAGATGAACCTCTCTTTTCTTTTTCTGCATCCCTGAAGGACTAAACTATATCCCTGAAATGCGTTGGGTGTGAGGAGAGCTCTTTTCATATATCTACTTTGTATGGTGATAGAAACGAATTGTTTAGATATGTCAATATTTCGCTAATATATATAATATATTTTTTAATTTTGTGTTTTCATAAATAAAATTTGTTTACTATTATATTGTTGCATACTTCAGTATATTTTTTATATAGGACATTATTAAGTGCCTTTAAAGTCCACCCAGGGGAACCTTTTTTGTATGTATCTTGCTTATTGGATGTGGCACTGTTCTAATACAAAAAATGGGGGGTAAAAGGTCCTTGAATCCACACTCACCAAAGTTGCAAACAGCAAAAAGAGTACCAGCCGATTCGTCAATATGTGACGGGATACCTGCCCTAAAAGCAATGGCATTATATCAACAACAGGAAGAGGAGACAAGGGAGTCCCCAGAAAGCAAAAAAGGGGAATGGTCAACTACGGCTTATGGTACAAAAATGCAAAAAGGCTTTATTAAGGGTGGGGGGGGTGAGGGTATTTACATATACAAAAAATTCTAAATATATGTAAGATAAACAATGTATCTAAATAACACAGTCCGTCTCACTACACTAAACCAAAATTAAAAACCATGCTGCAACATTGATGAATAAAACTGCAGAGCGTGCCTGCAGGCCAAAAACGCATGCAGTGTCCATTTGAATCCAAAGAAAAAAGTATAGCACCAAACATTACTTGGGGTAGGCTACTGATGGGATATCAAGTCTTATGTGGTCTAGTATTGACTGTGCATCAGATTGAGCAGTACTGAAAAGAAACTACATATATCCACATAGACAAGACCTTACATAGCTGAATTAGGTGGGGTTTTTTAACCCTCTGTTAGAAGAAAATCCTCCACAAGCAGCTTCCAACCTCAGTGCACTAAATGTGTGTATACACCAGTTGTTTTGGAAATAGAAAGACCAGCGTTCCTGTTACTAGGTATGTCCAGTGCACAAACACTATTTCCTCAATGCAGCATATAAGGAGCAAAGGACAGACCACTCCAAAGAAAGGGCTTAGTCTCTTTTCCAATCTAGACCAGAATGATATTTTCACAGTTCATCAGTTTCAAGTGTGTCAATCCATGCAGGAGGGTGAATGGCAAACAGATGCAAAGACTATTGATAAGCAGATAAGGAGGGAAAGAGAAACTGCCCTTTTGGGCTCTCACCTCTTTCAATTACTGGGGATGTCCTCAGACTCTGCTGTCTTGCTGTTTGGCATGGAGCGGCTCACAGTCAGTTGAGAGCAACATTCAGTGTGTAGTCACAGCACACCATTCTCCTCAATAGTAGACACTGCAGACTGTGTGATCACATGACCGGTCACATGGTTAGGAAAAGACCAGGAACCAGGAACTTTGCATTCAATTGCTGATGCGGAAATAGCTTGTGAAGTATGGTGCTGTATGCAAATCACAGGGAAACCCTTTTACATTGCTGGAAAAGGAAGCATGTTGAAGGCCTGCTGACAAGCCCTGCAGGGGCTGCGTTAACGTTTCGTACGCCTCCGGTACTTCTATATATGCGTTGAGATCGGGCCCCAGCCGCCCCGAAATAAGGGGAGGTGGGGAGGGAGCTGAGCGCATCGCAACCCCGGACAGAGAGACTGCAAAATATCAAAACACCCCAGCCCATCGCATCGGCGCCATGCACAAATTGGCCCCCCGAGCGGCGTCAATTGACGCCACAAGGTGGGAGCCGGGTTTTTTTTTTTTTTTTTTTTCCATCTGACGCCTACAGCTGTGATGAGCAGACATCCACTGAGTTACTCTCAGCTGTGATTGCTCTCTCGTCTCTCAGCTGCCAATGACGTCATGCATGACGCTGGCAGGGACCCGCCCAGGGCCAGAGTATATCAGCTGGGACCGACAGACTGACGGTTCACTCCCTCACTGTGCTTCGCTAGGAAGGGACCGCTCTGTTAAGCAGCCACTATTCAACACATGGGTAATTAATATATATATTTTTTACATCTTTTTTTCTGCTTACAGTACACACATTCCCATCCTTTCACCTATTTACCTAGTGCACGACACCCTCTATTTTCACACATTTCCTATGGATTTCTTTTCCTATCTTTTTTCACGTGCATTTTTATGCATCCATTTTATTTTCATTCCCCCTTATTATCTAATTTTTCACACATTTACTTTTTTCATATGCACCAAGTACACATTTCTTTCAGTCATTCTATTCATCCAACACGTTCTACTCCAGTTTTACTTTCTTTGACACATCCCATTTTTCTCAATTTTCTGCAGATTTTCTAATTTACAACTCATTGACCAGTATATTGAGGGCTCAGGAATCAGTCGGCTGTGGTTTCTCCTGGCCCACCCTCCAATCACTTTGGGAGGATGGTCGGTGCCCTGCCTCAACCCCGGTTGAGACGGTTATATCTCACACCCTAACAGTTCCCATTGCTGGTGACTCTTCTTGACTTTTGGGCTATTTTGTAAGTAGCTTTTCCATTCAAAGTAGACAATTTGGACATTTCTGATACGATTTTCTCTATTAGCCGGAGGTTACACATGTATCAATATTTATGATATTCCTTTGTTTTTCTCAGTTAAATTATGCATCCCACCCCTGATGACTGGCAAGAAGCCAAGAAACGCGTCTGGTTCGCAAACTAAGGATGCCCTATCAAGCCTAAATCATATCCCTGACATTTATCAATTTTTTATCGAGTTTTCTCATTTCATGCGATTTTGTGATTTTGATTGGCGATTTTAATTCATGTATTTCTGTTATGAATTGCATATATGTATGTCCATTGATTTGCTTACATTACTGAGTTTTCAATGATTGTTACTGCTAAATATGCTTATATATCAATTCATGCGACTATGTCTGTATCTATACTACTTTATTGGTACTGTATGCATCAAAATCATGGACTTGACTATAAATTAAATCCAATCATTTTACCTACTCACATGTATTCATTATTATACTTTCAATTGACATGCTTCATTTAAAGTCCCACTTGCCCCTCTTTTTCTTTTATTTCTGTATGATTACCCCTTGAGTCAATAATCGGTCTAATGCTTGAAACAGGGATTGTCTTTTCCCTGGATCCTTGGGAACGTTTGATCTCAGAAAATGAGATGGTGGAAACTCCCGAAACTCTAGTTTGTATCCTAGAGTCACTGTGGAGAGAGCCCATCTGTCCTGAGTTTCCCTTTGCCAGACTTCTGCGAAATGCAGAAGTCTTCCCCCCACCTTGTTGAGGGGAGACGCCTCTTCATACAGAGGCCTTAGTATTCTGTTTTGCAGTTTTGCGGCTCCAGGTCTTCTTTTGAGCCTGGGCCTGACCCTGCGATTTTTCTCTGGAATCCTATGGTCTAAGCTGTCGCCACTGCCTAGAGGCGGATGCGCTTGGCGCAGGAGAGAAAGTCTGTTTAAATGAAGGACGTTTATACTTTCTTTTAACTGGCAAAAGAGTACTCTTTTCACTGGAAATTGTTTGGATGTATTTATCCAAATCATCGCCAAATAGTCGTTCCCCATGAAATGGGAAACTAGACAGAAGCTGTTTGCAGGGTGCTTCGGCAGACCAACCCTTTAGCCAAAGGGTCCTACGCATGTGTACTAGCACAAGCGCAATGCGAGATGCCTGGTGAATAGAATCCTTCATAGCATCTATGGCAAAACATAATGCTTTTGGTAACTCGGCCAACTCACGGGCCTGTTGTGCAGGGAGCTCCTTAGGAGCCTCTGTGAACTGGTCCTTTAAGGACTGACAGATGCCTATAGCTGCAATTGCAGGCTGAGCAACAGTACCTGCTAAAGAAAAGGAGGAGTTTAACAGGAATTACAACTTTTTATCTGTTGGATCATTTAGCATTTGCGCATTGTCCACTAGACAAGTCGAACTTTTATTACACTGGAAATCGCAGCATCCACTGCTGGAACTTTCCATCTTTTGGGGAATTTTTCCTCCATGGGATAGAGAACTGAGAATCTCTTTGGAGGGAGAAAATGCTTATCCGGATGATTCCATTCGGTATAAATAAATTTCTCTAGTAATGCGTGGACAGGAAACACATGCACTAGTTGTGAAGGTTTCAAAGAACACAAAGAAGAAACCAGACTTTCAGCTGACTCTGTTAGGGGTAGCATGAAAGTGGAGCGAACCATGTCAGTAAGGATTTGTACCTCAAGATTGTGAAGCTGAAACATCAGCTGTTGTTTCCTCCGCAGAGGAATAATCGGTTCATTTTTCCCGATCGTTTGAGGCTAATACCTCATCCTGTTGAAGGTATGACTGGAGTTCCCAGCGTCTGGGGGTGGTTTTGGTGCCTTAGTAGTAAGCCTTGAAGCCATAGTGCAAAGCACAAAAGCAGAGGCATAAGACTTGTTCTATTTACTTGAGCAATAGTAGGAAAAACAATGGCAGCATAGACTAATCTAATGCCAAACAATAAAGTCTTTTCCTGTACTGCAATGCCTGTGTAAACCCCTCACGTGCACCAGCGCTCCTGTGTCCTGTGGCAGCCTTGCTTCAGCTGCTCTGATAGACACTGTTTCCAGAGTATCAGCTTTTAAGCTTTTTTCAGGTGTAAGCCTGATTGTCTGTGCGCCTTGTGTTTGTAAGGACCGCTTAAGCCACGCCCCTTCCCCGCCCTCCTTCCTCTGACGTCAGCCTTGTGCGCGCGTGGCGGCTTCGGTCTGAAACACACACCAGTGGAGGAGAGGAGACTGCAGCCACGTGTCTCCTTCACTTTTGCGGCTGTGGCAAGTTAATGTTTTCCTATGTTGTTGCAAGAAGTCACCCCATACCCCCTGAGGGGGGGGGGGGCGGGCAGGGGGTTTATACAGCAGTATTATCAGTTTTTTTATGCTTGGTTAACATAACATGTAACCCCCAGCCTCTCAGTTTCCCCCTTCAGGGGAGAGGAGAACCCCCTCCAGCTGCTGAGACACACGCTGTTGTTAGCACTTTAAACAGGGTATATACATTTTTACTCTCTCTAGAGGAGTTTTTTAAAGGCATTTCAATATAATTGAAGGAAAAGTCATAGGTGGACTTTGCAGTTCCTATGCTTTCCTCTTACCTTTTCCTCGCTGCAGGATACTGCTGTAAACAGACAAAACCAAACTTCACCCATCATGGCGGGCAGCGTGGTTAAACCTTCAAAGACTGGGGCCCTTTAATAGGGGTTCCACTCCCTTGGACCTTGTATAGCACCTCTCAGGACAACTTTAGGTAATGTAGCAAGACCAAAGAGAGTCCTGGTTCCTAGGGTCCAGCCCTCAAAAAAGAGCATTACAGGCAAAACCTCATTCTTCTATGCGAGGCCCGGGTACCATCCTGGAGCCGCAGTGGCAGGATGGATCAGATTGTGGAGGCTTTTTAAAACCAGCATGGATCCCTCCTGGAGCTCTGCAGAGCACATCTTTACTCGTGCCAACACCTTTAGACACTGGCAAAAAAACTGAGGTACTCCTGGAAGGAGGAGGGGTTATATAGGGGAGTCAACTTCCTGTATTGGGTATGCCAGTGTCAACACCTGAAGGTAGCTATAACCCACTAAGTAAATACTTGAGGCTCTGTGTCCTATGATGTACGATAAAGAAATACTTTTTTTTTGAAGGAAGACATTGTTTTTGTATGGCCAGCATAAGTGACAGCAGGCACAGGTAGCTTTTATCAAACCACCTGACTATGACAAGGGAGTCTATCATACATAATACATTACAGTTCTGTCTGAAAATTGGCAAAACAGTCTTTAATTTTTTTTTTCTTTAAATTAAAAAATTGTTCTTTGAGTCTGATATTTACCAGATTCAACATTTAATAGTATATACCTTAGATCTTTTCTGTCTGTTATTCTCAGAGTGTATTAGAGATTTTGCTTCTTAACCATATAGTTGATTATTTATATTTTGCACATAGATATTTAAGAATAAATTGCCTTTTTTTAAACTTTACATAATAACTAAATTATACACCACACTTTTTTTTAAGGTTATCATCCAATTAATCAAAACAATAATTGGCCATATATGAAAATAATCGTTTGATTCAGCCCTAATCGTGAAGGTTCCAAGTGCCCAGAGGAGATGAGGATTCGGTTCAGCTCTGTTCCTAGTAAAAGAAAAAAAATCTAAATCTGTGCCCAGCGCTAAACTTGAAAAAACACAAGCAGAGAAAGTTGGAATTGTGCAAGATAGAGAACTTTCAATGAATTATATTATTGATAAATCTGGGAGATTGGATGCTCTGTAGGTTTATTGGACACCTACTTGTCCCAATCTTTCCTGCATGTCAGTTCCACTACCAGTTTCAGTGCCTCCCCTTCAGTCTGTCTACCTCCCCCAGGACATTCACAAAGGTCCTACTGTCTGCATTCGCAAAAGGGGATGAGAACACACCACTAGTGGGATGGCATCCTTCTTCTAGCCAGAAATTGGGAGATGCTTATCCAGCATCAGGATGCTCTGCTACACAATCTACAAATTTTGATAGCTAATTATTCGGAAGAAGAGCTTCCTCTGCACAGCCCAAAGAATGAGGTTCTTGGGGGCATTTTTGGATACACAGAAAAATTCAGTAGAACTTCCACGAGGGAAAATCCGCCCTATGATACAGAAAGTCAAAGGTGCTTTGGGAGTAAAGTCTCTTTCAGCAGAACAGTGCCTGAGTATCCTTGGTTCTTCTTAACTGACCAATTGTTGTTTTCAAATGGAACATTATCACATCAGACCCCAGCCAGACAGGTTGGGGGACGCCTTTCAAAGAGCAGCCTGCTCAAGGTCATGGGATGTTCAGCTTATGAGGCATAGTATTGAATTCTCTCGAACAGAGAGCAGTGTTCAAAGCCCTTCTGTTATTCACTCATTTTATAAGAGGAACAAGAGTTGTACTGTGCCTTGACAGCAGTGGAAGGGTAGAATCCTTAGGCTGTCAGTGGAGCTTCCTGTATCGATAATTGCAATAATACCATTTTGGCTGAGGAGGCTCTAGTCCAGGGGTAGGCAACCTCGGCCCTCCAGTTGTGGTGAAAGTACAAATCCCATCATGCCTCTGCCTCTAGGAGTCATGCCTGTGATTGTCAGGGTCTTGTAATGTCTCATGGGACTTGTAGTTTCAAAACAGCTGGAGGGCCGAGGTTGCCTACCCCTGCTCTAGTGTCTGTCTCTCCTACAGTTGAGCATTGAGTCACCACTGCCTCTGCCAGTGATGATGGATCTGCTCTCTCTTGGCCAGTTTTGCCATCCAGCTCCAAGAGACTATTTTTGATTGCATGGAAGTTGAGGGGCAGAGGCTACCAAGTCAAGGGTGCTCAGTGCAGGTAGTGGCTACCTTGTGTCAAGCCAGAGAAGTCTCCATGAATAAGACTTACCAGAGAACATGGGTAAAATGTGCAGATCTCACGCAGCAAAAGCCTGGAGTCCTTTATCACCAAAACCAGCCAAGGTTTTGCAGTTCTTACAGCTGGAGCTGGTCTAGGTTCATATATGTTTAAAATTCAAAGTTCGGCCTTGTCTGCAGTTACTGAGGTTTAAGGAGCCCTTAACCCTTTAGTGATGCAATTCTTAAAGGCTTGCATGAAGTTATAGACCTGCCAGAAAACCATTGCTCCCTATGTGGGACTTATGTGTTATAAACAATAGTGCGCTGCAATCAACCTTCTATTAAAGCACAAAAATTACCTTCAAATAATATGTTCCAAACAATATTCCAATAGTAGTGACAAGGGACTATTATCCCGCTACGTGCTCAGTGCAATATATTACAATTATGAAAATGCAATACATGTGATGCAAAAAAAAATATATAAACATAATTGTCTTCATAACACCGATAAGGGGGACTGCTTCACCCCAAGATGCACAAGGACATCCACAAATACTGATAAATTGATTAATTAGCTTGCTCAGGGATTGAAAAAATAAAAAGCACAATGGTTCACTGATATTTTCTCTAAACAGCTACTCCTGCCAAACTCTCAGTTCATTAAGAGTATTCAGCTGTATTCTCTTGCTGCTCCTCTCAGTTCCATCATTAATATGGGTAGTCACATGAAACAAGAGAGATGCATCATTGCCCAATGATTAAAACTATTATAGGTTTTAGCGTACAAATGAATCTACTCACATTTGTATGATCAACCAACGTTTAATGCAAACAGTCAGACGCTTGTAGCAAGATTCTTCTTTATACCACATCTACTGTGCTCAATCACAAGCACATTTGATGTCGTCACTTGCGCCTGCCGACGTGTTGCGTCACACGTGACTTTTTCAAGGGTGTGGGACTTGCTTATGGTCCTCAGCTCTATCAAGGCCTCATTTCTATCCTACAGTGGATGCACTATGCAATCTAACCCTGAAGACCGTATTTCTGGTTGCTACAACCTCTGTGAAAAGGGTGTCAGAGCTGCAGGCTTTATACTCAAGGAGCCTCACCTAACATTCTACCCGGACAGAATAATCCTAACTCTCAGACCATTTTTATCTCTAAGGTGTCTATCTCCTTCCACTTTAACCAGGAAGTCATTTTACCATCTTTCAGTGGTAAAGTGGGAAAACCCCATCCCCTGGATGTTGATCTAACTCTGATGGCCTGTTTGGCAGCTATCCTTTCATTCAGGAAAGCTGAAATATGTGCTAGGCTTTGGCATGGTTTAAGGCAGGGTCAGTCAGCATTAACACGTACAGCCACCTAGTATATTGTTAAGACAAATAAAAGAGCCTACTCTTCAAAAGACCTTCCTGTCCTTGAGGACTTAAGAGTACATTCAACCAGGGCAGTGTCAGCTCTGTGGACAGAGCAGTGCCGACTGTCTCCTGAGGCTATTTGAAAGTCAGCAATATGGTCCCTCCCTAGACACCTTCATTACATATTATTAGGGGAACCTGGCTCAGCTCACAACAGTAATATTTGGAGAATTCATTGTGCATACCTATGCTACTGACCATTGCAAAAGTTTTCTTGCACCCTCACATATGGCAAGTTAGTTCCCATTGTATGCTTATTTATTTCAGGTACTTATATAGCGCCATCAATTTACGCAGTGCTTTACATATACATTGTACATTCACATCAGTCCCTGCCCTCAAGGAGCTTACAATCTAAGGTCATTACCTCACATTCATACATACACATACTAGTGCCAATGTAGAGAGGGTCTAATAAACCTACCAGCATGTCTTTGGAGTGTGGGAGGAAACCCAGGCAGGTACAGGGAGAACATGCAAATTCCAGGCAGATAGTGTTGTGGTTGGGATTCAAACCAGTGACCTTTTTGCTGCCAGGTGAAAGTGCTAACCACTACACCACACTGCTGCCCTGTATGCTTCCATGATGGCAGGAAAATGGAAAATTGTTTACTCACCTTTCTGTAATTTTCCTTTCCTAGTCCATATGAATGGCAGCATACAGATTCCCACCCAAATGCTGAGAGTTACAGAGAATGCTTCGAGCCGGGTCTGTCTTTGATTTAACCATTTAAGGACCTAGCCTCTTTCTGAGATTTGTTGTTTACAAGTTAAAAACTATTTATTTTTTTTGCTAGAAAATTATTCAGAACCCCCAAACATATCTTTATTTTTTCTAACACCCTAGATAATAAAATGGCGGTCGTTGCAATACTTTCTGTCACACCGTATTTGCACGGCAGTCTTACAAGCGCACTTTTTTTGGAAAAAATACACTTTTTTGAATTAAAAAATAAGACAACAGTAAAGTTAGCCCAATTTTCTTTTATATTGTGAAAGACAATGTTATAATGAGTAAATTGATACCCACCATGTCACGCTTCAAAATTGCGCCCACTCATGGAATGGCGACAAACTTTTACCCTTAAAAATCTCCATAGGCAAAGTTTAAAAACATTCTACAGGTTGCATGTTTTGGTACAGAGGAGGTCTAGGGCTAGAATTATTGCTCTCGCTCTACCGATCACGGCGATACTGCACATGTGTGTTTTGAACACCATTTTCATATGCGGGTGCTACTCACGTATACGTTCGCTTGCAAGCTTGACGGGACGCGTTTAAAAAAAAAAAAGAATGTTTTTCTTATTTATTTTATCTTTTATTTTTTATTTTTACACTATTCTTTTTTTAAAAAAGTGTTACTTTTATTCCTATTACAAGGAATGTAAACATGTGGAAATAGAAAAGTCCTGGACTGCCGCACTCCATAAAAAAGCATCTTTATTGAATTGTAGATAAAATCCAAAATCGCAGACAAAATACAAAAAGTGGACACAACGGGAGTCAAAAATCGCTAACGTGTTTCACATCCAAAGATGCTTACTCATAGCTGATTTGATAAAAAAACAAAAGTGTATATATCACAAAGAGAGGGGGAGGGAAAAGGTAAAACACCCAATCTGTAACAACAGGCAATTAGATGAACACACCTGCTACACAATTGGAGCTAAATTCCTGAAAGATAAATAAGGTGCACATAAGGGTTCAAAAATGGTGTGATACGATGTAGGAAAACAGATGGCATTGATAAAATAAACCAAAATTGAATTTGCAAGGATTTAAATATGAATAACCCATTATAGTGCATCTATAAATGGAATATAGCAAAAAGACAACAGAAATGCATATTATTCTGAGATATACCAGATATCCATTGCAGCGCAACAGTGGGAAGAAAGATTGCCAAAAAGAATAGTGTATTTAAGACAACAAATTCTTTGGACAGAGTATTTCCACCATACATATTTTTAAATGTAGTACTATTTTTATTTTCATTTTTCAATTTATTATATTCTCTTCCTGGCATGCATAATTTTTCATATGAGCTATATGAAAATGTTTTGGTGTCATCCACACATGACATTTAATGGGATTAAGATGGTACAAATAGTGTTTGAAATGTGTTTTTTACTTTTTGTATCACATGTACACTTTTTTCTTGCAATCTTTCTTCCCACTGTTGCGCTGGTATATCTCAGATATCTGGTATATCTCAGAATAATATGCATTTTTGTTGTCTTTTTGCTATATTCCATTTAGAGATGCACTGGGTTATTAATATTTATATCCTTGCAAATTCAATTTTGGTTTATTTTATCAGTGCCATCTGTTTTTCTACATCGTATCACACCATTTTTGAACCCTTATGTGCACCTTATTTATCTTTCAGGAATTTAGCTCCAGATGTGTAGCAGGTGTGTTCATCTAATTGCCTGTTGTTACGGATTTCTATTCCCACAGCCTTGTACATAGCCAGCACCCAACACTGTGCAGTAGGGCGGCAGTACAAACGAAAGCACGGAGACTCAGGCTCCATTCACACTAGCGCATTTTTTGATGCATTTTGCATTTTGCAGAAATGCATGGGAATTTTTTTAACATGGGTTCCTATGGAACATGTTCACATCAATGCCTTTTTGTACCTCTGCATTTTTGGAAAGGGTCAGGGACTTTTTTTCATGCAAAATGCAGCGTTTTGCATGTAATAGAATTCAATGGACCAGCATCAAAAACGCAAGTGCAGCGTTTTTACAGCATTTTTAAAGCGTTTTGCGTTTTTGGCTTTTTTTTTTTTAACTGTATACAGTCTAAAAGAAACTGTTTTAAAAAAAACGCAAAACGCGGCAAAAACGCAGCAAAAACGCTGTAAAAATGCTACAAAAACGCTGCTCAAAAACGTGGCAAGCATCACAAAAAAACTCCAAAAACGCTCAAAAGCAACATGCATAGATGTGAATCGAGCCTTACAGAGCGGCATTTCCTTTTCAAGGAATGTAAACATCCCTTGTAATAGAGAAAAGCATGGCTTTTTTTAACCAAATTAAGGGAGTTGCTATGGAGGCCAGATATGCCCCCAGCGTGGCAAACATTTTTTTGAATAAATGGGAGGATGGAGACATACTGACTGGTGAATGGCCACAATTAAGGCTGTACAGGAGGTATATAGACAACGTTCTATTCATCTAGGAAGGATCTGTGGAAGATTTGACCCATATGAATAATAACTGTTATAACATCAAACTCACCAGTAAGTGGAGTTATGAGGAGATACAATATCTAGATCTGGTAATTTACAAAAAGGAAGATAGGCTGTATACTAAGACATACTTTAAAAAAGTTGACAAGAACAGGTACATCTCTACTAGGAGTTATCATCCTGAATGGCTGAAAGCAATCCCAAAAGGACAATTTGTTAGAATGCAACTGCGATTTAGATGAGGACTATTAGACTCAATCTGAAGTGCTGATGAATAGATTTTTGGAAAAGGGATATGCACAGTCTGACTTTGATAAAGTTAGATTGGAAGTATCCGATATGAATAGAAGTGATTGAAAGGGTTAATCCTGTGTCTAGGGGGGGTGACTTTTAACCTCTCAGACCTCGGATCGATCTTTTATGCATTTCAGATATATCTGGAATCAGTTTCCCGAGAATGAAGAAATGATACTCACACAATGTTACATTCTAGAAACTGATTGTATTGATTTGCCAGGAGACGTTTCTTATAGCAAATTAAAAATCACACAGAATATTCATAGTTAAAAACATGCGCAGTAGATATTAGGGCAATTACAGCTGATCAAGACAAACAGTCTTTGTTCTCTGTTTCTCAGGCTGTTGAATACAAAGGAATGTAAGAGACAGTGTGAAAGTGTAGATGTGTGAGAACAGTCCATTTACAAGAATCTCATGCTGATATAGACTTCTGCAAAGCTGAAGAGGTATTTTAACTGTACATACGATTTAAGATGGCTGACAGAACAAAATGGAGGCTTAGCATAACCTTTCAACCCCCTCTTAAGTCATGAATATAACTTTCTACAGATCCGCAGCCTCTTGAAATCTATGGTTCTTGCTAGGTTTGTTGTATTCATTTACATAAAGCTGCAGATATTGTGTACATGCGTGAGAAGGTTGGTCTGGTGTAGTGCATTTGCTAATACAAAGCAAAATAAGCTTGAAAATCAGGTAGCCTATCAATCCTAACAATCGTACTATGACAATCATAATCACTATGTCCTTTAACCATGAAAACATTCCACCTAACCTAGAAAAGGGGTTCCACCCATAATTACCTACGTCCCTTGCTTGTTTCATTAATTCATTTTACCAGTGTTACAACCCCCTGAAATGAAATTTACTGCAGGATGCCAAAATTTACAAATGGCACACATTTTTTTTACTGGCAAAAATCCTGAAATTTACTGACAGAGCCACATTTTTTTACTGCCACTGAAAAAAAGTACCTAAAATGAGCATTTTCACTGCTAAACAGTGCAAATATCAATCTTTAAACTATAAACATATAGCTAGTGCTATTAGCAATGTGTTTAAGTTAAACAAAAGTCAAAAAACAACTTTCTCTATTTACATGAAGGTCAGGTTACCATAACCCGGCCAACACAGAGTTCCCCCTTACATCAGAGTCTGCAGGATTCCCCCTTACAGTGAAACTGAACGCTTATGTAAAAGGGAAAGCTGCAGATCATGATCTAAGGGGGAACTCTGATGTAAGGGCGGGGCTCTAGTGACCAGAGACCACCTTCCGCAGTGTGAATACACTAAGGTGAAGGGGGTGTTACTAATATAGGGGGGAACCTTTGTATCAGTGCTCCCTTACATTATTGTATTTACTCCCCCCTTACACCAGTGACCCCCCCTCCCTCAGACTGGCCTAGCAGCGATGTCAATGACCTCCACTCAGGTGCACCGTGTTGGGCACAGTCAGACAGCTCCAGCATGGCGGCTCTGGTTTTATCCTATAATCTCCTCTCCACAGTCCACACGTCTGATTTCTCTTGTGACCCCCATCCTTGCAGTGTTCCCACTCTGGACTCCGCTCCAAACTCCCCCTCAGAGACTGCAGACATGATACAAGAGATGGACAGAAGCTGCGGACTTGGTACAGGAGGTGGAGGACAGAAGCTGCGGACATGGTACAGGAGGTGGAGGACAGAAGCTGCAGACATGGTACAGGAGGTGGAAGACAGAAGCTGCGGACATGGTACAGGAGGTGGAGGACAGATGCTGCGGACATGGTAGGATGAGGATAACGCCCCTTAGCTGATCTCTACATATCACAGATGGCACAGGACATCACAGGAAGTGAGGGGAATCCCCTATAAGGCAGGTGTCCCCAATGGGAGATTTGCCCTCACTTCCTGTTCTGGTGACAACTGGGAATTTTTGGGTTTCCATAAAAAAGGAAGGTGATCCCCCCCAACACAGAATTAGAAGGGGGGTGATCACAGCACACAGGTGTATACCATCCCCCATATTAACTGTATATCACACACATGTGTATACCATCCCCCCCATATCACACTCACCCCAGCCTCGGATGGAGATCTCTCATGCGCTCTCTATGGAAGTCTGTGTTGCACATTTGACTAGAGGACGCGTCTCTTGGGTAACGACCGGGAAGGGGGGGCAGTGCTAATTGACTGAAGACAGTGCAGCCCCATGTAGAGTGCGGAACTTTAGTTTGCAGAAGAAGAAGCTGCTGCAGTCCCAGTGGTGGGCGGAGCTTTAACATAGAAGGCAAGACAGCAGTGTGTGGTGAGCGGAGCTTCAAGCAGCCACTGAAGCTTAAATGTAGGCGCCGGGGTGTGCTGTGGCTGTGCTCTGGTCTGGTCCAGACCAGTAATAGTATCAGTGCCAGTCCGTCTGTCCACTCCAGGGATCCCTGCACCGCGTGACGCGTCTCCTCTCCCCGAGACCCCGACCCATAGCTCACTCTGCTCTCCAGTCCATGATGACTCACTCCTCTCAGTCTGCCCGCTCGGATCCTGCCTGTTGATAGGCTGGCGGCGGTGTTAGCGGTGCAAGTGCAGCACTAACAAGTTTACCCACAAGTATCCCAGAGGATGTTGTATTCTTGTATGTAGTAAGTTTACTAATGGCGGTGTTAAGGGATTGATTTTTGTAACTACACAACTGACCTGTATGTGTAAAATTACTAGTGCGGATGGGAATACCCTTTGAAATGTTAAATACTGACTTGGAGCACAAACCTACTCCTTTGGATGTATTGCCTAACTGAACACACCACTCGGGTTCATGTGTCATTCCTAAAGTGTAAAACATAATACTCTGATTGCGGTATCCTTCTGAGACATTCTTAATACTTAAGACTAGAGTATTTTTCAATAATGACTTGAGGTTTAGAGGGCCAGCTAAAAGTGCTATCTTAGCAGTTTCTGGGTGTAACTTACTACAAAATCCAGCATTTTTCATATCCTGACTTTTGTTACGGACATAGATCACCGTCTCAGACCTTCCTCGGGAATCAAGATAATATTTATTGCATATGCAAGAGAAATGAATTGCATTACATGTTCATGCAGTTATTGTCATTTCTGAAGAAAATACTGTGGTACATGTCTTTTTATAAGCCCTGGACACCCCCCTTTTCTGTCTTAAAATATGCCCAGTCTCATGTATTTTCAACTTTATTCTGGACACAACAGGAAAGGTGGAAGTGTCTGTTACAGACTGTTATCTTCATTCACAATGGTTGCAGGATACTGACTTGGAAAACTCCCCAAGCCAACACAAAAATACAGGATGTATTCAAAAAAACTGCAAGTCTAAGCATCTTATCACTAAGCTAAATAGTGCTGAGTCTAAATAGTGCTGACTCCATATTATCACTAGTCTATAGCTAAATCATAGATTCATAGATTATTTCTAGGCCACGATAAACAAAATGGCATTTTTCATAACTGACATTTAAAGTATAATTTCTCTAACATTCCCCCCTTTTATACTCATAATGTCAATAATTTAAATATCCAGGTTCTTTTATTTTACCAGGTATTATCATTTAGACAGATGAGTCCCTAGCGAAAGTTGTAAATTCATCATCAGGTTCCGAGTATAGTTCCGTGTCGCTCTGGAGGAGCATAGTTTTTGTTAAAGATGTGTCAATCAGTCTTTGAAGAATTCCCCTAATACAGGGAATGCAGCAACATCCACACAATGTAAGAACTGTGGGTGCCATGACAATAGAGATAAGCAAACTTTTTGCAAGATCACCCCATTTACCAAACCATTTTTCAAAGAGTCCTGTCAGGAGGTTCTCTACACCAGAGTTCTCAGCTAATTCTTCAGATAGCATTTGTAGGCCTTGTAAGGCCTTGGTGATACTTACATCAGGTGCCGTATTGTTTGGAATAAAAGTGCAGCAGAAGGTGCCGAACATTTTGCATACCCCGCCCCTTTCTGCCAGCAACATATCCAAAGCTATACGGTTCTGCCACGCTGTCAAAGAGGTGGCGTCCAATTGTGCTGCTATACCTTAGATAGCATCTCTGGTGTAATTCACAAACCTCTGCTGGTTGTAGTAGATGTAGTTTATCCAGTCGACATTCTTATTGGGCTGGACTCAAATGAAGAGTGAGATGAGTCCTGTTGTTATTTGATTCTGCGCTTTAAATTCATCTGGAACTCCTCGTGGAACACCTATTTCGTCTATATACACTCGATTGTCAAATGATCCTTGTGGTGTTTCTCGCTTAATTCGTTTAAAAAATGATTTACCTGGTAGTTTCATTTATTTATCACTCATAGGAACTATATAAAAGGGAAGCAGCAATCAGGTAAGGGCACAACAACCCTCCCATCTAGGTGGTAGTCTGGGCCTTAGTCTCTGATCTCCACACAGCCACCAAACATCAGCCAATTGCCATTTCTGTTCCTGAAACCATTTTAGTTGGTACTTAATGTCTGTAGTAAGGGTTGTAGTTGCACAGTATTCAGGGGATAGGGTGCCAACATTTGTACCATTACTGTCATTGTTAGAGAAACAAGTAAAATTTCCTGGTAATGCTTGTACTGATGGGGGTATACTTTGCATTTTAGTCTTAGGGTAGCTCTTTTTCTCATTTACACATTCTGACCCAGTAATATTTTATGAAAACATTCTTATTATAGTCAAGTCAAGTCCATTTCCTCTTCAGGGAGAGGAACGGTGGCTAGTTGTGGAATATAATAAGGTTTACCATACAGCATTTCATACGGTGTTAGTCCTTTAGCAGTAGAGGTAATTCTTATACTCAACAATGCCATTGGAAAACACTTAACCCAGTTCTTTCCTGTTTCCTCTATCAATTTTCTTAGTTTACTCTTTAAGGTACCATTGTCTCTCCACTATGCCCACAGATTGTGAGTGGTAGACACAGTGGTTTTTTAGGTCAATATTGTACCATTTACCAATTTGTTGTATTGTTCGGTTTACAAAATGGGAGCCGTTGTCACTGTAAATCACAGAGGAGATCCCATTAAGTGGAATCACCTCTTTGATTAGTACTTTGGCTACTGACTGCTTATCTGGGTGTGTCATAGGAAAAGCTTCCACCCATTTTATAAACAACAATAATCATAAAATCCATGCATATCGTGTGAAAGGGATAAGGGGGTTGTGGGAAATGACCCCTTAAGGGTCTTAGGGCACCTTGAGCATGGTATCTGTTACAAAGCAGACATGTGAGGCAAAAAGTTCTTGAATACTTCGTAAACCCATATGTTGTGAACACCTTGTTGATCACCTGTACCATCCCTCCTTTTGAGATATGGGCTTGCCCATGGCTCAATAATGCAGCATATCTAAACAGTGATGTAGGTAAGATGGGTTTACCTTCTGTACATGTGTATATACCATTGACCAGTGTTGCCCCTTTAGATAACCACTTTTGTTTTTCACCTGCCGGTGATGTTTTCTGCATTTCTGATAACCATGTTTTATCAATAGCTTTCTGTATAAATATATTTTTTTTCCCTTCCCCTAGACTACAGGCCCTGAATAGGGCAATAATTTCAGCTTGTTGTGCAGAGTAGGAACTGGGAAGGGTTCTGGCTTCAATGACCTGGTCATGTGTTACTATAGCGTATGCCGTTTGATTTACCCCTTTATCGTCCTTTTTACAAGACCCATCAACACAAAAGGTAATGTCAACATCTAGAAAGGGAACATCAGTGAGATCCTTTCTTACAATCTACAGTCTGATAAAACGTTTTACTGTAATTGGGAAGGCCAAGCACAGAGGAACCCACAATGAGGTGCTTTACCTTTGTAAATGCATCCTCTGCTTGCACATTCCACTGACTGGAATCTTTTGCAGACATTAGTGAACCATAGATGAGATCAGAAAGAGGCGCCACCTCCATAGCATAATTTGCTATCCATGCTCTACAGAAATTTGCCATGCCAAGAAATTACATCGTTTCTTTTTTGGTACGTGGTTTGGGGACTTGAAGGATGGCCTCTTTTCTGATCTCATGTAAAAGTCTGCCTTCTTGAGATAAAATGTAACCCAGGTATTTCACCTTTTTTTTTCCACAGTTGTAGTTTGTCTTTGCTGACCTTTTGACCTTGGTCTGCGAGGAAATGCATCAGAGCCAAGGTAATTTTACACTGTCGCTACGAAGGAGCCACTACCAGAATGTCATCCACATACAAGAGAATTTAGCTCCCACTGGGAGGTACAAACCGAAACAAATTATTGGACATTTCTTGTGAGAAGGTAGTTGGACTTTCACAATATCCCTGGGATAACCTAGTGTGTGCGTACCTTTTTTTTTTTTTATCCCGTGTACATAAATGCAAACCAGAACTGACTGTCTTTGTGTAAGGGAATGGAAAAGAAGCATTACTGATAACGATAGCAGAAAATACCTTGTTCTCTGGGTAGAGCTCGTTCAGGAGGACATGCGTGTCTGGGACCACCGGGGCCCTCGGTAATACGGCCCTATTGACTGCCTGTAAATCCTGCATGAGTCTCCACCCATCTTTCCCTCCCTTGTGCTTCCTATACCTCTGAATCCCTCGGGATTTTAGTTTCTCATCTGTTAGTTGGACCCAGTTCGTGATAAGTTTTCCTAACTAATGCCATGATACCTTGGGGTTTCCGCGTGACCGAAACACAAGGTACAGTATCCTGCCTGCATATTTGCAGAATAGGCTGTGGTAGGAGACAAGTAGCCACACTATTTCCTTCCTTATTACAGTCCAGGCTTTTTAAGAACACTTCAGTTTTAGTGAGACTCATTAACTGTTTCTCATAAGACTTATCAGGCCCAGAGGTCTTTCTGTAATACATGGTGCAATAGAGGTTTGTCTGGACCTTATACCTTTTCCTCACAGGCTCTTTGTCAATTATTTCTGCCAGGGTTTTGGGTATATTTAATCCCTCAGTTTGCAAATTCCAGGCTGTACCAGTATCAGGGCTCATTATCCACGGCTGTGATTTGTTTTTTACACAGCTGATGGGCTTTGAGACCTCCCTCCACTGGTACGACAGAAATATCAAGAGCGTGCAACATGTCTCTACCCAACAAATTAACAGGTCATTTAGTCAAAATTACAATTTTACATTGAGCCTTTTTACCTGTCTGTGGATCATCCACAGTAAGGCCTTCAGACATGACCTCCTGGTGCATCAACCCATTTGCAGATTTTACATATACTACACCTTTTTCTTTACCTTTTTCATATCCAGTGGGTGTATTAGGGTCCTACAAGCCCCAGTCTCACAGAGAAATGTTAGCCATCTACCCTTCACAAACAAGGTCATTGTGACTTGACTTTAGCATGCAAACAAGTTTCAACAGTGCACACATCCAAAATTTCAGATTCTTTCTCATCATTTTCTTCTGTATCTCTCTCTCTGCAGACATACCACCATCTTCTAGTCAGGCTTCTTCCTCTCTATTTGACCTGCATTCTTTTGCCAAATGCCCTCTTTTACCTCACAGGAAACACTCCCCCCTCTTCTTTTTCCCCTCATAATCCTGAATGCGGGGCCTTGTTCAGGTGTTTCCCATCCTGTTCTCCTTCTCAATGACATACACATCATTACCTTCACCTACCATAAGCACTTCCCCTTTCTTTACTTTCTTTTTTGATTGGAAGTGCCGCTCAGCATGCCCCGCATACTCAATCAGCTCCTGAAGTCTGCAGATCCTATGGTTGATCATGTGTTTGGTAACAAACTTGATATAGGGGAAAGCAGCCCCTTCAAGATTGCATTTTTTAGCTGTTGCCTATATGGGCTATCGTTCACTTGATTTACTGGGACTTCTATTCCAGAGTGATTATTGAAAATCTCCCTCATCCTAACAATGAAATTGTCCATTGTTTCCTCTTCTCCCTGCACACACTGATTTATAATGGACCAGTCGGCTCGACATATCCATCTATTCTCTATCCTTGCTATAAGAGCATTTCTCCTGTTTTCTAGTGCTGCATCATCATGAGGCAACAGCACTCCCTGGTTGTTTAATCCACTCCAATCTCCCACTACATGATGCCAGTCGGGACCCAGGATCTGTCTGATGACCTGCTCTATTTCCCTCCCATTAAGATCATAGCTAGCAATCATTCCCATGATACCATCTCTGAATTGAGCTATGTTGACCTTGGGATGTGGTATCCCTTCAGTCGTTTTTTTTTTTTAACAATCTCGGGAGTCCAGGGGCGATATACCATCATAGTGTTGGGGACTACTATACCACCTACATTTTGTCCTGCCCTAGGGTTGGGAACTTCAATTAGTGGAAACTCTTCCTCTCCACATTCTGTTTGTTCCCCAGCTGAGGGTGATATCAATTTGTTCACCAGGTCCCCGAAAAATGTTGTAACCGTTGCTGGGGGTCCCTTGTGGACTCCTCTGGACAACAAGAGTCATCTTGAGAGGGGGTTTAGCTGCAGCCATAGGAGAATCGGTTGCATCTGCAGGTGACCACGGGGGAACAACAAACAGTGGAGAGTCAGATTGCATGGTAAAAGGGTTATTCGTCGATAGGGGGTCAGTGGGGGTGGCTTTTTGCATACCTTTGTCCCATACGGTGGTGGGGACTGCAGGTCTGCGATAGGATATAGGGAACTGAGAGTGGGTGCTGAAGTCAGAGGGTGAGCAGTGACTGTCGGTGGTGTGGGAGAGTTCTCCAAAGTATGTGCGGGGGCTGTCGGGTGCATTTGGTTTGTTGCGTTTTGTT
The DNA here is from genome assembly GCA_037952925.1 of Lithobates clamitans. Classification (NCBI taxonomy): domain Eukaryota; kingdom Metazoa; phylum Chordata; class Amphibia; order Anura; family Ranidae; genus Lithobates; species Lithobates clamitans. Next base: position 2,499,726 of record JBBGZY010001250.1, on the reverse strand, counting down.
CAGCCAATACTTGCTGAACTAAACTTCAGAGGACGGTCATATTATTGTCCTCCTCTTTGTTCAAAAACATAGTCTTTTTATGGTTTTCTGAATTTAACCTATGATTAGCCTCCTCAAGCCATTTCTTTGCCTGGGGAAGACCTAATTTCTTCTGTTTCCTTATTTTCGTGCCGGCATCATTTTTAAGCTTTCTACACAGTATTACACAATAATCCTTATTTAAAAATGCATCAAAATCATACTTTGTTTTACACATTCCTAAAGTGGAAGTACACCCATCCATTTACCAGTTTCAAAAAACCGTTTCGTTTCCAGCACATGCCGGAAATGTAACACTTCCATTGGTTGGGCTCTCAACCAAACTGTCAAACTATCCAATGGCTGGTGTCATAACTGATCACATGTGCAGCATCATGGCAGTTGTAGATTAAACAGAGGCAAAGATGGCAGCTTCCTTGGCTGAAAACAATAGGGGGGTTTACTTACACTTTAAGAAATTTCACATTCTCTTTGTCTAGACTACACATATACTTAGCATCTTCATTCATACCAACAGGTTTTGCATGGATCATACCCATTTTGTTTATCGTGCACACGGAGCTCTTTTTTTGTTAATGTCTTCTCACAATGACACAACACACGCACACAGTATCTTATCACTTGCAGTCACTCACAGACTTTCTAGCCATGATATATCACTTCTAGATTACTGATCTTGTGTATTGCTAAAACACTGGTGTCGTGTACTTTAATACTTCACTAACTTGTAGAGAGCATTTACAATATTACAAGAAGACTAAGTTCTCCCGACTGTTCTTTCATCCTATCAAAACATTTAATATTTCAGTCCTTGATCCAAGGGTATTTATGTGCCTTCTCAGGATTTATACAACATACGAGGCTGGCATGAACACTGCGGGTCTGCCAAATGTCCTCTGTTTGTTATCTGGAAATCTATCAGGCCACACCCTTGTATAAACAGGGAATCCTTTAGGTTTTAATTTAGGAGTATTTATGTGTCCCGACGGGAATTTTCTGCAGTTTACAAGGCTGTCTAATCAACAAATTTCCTTTATCTGCACCCAGATATTAGTATGGGACCATACTCCTATATCAAATGACAATTAACCAGGAGAAACAAACAAGAACACACAAGAGAGAACACCCGCAGTGCTCGACTGCCGCCAGGTCGCCCTGAGCGCATCTTCCCAAAATGCGGACTAGTCACTAGGTCTGCCCATCCAGGAGGGCCACAGGCGGATCTATACGGGGAATACGTGACCACTTATTTCCCCTCAACAAGAGTAAAGCAGATAGGACAGAAACAGATAAACATTCGATCAATCCCTATATTGTATGTATGTATTCAAATCCCTTATTCATTAAATCCCTAATCAAGTCTAACCCAAAAGGTTAATAATAAAATAAAAATAAAAATCTTACCTTGTCCCGAGAGCGGTCTCTTGTGCTGATCCGGTAAGTCGCTGCCCAGGAGGCACTAGTTTAGCGGACCGGCCTCTCTTTAACGTCTAATTTAAGACGGAGGACTTACAGTTTTGCCGTACGGTCATCGGTCACTTAGTTGATCCAGTGCGTCTCGGGAACTTGGACTTCCAGCTCTTCGAAGGACCAAATTGTTACGGACATAAATCACTGTCTCAGACCGTCCTTGGGAATCAAGATAATATTTATTGCTTATGCAAGAGAAATGAATTGCATTACATGTTCATGCAATCATTGTCATTTCTGAAGAAAATACTGTGGTACATGTCTTTTTTATAAGCCCTGGACACCCCCCTTTCCTGTCTTAAAACATGCCCAGCCTCATGTATTTTCAACTTTATTCTGGACACAACAGGAAAGGTGGAAGTGTCTGTTACAGACTGTTATCTTCATTCACAATGGTTACAGGATACTGACTTGGAAAACTCCCCAAGCCAACACAAAAATACAGGATGTATTCAAAAAAACTGCAAGTCTAAGCATCTTATCACTAAGCTAAATAGTGCTGAGTCTAAATAGTGCTGACTCCATATTATCACTAGTCTATAGCTAAATCATAGATTATTTCTAGGCCATGATAAACAAAATGGCGTTTTTCATAACTGATATTTAAAGTATAATTTCTCTAACAACTTTCTAGCATAAGCATATTTAAATTTTAACAGTAAAATTTTTCCAGAAAAACACGTTTATTTGATCAATTCATTAGAGACATCTCTTTTACTGTGATCTCTGGGGTGGAAGTCAGTATGGTTGGTGTGTACTTCGCTTTTACCACATATGAGTTTCAAGGCTCTTAAGTCATCAGGATGATAGATACAGTTAGTTATTGTCCACACTGGGACAAAGATCAGAAGAAGAAATGAGCGACATCACTGTCCTTTATTCCTAAGCTTGTCTATTGAGGACTCGCCTCTTTGCAGCCTTTCTTCAATTTCTGAGCTTGGATCAGCCTTCTTTATCCTGCTGGCATGGATCCAGGCAGGACTTTCCTCGGTAAGTATGGTGGTCCTGGTGACGGCTACCACTTTGGTTAATGGTCCGAATGGAACCTCTTGCGGCTTTCGACCTTTCTGAAGCCTCTGGTCCACAACTTGATCACCGACCTGGAACGGGTGGGTTGGTACCTGTGAAGGGAGGTGCGAGCTATTCTTCTTTCAACAATATCAAGAGTTTTAATCAGTTTTTTTTACCTATTCCTCCTGTATCTGTTCCAAATCACCTTCCTCCATCATCAAAGGATGATTAGCCCATGGTGTGGGGAATGGCCTACCCATGAGTACCTCAAAGGGGGAATAACCCGTCACACTGTGAGGGGTCATTCTGATTTCAGCTAATACAGCTGGGAGAACTTTTCTCCATTTGCCAAAATTCCCACCTGTAGCTTTCCTTATCCTGTCTTTAATTGTTCTATTCATTCTTTCTACAATCCCTGAACTCTGTGGATGGTAGGGGAGGTGAAATTTCCAGTCTATTTTGAGTACTTTTACAGGATCTTGGCAGATTTTAGCTGTGAAGGCTTGCAGATTTTAGCTGTGAAGGCTGTGATTGTCTGAATTTATTTGTAATGGACATCCCCACCTAGGAATAATTTCCTGTGTGAGGATCTTCACCACAGTTTGTGCGTTTTAATTATTGGTGACAAAGATTTCTGGCCAGCGTGACATCATGTCCACTATGACCAAAAGGTATTGTTGTTTCTTTCCTTCTTTGGGCATATGTGTAAAGTCTAGCTGTAAATGGGTAAACGGTGTTGTTGGGTACTCAAGATGTTCATGCTTTGATTTCTTTGGGTTTGTTGGATTGTTCCTAATGCAAGTGACACATCTCCGTACAAAAGCTTTGACTAGATTAGGTAGTCCTGCAATGAAAAAAATCTGCATCTAGGAGTTCACATGTGGCCTGCCAGCCCTTGTGACCCAGTCCATGGTATTGTGCAATGAACAGGGGGACGCTAGCAAGAAGAATACACGGTCTCCCCTCTTGGCAGATTAATCCTGTTTTAGGATCCTTTTGCACCATTCCATCACAGTTCCATTGCGCAATATCTTAAAGGGTGGCAAAAGCCTGCAGTTCCGTGAGCCAATGTGTCTCTTTTAGGGAACATGGCTGAGGTGTTAGCATGGGCATTTAAATGTTTGCCTTTGGATTGTATTGAAACGGATTGTATTGATTTGCCAGGAGGCGTTTCTTATAGAAAATTTAAAATCACACAAAATATTCATAGTTAAAAACATGCGCAGTAGATATTAAGGCAATTACAGCTGATGAAGACAAACAGTCTTTGTTCTCAGTTTCTCAGACTGTTTAATACAAAGGAATGTAAGAGACAGTGTGAAAGTGTAGATAAGAAGTATGTGAGAACAGTTCATTTACAAGAATCTCATGCTGATATAGACTTCTGCAAAGCTGAAGAGATATTCTAACTGTACATACTATTTAAGATGGCTGACCGAAAACAAAATGGAGGCTTAGTATAACCTTTCAGTGATTTGTTGGCAAAAAGGAATCCTAAAGAGTATAAACACAAGACGGCTTTCATCTCTGGTTTTAATCTAAATTACAAAAGAGTTGAAATGTCTTTAAATGAATTCTATCTTACTGAGAGATAACGCACTTAGTAAGATTCTCCCGAAAAAACCCTCTTTTATTTATAGAAAGGCACTAGGTCTACGGAATATGATTGCCAAGAATGTTATAAACTCCCCTAAGAAGAAGAAACATTTTTAGACATCATAGGTTTTTACAGATGTGGAAGATGTATTTCCTGCAGGACCATCGCAGATAAAAAGAGAAAAACACAGGGTTTTAAAGGGGCTAATGGGAAACAATGCAAAATTGACAAATTCATATCATGTAACAATAACGGAAAATTCCTATCATAATACTTACCGTAATTTTCCTTTCCTGATGGACTCCATGGCAGCAACGTGTGGGTTAAGTCCCGCCTCTACTACCCTATAGGACACTACTCCCATAAATCTTTGCTCCCTGCCCCCGGCCGTGTTCGGTAACTAGCCTACTTCAGCCATTCGGGGAGGGAACTCCTGCTGCCATGGAGTCCATCAGGAAAGGAAAATTACGGTAAGTATTATGATAGGAATTTTCCGTTTTCCTGACAGACTCCATGGCAGCAACGTGTGGGAAATAACTCGCCATACACACCCGGGTGGGCTAAATGCTGAACAAAAGATTTATTTAACACTGTCAGCCGACAGCACTTTTAAACCAAATTTAACAGAAGATAAGGTTGCTGGCTCAACACAATAATGGGTCATGAAGGTATGAATCGAAGACCAAGAAGCTGCTCTGCAGATCACATCAGGAGCAACATGACATGAGGCCGCCCAGGACGTCGAAAGACTTCTCGTAGAGTGAGCTGTAACCGCCTCAGGAGGAGCCAAGCCTTTCTCTCTGTAAGCCCATTGAATGGCTTGAACCACCCAAGCCGCGATGGATCTGACAGAAGCCCTAGAGCCCCTGTTTTTCCCATGGAATAGAACAAAAAGAAATTCAGATTGACGGAAAGATGCCGTAACTTCCAGGTATTGATTGAGAGTAGCTCCTACATCGAGAGGGTGTGGATCTGGACCTCCAGTGGATTTGAAGGTAGGGAGTGTGATATCCTGGTTCTCGTGAAAGACCGAGGTAACTTTGGGATTTGTCCCAAGCATTGGTATTAGGACCTCTCTGTCCGGAAAAAAGGTGATGAATGGTTCCTTGGACCCCAGGGATTGAATTTCCGAGACCCTCTTCGCCGAAGTTATAGCTATCAGGAACGAAGTCTTGAGGGTTAATTCTCTGACTGAGAGAGATCTGTTAAGTTGAGCAAAGAAATCCAGGACTAACGGAAGATCCCATTTGGGGAATCTAGGTTTCCTCTGTAGCCTAAGCCTGACTGCTCCTTTGAAAAATTGCTGGACCAGAGGGTGCTTGGCCCATGCGACTCCGGAGAAAGCTGATATTGCGGAAACCTGGACACGCAGAGAACTGACGGACAGTGAGATGTCCAGGCCCGTCTGCAGAAAACTTAGAACATCCTGAATCGCCAGATTATCACAGGAGTTGGACCTGGAAGACATATGGCTGCTAAATTTCGCCCAGATCCTCTCATACACTCGGTTAGTACTATTCCTTCTTGAACTAAGGAGAGTGGGAATTACTTCATCCGGGCAGCCTAGCGCCTCCAACCTTCCCCTTTCAAAAGCCAAGCCCTTAGGCGCAGGTGATCCGGGCAAGGGTGTAGCTTCGACCCCTGAGACAGGAGGTCTGGTCTGGATGGAAGAGGAATCGGATCTTGGACACTGAGGAGTGTTAGGAGAGGGAACCAGGGCCTGTTGGGCCAATAAGGAATTATCGCTAACACCTCTGCTGTCTCTGCCCTGAGCCTCTTCAGGAATTGGAGGATGATCGGAGTTGGCGGAAAGGCATAGGCTCTGTTGAACCACCATTTCTCCGTCAGGGCGTCCACCCCATACGCTTGAGGATCCCTGTACCTTAAATAGTATCTTGCCATCTTTTTGTTGCAGGGGTAGGCGAACAGGTCGACTTCCGGAAGGAACCCCAACGAAAGAATCCACTTGAATACTTCTTCGTGGAGAGACCACTCGTTGTTGTCTAGGAGCCTCCGAGAAAGAAAGTCTGCCTGAACATTCTGAACCCCTGGAACATATGTCGCTGTCAGATCCTTCAGGTTTTTCTGGGCCCAGGACAAAATTGGCTCTACTTCTTGTAGTAAGGAGAGACTTCGAGTCCCCCCTTGCCTTCTTATGTATGCCACTGCTGTGGTATTGTCCAGTCTGAGTAGGACCGAGGAGCCTTGAATGAGATGCCGAAACGCCAGAAGTGCCTGGAAGGCTGCTCTCAGCTCCAGGATGTTTGACACTATCCTTCTGGAGGGGAATTCCCAAGTGCCCTGAGCCACTTCCGCCAGACAGTGGGCACCCCAGCCCCTGTTGCTGGCGTCTGTTGTTATAGTCACCCAAGCAATGGGAAGGATGGAATGGCAGTTGGAGAGGTTCTCCCGTTGGAGCCACCATAGGAGAGAGTGCCTCATGGATGCAGTAATCCGAATCAGCTGGGTCTTGCTGCCCTTCCACTGGTGAAGGAAGCCCTTCTGAAAAGGCCTCATTCTCCATTGGGCCCACCTCACCATCGGAATCGCCGCCACCATAGTGCCAATGATCCTCAGGCATTGGAGAGCGTGAAGATGAGGAGTAGAAAGAGCTGGGTGGATCCTGTCTCTGAATGTCGAGATCTTCTCTTCCGGTAACGAAATGGTGCCTCTGACCGTGTCGAAGAGGGCACCCAAAAACACCAGAGACTGCGATGGGTCTAACTGGCTCTTCTCCTGGTTCAGAATCCATCCGAATTCCTGTAGTGTGGAAATCACTTGCCCTCTGTGTGCTATGAGTTGCACCCTGTCCTGTGCCAAGAGAAGCAGGTCGTCCAGGTAGTGATGTAGACGAATCCCCCTGGTTCTCAGGAGAGCTACTATTGCCAACAGCACCTTTGAGAAAACCCGAGGAGAAGTTGATAACCCGAAGGGAAGGCATGTAAATTGTAAGTGAAGGTTGCCCACGGAGAAGCGGAAAAATTGTTGAAAGTTTTCCGCGATGGGAACGTGAAAATAGGCGTCCTTGAGGTCTATGGACACCATCCAGTCCCCTGGTTGAACCGACTGTTGAATTGTGGAGAGTGTTTCCATCTTGAACCTCTCCTTTTTGATGAAGCGATTTAGATGGGTTAGGTCTATGACCGGCCTCCAGGCCCCACTCTTCTTCTGAACCAGAAAGAGGGGAGAATACATTCCCATGCCTTGCTGGCTGACTGGGACTGGGATGACAGCGCCTTGGGCCAACAAAGATTCTATGTAGGCTAAAAGTATTGTCCTTTTTTCTTCTGATGCCGGAAGAGTAGTGGGTACCCACCTGAGTCTGGGAGGGTCGGTAAAGGTCCAGGCATGACCAGAGGAGACTGTCTTGATTGTCCAGAAGTCGTGAATCGAAGCCGCCCAGACATGCCGAAAGTGGAAGAGACGGGCCCCCACACGGTCTGCCTGAGCGGGCCCACTTTCAAAAAGATTTGGAAGGTTGCCTCTCCCCTTTCGACTCACTACCTGCAGCCTTCTTAAAGGACGATTGCCTTGATTTCCAGGATCTGGAGAATTCCCGGCCTGGCTTGTAAGTACGAGCCTCTCTGGATCGATCTTGATATTGCCTCTTCGGGAAGGATCTTCTTTGGCCTTGCAGGCGCCTATCCTGAGGTAGGAACCCCGACTTCCCGCCAGTAGCCCGTGTAAAGGCCTCATCCAGCTTGTTGCCAAAAAGAGAAGAGCCCCTGTAGGGAATTCGGCACCATACCTGCTTAGAGGCTGGGTCAGCCAGCCAAGGGCGGAGCCAAAGAGCCCGCTTGGCGGTGACCGACGAGAGCATTACTCGGGCCGCCAGGCGAATGATGTCAATCGAGGCCTCACCCAGAAAAGCCGATGCTAGCCTTAATTCTTGAATAGGCGAGTTCTTCGCTGTGTCATCTGAAATATTCCTTAGCGTATCTTGAACACTATCCGTCCACACCTCCATAGCTTTGGACAGGGCTGCCAGGGCTAAGGCTGGTTTGCAAGCCATGCCTGCTGTAAGATACACTCTCCTCAAATCAGCATCAATCCGTCTGTCCAGAACGTCTTTAAAGGACACTGTGTCCTCCAAGGAGAGTGTCACGTGTTTCACCAGCCTCATCACAGCTGCGTCCACCAAAGGAGCTGATTCCAGATGCTTCACTTCTTCCTCCCTAAAGGGATAAAGCTTTGAAATTTTAGTAAGCATGGAGTTTTTCTTCTCCACCTTGCTCCATTCATCTGTGATGATCTCGCCCAACTCAGAAAAGAAAGGAAAGTTAACTCGCTCCTTCTTTAGCTGTTTAAAGAATTTTCTCTGTTTGGGAGGGACAGCCGTCGGATCCTCCCAATTTAAAGTTTCTCTAATCGCCTTGACCAAGGGAGGTAGCAGAGCGAAGTCAAAACCCACACAGGTATTATCTTCATCCGAGTCACTGTCAGAGTTGACCACTGAAGGGTGGCTAGGTACAGAGGACTCCCAGGTGTCCTGCAACTGAGTTTCCCTCACTGGGGAACCTGGTGGCTCTGCCTGAGGGGTAACAGGCCGGACTGCCTCAATACCCTTAAGTGATTCCTTCACAACCCTCTCAACTAGGGCTTTAAGTTGTTGGTCCGAATCACCTCTTTCCCTGGAAGCTTTGGCGAAGCAGGAATCGCACAGCGATTTACCGACAGGTACTTGTGATCTGCATCCCCAGCAGACACTTGATGAGTGGCTGGAGTGGGCCACTGAGGAGTGCGAGCGCTCCTCACTACGGTGTCCTGATTTTGAGGAGGAGCCGTAATGCTTAGATTTGGAAGAGGATTGCCGGTATGCGACTTTGACGAATCACTTCCTTTGTGCGAGCTGCGACGCTGTTCTGACCTGGAAGGGCTAAAGCAAAAGACAGAGAACCACAGAAACAAAACAGAGCAGTTAGAAAGAACGATCATCTGCGGAAATACACCCCCCCCACCCGCCTAAGGACCCTCGGCAATGGGACCTGCCCTTGTACCTTGTGAGAGGAGGCTGGCCAGAGGCAGGCGGTGGAGAGCTCATGTCTTCAGAAATATCCATCTGACTGCAAAGTTAACGTAAAGCATACAAATTAACTTGGCTATGTGCCAGGGAGCGACAGCCCCCCTGTATGTAAAGCTACTTACCAGTAGCTGATTCACTGGAGCGTGGGGAAGAGCCAAAACCAGCCTGCAGGCATTCCCAGGGTCTGCAGGCTATTTTCCCAGTTTAAATAGGGCGCCCTAGTGACGTCACCGCCCGTGACGAGCGAACGCCAGTGCGCATGCGCGATTAGCGGCGATTTGCCGCTACCGCGCATGCGCGAAAACCAAGCCTCGGTTTCGTGCCGTCCGCGCATGCGCAGTACGGCCGGACACAAAGTGAAAGTAAAAACGGCGGCTGGAACGCAGGAAGAACCAGCCGCCATGCCTGCAACTACATGAACAGTAAGACGAGGGGAAAAGACACACAAGGGAGAGGAACAACAAGGAATTCCAACAGAAACTGCTGCCATGATAGCAAGGAAACATCTCACCAATCCCACCACGATCATCAGGCCGAAGGTAAACACCGGACTTTCCAGGGGCAACAAGGGGTCACCTGCTAATAGCTGGCTATCCAACCCATGCGCGGCCTCGCCTGCCAGTGGCCAGGGAAAACGGCTTCTTCCTGCGCCTCTTCCAACGCCCCACTCCATACCCTGCTAATAGCTAGGGCTTAGCGGAGTAATGCGACTTATCCTGATCCAAGTCGCAGCTCGGCCAACCTTGATCGTGGGGATAAACATCTTCAGGTAGGAAGACCAACACTAGGTCTTGCGAGGAGGACAAAAAAAGAACACGGCCGGGGGCAGGGAGCAAAGATTTATGGGAGTAGTGTCCTATAGGGTAGTAGAGGCGGGACTTAACCCACACGTTGCTGCCATGGAGTCTGTCAGGAAAGATATATTACATATCTTTTGACATGTCCACGTGGTTTGGATTATGTAGGCAGAACCACCAGATGTCTTTATAAAAGAATCAATGAACGTGGCAATAACATTAAAAACGGGTTCAAAAACCATAGTGTCTCAAATCATTTTAGGACACACAACAAAAATTCTATGGGGTTGATAAGGCTCTGCTGCACTTGAGAGGGATTGACAGGAGAACCCAGGTCTCCCAAATTGAGACTAGATGTATTTTTGAATTAGATTCGCTTATGCCATCTGGCCTCAATATCGACATAGACCTAAATTGTTTTTTGACTGACTTTTAACATCTTGGCCTCCGTGCTGCAAGCACACTATTATTACACATCTTTGGGATATATTAAAATAATAAAATACATAAGTAGCTTTATAAGCACTACTCATAGGTGCACCCAGATATAACTATTTTTTATTTATCTCTTGCATATATTTTATGCATTTTTTGTATACATTTTCATGCATAGGGTAAAATAATTAGTTTTTGGAGTTATGTGTGTATGTATATGGCTCTTTTTTCTGTCATTTTTTTTATTGATTTTTCCTCATCATATATTTTTATTGAATATTTTAATTTCATATAATGTGAAACCTGCATTATGATAGACCTCTAGATGGAGCCATTCTTCTTGCACATTTTATATATAATTATAAAATGTTGTATAATATATATCCTTAAAAACACCATAAATTACATCTAATTGTCTTACTATGAAACAAGATTCTTGTGTATTCTACTCATTTAGATGGATTTAATGTATTGCAAGCTGTAAGAATAACATGTATGTGAAATAATGCCTCCCTTTTTTTTATATATGTCGAATCCTTGTTTTTCTATTGTTTGGGGAATCTCACATGCACAGCTCGTGGTACGGGAAGTCATTTTTTAAATATATTTGGAAAATTAGCTTGTTCCTGTTTGTAATAAAGCATTTTTTGGTAGAGCTTAATGTAATGACTAACATACAACCTTCTGACCAATGGGGCTCGGTGAATTTACATATAAGGCTTCAGTAAAATGGCATCAGGCCCACTTCCAGATGAAGCGCAGAGCGTGAAATGCATAGAAGAGAGGCTTGACATTCAAATACACAGGAGCTCCTCAGTTCCGCCTGGGCTTTCAATCGCACGCCATACACCGCTAGTCACACAGCAGACAGGATCGGTTCTCACAGACCCTAGAGCTGCTAATGTGCTGAGCACCTACCAACTTTTCATGTAAGTGCAGCATTTTTAACCAATAAAGCAGTATTACACTATACCTGCTTTTTGTGACTCATTTGGTGGAGCCAAGTCTGCAGATTCTTTGATGGGAAAGGAGACAGGAGTTGAATGTTGTGGAGGATATACTCGCTTGTGGAGGATGTTGTGGAGGATATACTCGATATACTTGAAGAATTTGGTATCTTAAATATCCATGCCTTATGGTCACTTGTTGGCTGTATTGATCTGGTGAGCACAATGTTTCTCACTTTGGGTGGAGCACTTTATATTCATAAAATCACGGTGTGGGAGAATTTATTTTGGATCGAGGAATCACAACAAATATGAACTTTTATCATTTTTTATGAATTTATTAATGTGCACTTTCTTATATATAATATTTTGTATATTTTCCACAGTTTTTTTTTGATCAATTAATCATCTGTTCATTATTTGATTGTGTGTCACAACAGTTTTTTACTTGTTAGACCAGATAGTGCCCTCTTGATCTTTTTCAGGGATGTAATGGAGGCAATGGATTGGTTGCAACAAATAGTAAAGAAGATCATATTCTAGACCTAGTACTGACAAATGGGGATTGATGGTCTATTGTTGAGGTGTGAGAAAATGTGGGTTCCAGTGATCACCAATGTCTTTGGTTTGATATTAGAAATGAGAACTTATACCCTTTTTCCATCCTCACCATGGCAGTATCTACTTCTTGTTCTAAGAAGGGTCTGATAGGAGACTTGTATTCAGTTCTGCAAATGGCTGCTAGTGCTAAAGTACAACTGAGCTGTAGTCGCTGTTGTGGAGAGGATTTAGGCCTGCTGCATGATGACCAGTAGAATCAAGCGTTAGAACTCATACCTTCTGTCTCTTTACACTCTTGGGGTAGATCTGCAACACCTAATAGTTCCTGTTGTGCTACAAACATGGGCACCCTTATCCATATGTTATGTTGATGCCCCAAGCTTCATCATTATTGGTCTGCCATTTTTCAGACACTTAGCAGTATTTGTTCTACAGAAATCCCCGCTGAACCTAAAATATCCATTCTGGGTATTATCCCAGAAGACATACTTCCAAGTGAATTTAATTTATAATGGACAAGAGCCCTATTATTTTGCTAGAAAATTAGTAATTAGTTAATTCTTCCCTCCTCAAATTTAAAATTACCAGGGGGATGCCCTAAAACAGGAATATGCAATTAGCGGACCTCCAGCTGTTGAAAAAAAGTCCCATCATGCCTCTGGCTCTAGGTGTCATGCTTGTGGCTTTCAGAGTCTTGCAATACCTCATGGCACTTGTAGTTCTGCAATAGCTGGAGGTCCGCTAATTGCATATCCCTGCCCTAAAAGAATAAAAAATATGGGAACCATGGTTATCATGGCCTCAAGTGACATATTAGATTAAAGGCATGCAGTGTCTTTCTGTTGGGTATGTTTTTCTTGAAAATTCATGTCATATTACATCTGGTCTCTGTAAACGAAGTTCCTGATTTACCTTGTGGTAGGTAGAGTTTGTGTTTTCTCTTGTATCTGGAGTTCTATTTTGTCATTGATATCAAGATGAAAAGCACAGTGTCAACTATTACTTTAACCAAGAAAATCTGCATTTGTATTTCTTTTTTTGGTTCTCCTCCCACTGGGCGGTTTTGCTTTTTTCTAATGCTTTTGTTTGTAAAACTGAAAACTTTTTCTCAATAAAAATTATCGGTTATAAAAAAATGAACTGCAAAATCATATACAAAAACAAATTTTTGGATTTCAAAAGGACAACATTTAGCAGAAATGTAAAGGAATAAAAAGGTTGGAGTAAACGGGCACTGTTAAAGTTTACCATCCTGGAGGCAACTATTGTCCTGGAGGCAAATTATATGTCAGGCAAATTAGTGAGTCTAAAACAGGAGAAAAAAACAATATGGTTTACCAAACAGGTCAGTAGGATAGTAAAGGCCAAAAAAAAATTAAAATCAGCAAGGAGAAAATTCAGGAAACAGGAGTTGTAGCTGGTCGAGAAGTGTGTAAAAAAAAAAAAAAAAGAAGAAAGAAATGAGGCCACAAACATTATCATTGCTGCCAAAGCACAGAAAGAGGAGAAAATTGCTAAATCTATTAAGAAAGGAAATGAAACCTTTTTTAGGAACAGTGATGGAAGTAAAAAAATACAATTGGATCACTAAAATGAAAACTGGGCACTACACATATGTTGAGGGAGATCTGGATGTAGCAAACCATTTAAACATTACTTCTATTCAGTCTTCTCATAAATTAATTACACTAACAATAAAGTTGGGTGATCACATTGGTTCTAGTAATGACTGTTTATTTTCAGGATTTCTAGATACAGGAGGTAGCAGAGGAAGTGGCTTGGTTAAAGCGTAATAAAACAATGGGTCTTGATGGTGATCATAGTAGGATGATAGCAAGACAGATTTAGGCTTTTAAAAATAAATTTAAGAATTAGTTTTTTGTTAATGCATAATTACATTATTTGGGGTTTTATTTATACAGGTCTGGTGTTCAGTTATGAAATAAACACATGGAAATAATTTCAACAAATATCAGAGAAATAAATATTTTATTACAAGTATTTAACTGGTAGTGTGTATATTATACATTTATTTCACTGAATCAGTTGTATGTTTACAAGAGATCACATAAAAAAAAAACAACACAACTGGTCATGTCTACCAGTACAGTACAAAACAAGTGAATAAAGCACTTGGACAGGTCTAAGGCCTGTGCTAACAGTCAGTGCCTTCTGTTAACCCCTCACTGCCCCGCCTTGCTATGTACAGCATGCCCACCAGACAGGGAGGGGTTAATCTGTGCAAACATTATATTGAAGGAATGCATTGATAATAATTCTCCATCTGCCATTATTCCTGAGTGAGTAACTGTGATCTGTGTTTCTCTCGTAACTTGATTATTGCTGTTTTTGATAAACGTCCCGGATCAACAAAGATTTTCTGCAGCAAAAAAAAATAAAAAATTATTTAAACAGAACAAGCATAAATTTACCTCTAAAGCCTAAAGTGAATTAACACCCAAAAGCAAAAACTCTGTGTACTGTGCACAGCATGCTAGAAATGCAATTTCCTTCTCATGTGAAAAAACAAATGCTCATCAACGTGTCTTACCATACTAACCTGCTAAAAGATTGGTTTGTCTTTTGTGCTATGACATTTGGTAAAGGGGTAAAGAGTGCACAAGATATAAAAAAGACCTATTGAAAGAAAACCAAAACAGTGGGATTGTAAGTAAGAGCAAGGAGCATACTTACTTTGAAATTTCACTTAGCTTAGTGAATGAGGTGAAGCTGTGCTGACTTTAATCATCCAATCCTGAGTTAAAAAAAAAAAAAAAAAAAAAAGAGGTTTGTACTTACAGTAAAATCTTTTTCTTTAAGTCGATTGAGGGACACGGAATTCAGAAACAGTTGGGTAATACCGCTGCTGAGGTTGGGCCACTGGTAAACAGAAAAATTGTAACTCTGTCCCTATATGACCCCTCCTTTGACCAGCATGCTTCAGTATAGTGATAAAGCCGTACACAGGGCCAGCAAAAAACAGAGGGGTGGGAAAAGGGTTTTACAGCAAGTTCAAAGAAGAAAAAAAAAAACAATCTCATTTTCATTTTGTCTATTTATCCCTAAGGGACACCAGAATTCAGAAACAGTCAGGACCTCCAAAAGCAGTTTAACTGAGTAATAAGCAACAACCAGCGATAGACCCAAGGTTTTGGGAATTGTCTGGACCCCAGAGGTACCTGAAGAACACCCAAATATGACTGGTAATCTACCAAGAAATCTGCCACAGCCAAGGGGGAACCCCAGAAAATCGACTTGGTGCCCCAGCCCAGGACAGAAATGCCACTGCCAAGAGGAATGGCACATACATAAGGAACACTAGGTCTGAGTCAGCACATGGCTATGGGACCCTACATGTAGTCCACATAATAGGTGGAATAACATAACCTGAAAAAGAGGAACTATACCAACCATAAAGTATGCTCAACAACAAAAGACCAGTGGCATAACTCCAGTATAATAGATTCTTGAAGAGAAATTTAGATAAAGAAAAAGATCAGTTGGACTATATGAGAAGACCCAAGCCTCAAAATCCTAACCCTTCTAGTAAGGGAAAGGAGGTTCTGGGACAAGAGCAAGCAGTGCCACAGGCAGGCAAACAGACTCACAGTGAGGTTAAAATGAAACATCAGGGTCCTCTAAGCATGATAGCCAAATAACCCCAAAGACTGAGAGAAAAACAGCAAAGGGTACATTCTTCTAGACCACAGGCTTTGGAGCTTATGGGGGGCAATGTAAATGAGAGCGGGTAGCCTGTGGGAGTTAACCAAAGAGGAGGAGTCCTCAAAATGCGTACTGCTACCCCACATTTAGAGGAGACCATCGTCCACTAAGTGCTGTCCTTGGGATTGAGTGAGCCTAGCATGAGCAGCAGATTCATGGCATCCAGCCCAGCTCTTCACCTGTCAGCTGGCCAGTTTTGCTGCTCATCCTTTCCTTGTGACTGTGTTGTGGGTTGAGTGGTCTCTTTCTCTTGGACTCTTCCACTTTTGATTTTGTGAGCATTTTTGTGAGTAAAAAGCTCTTTGAACTTTTTACTACACCAGAGGTCTGCACGCTTTTCTCCTTTCCCTGGCTTTTGTCTTCTAGACCAGAGCGACTGAACCAGGAGAAAAAGAGAGGCCTTCCCAGATCCAGCCAGGCATCTTCAGCCAAGGAGGGAAGTGCAGAAAGTTTACCAGATTATGAACAGGAATGAGGAAAAAGTTTGGAGCAACTTCTGCAATGGACTGCACATAAGCAGCAGAAGGAGGATGTATTTTCACCCCACTAGGTAGTGCTGGCAGCAAGATCTCAGGGTGCCACCTGTTGACAATCTAGGGGAGCTCAGGACCATTCAACAATGGATACATCTTGCTAAGCAGGAGATGAGGAGTGCCCAGGTGCAGAATCCTCCTCCTTTCATGTGGAGGGCCCCAGTGGAAAAAGTGTCAAGTGGCGGTGTCTTCTCTTTAGCAAAGACTGTGCGATCAAGAGTAGTACACTTGGTGCTGTCCACTGTAGAAACCACATCACTTAATCTGTCACAGGGAAAGCTCCCAGACCTTCTCAGACTAGAAAACACAGAAACATAAGGTACGTAAGTAACGTCCAACAGAGACCAGTTCAGAATAGTCACAGACAGATCCCTCGACAAAGTGGGAACTATATTCTTGAGAACAGCGCTAAGGAAAAAAAAAGACACCCAACCTCCTGGGACACTAGCAAAAAAACTGAGGAATGCTGGGTAGAGAAAAGGTTATACAGGGGCTGGCAGGAATAACCCAAATGAACTCCTATGTCCTTAACTGGACAACGCCCTGTTTCTTATATTTTCCTTGAACAGGGTGCATTAACTTTTATCTCATTTATTAAGCTAAGTGAAAATCCACTTTGCAAAGTGAACATGCTCTACTCCTTTAGTAAATGTCACATACTGTATTAACAACTATAACATTTCATCTACAAACTCTGGAACAGCAAGAGATGAAGTTCATAAGACCCATATACATATGAAATACCTGCATGAAAAGATGGCATTCTGTGACCAATCGTCCTTTGGTTATTTCCTTAAACTTGTCACACACATCTGGAAAGTTTCGGCTTTCTAATATGAAAGCTTGGTACTGTTTTATTAGTGTTAAGGCTACTCGAAAAATTATTTTTGATCCCTCGTAGAATAGACAGTCCCATATTCGTAACACAGTCTGTGAAGTACAAGAGCAATGTTCATTATACTTTCCCAACATTTTAGCCATTTTAATTTATAATTTTATAGGGTCTCAGTAGTTCTGGGAGTGCCCACCGTCTAGGCCCCATTCACATGTTAGTGTTTTGACGCTTGAAGCTCAAAAACGCCCAACAAACAAAATCACATTTGAGTGTTCTGTTGCTTGTAGTGGAAAAAATACATGGAGCTACTTTTCAGGCAGATTGGATAATTTTTGGCCCCATGGACTTAATTGGAAACATGCAACACATGCATTTTACGCACATTTTCTAGCCAAACAGCAGCCCTCTTCAATGGAGGACTGACCATTGAGCCACTCGGGCACTGCCCGAGGGCCCTGGGCCACTACGGGGCCCCATCAGGGTTGCCAGCCTCAGTAAAACCAGGGACAGTATGTATAAATCTGTGTTTTTTTTTTACATCTTTCTGTGTATACTGTATGATTGTATACTGTGTGGCCCCATAATCTCTGATTGTCTGGGGGCCCCATAATCTCCTATTGCCCGGGGGCCCCATGAGTTATCAGTCCACCCCTGGCCCTCTTCCCCCTAAGGCTTTTTCATTGGCTAAAAACAAAAAAGGCTTGAATCTTGAATACACTTCTAAAATGCTCATATACGCTTGCAAAAACACTCAAAACTCTTGTAAAAACACTCAGAAATCACTCTGCTCAGGTGTGAATGGAGCCTTAGTCTTTCTGCAGCAAGGTTGCAAATGCTGACACTCTATGCTATAATATAGATGAATACCAGGTCCCTGAAAAAACTGCTATACAGCAGTGTACATAGTGTATAGGTCCTCTCTCTCTGAATTGAGGAAAGAAGCCAATATTAAAGTATAAAATTGTTTCTGCTCGAGTAATCAAATTTATGCTTAGTTGCATAGGAATTTCACAGTCGATACTGGGTAGAACCACCTTTGGCTGCAGTTACAGCTGTGAGTCTTTAGGGGTCAGGCTCTACTAAGCTTTGCATATCTGGATACTTGATTTGATTGTAGCCGTATTAGTGCAATTGTGACAGAGAAAATTGAGTACAGTCCGTGATACTTTTTTTATTTGTACTAACATACAATTTTTCAGGACAAGCTTTCGGGGTATGTCCCCTTCAATGGTCCCCTTCAAATCAATGGTAATAAAGATAGAAGCAGAGTTAGTGAGATAAGACAGAGGGAGAGCTATAGAATGCAGGGGGGGGGGGGGATACTGGTCACAGAGGGGGTCGTAAAACTTTAGCATAATGTGTATAGCATATTAGCATATCTGGATACTGAAATTTTCCAGCAGTCTCCTTGACCAAAATATTGTTCTAACAGATTGGATGGAAACCATTTGTGATCCGCATTCCTTAAGGCTTGCCACAGGTTCTGATTTGCAATAATGCCTAGGCTTTGATGATACAATTTTAAGAACTTAAGTTTCTTGAATTGAAATCACTTCATAGTAGCTTCAGTTGTGTGGACGTCCAGTCTCATGCACTTAAAACTGTTTCCCTGGCTGCTGATAAAAATATTGCCTTCAACATAATGCTGTCACCGCCATGCACTATTGCTGAGAGCATGTCCCCAGGGTGATAAACAGGGTTGTCTTTATGTTGCAGGCACCATTTTCTATTAAAGTGCTAGTAAACCCAGGACCCTGCATTCACTGTATCTGGTCTCCCCACAGTACACAGAACATGGAAATGCATTTATTTTAATATAAACTGCTAAATACCTTTTCTCATTAGCAGTATATAGCAGTCTTGTGACTTTTATCAGTGTCTGATTAAAGCTTGTATCAGTGGCGTACCTATGAGGGGGACAGGCCACCCGGGTGCCATACGGCTGTCTCTATATTCGTGTGAGTCAGCAGCTGCTGCCCTGTGTTATTCTGCTCAGTCGGGCTCTTTACTACCACCTCTGGCTGCTTCCTGCACATGCACCCTTCATGTGTACTACCAGTACTATATTTTGGATTGCTGCTCCTCTGTTATCTCACAGGGACATGTAGAAACAGGACTTGGGACTAGGAAGACCATCGTACAAGTGGGGGCTGCGAGTACAAGTGAAGGGAGGAGGCTATTTGTGTACATGGGGGGACAGCTGAGTGTGTACAGGTGTGTGTGTGTGTGTGTGTGTGGGGGGGGGGGGGCGCAGCTGAGTGTGTACAGGTGTGTGTGTGTGGGGGGGGGGCGGGGCGCAGCTGAGTGTGTACAGGTGTGTGGGGGGACAGCTGAGTGTGTACAGGTGTGTGTGGGGGGGATAGCTGAGTGTGTACAGGTGTGTGTGGGGGGGATAGCTGAGTGTGTACAGGTGTGTGTGGGGGGGATAGCTGAGTGTGTACAGGTGTGTGGGGGGGGGATAACTGAGTGTGTACAGGTGTGTGGGGGGATAGCTGAGTGTGTACAGGTGTGTGGGGGGATAGCTGAGTGTGTACAGGTGTGTGGGGGGGGGATAGCTGAGTGTGTACAGGTGTGTGGGGGGGGGGATAGCTGAGTGTGTACAGGTGTGGGGGGGGGATAGCTGAGTGTGTACAGGTGTGTGGAGGGATAGCTGAGTGTGTACAGGTGTGTGGGGGGGGGGCAGCTGAGTGTGCACAGGTGTGTGGGGGGGACAGCTGAGTGTGCACAGGGGTGTGTGTGGGGGGGATAGCTGCGTGCGTACAGGTGTGTGGGGGGATAGCTGAGTGTGCACAGGGGTGTGTGTGGGGGGGATAGCTGAGTGTGTACAGGTGTGTGGGGGGGATAGCTGAGTGCGTACAGGTGTGTGGGGGGGGGGGACAGCTGAGTGTGTACAGGTGTGTGGGGGGATAGCTGAGTGTGTACAGGTGTGTGTGGGGGGGGGGATAGCTGAGTGTGCACAGGTATGTGGGGGGGACAGCTGAGTGTGTACAGGGGTGTGTGTGTGTGGGGGGCAGCTGAGTGTGTACAGGTGTGTGGGGGGATAGCTGAGTGTGTACAGGTGTGTGGGGGGATAGCTGAGTGTGTACAGGTGTGTGGGGGGGGGGATAGCTGAGTGTGTACAGGTGTGTGTGGGGGGGGATAGCTGAGTGTGTACAGGTGTGTGGGGGGATAGCTGAGTGTGTACAGGTGTGTGGAGGGATAGCTGAGTGTGTACAGGTGTGTGGAGGGATAGCTGAGTGTGTACAGGTGTGTGGGGGGGGGGGGGCAGCTGAGTGTGCACAGGTGTGTGGGGGGGACAGCTGAGTGTGCACAGGGGTGTGTGTGGGGGGGATAGCTGCGTGCGTACAGGTGTGTGGGGGGATAGCTGAGTGTGCACAGGGGTGTGTGTGGGGGGGATAGCTGAGTGTGTACAGGTGTGTGGGGGGGATAGCTGAGTGCGTACAGGTGTGTGGGGGGGGGGCAGCTGAGTGTGTACAGGTGTGTGGGGGGATAGCTGAGTGTGTACAGGTGTGTGTGGGGGGGGGGATAGCTGAGTGTGCACAGGTATGTGGGGGGGACAGCTGAGTGTGTACAGGGGTGTGTGTGTGGGGGGGGCAGCTGAGTGTGTACAGGGGTGTGGGGGGATAGCTGAGTGTGCACAGGTATGTGTGTGTACAGGTGTGTGGGGGGACAGCTGAGTGCGTACAGGTGTGTGGGGGGGATAGCTGAGTGTGCACAGGTGTGTGTGTGGGGGGGCAGCTGAGTGTGTACAGGTGTGTGTGTGTGTGTGTTGGGGGGGGGAACAGCTGAGTGTGTACAGGTGTGTGTGTGTGGGGGGACAGCTGAGTGTGTACAGGTGTGTGTGTGAGGGGGGGCAGCTGAGTGTGTACAGGTGTGGGGGGGGGCAGCTGAGTGTGTACAGGAGTGTGTGGAGGGGCAGCTGAGTGTGTACAGGTGTGTGTGTCTGGTGGGGACAGCTGAGTGTGTACAGGTGTGGGGGGGGACAGCTGAGTGTGTACAGGTGTGGGGGGGGGGCAGCTGGGTGTGTACAGGTGTGTGTGTCTGGTGGGGACAGCTGAGTGTGTGCAGGTGTGTGTGTGTGGGGGGGGGGGCAGCTGAGTGTGTACAGGTGTGTGTGTGTGGGAGGGGGACAGCTGAGTGTGTACAGGTGTGTGTGTGTGGGAGGGGGACAGCTGAGTGTGTACAGGCGTAGGGGGGGGGGCGCTGAGTGTGTGCAGGTGTGTGTGGGGGGGACAGCTGAGTGTGCGCAGGTGTGTGTGGGGGACAGCTGAGTGTGTACAGGTGTGTGTGGGCGAGGGCAGCTGAGTTTGTAAAGGTGTGGGGCGGCAGCTGAGTGTGTACAGGTGTGTGTGTGTGTGTGGGGGGGGATAGCTAAGTGTGTACAGGTGTGTGGGGGGGCAGCTGAGTGTGTACAGGAGTGTGTGGGGGGGCAGCTGATTGTGTACAGGTGTGTGGGGGCAGCTGAGTGTGTACAGGTGTGGGGGGGATAGCTGAGTGTGCACAGGTGTGTAGGGGCGGGGGGGGCAGCTGAGTGTGTACAGGTGTGTGGGGGGCAGCTGAGTGTGTACAGGTGTGTGGGGGGCAGCTGAGTGTATACAGGTGTGTGGGGGGCAGCTGAGTGTATACAGGTGTGTGTGTGTGTGAGGGGGCAGCTGAGTGTGTACAGGTGTGTGGGGGGACAACTGAGTGTGTACAGGTGTGTGGGGGAGCAGCTGAGCGTGTACAGGTGTGTGGGGGAGCAGCCGAGTGTGTACAGGTGTGTGGGGGGGATAGCCGAGTGTGCACAGGTGTGTGGAGGCGGGGGCAGCTGAGTGTGTACAGGTGTGGGGGGGGCAGCTGAGTTTGTACAGGTGTGGGGGGGGCAGCTGAGTTTGTACAGGTGTGGGGGGGGGGCAGCTGAGTGTGTACAGGTGTGGAGGGGGGGCAGCTGAGTGTGTACAGGTGTGGGGGGGCAGCTGAGTGTGTACAGGTGTGTGTGGGGGGGGACAGCTGAGTGTGTAGGGATAGTTGAGTGAGCACAGGTGTGTGGGGGCAGCTGAGTGTGTACAGGTGTGTGTGTGTGTGGGGGGGGATAGCTGAGTGTGTACAGGTGTGTGGGGGGGATAGCTGAGTGTGTACAGGTGTGTGGGGGAGCAGCTGAGTGTGTACAGGTGTGTGGGGGGCAGCTGAGTGTATACAGGTGTGTGTATGGGGGGCAGCTGAGTGTATACAGGTGTGTGTATGGGGGGCAGAGTGTGTACAGGTGTGTGTGGGGGCAGCTGGTGTGTACAGGTGTGTGTGTGTATGGGGGCAGCTGAGTGTGTACAGGTGTGTGTGTTTGTGTGGGGGGGGGGGGACAGCTGAGTGTGTACAGGGGTGTGGGGGGGGCAGCTGAGTGTGTACAGGTGTGTGGGGGGGATAGCTGAGTGTACACAGGTGTGTGTGGGGGGGATAGCTGAGTGTGCACAGGTGTGTGTGGGGGGGGATAGCTGAGTGTGCACAGGTGTGTGGGGGTGGGGGCAGCTGAGTGTGTACAGGTGTGTGGGGGGACAGCTGAGTGTATACAGGTGTGTGTATGGGGGGCAGCTGAGTGTGTACAGGTGTGTGTGTGTGTGGGGGACAGCTGAGTGTGTACAGGTGTGTCGGGTAATAGCTGAGTGTGCACAGGTGTGTGGGGGCGGGGGCAGCTGAGTGTGTACAGGTGTGTGTGTGTGTGTGGGGGACAGCTGAGTGTGTAAAGGTGTGTCGGGTAATAGCTGAGTGTGCACAGGTGTGTGGGGGCGGGGGCAGCTGAGTGTGTACAGGTGTGTGTGTGGGGGGGGGGGGGCGGGGCGCAGCTGAGTGTGTACAGGTGTGTGGGGGGACAGCTGAGTGTGTACAGGTGTGTGTGGGGGGGATAGCTGAGTGTGTACAGGTGTGTGTGGGGGGGATAGCTGAGTGTGTACAGGTGTGTGTGGGGGGGATAGCTGAGTGTGTACAGGTGTGTGGGGGGGGGATAACTGAGTGTGTACAGGTGTGTGGGGGGATAGCTGAGTGTGTACAGGTGTGTGGGGGGATAGCTGAGTGTGTACAGGTGTGTGGGGGGGGGATAGCTGAGTGTGTACAGGTGTGTGGGGGGGGGGATAGCTGAGTGTGTACAGGTGTGTGGGGGGATAGCTGAGTGTGTACAGGTGTGTGGAGGGATAGCTGAGTGTGTACAGGTGTGTGGAGGGATAGCTGAGTGTGTACAGGTGTGTGGGGGGGGGGGCAGCTGAGTGTGTACAGGTGTGTGTGGGCGAGGGCAGCTGAGTTTGTAAAGGTGTGGGGCGGCAGCTGAGTGTGTACAGGTGTGTGTGTGTGTGGGGGGGGATAGCTAAGTGTGTACAGGTGTGTGGGGGGGCAGCTGAGTGTGTACAGGAGTGTGTGGGGGGGCAGCTGATTGTGTACAGGTGTGTGGGGGCAGCTGAGTGTGTACAGGTGTGGGGGGGATAGCTGAGTGTGCACAGGTGTGTAGGGGCGGGGGGGGCAGCTGAGTGTGTACAGGTGTGTGGGGGGCAGCTGAGTGTGTACAGGTGTGTGGGGGGCAGCTGAGTGTATACAGGTGTGTGGGGGGCAGCTGAGTGTATACAGGTGTGTGTGTGTGTGAGGGGGCAGCTGAGTGTGTACAGGTGTGTGGGGGGACAACTGAGTGTGTACAGGTGTGTGGGGGAGCAGCTGAGCGTGTACAGGTGTGTGGGGGAGCAGCTGAGCGTGTACAGGTGTGTGGGGGAGCAGCCGAGTGTGTACAGGTGTGTGGGGAGGATAGCCGAGTGTGCACAGGTGTGTGGAGGCGGGGGCAGCTGAGTGTGTACAGGTGTGGGGGGGGCAGCTGAGTTTGTACAGGTGTGGGGGGGGGCAGCTGAGTGTGTACAGGTGTGGGGGGGCAGCTGAGTGTGTACAGGTGTGGAGGGGGGGCAGCTGAGTGTGTACAGGTGTGGGGGGGCAGCTGAGTGTGTACAGGTGTGTGTGGGGGGGGACAGCTGAGTGTGTAGGGATAGTTGAGTGAGCACAGGTGTGTGGGGGCAGCTGAGTGTGTACAGGTGTGTGTGTGTGTGTGGGGGGGATAGCTGAGTGTGTACAGGTGTGTGGGGGGGATAGCTGAGTGTGTACAGGTGTGTGGGGGAGCAGCTGAGTGTGTACAGGTGTGTGGGGGGCAGCTGAGTGTATACAGGTGTGTGTATGGGGGGCAGCTGAGTGTATACAGGTGTGTGTATGGGGGGCAGAGTGTGTACAGGTGTGTGTGGGGGCAGCTGGTGTGTACAGGTGTGTGTGTGTATGGGGGCAGCTGAGTGTGTACAGGTGTGTGTGTTTGTGTGGGGGGGGGGGGACAGCTGAGTGTGTACAGGGGTGTGGGGGGGGCAGCTGAGTGTGTACAGGTGTGTGGGGGGGATAGCTGAGTGTACACAGGTGTGTGTGGGGGGGATAGCTGAGTGTGCACAGGTGTGTGTGGGGGGGATAGCTGAGTGTGCACAGGTGTGTGGGGGTGGGGGCAGCTGAGTGTGTACAGGTGTGTGGGGGGACAGCTGAGTGTATACAGGTGTGTGTATGGGGGGCAGCTGAGTGTGTACATGTGTGTGTGTGTGTGTGGGGGACAGCTGAGTGTGTACAGGTGTGTCGGGTAATAGCTGAGTGTGCACAGGTGTGTGGGGGCGGGGGCAGCTGAGTGTGTACAGGTGTGTGTGTGTGTGTGTGTGGGGGACAGCTGAGTGTGTAAAGGTGTGTCGGGTAATAGCTGAGTGTGCACAGGTGTGTGGGGGCGGGGGCAGCTGAGTGTGTACAGGTGTGTGTGGGGGGGGCGCAGCTGAGTGTGTACAGGTGTGTGGGGGGGATAGCTGAGTGTGCACAGGTGTGTGGGGGCGGAGGCAGCTGAGTGTGTACAGGTGTGTGGGGGCAGCTGAGTGTATACAGGTGTGTGTATGGGGGGCAGCTGGGTGTGTACAGGTGTGTGTGTGTGGGGGAGACAGCTGAGTGTGTACAGGTGTGTGTGGGGGGGATAGTTGAGTGTGTACAGGTGTGTGGGGGGACAGGTGAGTGTGTACCGGTGTGTGTGGCGGCTGAGTGTGTACAGGTGTGTGGGCGGGGGCAGCTGAGTGTGTACAGGTGTGTGGGCGGGGGCAGCTGAGAGTGTATAGGTGTGTGTGGGACAGCTGAGAGTGTACAAGTATGTGTGGGGAGGGGGGCGCAGCTGAGTGTGTACAGGTGTGTGTGGGGGGGACCGCTGAGTGTGTACAGGTTTGTTTGGGGGGCAGCTGAGTGTGTACAGGTGTAGGCATGTGGGGGCAACTGAGTGTGTACAGGTGTGTGTGTGGGGGGGGGGCAGCTGAGTCTGTACAGGTGTAGGTGTGTGGGGAGCCAGCTGAGTGTGTACAGGTGTGTGTGTGGGGGGGGGGGGTAGCTGAGTGTGTACAGGTGTGTGGGGGCACAGCTGAGTGTGTACAGGGGTGTGGGGGGGCAGCTGAGTGTGTACAGGTGTGTGTGGGGGGGCAGCTGAGTTTGTACAGGTGTAGGTGTGTGGGGAGCCAGCTGAGTGTGTACAGGTGTGTGTGTGTGTGTGTGTGGGGGGGCAGCTGAGTGTGTACAGGTGTGTGGGGGCACAGCTGAGTGTGTACAGGTGTGTGGGGGGGATAGCTGAGTGTGCACAGGTGTGTGGGGGCAGCTGAGTGTGTACAGGTTTAGGTGTGTGGGGGCAACTGAGTGTGTACAGGTGTGTGTGGGGGGTAGCTGAGTGTGTACAGGTGTGTGGGGGGGATAGCTGAGTGTGCACAGGTGTGTGGGGGCAACTGAGTGTGTACAGGTGTGTGTGGGGGGGGGCAGCTGAGTGTGTAAAGGTGTAGGTGTGTGGGGGCAACTGAGTGTGTACAGGTGTGTGTGGGGGGGCAGCTAAGTGTGTACAGGTGTGTGTGTGGAGGGGCAGCTAAGTGTGTACAGGTGTGGGTGGGGGGCAGCTGAGTGTGTACAGGTGTGTGTATGGGGGGCAGCTGAGTGTGTACAGGTGTGTGGGGGGGATAGCTGACTGTGCACAGGTGTGTGGGGGCGGGGGCAGCTGAGTGTGTACAGGTGTGTGGGGGCAGGGGCAGCTGAGTTTGTACAGGTGTGGGGGGGCAGCTGAGTGTGTACAGGGGTGTGTGGGGGGGGAAGCTGAGTGTGTACAGGGGTGTGTGGGGGGGCAGCTGAGTGTGTACAGGTGTGTGGGGGGGCAGCTGAGTTTGTACAGGTGTGTGGGGGGATAGCTGAGTGTATACAGGTGTGTGTGTATGGGGGGGCGGCAGCTGAGTGTATACAGGTGTGTGTGGGGGCAGCTGAGTGTGTAGAGGTGTGTGTGTGGGGCAGCTGAGTGTGTACAGGTGTGTGTGTGGGGCAGCTGAGTGTGTACAGGTGTGTGTGTGGGGCAGCTGAGTGTGTACAGGTGTGTGGGCGGGGGCAGCTGAGTGTGTACAGGTATGTGTGGGGAGGGGGGTGCAGCTGAGTGTGTACAGGTGTGTGTGTGTGTGGGGGGCAGCTGAGTGAGTACAGGTGTGTGTGTGGGGGCAGCTGAGTGAGTACGAGTGTGTGTGGGGGGCAGCCTGAGTATGTACAGGTGTGTGGGCGGGCAGCTGACTGTACAGGTGTGTGGGGGGGCAGCTGAGTGTGAACGGTGTGTGTGTGTGGGGGCAGCTGAGTGTGTACAGGTGTGTGTGGGGCAGCTGAGTGTGCAAAGGTGTAGGTGTGTGTGTGTGTGTGTGTGGGGGGCAGCAAAGTGTGTACAGGTGTATGTGTGGGTGGGGGGCAGCTGAGTGTTTACAGGTGTGTGTATGGGGGGCAGCTGAGTGTGTACAGGTGTGTGTGTGAGGGGGGCAGCTGCGTGTGTACAGGTGCGTGTGTGGGTGGCAGCTGAGTGTGTACAGGTGTGTGTGTGTGTGGGCGCTGAGTGTGTACAGGTAGGCGTGTGCATGGGGGGCAGCTGAGTGTGTACAGGTGTGTGTGGGGGGAGGCAGTTCAGTGTGTACAGGTGTGTGTGTGGGCGGGGGCAGCTGAGTGTGTACAGGTGTGTGTGGAAGAGCAGCTGAGTGTGTACAGGTGTGTGTGTGGGCGGTGGCAGCTGAGAGTGTACAGGTATGTGTGGGGAGGTGGGCGCAGCTGAGTGTGTACAGGTGTGTGTGTGTGTGTGAGGGGGGGGGGGTGCAGCTGAGTGTGCACAAGTGTGTGTGTGGGAGCAGCTGAGTGTGTACAGGTGTGTGTGTGGGGGGGCAGCCTGAGTATGTACAGGTGTGTGTGGGGGGGCAGCTGAGTGTGTACAGGTGTGTGTGTGTGGGGCAGCTGAGTGTGTACATGTGTGTGGGGGGGCAGCTGAGTGTGTACATGTGTGTGGGGGGGCAGCTGAGTGTGTAAAGGTGTAGGTGTGTGTGGGGAGGGGGCAGCTGAGTGTGTACAGGTGTGTGTGTGTGAGGGGGAGGGTACCTACGTGTGTACAGGTGCGTGTGTGTGGCAGCTGAGTGTGTACAGGTATGTGTGTGTGGGCAGCTGAGTGTGTACAGGTAGGTGTGTGCGTGGGGGGCAGATGAGCGTGTACAGGTGTGTGTGTGTGGTTGGAGGCAGCTGAGTGTGTACAGGTGTGTGTGTGGGCAGCTGAGTGTGTACAGGTGTGTAGGCAGGGGCAGCTGAGTGTGTACAGGTGTGTGTGGGGGGGCAGCTGAGTGTGTACAGATGTGTGTGGGGGGGCAGCTGTGTACAGGTGTGTGTGGGGGCGCAGCTGTGTACAGGGGTGTGGGGGTGGCAGCTGAGTGTGTACAGGTGTGTGTGGGGGGGACAGCTGAGTGTGTACAGGTGTGTGTGGGGGGGACAGCTGAGTGTGTACAGGTGTGTGTGGGGGGGGACAGCTGAGTGTGTACAGGTGTGTGTGTGGGGGCAGCTGAGTGTGTACAGGTGTGTGTGGAGGGCAGCCTGAGTGTGTACAGGTGTGTGTGTGTGTGTGTGTGTGTGTGTGGGGGGGGGGGGCAGCTGAGTGTGTACAGGTGTGTTGGCGGGGGGAGCTGATTGTGTACAGATGTGTGAGTGGGAGGGAGCTGAGTGTGTACAGGTGTGTGTGTGTGCGCGTGTGCGTGTGCGTGCGTGGGGGGACAGCTGAGTGTATACAGGTGTAGGTGTGCGTGTGTGGGGGGAGCCGAGTGTGTACAATTGTAAAAACATAATTTGCATAAACTTAACGATCAGAAATGAAACAATTTACGTCAAACTCAACATTCAGGCCTGCTGGTACTAAAACCTTCGTCATATATATCCAGTGAGATTGTCTACGGCTGAGTTGGCGTATGAAATTACCTCCTCTCCAGTGTCTTGGGACTTTCAATCCCCCAAAACTTCAAATCCCTAGGGTTCTGATTATGAACTAATTTAAAATGCCTGGATACATTATGAGTCTTGAGTCCATTTTTGATTTTGTTTTTTACATGCTCACCTAATCTAACATGGAGAGGTCTAGAGGTCCTACCAATATATTGTAGGCCACATTCATACTCGAGCATGTAAAGAACACCAACAGTGGCACACGCAATCAGTTGCTGAATCTTGTATTCTTGTATTCTTTATTTGTTACTGAAGACACTTTTTTTTCACTTTTTAATATTACATTTAGAATGCTTCAGGCGGTACACCTCCCACAAGCGTAAAATCCAGAAAGGAAAGCGAATAACCGACTCTCCGACTGAGTCGGTGGGTCAACAACACTTGGTGCTAGACGATCATGACAGGAAGGAGCTTTTTTGTATATAAATGATGGCCGCTGTGGTAGGAGAGGGCCCAATACCCTATCCTGTTTTAGGATGGACCAATTTTTAAGAACTATCTTCTCAAACTTTTTATGTTGGACATGGTAATTTAATACCATTTGAAAGTTTGAGACATCAGTACTAATTTCTCTTAGTCTGATTGGAGACCAATATTTGTCTATCCATACTGCACACTCGCTCTATTTCACTATCCAGGGCAGATTTCTCATACCCTTTTTGTTGAAACGTAGATGCGAGAACCTGTGATTGAGATACAAAATCCTCCTCGTGAGTGCAATTCCGTCTGTGGTGGCAACTCCCCAGAGGGATGTAAGAATTCTGATCAGTCGGTTTGAAGTGATTACACAACCAGAAGTGGTCACCATCTTTAAAGATCTCAAGGTCAAGAAAGACCATACGTTCCATGCTTATATTCCAAGTAAGCTTTATATTCTTGGAATTATCATTCATAGTTTGAATGAAAATATCAAGACTAGATCGATCTCCTTCCCAAATGAGGATAAGATCATCAATAAACCTCCTATAGCAGACAAGTTCAGGCGGGCGATTTTTGAAGACAGCCTCTTCCTCCCAGTGGGCCATAAATAGGTTGGCCACACTGGGAGCAAAAATGGGCTCCCATCGCAAGCCCTCTTGTCTGCAATATAATAATAATATTGTCGATCGTACCAGAAATAGTTTCTAGATAGACAGAAACTTATGGCAGCTAAGGAGAAACTTTTTATGTTTTCTTGGGAGATTAGAAGACATCAGAGCCCATTGTACAGAGGACAATGCGTCCTCATGTCCAATAATAGTGTACAATGGTGACCAAAATACTAGAAGATGTAATACTGATTGATTCAATAACCTGTATGATGTGTTTAGTATCTTTGAGGAATGCATCTGTGTTGAGAACTAATTGCTGCAGGAAGGAATCAATATACTGTCTTGCTCTAGAAGAGATAGTCTATTCCATTTATGATAGGCCTACCCGGTGGGTTGGTTCTATCTTTATGGATCTTTTATAGGTTTCCTGCAAAACAAGGGGTCTAAATAAGCTGGTGGTGACCACTTCTGGTTGTGTAATCACTTCAAAACGACTGATCGGAATTCTTACATCCCTATGGGGAGTTGCCACCACAGGTCGTGGTTGTGCAACATCCCCAGAGGCCAATTTATCAGGCTCAGGCGGAATTGCACTCGCGAGGAGGATTTTGTATCTCAATCACAGGTTCTCGCTTCTAGGTTGCAACAAAAAGAGTATGAGAAATCTGCCCTGTATAGTGATAGAGCGAGTGTGCAGTATGGATAGACAAAAATTGGTCTCCAATCAGGCTAGAGAAATTAGTACTGATGTCTTAAACTTTAAAATGGTATTAAATTACAATGTCCAACATAAAAAGTTTGAGAAAAATTGGTCCATCCTAAAACAGGATAGGGCATTGGGCCCTCTCCTACCACAGCGGCCATCATTTATATACAAAAAAGCTTCTTACCGTCGTGATCGTCTAGCACCAAGTGTTGTTGACCCACCGTTGGAGAGTCGGTTATTCTCTTTCCTTTCTGGATTTTATGCTTGCGGGAGGTGTACCGCCTGCAAGCATTCTAAATGTAATTTTAAAAAGCAAAAAAAATTTGTGTCTTCAGTAACCAATAAAGAATACAAGATTTAGCAACTGATTACGTGCGCCACTGTTGGTGTTGTTAACATTCTAGAGTGTGAATGTGGCCTACAATATATTGGTAGGACCTCACCATGTTCGATTAGATGAGCATGTAAACAACATAAAAAATGTACTCAAGACTCATAATGTATCCAGGCATTTTAAATTAGTTCATAATCAGAACCCTAGGGGTTTGAAGTTTTGGGAGATTGAAAGAGTCACAAGACATTGGAGAGGAGGCAATTTCATACGCCAACTCAGCCGTAGAGAATCACTGGATATATGAGACAATAGTTTTATTACCAGCAGTCCTGAATGTTGATTTTGACGTACCGTATATACTCGAGTATAAGTCGTTCCGAGTATAAGTCGAGGCCCTAATTTACTACAAAAAAAATGGGAAAAACTTATTGACCCGAGTATAAGACGAGGGTGAGAAATGCACAGCTACTGTAAGTGGAAAAGAGGGTCAACAATGCCCATTTGCAGCATCACTGTGCCCATTTGCATGCCTCACTGTGCCCATTTGCAGCCATAGGTCCCCTGAACTTCAAACTTGGTAGTTAAGGGTTCCTAGATGCCCCCTAGCTGCAGCCAAAATTTGGGGTCTCTGAACCCAAAGGGTCCTGAAATGACATTGCTGCAGATGGAGACAGTTGACCAAATTTGGGGCCCTGTATCTCGGGGCCACTTAGTGCTAGGAACCCCAAATTTGGTGTGCAAACCCAGTGGAACTAGCACCATAACATTTCCAAAGCTGGGGTTTCTAGCACCAAGTGGCCCCGAGATACAGGGCCCCAAAAATCAGTTCAGAAAATGTCAAGCACTTTTCTGCAGCAGAAAATGACATTTTCCGAATCGGTTTTGGGGCCCCCGTATCTCAGGGCCACTTAGTGCTAGGAACTTCATCTTTGGATATGTTGTGGTACCAGTTCCAATGGGTTTGCACACCAAATTTGGGGTTCCTAGCACCAAGTGGCCCGGAGATATGGGGCCCCAAAGTCGGTTCAGAAAATGTCAAGCACTTCTTCAGCAGAGAATGACATTTTCTGAACCGATTTTGGGGCCCCGTATCTCGGGGCCACTTAGTGCTAGGAACTTCATCTTTGGATATGTTGTGGTACCAGTTCCAATGGGTTTGCACACCAAATTAGATATGGGCCCCCAAAGTCGGTTCGGAAAATGAAATTTTTTGCTGCAGAAAAGTGCTTGACTCGAGTATAAGTCGAGGGGGGCACTTTAAGCACAAAAAAATGTGCTGAAAAATTCGACTTATACTCGAGTATATACGGTATATTGTTTCATTTCTGATCGTTAAGTTTATGCAAATTATGTTTTTATTTGTATATATGTTATATATGAGGATCAATGGAGACGTGGTTTTATATTTTGTATTATCATTACTTTTAAATGGATCATTTTCATATAACATTTTTTATTGATTATTAACCGCATAATAGACTATGTGTATGTTTTTATGTCTGCTTTAAGACAAAATTATAGTACAATTATTCTCCCATTTGGTTTTTATAACTATCTAGGGGTTAGTTTGTGCCTTCTTGCTGCACGGATATACTCGGTGACACACATTTTATATGCCAAGTATTCTCTGTCTGATTCCGGGCGTTCTATTGCTTCCGTGCTTCGCCTGGTTGTATATAAGGTTATCATGGTGATTTACCGTGTGTAATACCTTTGACGACCTGAGGTGTCAGCGTTAGCTGTCAGTAGTGTTTCTATGGTTACTTTCCATGTACAATACCTCTAATGATCGGAGGTGTCAGGCCATGGTATATATAGCGTCACTGATGATGAAGTCCCGCCCCCTGGGACGTAACGCGTACGGAACCATGTGACTTGCGTGACGTCCCCCGCGTCTTTTGTTGCTCCTCGTGGTAAACTGTTGTTCGCCTTATCACCTTAGCACTGAGGAACAGTGCCATACTTGTAATTGTAATTGTTTTTACAGTAAATGCTTTTTATATACCAAACGGAGAGCACTATATTGTATTGCTGTCGTTCTATGTATGAATATATCGGAGTCTATGGTCAGGATAAAAGGAAACTCATACTACTAGTATGAACTCATCTCCAGCGATCCTCTCATCCAGTGGCCCAGCTTATATACCCTTGTGAAGGGACTGGCTGTGTAACCTGACTTATATACTCAGGGGTCCACACTCTGAGGTGAGCGACTAGGATTCACTGCTGGTGGAGGCTGTTACACGATGACCTTGTTTATCATCCATAGAATCACCGTTTTGGATACTTGGTGTTTTTTCTGAATATTAATTTTATGGACTTTCCTATTATTATTTTAGATTTATTATGTTTTCTATTTGTTCATGCGCTGCACTGCCTTTTTACTATATTGACATTTTGGGATTTGATATTTTGACCCTCAGTGTTCAGCTGCTGTTTGATGTTAGTATTTTTTGTGCTGATTGATTTTACGAGTGTGTACAGGTGTAAGTGGGTGTGTGGGCGGGGGCAGCTGAGTGTGTACAGGTGTGCGTGTGATGGTGGGGGTGCAGCTGAGTGTGTACAGGTGTGTGTGTGTGTGTGTGGGGGGCAGCTGAGTGTGTAAGGGTGTAGGTGTGCGTGGGCAGCTGAGTACGTACAGGTGTGTGTGGGGGGGAGCAGCAGAGTGTGTACAGATGTGTGTGTGTGGGGGGGGGGCAGCAGAGTGTGTACAGGTGTGTGTGTGTGTGGGCAGCTGAGTGTGTACAGGTGTGTGTGTGTGTGTGTGTGGGCCGGGGCAGCTGAGTGTGTACAGGTGTGTGTATGGGCGGGGGCAGCTGAGTGTGTACAGGTGTGCGTGGGGGGGGCAGCTGAGTGTGTACAGGTGTGTGTGGGGGGGCAGCTGAGTGTGTACAGGTGTGTGTGTGTGTGTGGGGGGGCAGCTGAGTGTGTACAGGTGTAGGTGTGCGTGGGCAGCTGAGTGTGTACAGGTGTGTGTTGGGGTCAGCCGAGTGTGTACAGGTGTGTGTGGGGGGGGGCAGCGGAGTGTGTACAGGTGCGTGTGTGTGTGTGTGTGTGGGGGGGGGCAGCTGAGTGTGTACAGGTGTGTGTGTGTGTGTGGGCCGGGGCAGCTGAGTGCGTACAGGTGTGTGTGTGTGTGTGTGTGTGCAGGGCAGATGAGTGTGTACAGGTGTGTGTGTGTGGGGGGCGCAGCTGAGTGTGTACAGGTGTGTGTGTGTGGGGGGCGCAGCTGAGTGTGTACAGGTGTGTGTGCATTGGGGGTGGCAGCTGAGTGTGTACAGGCGTGTGTGTGTGGGGGGGCAGCTGAATGTGTACAGGTGTGTGTGGGGGGGCAGCTGAATGTGTACAGGTGTGTGCGTGGGGGGGGCAGCTAAGTGTGTACAGGTGTGTGGGGGGGCAGCTGAGTGTGTACAGGTGTGTGGGGGGCAGCTGAGTGTGTACAGGTGTAGGTGTGTGTGTGTGTGTGTGTGGGGGGGGGTGCAGCTGAGTGCGTAGAGGTGTGAGGGGGGCTGAGTGCCTAGAGGTGTGAGGGGGGCTGAGTGCGTAGAGGTGTGAGGGGGGCTGAGTGCGTAGAGGTGTGAGGGGGGCTGAGTGCGTAGAGGTGTGAGGGGGGCTGAGTGCGTAGAGGTGTGAGGGGGGCCGAGTGCGTAGAGGTGTGAGGGGGGCCGAGTGCGTAGAGGTGTGAGGGGGGCCGAGTGCGTAGAGGTGTGAGGGGGGCCGAGTGCGTAGAGGTGTGAGGGGGGCCGAGTGCGTAGAGGTGTGAGGGGGGCCGAGTGCGTAGAGGTGTGAGGGGGGCCGAGTGCGTAGAGGTGTGAGGGGGGCCGAGTGCGTAGAGGTGTGAGGGGGGCCGAGTGCGTAGAGGTGTGAGGGGGGCCGAGTGCGTAGAGGTGTGAGGGGGGCCGAGTGCGTAGAGGTGTGAGGGGGGCCGAGTGCGTAGAGGTGTGAGGGGGGCCGAGTGCGTAGAGGTGTGTAGGGGCTGAGTGAGTAGAGGTATGTGGGGGACTGAGTGAGTAGAGGTGTGTAGGGGCTGAGTGAGTAGAGGTATGTGGGGGACTGAGTGAGTAGAGGTGTGAGGGGGGGCTGAGTGCGTAGAGGTGTGTAGGGGCTGAGTGAGTAGAGGTATGTGGGGGACTGAGTGAGTAGAGGTGTGAGGGGGGGCTGAGTGCGTAGAGGTGTGACGAAGGGGCTGAGTGTGTACAGGTGTGTACAGGTGTGAGAGGGGCTGAGTGTGTACAGGTGTGAGAGGGGCTGAGAGTGTACAGGTGTGAGAGGGGCTGAGTGTGTACAGGTGTGAGAGGGGCTGAGAATGTACAGGTGTGAGAGGGGCTGAGTGCATACAGGCACGATCAGTGAAAGGGGGGTGCCAGATATAGGATCCACCCCGGGTGCCAAACGCTCTAGGTTCTACAGTGAGTATAACAAGCATACTTCACTGCATATACAGACTGATTTTACTGTTGTGGGTTTAATAACACTTTAACTACTTCAGGTCCGCCCTAAAGCAGTTTTACTGCTACAGGGCGGCACATATGCTCAAGATCATGTATATACACACGTGACCTGACTCTTCTAGGTAGGGGGCGCGCATGCGGGAGCCTAGCAGTGGGTAACCACCGATGATCAAACAGAGAGGAGAATGGTGGTCTGCCTAGGTAAACATGGCAGATTGATGTTCTGACAGGACGGAAGGCATGGATCCTGTGTCTCTGCAAAGCTGGGTCTTCCTAGAGGAAGCACCTCCCACAGTTTAGAAAAACACTGGCTAGGCACACAGTTAACCCTGCCCTGGATGTTAACCCCTTCCCAGCCAGTGTCATTAGTACAGTGACTGTGCATATTGTTAGAACTGGTTATTGTATTAGTGTCACTGGTCCCAAAAAAGTGTTAGTGTCAGAATGCCCGCAGAATATCACAGTCCCACTATAAGTTGCTGATCACAGCCATTACTAGGAAAAAAAATTAATAAAAATATCCCATAGTTTGTAGACGCTATAATTTATGTGCAAACCAATCAATATACGATTATTGGGATTTTTTTTACCAAAAATATGCAAAACACATTGGCCTAAATTTATGAAGAAATTGGATTTAAAAAAAAAAATATTGGATATGTTTCATAGCAAAAAGTAAAAATAGGATTTTTAAAACAGCTTACCTGTAAAATCCTTTTCTTGGAGTACATCATAGGACACAGAGCCTCTAGTAATTACTTGGTGGGTTATGGGCCTACCTTCAGGTGTTGACACTGATATAACCAATACAGGAAGTTGATTACCCTATATAACCCCTCCTCCTTCCAGGAGTCCTCAGTTTTTGTAGCCAAGCAATATAAGTAATATACTCTCACCCCATAAAACAGAGGGGGGGGAGCTCTGTGTCCTATGATGTACTCCAAGAAAAGGATTTTACAGGTAAGCCGTTTTAAAAATCCTATTTTCTATCGTACATCATAGGACACAGAGTCTCAAGTAATTACTTGGTGGGATGTCCCATAGCAATGCTACTTGAGGGGAGGGAGACACAACCCGTAGGGCACCCCCAGACCTTGAGAAATTATACTGCTGCCTGCAGCACACTGCGCCCAAAGGCGATATCCTCATTCCATCTTACATTTACTTGATAAAACTTTGTAAATGTATGTACTGAAGACCAAGTTGCGGCCTTGCAGATCTGAGACATGGAGGCCTGGTGACGCACTGCCCAAGAAGCACCAACCGCTCTGGTAGAGTGCGCCTTAACTTGAAAAGGGGGAATCTTTCCCCCTAAATCATAAGTTTGAATTTTAACTTGCCGAATCCACTTAGCCACAGTGGATTTTGACGCTGCCTGTCCTTTCTTAGGACCCTCTGGCAGAATAAATAAGATGTCAGTCTTACGAATCTGAGCAGTTTTCTTTAAATAGATCTTCACTGCTCTCAGGAAGATGGTTTTGGAAAAAACGATGGCAGGACAATATCTTCATTCAGATGAAAGCCTGAAACCACTTTTGACAAAAAGCCTGGACGAGGGCGTAACACCACTCTGTCCTCATGAATAATCAAATATGACTCTTTACAGGAAAGAGCAGCCAATTCTGAAACCCTCCTTGCTGAGGATATAGCAATTAAAAATATCAGCTTCCTAGTCAGGAAGGGAATATGCTGTAATGGTTCGAATGGCGGTTTTTGTAACACTGACAAAACGAAATTCAAGTCCCAAGGGCTTAAGGGTGATTTAACTGGCGGATTAATCCGCATCACTCCTTGCATGAAACCCCAGACTAAAGAACGCGTAGCAAGTGGTCTTTGAAATAAAATTGATAAGGCTGAGACTTGGCCCTTAATAGTACTCAGGGCCAACTTCATCTCTACGCCTACTTGTAGAAAGGCAAGAATTCTGCCTTTAATATATCTCAGAGGGTGCCAACCCTTGGATTCACACCAGGAAACATACCGTATATACTCGAGTATAAGTCGAATTTTTCAGCACATTTTTTTGTGCTGAAAGTGCCCCCCTCGACTTATACTTGAGTCAAGCACTTTTCTGCAGCAAAAAATTTCATTTTCCAAACCGAATTTGGGGCGCCGTATCTCAGGGCCACTTGGTGCTAGGAACCCCAAATTTGGTGTGCAAACCCAGTGGAACTGGTCCCACAACATATCCAAAGCTGAAGTTCCTAGCACTAAGTGGCCCCGACATACGGGGCCCCAAAATCGGTTCGGAAAATGTCATTCTCTGCTGAAGAAAAGTGCTTGACATTTTCTGAACCAACTTTGTGGCCCCATATCTCAGGGCCACTTGGTGCTAGGAACCCCAAATTTGGTGTGCAAACCCAGTGGAACTGGTACCATAACATATCCAAAGCTGGGGTTCCTAGCACCAAGTGGCCCTGAGATACGAGGCTCCAAAACCGGTTCAGAAAATGTCATTCTCTGCTGCAGAAAAGTGCTTGACATTTTCTGAACTGATTTTTGGGGCCCTGTATCTCGGGGCCACTTGGTGCTAGAAACCCCAGCTTTGGAAATTTTATGGTGCTAGTTCCACTGGGTTTGCACACCTAATTTGGGGTTCCTAGCACTAAGTGGCCCTGAGATACGGGGCCCCAAATTCGGTCAACTGTGTCCATCTGCAGCAATGTCATTTCAGGACCCTTTGGGTTCAGAGACCCCAAATTTTGGCTGCAGCTAGGGGGCATCTAGGAACCCTTAACTACCGAGTTTGAAGTTCAGGGGACCTATGGCTGCAAATGGGCACAGTGAGGCATGCAAATGGGCACAGTGATCCTGCAAATGGGCATTGTTGTCCCTCTTTTCCACTTACAGTAGCTGTGCATTTCTCACCCTCGTCTTATACTCGGGTCAATACGTTTTTCCCATTTTTTTTGTAGTAAATTAGGGCCTCGACTTATACTCGGAACGACTTATACTCGAGTATATACGGTAAGCTTTACAGACTCTATAATATATAGCTCTAGAAGCTGGCTTCCTAGCATTAATTAAAGTAGAAATAACTGCCCTGGAAAGCCCACGTCTTTTCAGAATGTAGGTCTCAATAGCCAGGCCGTTAAATTTAGCATTCGTAAAGTAGGATGGAATATCGGCCCCTGTGAGAGCAGGTCTGGCCTTAGTGGAAGGGACCACAGATTCTCCACTGACATCTTTACGACCTCTGCATACCATGACCTTCTGGGCCATGCTGGTTCTGCCAGAATTACCGGTTTTCTTTCCAGCTTGATCCTGCAAAGAAGTCGAGGCAGTAACTGAATAGGGGGAAATGCATAGATCAGTAAAAGCTGATCCAACAGTATCACCAACGCATCTGTTCTGCATGCGAATGGATCCTTTGTTGTGAACACAAAGTTGACTAACTTTATGTTGCACTGGATGCTAGAAGATCTACATCCGGAGTCCCCCATCCTTGACAAACAGCCCGAAACATGTCGTGGTGAATAGACCATTCCCCTGGAAATAATCTGCTGGTGGCACATGTAGTGCGCATGCCAATTCTCTATTCCCGGAATGAAGACTGCCGATGGGCAATTAATATTTCTTTCTGCCCAAGTTAGAATATGGTTCACTTCTCTCTGCACTGAGAGATTCTTGGTGCCCCTTTTGGTGATTGATATAGGCCACAGCCGTGGAATTGACGGATTGGATCCTGTCGGGACAATCCCTTAACCTGAAAGTCCAGGCTTTTAGAGCCAGACGCACTGCCCGAATCTCTAGGATGTTGATGGGCAAGGCTCTTTCGGTTCTTCAACACTGTCCTTGGACAGTTGTCTTCTCTGTCATTACCACTTTCCAGATAAGTGGTCTGAAGGATTTACCCTTTAGGACATTCTTTAGTAACCACCAATTGAGGCTTTGGGACACCCTTGGGGACAGCCACATTGGCAAGTCCAAAGCTTGGATCGTTTTGTTCCAAGCAAATAGAATAGTGTTTTGCAACAGTCTCGAATGGAACTGGGCAAAGGGAACTGCTTCGAATGAAGCCACCATCCTTTCTAACAACCTCATGCAAAGGCGAATCAAGGGACCTCATTTTGACTTGACCATCCGCACCAACTCTTTTATGGAGTTGTGTTTTTTTTTTTTCTGGGCAAGAAGACCCTTTTTCTGGGCTGTATCTATGATCAGACCCAAATACTGCAGCCCTTTTTTAGCAATTTTAATGGAGACTTTACTAGGTTGAGAACGCAACCCAGACCTTTCCAGGTAACTGGTTGTAATGCATACACCTTACTCCGAACAGCGATTGGTCTATTAGCAAATAGATCGTCTAGGTATGCCAAGACTGTTTAAGCCCTGGGCCCTTGACCTGGCTACAGGTGGGGCTAGCACTTTTGTGAACACTCGAGGTGCTGTAGCTAGCCCGAAGAGCAAGGCTATAAACTGAAATGCTGCTGTTTTACTTCGAACCACAGAAACCTTTGGTGAGCGGGAATTATATGGACATGCAGATATGCATCCCTGATGCCTATAGGCGCCAGAAGTTTTCCTCCTTGCAGGATAGAAACTACTGACTTGATCGACTCCATAGAAAGTACCGGATCTTCAGGAACTGATTTAGATTCTTTTACATCTAGAATGGATCTGTTGAATTTCTGCGTGGCTCTGTGCATGTACAGGAAACGCATGAAAAAGGCAGTGAAGGTTCCAAGGAACCTAAGAAAAAACAGAACTATCAGCTGACTCTACTAGAGGTAGCTTGAAAGAGGCACAAATCATCTCTGTAAGAGGTTTGTACCAGCAATTTCTCAGATTGTGAAGCTGAAAAAAAGTTCAACTCTAGTTGCCTCCTCTGCAGAGGAGTACTCGGTTTGCCTTTCTTCCCGATTACCCGAGGGTAATCCTTCATCCTCTACCCACTGTTCCACTTGATAAGGGATCTCAGGTGGGGGAGGGGGATCTAACACGCTTCCCATCCTTGGATAGCGGATGCGATTAAAGTCGCTAATTTTCCTTCTAGGCCCTGCAGGGTGGAGGAAAAACGCATTTTCAATCATGTATACAGGGGCTGAATATTTTCTCCTCTTAGGCTCAGTTTACACTATTGCAAACCCAATGCTGCGTGATTTTACCGTGATCTTTTGCCGCCGAGAATATGTCGGGGCGCGATTTTGATGCGACAGGAAACAATGCCTGTGTATTCTAGAGGTCTATGGACCTCAAGTCGCATCAAAGTGGTACCAAAGTAGTGCAGAGACTACCTTGAAGTCGCACAGATCTGAACAGTACTCCTTGGAAATCATGCCCTAGAGTCGGACGGTGGAGGCCGTCACCGCTGCCTAGAGGCAGCTGCCCCTGCGCAGGGGAAGGAATCCGTTTAAGTGACTTGTCCAAGGTCACAAGGAGCCAACGTGAGGACGAGGTCCCACGTCTTTCAGGAAGCCTCTCATGGCTACGCTGGCCGTCAGAGTAGTTAACCTGTGAGGAGTGGCTCCTTCACTAGTGAACGCTGACATATGGATCTGAACCCATGTCTGTCAGGAAGTCTCCCATGGCTGCACTGGCCGTCAGAGTACTTAACCTGTGAGCTGTTGTAGCTTCACTTTAAATAAAAGGACATTTATACCTTCTTTTGGACAAAAGAGCTTTACTGCTAGAAATCATTTGGATGTATTTCACCAAACCTTCCCCAATGAAAAGGGAAACTAGTCAGACACCCTTTTTTGCAAGATGCTTTGGCTGACCAACCCTTTTAATCACAGGGTCCTAAGCATGTGTTTTAGCACAAGCGCAAGGCGAGACGCCTGGTGGATAGGGTCTTTTATGGCATCTATGGCAAAACATAGCGCCATTGGTAGGAGGATTTTAACCAAAAAAATGCAGACTCCTTATTTGTTGGATGCTTAAGCAATTATGCATCTTTATTGATGCTGGAAATAGCAGCGTCTACTGCTGGTACTTTCCAACCTTTGTGAATTTTTCCTCCATGATAGAGAACTGAGAAACACTTTGGAGGGAAAAAATGCTTATCCAGATGATCCCATTCAGCATAAATAAGCGCTGTAAAAATGTTTTTTTTTTTTTTAAACCAAAGAAGGGACCTGGACTTTCAGCTTACTCTGTTAGGAGTAGTATAAAAAGTGGAATGAACCATCTGTGTAAGAGTTTGTACCATCAATCTGTCAGACTGTGAGGTTGCATAAGGTTCATCAACTGTTTCCTCCACAGAGGAAACATTTGGCTTGTTTTCCCCCGTGATCACCTGAGGATAACACCTCATCCTGTGCCCACTGTTCCCTTGGAAAAAGGGGGGTTGGAGGTGGGGGAGGGGGATCTAGCATGCTTCCTATCCTCTTGGATAGAAAATGTGATTAAAGCCACTAATCTTCCTTCTAAGCCCAACAGGGCAGAGGAGAATGCATGTTCAGTCACATACACAGGGGCTGAAGTGTGAGCAGCAGTTCCACCAACAATTGCTTCCAATGACTCACCCTGGCTTGCCATGTCAGGTCTCTCCGGAGAGGATGACAGTGTGGAGGCATGACTGGACTTCCCAGTGCCTGGGGGTGGAATCCTTGGTACCTCTGTGGTACACTGGAAATCAAATGTGCTAAGCACAAAAGCAGAGGCACTTTAACAAATTATGGTATTTGCTGAACAATAGTTTTAGCAAAAGAAAACAATGTCACCATAAGGATCAGCCTTTGATGCTGAGTACCATAATATTTCCTGTGCTGGAAATGCCTGTTTACACGCCTTTACATGCCCAGCGCTCCTGTGTCTCTTAGTGTGACAGACTTCTGTCTTCAGCATATGAACTGAGAGCGTCTGTGTTAAACCTCACCTTAGACACTGGCAAAAAAACTGAGGACTCCTGGAAGGAGGAGGGGTTATATAGGGGAGTCAACTTCCTGTATTGGTTATACCAGTGTCAACACCTGAAGGTAGGCCCATAACCCACCAAGTAATTACTTGAGGCTCTGTGTCCTATGATGTACGATAAAGAAAAATGTTTTTTTTTCGAAATTGTGTTTTTTTTGTTTATAGCGCAAAAAAAAAAAAACGCAGTGGTGATCAAATACCACCAAACAAAAGCTTTATTTGTGGGAAAAAAGGACATCAAATTTATATGGGTACAGCAATGCATGACCGCACAATTGTCAGTTAAAGTAACGCAGTGCTGTATCACAAAAAATGGCCCGGTCATGAAGGGGGGCAAATCAAGTGGTTAAAGCCAAATGTGTCCACGAGAAAATCTCTTTCTTTCCTATATTCTTATGATTTGATATTTTCCTCATTTTTTTCTTTTAGTATATATCCATTTAATATACAGTTGTGCTTTTAAGTTTACATACCCTGGGAGAATTTATGATTTCTTGGCCATTTTCAGAGAATATGAATGATAACACAAAAACTTTTTTCACTCATGGTTAGTGTTTGGCTGAAGCCATTTATTATCAATCAACTGTGTTAACTCTTTTTGAATCATAATGGCAACAGAAATTACCCAAATAACTCTAAACAAAAGTTTACATACCCTGGTGATTTTGGCCTGATAACATGCACACAAGTTGACACAAAGGGGTTTGAATGGCTATTAAAAGGTAACCATCCTCACCTGTGATCAGTTTGCTTGTAATTAGTGTGTGTGTAGAAAGGCCAATGCATTTCTGGTCTCCTGACAGACCCTTGCATCCTTCATCCAGTGATCCATTGACGTTTCTGCATTCTGAGTCATGGGGAAAGCAAAAGAATTGTCAAAAGGATCTGCGGGAAAAGGTAGTTGAACTGTATAAAAAAAGGAAAGGGATATAAAAAGATATCCATGGAATTGAGAATGCCAATCAGCAGTGTTCAAACTCTTATCAAGAAGTGGAAAATTAGGCGTTCTGTTGAAACCAAACCAGAGTCAGGTAGACCAACTCCAATTTCAGCCACAACTGCCAGGAAAATTGGAATGCAAGAAAAACCAACAAATAACTTCAGGTAAAATACAGGACTCTCTGAAAACATGTGGTGTGTCTGTTTCAAGATGCACAAAAAGGAGGCACTTGAAGAAAGATGGGCTGCATGGTCGAGTCGAAGAAAGCCATTACTACACAAATGCCACAAAGTATCCCGCTTACAATACGCCAAACAGCACAGAGACAAGCCTCAAACCTTCTGGCACAAAGTCATTTGGAGTGATGAGACCAAAATTGAGCTTTTTGGCCACAACCATAAACACTACATTTGGAGAGGAGTCAACAAGGCCTATGATGAAAGGTACACCATTCCTACTGTGAAACATGGAGTTGGATCGCTGATGTTTTGGGGATGTGTGAGCTACAAAGGGTACATCAAATTTGGTCAAAATTTATGGCAAGATAAATGCAGTATTTTATCAAAAAAATACTAGAGGAACATTTGCATTCATTAGCCAGGAAGCTCCGCTTGTGATGTACTTGGACATTCCAAAATGACAATGACCCAAAACACAAGGCCAAGTCGACCTGTCATTGGCTACAGCAGAATAAAGTGAAGTTCTGGAACTGGAGGCTTTTTGCCGAGAGGAATGGGCAGCTTTACCATTTGAGAAGATAAAGAGCCTCATCTACAAATACCACAAAAGACTTCAAGCTGTCATTGATGTCAGTTGATTGATAATAAATGGCTTCAGCCAAACACTAACCAAACACTAACCATGAGTGAAAAATGTTTTTGTGTTATCATTCATAGTCTCTGAAAAATGGCCAAGAAATCATAAATTCTGCCAGGGTATTTAAACCTCTGTGCACAACTGTATATCTAGTCTCAAGGGTAGCCACTGCGCTATGTGTAAGATAAATGCCCAGGTGTTCACCTACAAAGAATTACATACAACAGGTATAGAGGCACTCATGGGTCATGCAACAGAGAGATTTTTGTTTTTACATTGAATGGGGTCATGTGAGTTATTATTTTGTAGCTATTATAACCAGCAGACTCCAGGTCTAGGTGGAATCTGTGCAATTCAAGTTTTTGATTGGGCTATTTTGTG
Source organism: Lithobates clamitans (assembly GCA_037952925.1). NCBI lineage: Eukaryota > Metazoa > Chordata > Amphibia > Anura > Ranidae > Lithobates > Lithobates clamitans. The sequence continues at coordinate 2,455,919 of JBBGZY010001250.1, read as the reverse complement.
TAGGTCAGTGACATAAAAAAGAAGAGAATATTAGCCAAGAATCATAAAACCATGGAACACTAAGCTGACTTACCTCTACTGGAAGGATGTCTATAAACAAGCAAATAAACCAACGGGAGACCACAAGAGTCCACATCACTCCATGTTTCTCCATTAAATCAGCCACAGCTGGGATCTTCAACCTTACAAGATCCCCCAGTACTTCCTGGTCTACTTTAAGACCAATCATTTCAGGGCTGTAATAGTCTAGTGAAATGAAATAAAATCCATTAATATAGAAAATAAAAAGCAGTCTAAATTATGCATTTAACATACCATCCATGCTAAAGTTTATGAATATCAGAAGTCCCACTGCAATTCTATATGAATCAAAGGACAGCCCAAGTACATTATAATGGTAACAAAGGTTACAGACATGTTCTAAAATTATCTCACAACTCCAAACTTCAAGTGCTCCTCACAATATTTTTCTGGAAATGATTCAGGCCAGAAAACGTCAGACAAAAAACTGCATTTCTAAGAGGATCAGAGCATTTCCCTGACTTACTATGATTTTCTATTAAGGAAACAATCCATGGTGTGCAAGACTGTCAATAGATGTGGAAACCTTGAAAACATGAACATCTGGATCTGACCTAAGATTACTGCAGGTACAGTGGAGCTTCAGACAAACCTCTAAATAGTATTGATCATCTTATTACAATAGCACCTGAAGGAGGGTGATATAGTTTTAGGCAGCAAGTGCACATGTTCCTGAAGCTGATGAGTGAAAGCAGAAAAATTGAGCAAGTGTAAGGATTTGAGCGGCTTTGACAAGCACCAAATTGTAATGGTTAAGTATGAGCAACTCCAGAAAGTCAGCTCTTGTGGAATGTTGCAGTGGTTGCCAATGGCTCCCGCCGATGTCTAAGCCTATGAGGCAGAGAGCCAAGAGATCAAATGGACATATTCACAAGCACACAACATATCATCAAATACGTCTAAATCTTTTATTGAAGAATGATCACTTCACAAAAGACATGGTGCAAAGTTTTGGAGCCACGCAGGACCCATTCACCATGCATGAGGCAAGAGAGCTGCAGCTCTTGTGCGCGGTGCTGGATCAAGATCGGGCTCAGGTTAGTATAAGGGAAAAAAGGGAGGGGGCAGTGGGCTGGTGCACAGAGTAGGTTTTTACTTTAAAGTGGAGCTCTAGACTTCCCCCAAAAAATTTAAACTCAGCAGCTACAAATAATGTAGCTGCTGAATTTTAAAATAAAGGACACTTACCTGTCCAGGGATGCAGCGATGTCAGCATCCAAGCTGATTCTTCAATCAACATCTTGTGCAGGCGCCGGACTTGTGCATGCGCGAGTTGCACTGCACTTTTGAATGTTCCCACAGTCTTCTGGGAACTCTGCGTATCCCAGAAGGCTGGGGGAGGAAGGAGGGGCCAAACTTCCCCATAAATTGCCGCAGCGGTCCGACCCGGAAGTGGGAGCAGGTACCTGTTAAACCAGGTACCCGCCCCCCCCCCCCAAAAGTGCCAAATGTGGCAGTGGAGGGTGCAAACGGCACTTCCCCTTTTGGGTGGAGCTCTCCTTTAATGCAGAGAATGCATTAAGGTAAACCGTAAGTCTTTAGAACGATGTTAACCCCTTAGCATGGCACACCAACAATTAAACCCCAGCACTGCACAATAATTAACCACCATATGGCATAAAAATGAATACCCAGCATGGCACAGTATTTAGCCCCCAACATGGCACAATAATTAAACCCCAGCCAGGAGTATAGCAGTTAGTTCGCCCCCTTTATTGTTAAACATACAACAGAGTTAAGAGGTCAGCACTAAATAGCAAATAGAGTGTGGGGGTCAGAACTGTGTACAAAATTACTTTTTTCAATAGTGGTCTGTGTGCCCCTAGTAAACTGGTGGTCAGTGTGCCTCTCTCCACCCACTGCTCACATTTGCACCTCTCTAGATCCCTCCATCCACTTGTCACCTTTGCACCCCCTCCCTCTTTTAATTCTCACTGAAGAGAGATTTTGAAACAGGGCAGTTCATGCAGGAAAACCCACAACATTTTTTATGGAATTTAACATGCAATGGTCAAAAAATTTCACCTAATTAATGTCAGAGACAGGTGGGCAGTCATTTCTATTTTGGGAATAACATCAGTTTCTGATGCCAAGGGTATACTTACTTTTTCCATAGTACACCATTACATCTACTGATATTTTATTGAATTGAAAGGGCAACTTTTTCCTGTGTTCTCCCCCCCCCCCAATCTAAAAAAAGTTTAATGATAACAGAAAACAAGATACAAACATGTCCATCCATAGAGATAACAACATGCATGACTATACAGCAAATGCAGAGTTCAGTAGTGTCACATCATCCTAAAGTTTCAAATCCATTCTAACAGCAGTACAGCCTGTTATGCTAGCACTATCACCATTCATACAGACGATACCCAAGTACACAAGGCACCAATTACATCACAAAAGTCTGTTTAGAATTAAATCTACTGGGCATAACCCTGGCGTGTCTAGCCAGGAAGACCACACCATTTGGTATTTACCTGGGCACCCTCTGTGTTGGAAAATGTATTTTTCTAGGCGTAGTGTGTTGCCAATTTGTACTACCCACTCCTTTCACGAGGGAGGGTCATTTGACTTCCAGTGTCCAAGAATCAGATAACGGGCCTGAAATAGAGCCCTGGCTATAGAATGCATTGGGGTGAAAAACCGTGAGGGTTTACAGCCCCTTTAAGTAACCATGTTTTCTTGAGCACCTGGTACACACAGGGTCCTCTCTCATTTTAAATAACCTCACAGGGGTAAGGTGAACCCTGAGAAGAATATATAGCTGTGAGAGCAGCAGGGTGACATTAAGGGAACACAACTGTATGGCCTGCAGGGTTTCCTCCCACTGCTCCTCAAAGAATTCCCCATCTTGCTCCCATCTGTACTCAGCTCTAGAAGGAAAGTCCTTCAGAAAATGAGCAACATGTATTGGCACCTGGATATAAAACCCTTGTATACTTCCACCTCTGACAAATAATTAAATATAGGGATAGGTGACATTACCCAAATGTCTACTCTGGTCTGTGCCCTAATGGTATTTCATAGTTGCAAGTAATAAAAGTGCATAGCTTGTGGGAGATTATACTTGGCATATAGACTGTGGAAAGGACACAGACCATTATCAAATATGTGCGATGTGGTATACAGTATAGTTTCCACTTACCATCATATTGTAAAGACTTCAACTCTGTGTAATGCCAGTTTGTCTTGTGTTCTTTTTCAAGTATATCATCTTTATCTACAGGCATTTTTTGATTCCTACATATTGCCTGTTCAAATATGTTGAAAAAGTCAACTATTTCCATGGGATGTACTTAATTTTTCACATGACTAACCCCCAAGCAAATGCATGGAAGTTAATTCATCCTACGCTGTATATTCCAGTATGAGGATGTTACTAAGGAACACATAGCTATGCTAAATCAAATGGGGCATTTTAGATCAACCTACCTTTTAACTATTTTTTTTTTTTTTTATGAACACATTTTAGCACAGTATATCCTGTATTTCTTTTTAAAGCTTGACAACATGAACTTGTAAAAGGCACCATTAACAATTTTATATTGCTGTTTAACAATTTTATATGCCGTTTTAAAGCCCCACTGGGGAATCCAAAAATCTTTTAGACAAATCAATTTCGGGGTGTGCAGCTTTTTTGGTCTCTTTTATATATGTCTCCTGTTAGTTGTAGTTTTCTTTTGGGTGGTTAAACACCCCTTCCCCGCTTAGACATATCAGAGATCCCAACAGGAGCAGTGGTCCTTTGCCACCTTCAGATTCCTGCATTTGCCAACTTTAGTATACACTTAACCTTTGAACATACTCAAATTGTCCTTACAAAGGTTGTTAATAGGTAAACCCAAGGTTGGGATGACATACCCATTCTCCTTTGGGGAACCGGATTGAGATTCAATCCCTTCCCTTTCCATGCACCAGGAGGAATAGACCCCTGTATTGCATGATGCTCAAATGCCCCACACGGTAGTTTGTGATTACCTCCAATGGACTTTATGCAGGAGTCTGGGGTTATGGTTTTGGCACTCTGCTCCTGTGTATAAACACAACATCTATTGTTCTTTTTGGTACATTTTATGACTATTTAAAATGTTTGTCCAAGTGTATTTTTGAGTATTTGAGGGTATTTTTGCAAGTTCCGGTGGGTGCAGTTGCACCTTCCCCCCCCCTCGGGGTTGAGCCTGGCTTCTTTGGGACTTCCCGGCAGGGTGGGGGCGTATGGACACATCCATACGCCCCTATGCTTGCTCTACTCTGCGTCTGTTACCAGCCGCGGAGGCGAGCCTCACCCTGCCGGCGGCATCCCGTGTTCACCTCCGGAATGTGTGCGACAGTGTGCGCGAGGGCCCGACGCGCGCACGGCGTCATGCGTTTTGCGACAGAGATGACGACGGTGGTCGGGACCTGTTGGCCTTCCGGGACGCCGAGGGAGCCACACGTGGGCTGCCGTTGGCGGCCCATACGCCATGATCCTGGGTGGGTGGGGGAGTTCTGCACCTGCATACGATTATCCCATTAGCCTCAGCCTAGTTATATAGGAGACCATATGTTTACAAATTAAACAAAATTTCTATGCAGGCCAGGACAGACGGCACTTTTTTTTCCAAACAACCGCAGCCTGGTTTCTGTCAACCAACATGCTCTATACACGTCATACAACCTACATGGGTCATGCCACAGCACAAGGTAAACTATCACTTCTTTTGAACCATATCATCTTACTCCACACATCACATTATTCATACTGTCATATTTGGTTGGCTCTTCACTCATCTCACGTTTTTACCTTGCACATCTTTGTGTTTGTTTTTGTTTTTCACCCTCTGCCAACACTTGGTCAATTACACTATGCTTTCATCACAACATGCACTTTCTCAGGGATTTCATAATTCCATCCACTGTACACATTTTCACACACACACTGGGCACTTTCTGTGTACCATATTGTGTCTGGTAGTAACACCAATTTACTTGGATCTTTCACTTATTTTTGTTATATTTTCATTTTCATTCTTACACTTTTACTCCATGTGACGCAATCAATATTCTAAAATATGTACACATTTTCAGTCTCTATATACAACTAAAAATAAACACTTACAATGATGACCTAAACACTAGTATACTACTTCATTAATGGCGATTAATGGATGTCTGTTGCAGGTGTGCACTCCTTCACCCCCCGGGAGGACGTGGATTAGTGTGGCTCCTTGTAAGCCCCTTGGGGCTGGCTCTCTCTCCCCCCCGTCTGGGGAGGTGGGGATGGCCTGCGTACCACTCAGACTCCTCAATGGCTCCTAATACCCCTATTAGAAACATCTACTTCATCCATAACGGTAAAACTTATCATCATGATTTATTTAATGTGACATTTTCCTAAAAAATCTTTATAATTCAGAATATTTGTACTATTTTTTATAGATTCAAATGTGCCCCCTGAAGAGACCGCATATAGGTCGAAACGCGTCGGTGCTTCGGTATTTTACTATACTATGCAACGTAATGATGTGTTAATGCATTTTTACCGCTTTATGGACTATAATTGTATTTTTACCATTTTATGTAATATGAACTCATCATTGGATCAGACTTTGTATAAGCACATGACTTTATTGGACACTCCGTCAATAAACTATCCTCATAACATCAATATCAATGATTTTTGTTGTACTTTGCTGTTTTAAAGCCCCACTGGGGAATCCAAAAAACTTTTAGACAAATCAATTTCGGGGTGTGCAGCTTTTTTTGGTCTCTTTTATATATGTCTCCCGTTAGTTGCAATTTTATATAGTATAATATAATCTTTCCCTTCTGAATTGTGTGACAGGAGTTGACAAATGTTTCTAGTGCCCTCAAGGAACCTCAAGTAATTCATTTTTATCTTCTACTAGTAAACCAAATCAGATCAGGAGATATTCAGGAAAAGGCTTCATCCTGCCACCTTTGTCTTGTCACAGGTCAGTGTAGATAAAGTAAAATGGGATTTGCACATTTGATTCCTGGTAACTTTAAACAAAAAAATAAAGATGGTTTTGCCAGAAATAGTCTGAAAACAGAAATGCTATCTGCATAGCATACATCAAGAATTGTTAACTGCATCTGGCACACGATTCCCATGACAATTCTAATTGAAGAGAGGATATGCCCAGGGTCCATGTTTATCTGCTATAAACTATGTTCTCCAAGTGAGTGCCCTTGTACTTTATGACTGTTTCACAAGGTTATCACAATATGGTCTCCTTTTATTTTTAGAAATAGTTAAAATCCCAAAGGGCTAGCAGACTTGGAAACAAATCTGCCTACATAACTACCTTAATGCATATGCCACCAGTTAGCCCATTATTAGTTAATAATGAACACAAAATTATTGGGTTTGTGCACACTGCATTATGAGCAGCAGGATTTGATGCATATAATACAACAGAAAATATCTGCAAATATGCAAAACTATAAGCTTGGTTTAACTGCCCCAACTGTTTTTAATACAGTTTGTTATGATAAACTACATATTAGTAGTATGATCCAGCATGTATCAGATTTATTCAATAACCTGTCACAAAGAATAATATGTAAGGTGCAATTAGCCAATGCAAATACAATATTTTACTTGATAAGAATACAGTATACAGTTTTTTTTTTTTATGTGTTACTGCACTTTGGGTAAAATCAATGCTCTTCTACCATCTTAAAGAGTAAACCCATATCACTCCGTATGGTGCAAGGGATCTAAATTCTCTCTAAACAGCACTCTGCAACGAAACCTTCTTTTCCATTAATGTGCTTATCACTGCAATCAACATGTGACCTTGCTCTATGTTACTTGGGGCTTAGGGAACATGCTACAAAAAATAAGACCTTCACTTACTTACTAATACTAGTAATCTACTTACTGCAATCTGCAGATCAGTAGTGCCCTGAAATACAATGCTAATCTTTAAATTCCTAATTTCCTCTTGCTTGCACCCTTCTTGTTAATGACATATACCCAAAGGTCAAGACTAGTATACTTAATGTAGCTTTTCACCTCACAAGCCTACAAGCATGAACTCATTTCTTAACTTCTTCCTCTATGAACAATAATATATGATTATCCACACGTACAATCCTGTTCCTGCAGCCAATTAAAATGGTCATCAGAAAAAAATATAAAAAAGGTACACTCTACCCAAACCTAAAAGTGTAGGCACTCTAATACAGGAGGTGTGTTACTGGCCCGATCACCAGTTGAAAATAGAGGTGGGAAGCCAAGGAAAAGGAAAACTGAGAGCCACCACATCTGATTGGTAAGCTGCATGATGATAGATTTTTAGGGTTTAGTAAAGTCAGGGTTAAGCCAAAGATTAAAGCTGATCAAGTGTCACATTTTTTTAAATATACTTTATTTTCATTTTTCACTAAAGGACATGGATAAAGCCAAAGTATATATGTTTATAATGTTGTGTATCAACATATTAGAATAGACAGATAGTGAGATCACTTGCTGAAAGTTCTGCCAGATACATCAAATTAGATGTAGATTGCCAGCACAGTATGCATACCTTCCTGGAGCCAACAATTGCACAAAATACTAATGGACTGTTCAGTCCTTCGTATTAAAAAACAGAAATCAAGAGTATAACAGGGGCTATATGGAAGAAGAAATAGAAAAAGGGGACATTAAGCAGGATAGGGGAGAGGCAATAAAACAGGGATAGAAAGGGAGAGGGAAAAAAAAAAGTGTAGGTGTGTTGGTATGTAAACAGAATGGGCAAGGTGAGGGATGTGTACAAGTGCAGAGGGAGTTAAAGTCAAGATAAGCTTGTGCTCTTTGCTAAATTTTAGGGAAGCTGTGCGATTTTTCATGTCTAATATTTATGAAGGTGAACTTTAAGGGAGCATGTGTACCTGTTTCTGGAGACCGAATGGTAGAGGGGAAAGGCAGCCAAGTTAACACCAAGATTGTTGGTCATTTTCTCTTTCAATAATTTTTAGTGCAGAGTTTTAAACATTATGCAAAAACAATAACAAATAGATGTGAAAAAGAGGATGCACCTTCCAAAGTGATCAATGGCCTGATCATTACAACCAGAGTACATAAAAGACAAGAGAGAGTCAGGCCTAACTAGCAGGCTCTATCTAATAGAGCAACCTTTTGTCTAGGGCAATGAGCTCCGCATTATCAGCAGGCTAATACAAAATGTCAAGAAATGAGAACAATTTTGGAAGTAACATTACAGTAAGCTGAAGGTAACACATAACTCAAATATATAGAGAGGTAGAGAAACGTTATTGCCGATTGTCGGTCATTTTGTTGATTTCACTCAGCTTTGTTCAGAAGGGTCTATGTTTATTACAAATCCAAAATAAATGCAAGAGAGTACAGTGAGAGAGTCTCCACATCTCATGTGTTTTTGATATCAAGTGCATGCATTAAGGCCAGTCCTGGACAAATCTTCCCAAAATCTAGGAGCTAGACACAAGGTGGTAGGAACCAGTGACTGTGACACATCTTTAGCTAGCATGAACCGAACATAAGAAAAGGGAGGGGAGGCTTACAAAAGAAAAAAAAAAAAAAAAAAAAGAAACGGGGTCCAAAAGGGTTAAAGTGGTTCTAAAGGCTGAAGGTTTTTACCTTAATATTCACACACTCTGTGCCGATGAAGGAATGTATTTTCTCACATGTCCTTGCAAAAAGCCCTACCAGTATTATATATATATATATATACACATACACACACAGAATCTCACAAAAGTATGTACACCCCTCACATTTTTGTAAATATTTTATTATATTATTTCATGTGACAACACTCAAGAAATAACACTTTGCTACAATGAAAAGTAGTGAGTGTATAGCTTGTTTAACCACTTCAGCCCCGGAAGATTTTGACCCTTAATGACCAGGCCATTTTTTACGATACGGTACTGCGTCGATTTAACCGACAATTGTGCCGCCACGCGCCGTTGTACCAAACAAAATTGACGTCCTTTTTTTCCCTACAAATAGAGCTTTCTTTTGGTGCCATTTGATCACCTCTGCGGTCTTTATTTTTTGCGCTATAAACAAAAAAAAGGGGCAATTTTGAAAAAACAAAAAAAAACAAACAAACAATATTTTATACTTTTTGCTATAATAGATAGCCAAAAAAATATATAAAAATGTAAAAAAAAAAATTCAACAGTTTAGACCAATATATATTCATTCTTCTACATATTTTTGGTAAAAAAATAAAAAAGCGTAATAAGCGTATATTGATTGGTTTGCGCAAAAGTTATAGCGTCTACAAAATAGATTTACGCATTTATACATTTTTATTATTATTTATTTTTTATGCTAGTGATGGCAGCGATCTGCGTTTTTTAGCGGGACTGCGACATTGCGGCGGACAGATCAGACACTTTTCAAACATTTTTGGGACCATTGACATTTATACAGCGATCAGTGCTATAAAAATGCACAGATTACTGTGTAAATGTCACTGGTATGGAAGGGGTTAACACTAGGGGGCGATCAAGGGATATAATGTGTTCCCTCATGTGTGTTTCTAACTCTAACTGGGGGGATGTAACTGACTAGAGGAGGAGACAGATCGCTGTTCCTAATTAGTAGGAACAGACGATCTGTGTCTCCTCTCCTGCCAGAACAGGGATGTGTGTGCCTTGCGATCGCACGTGGCCAGAGGATATCTGGTCCCCTCTGCCATGCAGCGGGAGCACACGTGCCTGCTTTAGCTGTTTAAAGGGCCAACTTACAGCTACGGCGATTTGCGGGAACAAGCTGACCTGCTGCCCTCATAACGCAACACACAGCCATTAATGTCTAAACCGCTGGCAACAAAAGTGAGTACACTCCTAAGTGAAAATGTCCAAATTGGGCCCAAAGTGTTAATATTTTGTGTGGCCACGATTATTTTCCTGCACTGCCTTAACCCTCTTGGGCATGGAGTTCAGAGTTTCACAGGTTGCCAATGGAGTCCTCTTCCACTCTTCCATGACAACATCACAGAGCTGGTGGATGTTAGAGACCTTGTGCTCCTCCACCTTTCATTTGAGGATGCCCCACAGATGCTCAATAGGGTTTAGGTCTAGGGACATGCTTGGCCAGTCCATCACCTTTACCCTCAGCTTCTTTAGCAAGGCAGTGGTCATCTTGGAGGTGTGTTTGTGGTTGTTACTATGTTGGAATAGTTCCCAGCAGCCCAGTCTCCGAAGGGAGGGGATCATGCTTTGCTTTCAGTATGTCACAGTACATGTTGGCATTCATGGTTCCCTCAATGAACTGTAGCTCCCCAGTGCTGGCAGCACTCATGCAGCCCCAGACCATGACACTCCCACCACCATGCTTGTCTGTAGGCAAGACACACTTGTCTTTGTACTCCTCACCTGGTTGCCGCCACACACGCTTGACGCTATCTGAACCAAATAGGTTTATCTTGGTCTCATCAGACCACAGGACATGGTTCCAGTAATCCATGTCCTTAGTCTGCTTGTCTTCAAACTGTTTGCGGGCTTTCTTGTGCATCATCTCTGGAGCCATGCAGACCAAATTTGATGCAGTGTGCAGCGTATATTCTGAGCACTGACAGGCTGACCCCCCCACCCCTTCAACCTCTGCAGCAATGCTGGCAGCACTCAGACGTCTGTTTCCCAAAGACAACCTCTGGATATGACGCCGAGTACGTGCACTCAACTTCTTTGGTTGGCCATGGCGAAGGCTGTTCTGAGTGGAACCTGTCCTGTTATGGTCTTGGAAACCATGCTGCAGTTCAGTTTCAATGTCTTGGCAACCTTCTTATAGCCTAGGCCATCTTTTATGTAGAGCAACAATTCTTTTTTTCAGATGCTCAGAGAGTTCTAAGGCATGAGGTGCCCTGTTGAACGTCCAGTGACCAGTATGAGATCGTGAGAGCGATAACACCAAATTTAAACACCTGCTCCCCATTCACATCTGAGACCTTGTAACACGAACAAGTCACATGACACCAGGGAAGGAAAATGGCTAATTGGGCCAAATTTGGACATTTTCACATAGGGGTGTACTCAGCTAATTCACACTGTTATTCAAGCTGTACACTCACTACTTTACATTGTAGCAAAGTGTCATTTCTTCACCGTTGTCACATCAAAAGATAATAAAATATTTTTAAAAATGTGAGGGGTGTACTCACTTTTGTGAGATACGGTGTAGATATATATGTAGAGGGTCAGCCTGGGGCAGGGTTAAGAAGGGGTTAATCAAAGAAGGCAGGTACTTACCCTTCAGACCTGCTTATTGTCAGTTGGGCTGAAAGTGTCGGAAAGGAGCTGTTTGAGTAGGAGAGAGAGACACACACCAGCATGCTATGTGAAAAGGTCCATTGCTGGATGGTGTACCTGCAGGGTGAGCTTAACCACAGACTGTAGCTCTGATTGGAGCCATGAACTACTACCTGTAAGCCTGTGTGCTGCTGAATTGTGAGCTGTACTTGTGTGCACAACCGTGTGACAAGACAAGTCTGTTTTGTCTTATGTTTATTTTTGCCATTTTGCTGAATAAAGCCACTTTTATTTTACTGGACTGTCTCTGAGCCAGCTGTCAACCCCTCTGATCCCCTACAATACATATATATATATATATATATATATATATATATATATATATATATATATATATATATATATATATATATTTTACAAGGTTCACATACAGGATATATTATATTAACTCCCGGCTATCAGATGTGTGACATTGAAAGCGTTAACACCTCTCTAGGCTGGCACGCAGACCACGTCACAAAACATGTATTTCTAACAAATCTGTTAACATTTTATCTTGTTACTTTCATTGAATTAGATGGAACTGTAATTACTAATACAGTGATTCAGCAATGTAGAAAATGACCTCTAAAATGCATGAATTTTTATTCCCACTTTTCCTTAACTGGAAAAAAAAAAAAAAAACTTTGAGAGAAGAGCACGTGATAAATGAAGTACTTCTTGCACAGAACACTGTGATAAGCTGACTGTCTACAAGTTGCTCAAGCTATGTGACAAACCCAAGGACAAGATAACATTTACAGAAAAGGTCATTTTCGTAATTTACTGAGGTTTTGACAAAATTATTTCTAAAAATGAAAATATTCTGTTTCCACTTTCTGTATTTCCAATATTCTGTTTACAAGAGAAATATATCTATCACACAATAGCAGTGTTGTAACCAAATGACAACCACCATCTTGTAACAACAATTTGTTACAGAAAAACAGGAATAAAACCTGACAAAATGTTCCTTTTTTTTTTTTTTTTCTTTTAACTTGTCACGTACTCATATTTACTTATTTAAGGGGGGGGGGGGGGGGTAGATTAAAAGATTTATGGTGTATTGTTAATACTTGTGAAAAATAATGAAAGGTTTATAGCAGTTATTAACCGCTACCATTTGGCTGGCCAAAGACCAGAGCACTTTTTGCAATTCGGCACTGCTTCGCTTTAACTGACAATTGCGCGGTCGTGCGATGTAGCTCCCAAACAAAATCAACGTCCTTTTTTCACCACAAATAGAGCTTACTTTTGGTGGTATTTGATCACCTCTGCGGTTTTTATTTTTTGCGCTATAAACAAAAAAAGAGCGACAATTTTGAAAAAAAAAAAAAACGCATTATTTTTTACTTTTTGTTATAATAAAAATCCCCAAAAAATATATAACGTATTCTTCTACATATTTTTGGTTAAAAAAAAAAAAAAAAAAAAATCGCAATAAGCGTATATTAATTTGTTCGCGCAAAAGTCATAGCGTCTACAAAATAGGAGATAGTTTTATGGCATTTTTATTAATATTTTTTTTTTTACTAGCAATGGCGGCGATCAGCAAATTTTTTTGAGACTACAACATTATGGCGGACACGTCAGACAATTTTGACACATTTTTGGGACCATTGGCATTAACAGCGATCAGTGCGATTAAAAATGCATTGATTACTGTAAAAATGTCACTGGCAGTGAAGGGGTTAACACTAGGGGGCAGTGAACGGGTTAATGTGTGTCCTAGGAAGTGTTCTAACTGAAGGGGGATGTGGACTGTGCAGGGATGTTCATACTCTGTATGAACAGAGGATCTGTCAGTTCTCCCCTTAGAGAACCGGAAACTGTGTTTACACACACAGCTCCTGGTTCTCCATGTGCCCCGAGCGATCGAGGGAGCCCGGTGGCGATTGAGACCGCTGGGCACTCGCATCGGCTCCGTGGGCGAGCAGGCGGCGCGCACGCGCCCCCCTAGTGGCCGTCTATGGTACCAACATACCATGACGGCACTTCGCCTGCCTGTGCCATTCTGCTGCAGTATAACTGCGGCGGATGGTCGGCAAGCGGTTAATCCAGTTTGATGTGTCTAGTGTTCTTTGTATGTTTGGAGTTTATCCCGCCTACTGTCCCACGTTTTATCACTTCCGCTTTCAATGTGAAACACGTGAGCACTTTCACACCTGCAAATCATGTGGTGTTTCCATATTTTTGTCCAACCCCTGTACTTCCTTGCTCAGTGACCTCGGTTACTGGGATAAAAAGTAAGAGACCAATTGGTGTCATAAATGGCAACAATTATCCAGCATAAAAAAGAAAAAAAAAAAGTTAGCTAGAGTTTCACACTCACAATCAACTCTTTAAATGTAGAGGAATAAACAGTTGCTCTATAGGAACAAGATTTTCTCCTTCATTTTGAAACTTGCACCACAGGATGACACTTAGCTCTGTAGGCATGTCAACCTTCCATATCTTGCAAAGCTTAAAAATAAATGAATAAAAAAATAAATCACTGTACATTACTAACTTAATGAAACATCCACATTTATTAAACCTTCCTGCAAAAGCTAAATACAAAAAGAGAAACTTCGACTTAGCTGTAAATTCCAAATCATGGAGTACAGCACAGGACAAGGGCCATCACCAAACTCTCCTGGTTACTCTGCTTTGCTGGTCTAAATTCCTCTCATTTTAAATCGTACAGTTCAGGACACAGGCAACTTATTCAAACAAGATGTGATGTCCCCCCAGCATTGAATACAAAGAGTGGGCAACAACTAGGTAAAACAGACTGGGCCCAAGAAACATCAGGGGTTCAAGACCCAAGTTTAGAGTTGAGTATCGAATGATACTATACTTGTAAGCCTTAAAGTGGTTGTATAGTCATTTTTTTTACTTTTACTTACAGGTAAGCCTATAATAAGGCTTACCTGTAGGTAAAAAAAAATATCTCCTAAACCTTTACGGTTTAGGAGATATTCCCCTTGCTGTGACCCGCTGACTGCAGCGACGCATGCGCACAGGGGATTCTCGGCTGAAGGCCGGCAACTGCCGGACCTTGGCGAGTAAGAAATCTCCCGCGCGCATGCGGTTTCAGCCACTCACAACGCTGGAACCGCGATACCCGGAAGACACGCCGAGGCAACATGACAGCTCCCTCGGCGTGGACCAGGTAAGATACCGACGCCTCGTTCTAAGGTAAGTATTTCATAATGAGCTAGTATGCAGTGCATACTAGCTCATTATGCCTTTCGCTTTACAGGGGTAAAAAAAATAAAAAAAAAAAAAAAAACATTTCAGCGGGTATACAACCGCTTTAACTTCTCCACGGTTTATAGATTTCCATCTACACTGAATGTTTGCATGTGTATTCTGTACAAACAATATCCTGTAGCTGCTGCACTTGTTCTATGTGTCAATAAAAAAAAAAGTATAAAATATTCTATCAGCAGAATCACTGAAAGAGAGAACATCTTCAACAGGTACAATGAGATGTGGATTTAGGATAGAAGCCACATCATCACCCAAAGGAATAACCCTTTTCTTTGCAAACTTTTTCCACTAGATGGAGTTCAGCAAAGATTTTTGGGAGGAGTGAAAATCCTTTTAGGAGTGAACTAATCATTAGAAACCACATATTCTATCTATTCATGAACAAGGAATGCTTTAAAAGTTTTTCTAGGTCTCTTATCCAAGGGAGCATGGTGTGATGGAGGAGAGTCAATTTTTATAATGCCTGGTTGAATTGAAGTTACCTCTTCAATACAGTGGCAATGTGGGGGAGATGAATCTTTAGCAGCTTTCTCCAACACTGCCTCAACATCCTCTTCATTCCCTTCCAATCCTGCGTCCCCTGGGACCGGCAATCCTGGTTAAGAAATGGGAGTGTGAAAAGAGGTGGGGCATTTCTGAGCCCTGAACAAAGATGTCTGTATTAAGGTGATGATCGGTCTGAATAATTGTGACATATGTGCTACTTCTGTCACTAAAATAGTGCTAAAATCGCATGTTGTTGAGACCAGTGTTAATACCGGGTCTTGCTCCAGCGAAATAGTGGGAGGAAGCATCTGAGTACCTTATAAGGGCTCAAGGCAGAAGCATGTGAAAGAAAGTGTGTGACCAGTGGTGTGATTGTTTGGTAGGAGATGGATGGAAGGCGCGTGATCAGACGCTTGCATCAAGAAATGTATGGTTTATTCATGTATAAGACTACAGACATATAGTCATATAGATATAAAATCATACAAATACTACATTATTTTAATAAAAACAGGTAACAAAATAAGTACTAGGAAGTTAAAATTGGGGTGTGCCCATATTAAGGCAGGTATTTAAATTTGCTTATCCCTAGGCAGCAAGACGCTTTGTGTCCAGGCATCAGCTACCTCAAGGACACCTCCTCCCCCCCCCCCTTCTACTGCCAGGATCATACGGCTCTGCACCCTAAAGGATCTCTACAGGTTGCAGCTGCTTCTACATACTTCTCCTGAGACAGGCACATCTGACAGCCAAACACCACCGCAAAAAGAAAATACAATCTATTTACATTCCTATTTCATCTATAGAACACCTGGACGTGGACTGGTATGGAACTGGGAATAATCAATTATCCATCACAGCACATACCCTCCTACTAGCCACACCACCTCTCCCCATGTACACATGTCGACCTACTGGCCCACACAGACTGTGCTCCCGTTCTCCTGTCTCTGATGAAGAGGTTATCCTCGAAACGCGTCAGCCTTTTTTAAATACCTGCCTCAATATGGGCACACCCCAATTTTAACTTCCTAGTACTTATTTTGTTATCTGTTTTTATTAATATAATGTAGTATTTGTATGATTTTATATCTATATGACTATAGGTCTGTACTCTTATACATGAATAAACCATACATTTCTTGATGCAAGCGTCTGATCACGCGCCTTCCATCCATCTCTTACCAAACAGTCCTTTCCAGACCACCCCTGGTCAGTTAAGGCAGCGGGACATGCTCCATCATCTCCTCCAGTCCTACCACTGACTACAATACTACCTTTTTCTTACAGCAAATGATCTCACAAGCGCAGGAGTATTTTTCACCATATCTTGTTTATACTTTTGCACCAGTGATGTGATGTAATACCCGGTCATCCACCCGAGACTGGGATCTAAGTGGTTGAATATTAGTGCCAAGTCTGAAAAGTTTGCACTGTCAAGTGAATGCATTTCAAACATAGCCTCGATTTTAAAGTAGCGGTCAAAGATACAGGGTGACCCTGTTTTACTGGACCACGATGCTGCACTGTATATAAAGTTTAAGCTTCACCTGTCACATATCCCCTAAGAGGGGGGGTCTTCACAGACTGGTTTCTATGATAATGGACCATAACCCTGGACCTGTATAGCACCTTGCAGCTAACTCAATGCGTCACACAAATTCCCCAAATGAACACGCACAGCGTAGGGTCCAGGTACAGCTCCCAAGGTTTTACTAAGGCTGCACCGATCCAGACACACTGCTCCTGTGTAGGCATTAGAGGACCGTGGGGGCTGATTGAAGACTTTTGAAAATAATAAAGAAAAAACTATTAAAATATTGAAGTTGATTTCTCTGAGAAGGGGGTGAGATCATCTTCAGCCCCTAGCAAAAAACTGAAGGCTCACCGAGTGGTGTATGGTTTTAAGGCAGATGCCCCAGGAGGTGCCAGTATCCAACCAGATGAAAGTGTGAGCCTATAACCCATGTGTACAAATACAATGAGAATTTTAGTCTGCAGCATGTTCCTTTTTGTAGTAATTAGCTACTCTGTCCCACACAATCAGAAGCCATCAAAACGTAGAGAACAACCATTGTGGAGTATTGGTTGTGGTATACAATACCTCTCTTGTCCCTTATTCAACATTTTGTATTGAAATGCATGAAAACCCTGAGAATTTCCCTTATTTTAGGGCCTGTGTCAATAGAATTTGGGCTTTTGTTGATGGCATCAGTGCTGTGCTTCTGAGATCATTAAGAAATGAATGACAAGTGCATTTGATCTGCAGTTTGCCTTCTGTTCTGTATTTCACCTGCTTCAAACAGGGTTTGAATGCCCATAGACACCCATTTGATACAAACGCCCATCAATACAGGCCCTTAAGCCGGCCATAGATAGTTCGAATTGCGGCTGGTTCAGGAGGGACTGGCCAAGATTCAAACTATCTATGGGTTGATTGCCCCAAAGTTGATCTATCGAACGACTTGGGTACAACCAGCACGTCGGATTCATACATGCAATTATTGCCAGCGTCTATAGCCGCTAGCAAAAATCACTGTTCTCCCAGCTGGGATGGCTTCCTGCACCCCCCTGAACCCCCCCCCCCCCAGAAGAGAACACAGTAGCTCAGTGGGAGGGATTCCCCCATCAACTGACTGTGTTGATGGGGGAATGAAGCTATTTTAAATGTGCAACTGAGAGGACTTTTAAAAAGTGTCAAGTAAGGTTTATCCTTTCAGATTTTCAAAGCCTTTTAAAGTCCTGTTCATGTTTTCAATCTTACCTCAAGAACTGCAATCGGCCCGCCCAATTCTCAACTTGGACCAAAAAACATCTCCCTCCTATGTTGTGGAGAGGAAAAATAGCTCTGTAGTTTACCAAAATTTCTTCCAGGCTCAACAGCAGGACCTTTAAAGTGGTTGTTAAGCCACTATGTGATCTTTATATCATCCCCTCTATAACTAGGATAACCTGTGTCCTAGTGCCTGTGCTTTCTAAAAAAAAAAAAAAAGCCCAATTTCTACCTGGATTTCACAGCGCCTCGGCGCTCATGTGAATCCTGGCTCTCTCCTCCAGAACGGCGCTAGTGAGGGCTGACAGGCAGGGAGGGGGGAGGAGGACAGAGCGAGACAGAGGATAGCTGCAGATAGCAGCAAATGACGGAATCACGTAAACTGACCACGGTGTCAGGGCTCAGCAGCCATGATACACAGTGGTCAGTTTACAGGGGGAGGGCATAGCCAGGCAGGATCAGCCAGGTATTACAGGTGATACAGGGGACCAAATTATACATCACAAGCACTGTGCTGTATAATATGCTTTAAGGGAACAGGATCCATTTTTTTTTATGGTAACAAACACTTTAAAGTATCTGTAAAGTCATACCATAGTGAATACACAGCTGCAGACAATATCCTTTCACTGACCATGCCTTCTAAATCAAAATCAGATAGAACCAAATTTGAAATTATTTATTGGTAATCACATGAGTGTCAGGTCCCCTTTTGTCCCCCCATATCTGACAGCTGAGGGTGGAGACTCAAAATGTACTCAACATAAAATAGACTCAAAACTCCATATAGAGGTGTGAAACTAATGGGTGACTTGGGAGGCTAAGCTCAACACAGAGCAACTAGATTAGCGTACAGGACACTGTGTGTTGGAACAGCATCCTATACACATGGGACTGCATAAAAATGAAATAGCAAGAAGATTTATGCAGTCTACCCTGTCATAAAAATGCTGGAAGAGCATATAATATAATATTGATCTTATGCTGCAGCTAGGAAAGACAGAGCTTGCAGGGTACTATGTGGAAACAGAATTATGGTTTTCAATAATTTGGATTTGCAAACCAGGAGTGTGAGGAAGTGTGCATGTATTGCAGGATGCAATTCAATAAATGCACCTTTGCAGTTTTTTTTTCCCAGATTTTTTTTACACCAACCATGACTAACTGCTGCATCTCCATTTTGTACTGTAACCCTTTAATAGAATTACATACTGCAATTTTGTGCTGAAATAGAATTATATACTGTATATTACATCTTTGTAAACACTGCTTACTATAAAAGGAAATTGACCCCCCCATATAGACTCTTGGAAGGCAGTACACTGGCTCTGTCCTCTCTTGGCTTCACCTAATAAATTAAACATTAAAGAAAGTTTACACTGATGCTAAAAGGAGATTAAAAAGGACCATCAATTAATGAAAATAAGGTGGCACCCTTCCCTGCACACTTTATATTTTGTACATTATACTTAGAAGTGAGTGTCCTAAAGTATTCAGACAGGATGCACACATTTATACAGCATGAATCAAGGTTTACAACGGTTTAGCTCGTTCAAAGCAGAGCAAGTGTTATGCTGTCAATGGAGGGATGCAGTTCAGAATACAAATGTGAACATCACTATAATGCTATTCACTGTTGCATTTGTGTAACTTTAATGTGTGACCTTGCAAGCTCATGCAATTGGCTGATATAAAAAGTATCAAAAAAGATGTGCAAAGTGAAGTTATTCACACCAACTAGTGGGGTTTTACCTCCATCTCAATAGGAGGCAGCTAGATGTTTACTAGGTGGAAAATCAACTATAACATAGTAAATAGGTCATTTGCATCCCTTAGCATAATTACTGCACGCAGAAGGTACAGCAGGCACCTTTAAACCCATGCTCCCTCCTGGAGCCAGGTCCCCCATTTATCCTTAGTGATATCTGGTCACCAAATAAATGGGCAGGGTAGCATCAAGAAATAATTATAAAAAGTAGTCAATTCCACACAGATGCTTCTATGTCAACACAATACAATGCATTCATAAACCTTGACAGGCTCTGAGACCATTCACTCAGTTACCAGTAGTCATTAAGGGTACATGAGCCACTCATTTCAAACTGAAAACAGACAATTTAAAAGTAGAGCTGCACAATTAATCGTTAAGAATCAAGATTACAATTTTTTTCCCTCCTCGTGATCTTAAAGCATTTTCCTGATTCTTTCTATGCAGAGAATTTTCTGCTTAAGCAGACAGCTGTCAAAAAACAAAACGAAAGAACAGGCAGTCTGCCAAGTATCACAATAGTCTTCAGCTGCTGAGCTAACTATAAACATTGTAAGATTTTGTTCTTTAGATCAAAAGGAATAAAATTCGGTCTGTAAATGAGGGAAGTTTAACCACTTAAAGACTAAACCTTTTTCAGACTGGTTTCAAGTTAAAATCATTTTTTTGCTAGAAAATTACTTAGAACCCCCAAACATTCTATATATATTTTTTAGCAGAGACCCTAGAGAATAAAATGGAGGTTGTTGCAATATTTTATGTCACACCGCATTTGCGCAGCGGTCTTTCAAATGCAATTTTTTTGGGAAAAAAAAATTCACTTTACTGGTTTTTTTTTCATTCAATTTAATTCAGTTAGCCCAATTTGTTTTGTATGATGTGAAAGATGATGTTATACCGCAAGAATCTTGAGAGAATCGTGATCTTTATTCTAAGCCAAAAAATAAAAAATAAAAAAATCGGGATTCTAATTTTGGCCAGAATTGTGCAGCTCTAATTTAAAGGGACCGACCAACTACATGTCAATCTGCATTAGCTAGTGCAACCTGTGAAGTGTATCCAGCTAATCGTAAGCTTATACTGTCAGATCAGAATCAGCATGTGGCAAATTAAGTCAGCCTAAAGACAAAGCTTCATATACTTTATCAGATTTGACTGGCATGTACCTTTAAACACATAGTATAAACAAAAATCATACTTGCTTAATTACAATTCATCATTTTTAGGCTTTGGTTTATCAAACACCAAAAAGGGCATTTGCCTGATGCACAAGAGGATTCCTATTTCTTTCTATGGGAAACTGTGCAGGGCTTAGGGGAAAATACTATGGGGTTGATTTACTAAAGGCAAATATACTGTGCACTACAAGTGCACTTGCTCTAGATTTGAGGGGAAAATGCAAGAATAAAAAAAATCAACATTTATGCTTGTACATGATTGGATGATAGAAATCAGCAGAGCTTCCCCTCAGATCTAGAGCAACTGCACTTGTAGTGCACAGTATATTTGCCTTTAGTAAATCAACCTCTATATTTTGTTGCATCAAAGCACATTTATGGTCTCACAGGATTTAATGGCAGCAAAATGAAAAAAAAAAAAAAAAGGAGCACAGAAATGCAGACAGACACAAAGGCGTGAACCTAGCCTACAAAGCTCTCTCCAATTACCAAATTTGTAAGGGTGTATACACATCTGCATTCTTTGGACGCGACTTCATGCTGCACCCAGTTAAACACTGCATGCAGCATCTGGACCATGCTATATTTTTCATTTCGGCTGCTTTCCCTATCAAAAAAAAAAAAAAAAAAGATTGCCCTGAGAGAACAGTCCATGTGAGTCGCATTTCAGAGAAACTTGGGCTCTGAATGTTCTGTACGTAGTTATGGTGCAAGTATTATAGCGGTTTGCAAGGATGTTATACTCATTGGTAAAGACAACAAACAGGTGCACCCTCTAGTGGCTACTGTTTACATGAAATACCATCTACCATGCCATATGCGAAACATAGGACATAAGGTGAACTAGGAAAAAATGAATTTTCGTTCCCACACATAGGCACTACTTTTTAAATGCATTTTTGCATGGACAACACCCCTATGCACTTAGTATGTTAAAAAGTTCTCCACAAAATATCCTGCAGTTTCTTTGTCACGATCCATAAATGTATGTAATTGTGATGCAAAAAAACCCAAAAAAGTATGGTGCTGGTTTTTCTTGTAACTTTATTTCTATTAATTTTAGCAACACAAAATATCTCTCAAACCAATATTTACACACGAGCCTAACTTTTGAGACAGGTATTGGTGCATTAATACACTCAAGAGTAAATGTAGACCATAAAATATGGCAAGGTTGTAGAAAATATGCTTCAATTTCACAGATTGACACCAAGCAAAATAAAACATACACATTGTAAATGTATCAAAACAGATGTTGTAGCGATCAAAATTTTCAGTAGGCAAGGTGTAATCAAAGAAACTTAAAAATGCCACACACTTTGCCACAAGTTGGCTGAAATGGCTCAAAATGCACCCCCCCCCCCCTTAATGCCAAAAGTTTACAATTCTACAATAAATTTATTACAGCTCAAAAATCACCCTAAAATATGAAAGCGTATCCTCACTCATTAGTCTCATTCCTATCACTGTCATCAGAGCTATCGTCTAATGTAGCTCTTTTTTTTTTCTTGGGAAACATTTGCACAATTTTTGCACCGACATAAACTGGTACAAGACAGTCTTGTAGACATACAGGAACATCTTCCGGTCTCACATTTGCCTTGATTGCAACTGCAGTTGACTACCTGCAACACACTTTCATGGGCAGGATTTCTTGTCATCCAAGTCACTGTTAACTTCCCATCCTTGAGGTGCCATCCATTGTCAATGGGTGGTGGGGCACACATTATACCTTTCAGAGAATGTCTCATTAGGACTGCTTGGTAGTTTGCCCTTTTACAGTGTTGGTAAAGTGAGTCACTTTGTTCTGGCAAAGCCGATGTTGCACAGCCCTGTAGTAATTAGACTAGGTGAATTTCACACATGCATGTCCTATCTGGGCATTCTAAGAAAAAAAACGTTTGGAGATGCAGGACTGCAAGACATACTC
Source organism: Lithobates clamitans (assembly GCA_037952925.1). NCBI lineage: Eukaryota > Metazoa > Chordata > Amphibia > Anura > Ranidae > Lithobates > Lithobates clamitans. Next base: position 2,433,171 of record JBBGZY010001250.1, on the reverse strand, counting down.
ATTGAGTCTGAAGTTGTTGCCCAAGGATCCATCAATGGAGTGATGAATGGTCATCACTACAACCTCAGCATGAGGGCACGCAAACTTCTGAAGTTCATATATTGACATGGTACAGATACTCTCGTGTGAGAATAACACGAAAATTGGATTGGCAGCTTCACCTGTCAACAGTGCTCTTGATGATGCCTTGTTTTTTTGCGTACGATCGTGTAAATTATGCTAGGTATTTAACTGCATACTGGCTGGAAATGGTCAATTTGCTCCTCACACATCCTTCTTGCCATAGTGAGCTCAGTGTTAAAGGCCAGTGGACTGTCCAACGTCAAAGTGTCTCAATTGCTTGTGACCAGGCCATTGAGCAATCATGCAACAGAGATTCCAAGACAAAGGGTGGTTGGACAGGGTTAACACCGAATCGAGCTGCAGTATATCGCTGGATATTGTCGCAACATGAAAGGGTTTGCCATAGCAAGACAATGTGAGACAATGGCAGGTAAATGTCCTCATACAAGGAAGCGAAAAGACCTTGACAGCACACAAATTTATGCTGATGAAAAGGCTGTGACCAGAATCATATTGATCCTAGATTCCATGCTGAATCCTTTTGACACACACCAAGATGGCATTGTATGTATTAGCTCTGGGACAGTTGCTGCTGGAGAAACCATGAGAGATTTGCTTGCAGCTTTAGAAAAAGAGGGAAAACACTGTCAAAGAGTTTATGAAGCAAAGACATATTTTCTCCCATCAAAACACAAAAATTGAAGACCTTTAGTGACCAAGCAAAGACAAAAAAGAAATCTGCAGCAGGCAAGGAAGTGATTCTGCGTGCCAACAAGAAGCTATTCTCCAGACTACTCGTCATAGGTAAAAGTAGAAAGATAGACCTGCGGGAAATTCTGTCCTACTCTTTGGGTACAGTCTCATATCCTTTAGCTAGTGCTGATGGTTCACAACAAGTCAGCTCTTCTGGATCTATTGGAAACCAAATGTGGAGACTGTTAAGTTCACAAAGTTCTGGCAGATAGAGCTATTCTGTTCGATGGCATGGCAGTCATTCAAGCCATTCGATCAGTGGCGGCTGGTGGGCACCTCAAACCCCCTCCTTGCTGTCACATCTGGGCGGCAGGCACATCCGCATCGGTGGGCACTTCAGGCAGCAGGAGGGATCGGCAGACATGAGGCTGCGGCAGGCATCGGCTCCTGTGTCTTCTCCTGCTCGCTTCTGCTGTGCGTCTCCACCCCTCCTCCTAGGCACCCAATAGGATCACCTGTCCTTTCAGCCAGTCGGGTGATGAGTGATGGCCGGGAGGAGGATCAGTGTTGCAACAGCGAATTTGGATGGGCTTATGGTGCAATACTCTGTGCCACAAGTCCACCTTATTTGGAAGCCTATTAGAGCCACTGACTCTAATCAGGTGCTTAAAAAAAATAAAACATTTTTTTTAAAAAACCCCCGCTGTAATTTATGTGCCCAGCGCCCTGAAAGGGACGGGACGCATGAATAGGAAGTGGCGGCCAGAGATCATAGAGCATTAATCAGGATGTGGCGGCCTTGGATAGAGGGGGCGGTGTCCGGGCACCCCTAATGGACGGGCCGCCACTGCATTCGATCCATACCAAGTACCTTGGAGAGCTAGCCGAGACAATATTGCAGTACATAGTCAAGCTTGCTCTGAAGCACAACTGTACATGGATAGACTTTGTGATTGACCGGTATCCTGAAATGAGTATTAAAAATCTAGAACTGTCACGTAGAGCTGGTGGTGGTACACAGGTAAAAATTTATGGACAGAATCAGAAGACACCAACACAATGGAAAACGTTTCTATCAGATGGAACAAACAAAGAGGCACTTGCAGAATTTCTCTATGTTGTGTGGCAAGATGCCGATCTTACAACTGTGGGTAAAGACTTAGGCCCCTTTCACACGAGCGTGTCCGTGTACGTCTCTGCACTGTCAGAGCCCCGCTCTCCTCTGTGGGGGATCGGATGAAAAAACGGACACCTGTCGGTTTTCATCCGATCGACGGATGGAAAATAGGGTTTTCATCGCCTGAATTTAGCAGAGCAGATCGGATGTCAGGGGACATGTCACCGCTGACATCAGTCGTTCCATAGACCTGCATGGAGCGTCTGTTCAGGTCCACCTAAAAAACTGTGAAATGGGCTTTAAGCTTGTACATAGCACATGGAGACCTGTGTCACTGCGTGACTGTAATGGAGGGTTTGCAAACTCTTAGTGAAGTTGAAGATCTGACATGTCATCATAAAGAATGTGACCTCAGGGTGTTTTTTCATGCAAATAATGCTGCACAGAAGCATCACACTGTAGTCATTAAGAGCCCCGATACTAATGTGACAGTGATTGCTTTTTTAACCCAAAAAAAAAAAAAAATAGATCCTGCTCCTTTTAAATAGTGCTTGCCCTGTGTCATTTTGCTGCCTGTAACACCTAAAAAAACTGGCTGACCCTGCAAGTTTCTCCCCTCACCTCTGTAAACTGACCATGGTAATCATGGCTTGCTGAGCCCCGACACCGTGGTCAGTTTGCATGCTTCCATCATGTGCAGCCTGCTGTCCTGTGTCCTCCTTCCCCCCTCCCCTACCTGCCTGTCAGCTTGTGACAGTGCCGCTGCTGCTCAAAGAACTCTAACCTGTATGCACCATCCACACTGTCTCCTTATGCACTGTCCCCCTCTGTGTGTGATTTATTAAAAAAATGCTGTAAAGATCTTATGTAAGAGAGCAGAGATCCACGTTTGCATGACTGACCGGGTCTCTCCTCCTCTCCCGAGTGACGCCAGTAGGGGAATCTCGGCCCCTCCTTCTGCATATGACAGAGGAGGAAAGGAGAGACTCAGTCGGTCTTGTGATTGCAGATCTTGGCTCTTACATGAGGTATTTACAGCATTTTTTTTTAATAAATCACACACACAGAGGGGGACAATGCATAGTGAGACAACACGGATGGTGCATACTAGTTAGAGTGGCTTAACAACCACTTAAAGTCTAGTAGGTTGTAGTAGTAGGTTGTATTTTTTTTTTTACATGGGTTGGCAACAAAACAAGGATCATTGACTTAGCAAATATGTCATCAGCTCTTGGCACCAGTGTGTGTTTGGCACTTATTGAGATCCATAACTTCTCAGGTTGTGACTCTACAAGCGCCTTTTATGGCAAAGGCAAAAAAAAGGCTTTTTCTGTTGCTTGTGAGAAACGGTTTTAACCTGGGCCAGTCTACCTTTGAACCACTTTGCAAATATGTGTGCCACCTATATGCCCAGTCATCTGCAAAAAATGTGAACAATGCAAGATACAAAGCATTCTGTATGGTATCGTCAGCTTTGCCAGAACTATCCATGCCTCTGTCAAGTAATACCCTTTACCAACACTGTAAAAGGGCAAGCTACCAAGCAGCCATAATGAGACATTCTCTGAAAGGTATAATGTGTGCCCCGTCACCCATTGGTGTAGTACCTCGAGGATGGGAAGTTAACAGTGACCTGGATGACTAGAAATCCTGTCCCTGAAAGTGTTGCAGGTAGTCCACTGCAGTTGCAATCAAGGCAAATGTGAGACAGGAAGAAGAAAGAAGAATCCACAAAATGGAGACAAAATATCACAATAATGAAAAGAAAGAAACTGCATGCACAATGTGTCTTGCATTGTAATGTGCTTAATGCAACACATTAAACACGCCAAAAATTAATTATGCATGGAAAATGCGTTTAATGCAATGGTACGACTAAGTCCTAAGACAGTTGTGTTTGAATAAATACCTCACAAATAAAGCTGTAGTGAGAAAAAAAAGAATGGTGTAATACATAGGTAGCAGGTAAATTTCTTGAGCCATGTACCAGATGGATATATCGTGAGATATAGCCATATACTTCTATAGTCATGTCCAAAGGATATGCATTTGCTCTATGTGTTAAAGTACATACATAGAATAGAATAGAATGCATTAAAAGGTGAAAAACTGAGACTTTACAACTCCTTTAACCTTCCGTTATCCTTTATAAATATTAGTTATATTTTATTCCCCTAATATAGTTCCTAGTCTGGCTCTTCTGAGGACACCATGGCCCAGGAGCCTTGGGAGAAAGGTTACCATAGAGAGTATTGAACTTACAGTATTATAAAAGATTCATGTATACCTGTTCATAAGGAGATTGGATTGATCTGACAATTTACAAAAAGCGTTCAGTAAAAAAAAAAAAAAAAAAAAAAAACATACCAGGCAAAATGTGTCCAAGAAGAGCATCCAACAACCAGAAGGCCTTTTCCTCATCTTTAGTAACCAAAATAAGGTATCCAGTGAGAAAATTCATACCCTGCAATAAAGACACACCCCATGTTTTTTTACACAAATAATAATCCTGGTATTACAAATCATCTGAAATATAGAAAAAATAACTGATTGTACACAAATGCTGTACCTTAGGCCTCATGCACACAGGGCATTTGATTTTCTCTTCTGAACGCTATTTATCCCTGGCGGGAAAAAAGCTGCTAAAAAACACACTTAAAGCCGTGTTTTGCTCACGCGTTTAGGTGCATCAAGGTTTTCAGCCCTAATGCATTCAATTGGCAAGAATATTAATTTATTCTGATCATTGAAATTAATGAATCCTCAAGCGCTAAACACCTCTAGCATTTAAAGTGGTTGTAAACCTCAGACATGAAGTAGAAACAAAGCATAACTTTCTATAGTGTGTGCTTGTCTCAATTAACCGCTTGCCGAGTTATACTGCGGCAGAATTGCACGGGCAAGTGAATCGCCGGCATGTTACATCGCCCCTTACGGCAGCCACTAGGGGCCCCCGGAGCCCCTCGATGACCGCCAGGCTCCCGCGATCACTCGTAACACAGCGAGAACCGGGATCTCTGTGTGTAAACACAGAGATCCTGGTTCTCTGAGGGGAGAAGTGACAGATTGTCTGTTCATACAAAGTATGAACAGCGATCTGTCATCTCCCCTAGTCAGTCACCTCCCCCCTTCAGTTAGAACATACACTAGGGAACACAATTAACCCCTTGATCGCCCCCTAGTGGTAACCCCTTCACTGCCAGTGACATTTTTACAGTAATCAATGCATTTTTATAGCATTGATTGCTGTATTAATGCCAATGGTCCCAAAAATGTGTCAAAATTATCTGATGTGTCCGCCATAATGTCACAGTCCCGATAAAAATCACATATCGCTGCCATTACTAGTAAAATAAATTAATAAAATGCTATAAATCTATCTCCTATTTTGTAGATGCTATAACTTTTGCACAAACCAATCAATATACGCTTATTGTGATTTTTATTACCAAAAATATGCAGAAGACTACATAATCGGCCTAAACTGAGAAAAAATTTGCTTTAAAAAAAAAAAAAAAAAAAGGGGGATATTATAGCAAAAAGTACAAAATATTGTGTTTCTTTTGTTTATAGCGCAAAAAATAAAAACCGCAGAGATCATCAAATACCACCAAAAGAAAGCTCTATTTGTGGGGAAAAAAGGAAGTCAATTTTGTTTGGGTACAACGTTGCACGACTGCGCAATTGTCAGTTAAATCGATGTAGTGCTGAATCGCAAAAAGTGCTCGTCAGGAAGGGGGTAAAATCTTCCGGGGCTGAAGCAGTTAAGAGCACTAAAGGGATGATTTACTAAAACCGGAGAGACCAAAATCTGGTGCTGCCATGCATAATAGCCAATCAGCTTCTAACTTCAGCTTGTTCAATTAAGCTTTGACAAAAAAAAAAATGGAAGCCAATTGGTTTCTATGCAGAGCTGCACCAGATTTTGCACTCACCAGTTTTAGTAATTCAACCTCCAAGTGTAATTTCTATCAGCTGTTTCCTTTCTCTGCAATCTGCGTGAATTACTTCTGATAAGTTTTCCTGATACCAAGAGAAAAAAGGTGACATGGGAGGGAGCTCCAGCAGATCAGCTTCAGCTCTGTTCCTGTGTGGAGGGGGATGCAACTCTTTCTTACAATCAGCTCACTGAGCTCTGCAGAGTGCAATTTCACAAACTTTATAAAAAAGTCTGCACTTTGAACAGATGTAGAGAAGACAACACTGCAGATAAACAGGTACGACTTATATAGGAGGAATCATCTCTGTGTATCACCTGAGGCCAGTCAGTTCACTGGGTATACGTACGTGGGTTTACAACCACTTTAAGTGCATTTAGATGAATTCACGCGTATTAAGATTTTCCTGTTCCTTTCCCAAATGTGCTAATGATTTTTTTTTGTCTGCATGTAAATGCCTATGTGTGGCATAAGGCTTTAGGTGTATCTAAAGTCAACTTTCTTTTTAGTTTTGGACAAAGTGGGGAAAGGGTGAGAACCTCTGTTACATTTTAAACGTTAGAACAGAGATCACAGACCGTAAAGAAAAAGTTGACAGCAGTGCTTTACAGATCATCCCCCCCCCCCCTAGACACGTCTAAGAATAATTCTAGGCAGATATCAATTAACCTCACAATGTCTTATTTTAACTAAGTAAACCGATACAAATATTGAGAACAACATACAAAGTACATTCCAATACAGCCCAACTAAAGATAAAACCCCAGACTCTAGTGCAGCACAAGACTAACTACAAAGTTACCCTTCTTATTTTTGTATAACAAACAGGGGGAGATTTATTCAAACTGGTGTATTTAGAATCTGGTGCATCTGTGAATGATAGCCAATCAGCTTCTAACTTCAGCTTGTTCAATTAAGCTTAAAAAATAAAACCTGGAAGCTGATTGGTTTCTATGCAGAGTTGCACGAGATTTTGCACTCTAGTTTTAGTAAATCAACCCCGTGTTCAAAAAGAAAACTACTGAAGTAATGGAGAGTAAAAATGGCCTTTCACCATTCACAGCTCAAACGAGAAAATCTATGAACTTCCCAAATGCGGGCTATAGTGTCCAGGTTGCTGTGACTTCCGTGGCTGTTTCAACACCCAGTGACTGCATCTGATAAGATGAAGTCACTCAGTCAATTTTTAAAGAAGTGCTTGCAGGGTCACTTTCAAACAGCAGAATTATTAGGGTCAGTTCATCCCCATGTTCCTACTTCTGTAAGGTGAGCTAAGAGAGAACATCATAAATGTGTTTAGTGTTCACGGTGAACCCTGAGGATTAATTTCTCCACAATGCCTGTACCTACTGAGGTTAGCAAAAGCTTGTTTACCACTTAATAATATAAATATTGAACATCTTTAGCCTTGCTACACATTCACTTGAAGCAGTTGGAATTTACCCAAACAAAATATTGGTTTTAACAGTTAAGGACTGCAAAATGAAATATGTAATAGCACAGCATAAACACGCTAAATACTGGTTATTATTTGGACTGGGGACTGCTGATTTGCCCTTGAACCGCTGAGATGCAAGCTTCACTGCAATGCAAGGTTTTCATCGATAAAAACAATTACAGTACACTAAGTAGAGCAGAGAGCACTGTTTGACATCGTGTATTCAATCCATCACTAAGGATTACATGCCAGAAAAAGTAAAAACAGCAATTCTCCAAGTGCATTACAATGGGACAAACTCTACATTTACTTTGCTGTGATGTATCCACAAGAGCAGATCAAATATCCTGCATTCATGGATACATCACACCAAATAACCTTCATCCTCATACCAAATAATTCATTGGGTTCTAAAGCATAGACTTGATTTTTACCTTAATGCATTCCCTGTATAAGGCTCAGTTCACACCTATGCGTTTTTTGGTGCTTTTTGCAGAAATGCACTACAGTCCATTTAACAGGGTTTCCTACGGGACACGTTGACATCTATTTTTTTTTTTCAGCCGCTGGGTTTTTGGAAAGGGTCAGGGACTTTTTTTTCTTAAAAGCAAAACCTTTTTTTGGTTCAATGGACTTCAATAGAGAAGCTGCAGAAAAGCATGTAGTGCGTTTTTGCTGCGATTTGTGTTTTTTAATCCACCCAACAACAAATTGGCCAAAAAAAATTCAAAAACCCAAAATGCATCAAAAACGTGCAAAAAAAAATGCATCAAAAATACGTGTGTAAAACAGCAAAATTCACTGCAGAAACTGATCAACAACATACTGCATAGGTGTGAACCGAGCCTTAAGATAAAAAAATGTCCCACTAGTTGTTTGCCACCCCCACCTCCCTTCCTACTTACCCAAGTCTTATCTCGATTCAGCGGTGTGCCCATCCGCAGCAGTGCTGGTCTCTCTCTCTCTCTCCTCATAGGCTCAGAGACAGCTCGGCCATTGGCCCAGCCACGGTAACTACCCTTTACAACCACTTAAAGCCCTTACAAAAACATCTGCAGTGATATGGTAACAATTTTTAAGAGGCAAACCGCACATGTTGCAAAGAGAATACTGTATGTTTTTGTTCCTTCATTAAAACATAGCACATCCAGAACTAGCACTAAATATTAGAGTAATGTTTTGTAGATGAATGCCATGAGTTTCTCTTACAGCAGAACTATAGCTGAAAATATGAAAAAAATGAAAAGCACAATAATAAAATAACAAAGACAACTTTTGCTGCAATATTTGGCTTTATTCCAGGTATTTTACCCACAGTACTTTACTGCTACTAGATGTCCTCAGTCTGATTGTCAGCATCTTTCAACCCACTTTCTCTGAGCCCAGGTCGTCCTGGCCCTACCCCAGCCTGAGACAGGACAATGAAAGGAGAAGCCAAACGGCAATGAGCTCAACTTTTTGTCTCTCTCCTTTCTCTTATCAGCATGCTTATTGTCAGCAGATGAACTGACTTCTTGTGTTACTGCTTTCTCTCACACTCCAGCCCTGATGTACAGGGACTGCAGGAGGCTGATACCAGGTCAAATTTAGGATCTTACACTGCTTGCATTAAAAAATAGATTTCATGATGTAATGATGAATACAGAGCTGCATTAGATTTGCATATTTTATATCTGCCCAGAGCTGAGCTATAAGATATCAAGGTTTCTGAAATATTGATATGTTATTGCGGAACATGCATTAATGCAGAATATAAGTACATATGTAATTAAATTAAAAAATGTTTAAAAGTTACTCATCACAAAATTATAGGTATCTTACATAGAAAAACAAAACTTTAATAAAATATATTTCTTCCATGTGTTTTGATTTTATGATTTCCTGTTAGTTATGGCCAAAGGCTTGGAAAGATTCACAGGTTAGAGAAGTAGGGCTGGAACTGATGGAAACATTGGCATTTTACAAGTCAGAATGCCTAGCCGCTAGTGGACCAGCTAAAAAGCCCTGTTACATTCCAAACTTGTGCCAAAGCTAGTCTTGCAAGACTGTGGTAGATAAACAGCATGAGCCTCATTACTAATGTTCCCTACATAGCTATGGTAATATAAAGTAAGCACCCAAAGAATTCCTAAATATCCATGTAAAAAGCCTTGCACAACATTAAAACATTTCTCGTTTTCTGTGGATAAAGGATATGCATGTAGATGTTTTTTTTTTTATTATTTATTTATTTTTTGCTTTTACAATTGAAAGGTTTAAGTGGACCTAACAGCTGATATTTTTTATGCTAAGTAAATTGTAAATCTCACATTTATGCTCCATGCACACAAGACACTCAAAAACTGCTAAAAAAAACCCAAAAAACCCACTGGATAAAACAACACTAATATTTAGTGTTTTTTGCCAGCGTTTTTGCAGTGTTTAAGAGCGATAGCATTTTTGTTAAAGAGGATGCGACCGCCTGCGTCCTTAACAGCCAGTGAATAGCCGATTGTTAAGGAGGGGGCTGGCAAGACGGCCGCCGCGTCCTTAAAGGGGGACTCAGCAGGGTTCCCCGCTGACAGCTGAAAGTAAACAAAACAAGTGGCGGCAATAAAAATTGAGAAATGAAAAACAGCATGGGGTCCCCCCCCCAGTCCATACCATGTCCTTCTGGTACAAATTTCAAGTTGAGACCTTTATCTGAGCAAGCAGCGGCAGGCCAGGAAAGGGGGGGGGTGAGCGAGCCCTTCTGAACCATACCAGACGACATGCTGTCAACATGGGGGGGTGCTTATTGATGAGGACAAGGGCCTCTTACCCCACAACCCTGACCCGGTGGTTTTGGGGGTGCAGGTGTAGACTTATTGGAACCTGGAAGCCCTCTCTAACAAGGGGACCCACAGATCCCACCTGTCCACTATGTGAATGTACATTGTACCCCTACTCATTCACCAAAAAAGTGTCAAAGTAAATAAAAACACACACAGCTTTTGACAAGCTCTTTAATAATAAAAAAAATAAAAAAACAAAAACAATGTCCCCTGGTGTAGATTCACAGTCCATCTAAAGGGGCTTCCAGATTTCAAAAAGTCACCCGCTGCACCCCCACAAGGGTCTGGTATGGATTTGGGGGGGGTTTCCACTGCGGTTTTTACATTTTTCAGCTGAAGGGTCATCTGTTGTTAAAGATGCGGCAGTCGGCTTGCTGGCCCGCTCCTTAACAACCAGCTTTACACTGGTTGTTAACCAGTTCCCGACCAGCTCACGCAGATATACTGTGGCAGTAGATCCCCCAGAGAAAGACACGTGATCCCTGTGCCGAATACGCGTCGGGGAGGGGTAGGACGGAGCTGTCAGCAGAGGAGGAGGTGAAGCACACCACACCGCACGCCATACGAGCAATTGATTATACACTATACTCTGGATAGATTGGTGCACTAACGCACCTGCATATTGTGAGTACCCTCCTGGAGGAAAATCTTTTATTTATAATAAATACTTAGCAATATTACACCATGGAGCTTTCTCTTTCTTTTATGTGAGAATCATTGATGTTACCCGAGAGGATTGGAGTTCACACCAACATACCCTGAATGAGCCCAGGAGTGGCTCCAATGCGTGTTTAGACACTGTTTAATTACCGTGTCACACGCCTGGAGGTGAGCGCAAGCACGATTAGGTGGTCACAGGAGAGCACAATAGCATGTTTGATTGTAGACACCGTTAAGGAGAAGCATGATGGACACTAATTTCATGGACACTATATATCTGCACTTTACGTTTTGATATTAATCAGTTGATTTTTTTATTTTTGGACACTTGATTGTCACTTGAGCAGCACTTGGATTTTATGTCCATAGTTATTTATTTATATATGTTATTTTCCTTTTAGCATGATGCACTTTTGAGTATATTTTTATAGAAGGATTGCACTTACTATATGTATTTATTGTTTATTAGCACAATTATTTTGGTTTCACCAGTTTAATATTATCACAGTACAGCCTTCATATATATAATTTTATTTATTTTAGCGCAGACACAATGGGGATTTCAAATCCCCAGACCAGTGGAATGCATACAGAAGCCCTGACAGCTGGGGATTGCCGTGGTAAGCATAACAGGGACCAAGGGGGTGGGGAGGGGGTCTGGTGTTGAATAACTTTTACAGTTTTTCTATGAAGGTGAACAAACCCTTTAAATCATTTTGTAACTTATCAAAAACAGCTTTTGTTACAGCTTACTGAAAACTTAAACCGGAACTTTAGTCATTTTTTCCATCTTTCTATCTATTAAATCTTCTGCCCGTGTTCTTTTGACTTTGGATCGTAAATCATTTTTTTTGCCAGTAAATACCTTATACAGCCCACTACCTGTTTCTTGTCTGGTAAAAAGCCTAGGCTTGTGACATGCACAGCTCTCTCTCTCTCTCACTCTTGTGAGAGTTTGCCAGGAAGGGAGGGGAGGATGAGTAATAAGAGGTCCAATGAGAGCTGCAGAGCTGGAGGTGTGCGTCTGTAAATCCAGGAAGTGAAAAGGCAGCAGCTTCAGCTGCCCACAGTTAAAATGGTTTCAGCCAGACTCAGTGGAGGGAGATTTCTGCAGCATATTTTGCAATTGCAGAATCACAGTACATATCAAATAATATGCAAAGTGGTTGGAGAGAAGCTTCAGAATGGCAAAGATGTTTTAATACAAATTATGTGGGCAGACTTAAAAGAGAAGGGGGAACTAATGCGCAAAACCAAATAAGCTTGAATAATAATAATTAAAGGGTATGAAAAGCCTCCAACATATAAAAGTGTTCCCACACAGAATATATATATATATATATATATATATATATATATATATATATGTATGTATATGTGTATATATATATATATATATATATATATATATATATATATATATATATATATATATATATATATATATATGTGGCGCTAACTAAAGTGACGTAAAAAATGAATAAATAAATCTGAACATAATAACTTCCAGCTGCTGGCAGATAAATGCTGCAGCCGGTATGTAAGTGCATAAACATGACAACTCTTCACTACAACGTAGAATACTTCAAAAAGGTGTAGATAATTAAAGTGCAGATAATTACAGCAATATGAACAAAGATACAAAAAATATAAATATATAAGTCTTAGAAACATCAGATCTTCTCATAAAGTGCATATAGTAAAATAAAGTGCAAAGTCCAAAAAGTGCAGTTTAAACTCCAGTGCAGAGGGCGTAAACCTCCATACAATAGTTCATGCAAATAAAGCAGCAAAGTGCAAGTGCAAAAAATAATTGATCGGTGTCAGCTTCCTCCAATCCTTAACATAATCCGTGGTGCGCCACACGTTTCCCCCAGCCTCTCACCTCCATTGGAGACCCCTACGGGTCAAGTCAAGCCGGAAGTAATCTGTTAGCTGGAAACATGATTTTTAACTGCAAGTTACTGCTGTTTGTTTTACAAAAACCTTTGGAATTACTGCACGATGGAGCCATCCCTTTGTATTGCATGTCTTCACCGCATGGACTAAGCCTGAAGTCACCACTTCTTTTTTCGTAAATTGAAAGGGAGAAAGAAAGATTTTGGGAGTATGGTTGAGTGGTGGGAATGGGCGAAAATCAGGACAAAATAGTTTTTTGTAAGAAAGGGATGTGAGAAGGCACGGAATGAGAGATGTGGCAAAAGAGATTTGAATATTTGGAAGAGATGAGGGAACTTGGAGAGGATGTGTCAGTGGAGATTGGGGAAGCAAGAGAAAAGTTGAATGAATTTTTTTTTTTTTTTTAATTCCTTTATTTTATTTTCAATAATGCATGTTACAGTTTGATGTACATGTTATCAAGATCTATAACATTTAATGGATAATATAAAACAGAAGTAGGGAGAGGACTTTAACAGAAACTACCGTCGACTAAAGATGTAACACATATACATTCCTCTTGTTTACACAATCTGTATAGTGAAGGCGTAGACTGGGTGCATGGGAGAGTCTAATGTAATGATTATCATAGTGTCCATTTGCATGCAGTTCCCTGAGATATGCCTTGTGTAAACTGATGACTCGTGTAATTATCCTTTATCGACAGATATAAGAGTAAACCAAAATAACAAAGAGAGAAGCTCTCCACTGACCGGGGGTGGAGAAATTCCTTGCCGTTCAGTAGAGTCCGGCAAGGGGCAACTAACGTAGAGTAATGTATACCATGATATTCAATATATCTGATCAGATCTTCCCTTAGCCGGAAAAGTATAGGGGGTTGTGTGAGAACCTAGGAAGAGTGGGGGAGGGGGGGGGAAGGGAGGGGGGAGAAAGCGGGAGACAATAGGGAGGGAGGGGTAAGAAAGATAGAGAGGAGAGGTGGAGAGGGAGGGGAAGTAGAAGAGAAAAGGGGGGAAGAGAGAGGTAAAGAGAGGAGGGTGGTGGTGTCACCCTCCAGCCAGGCGGGGCCCTCGTATCAAGGAGTGTCCACACTAAGTCATCTCCCGGAGGTAGGCCTCGGAGTAGATGAAGTGTTGCCAGGGGCGCCAGGTCTCCCGAAAGGTTTCCTCCCTGTCATGCAGGGTGGCCGTAAGATCTTCCATGTCCCGCAGTTCGTTAACCCTGGCATACCACTGGATCTTCGTTGGTGGGATTTCCGATCTCCAAAATAGAGGGATGCAGGCCTTAGCCGCATTAAGTAGTTGTATGGTGAGTGAAGCTTTATACTTCTTAATTGGACTTCTAGATAGGTGCAGCAAACAGGCCCCGGGGTCTCCCTCCAGTGCGACACCCGTCAAACGCTCGACCGTATCTGTCACCTCTTTCTTGAATGAATTTTTGGAGGCAAAAGGGAGGAAGATTGTGTCACAGGCAAAAATGGAAATTAAGGAGAAAGATGAGAAATGTACGAAGTTTTTCTTTAAGAAAGTGTTTGGTGGGAGGATGGAAATGAAGAATGTGTTAGATGAGAGTGGAAAGGAAGTGGATGGAAAAAAGAGCATCAAGGAGGTGGTGAGGAAATTTTATTCTGGATTATACACGCCAGGTAAGGGTGATTTGAATGTAGAAAAGGACGTTTTGGGTGAGATTGAGGAGTGTTTGAATATGGAGGATAAAGATGCATTGGGGGCAGACGTCACAAAAGAGGAGATTGAGAAGTGTGTGAAGAGTATAAAAAAAGGGAAATCACCAGGAAGTGATTGTTTGCCGGTGGATTTTTTTTGTGTTTTTTGGGAAGTAATAAGTGAGAGTGTTTTTGAGGTATGTAAGGAAGTATTGGTGAGTGGAAGGTTATCAAAGTCTATGTGTGAAAGTGTTATTGTTTTATTGTATAAAAAGGGGGATAGGAGAGATTTCATTATTGAATGTGGACTACAAGATCATTGCAAAAGTTATGGCTGATAGGATAAAGAGGGGTGATTGGGAAAATGGTGTGTGAAGAGCAGGTGTGTGCTGTTCCTGGGAGAAAGACTGCGGAAGGTTTGGTGAGTCTAAGGGATGCGTTGTGGTGGTGTAAAAGCAGGGGGCAGGGGGTGGCTGTGTTAGCAATTGATTTTGAGAAGGCATATGATCGGGTTGTGCATGATTTTATGTTTAAAGTATTGAGTAAGATGGGTATACCTGAGAGGATGATCGGATGGATTAGAGGTATGTACAGGGGGATGGTTAGTAGAGTGCTTGTGAACGGATGGTTAACAGGGGAGGTGCATATTAGAGCGGGTGTGAGGCAGGGGTGTCCATTGTCTCCTGTGTTGTTTATTTGTGTGATAGAGCCGTTGTTGCGTATGTTGAAAAAAGATAAAATAGTGAGGGGTGTGGAGGTGCCTGGAGGGAATGGTAAGTGTTTGAGTGTAATTGGTTATATGGATGATGTTACTGTTTTGTGTAGGAGTGTGATGGGTTTGAGAAGAGTGAAATTGTTAGTGGATGTGTTTTGTATGGCGAGTGGTTTTAGGGTGAATATGGGAAAAGTGAATGTAAAGTGTTTGGTGTGGTAAGTGATATGATGTCCTGTGGATGGAAGGTATGTGTTGGAGGTCTGAGGGTGCTTGGAGTAAAGTTTGATTGTGACTTGTATGGTAGGGAGAGTTGGGAAGATGTGAGGGGGAAGTTGGAGAAAAAAATTCAATTTTGGTCTTTGAGATCATTGTCTTTAGAGGGTAAGGCCTTAGTTATAAAATCAGTTTTTTTGCCTATTTTATTGTTTTTGTAATATGTTTTTCCTGCGCCGGATAGGGTTTTTAAAAAAAATTGTAGTTATGTTTTACCTTTTTTTGGTCATCCAAAATGGAGAAGCTTCAGAGAGAAAAAGTAGTGAAAGGTAAGTTAAATGGGGGGAAAGGTGTGGTGTGGATTGAAAGATTTTTGGTTTTTAGATACATAAGTATGTGTGTGAGGCTTAGTAAAATGGAGTCTGTCTGGGTGTTTTCTGAGATATGTGGGAGGGGGAGTGTTAAGGAAATGTAAATTGTTGGAGTATGATTTGAGGAAGTCAGTCTGTTTTAATCCGCCGTGGTTTTATGTGAGAATTGAGAGAGGTATAAGGAGGTTTGGGTTGGAGAATGTAAGTAAGGAACTTTGGTGTGAATGTAAAAAAGTATTAAGAATGGTGGATGGGAGGGAAGAATTGGAAACAATAGGGGGTTTGAGTGGGGATGAGAGTGAGAAGGTATGGAGGAATGTATGCATTAAGGACCTGACAAATAGACAAAAGGATGTGGCTTGGATGATTGTGCATGGGTGCTTGCCAACAAGGGTGTTTCAACGTAGAAGGAGGTTGGTGGACAGTGAAGTGTGCCCGAGGGAAGGGTGTAGAGGGTATGAGGATGTTGTTCATTTATTGTGGAAGTGTGAGTTTGCAATGAAGGTTTGGAGAAGAATGAGAGGTTTGAATAAAGGTTTGACTGGGGTGGAAGGGATAACATAAGAGATGGTTGTGTATGGGTTATGTAATTTAGGGGAAACAAAGAGGAGAGTATTGTGGCTATTGGTTAATTGTGTGAAGGAGTGCTTGTGGGATGTAAGGAATATTGTAGTCTTTAAGAGTGAAAAGGTAAGTGTGAAGGAGTGTGCAGCCATGATCCATGGGAGGTTATACTTCTATGAACTGTGTGACATTAAAAATTTTGGTTCGGTAAAAGCACAGGAAATTTGGTGCTTTAGACATTGGAAATATTGGGTATAAATAAATGATGTGATTATGGTAAATTACTTTTTTTCTTTTTCTTTTTCAGAAGAAATATGATGTTGGTGGAGGGCTAGCATAAAGGAGAGCGATAGAAGAACATGTGTTGTTTATAGGGATAGGGTTGAGGGAGTTCTTTTTGAATAAATTGTGGGTGGTTTGGTTGTTTTATGTAAATATATGGTGTTGTGGAGGTGGGTGGGTTAAGTTGGTTGGGAGGGTAAGGGTGGGGTTTGTGATGATATGTAAATATTGTTGTTTTATTTTTTGTCTTTTTTTTGCTTTGTTGAATTTTATGTAAAAAACAAATGTGAATGTTTGTTTGACTATGTATTTTTTGCTTCATTTTAATAAAAGAAAATAAAAAAAATCTGTTCTTATCAGTTTCCAGGAGGTGGCGCTTGCTTCCATCCCTGATCTATGGCGAGATAGAGATGGGATGGCGGTTGCTATGCAAAACCTGCTGGAGTAAAGGTGACCTGGAGCGGTTTGTAGCCGAAAGGGAAGCTTTCTGATGGGGATGGAGAACCACGGGGTCTGATCCAGAGGGTCAGGACCTGGCCTTCTGGCCTGGATTGGGGCAGCTCTAGCTCCGGACAGGTATTCGGGAGAGAACGCTGGCTCCCCTTACTCCCACCGGGGGAGCAGCCAGTATTTTATTTAATTAGGTAGGAGGGACGGAACGACGGTAAGGCCTGATGGTAAAGGGCTCTCACCAAGCTTCCAGAACTCCATGACTTCCTGCCTGGGGTGGGGGCTGCTGTGGTCCGGGCCGGTGGCCAGGGTTGGTTTTGAAAGCCTATGGAGTATGTGCCCCTGGAGTGGCAGTCCAGGGGTGCCATAAAATCGCTGTGAGTGGCAGTCACTTTGATTTGAGGCACCACAGTCACTGCACCGTCTTTTGGCTGGGACCAGAGGAATTTTTTATTCCTGGCCGGAGGGCCTGGTCATTGTTTTACACAATGGCCACCTTTTTCACTCTCCTCTCCACTATCCCGTCCCCACCTTCTTTTATTTATTTTATTGATGCCTATGTTTTGTCACTTTATGTCTTTTTATGTTTGTACACGGTTTTGTTTCACTGTGTGACGAGTAAGGATGCGGGTCCTCGGGCCAGCCCTGAAAGTCTTGGGAAGGGGTGGACATGGCCTTCTGGCTTAGTTCGCCCTCTCTCATGGGGTCTCCCTTCGGATGAGCCCCACCTAGTACTTGGGTGGTCCTGTTTCGGCAGGCCTTCCAGAGAACAGGGTCTGTCTGGTTTCGGCCTTTTGGCTAAGATCAAGTGTAGTATCTGTTCTTATCAGTTGCCAGAGGATGCGATGTTGTACCGACCATAGAGGGAAGGGCACATGCAAATCCAATGGTGTAATTGGACCTGGACAGACGGTTGAGGGAAAGTCATCACCTGGATGCCCATGGGGGCTCCAGTAGGCCTACCCAACCTGTCTAGAAAGGACCTCCTGGTGAGGATGGGTGCTGCACATGGGTCTGGCCGGAGGGTCAGGTCCCTGGCCTTCTGGCCTAGATTGGGGTAGCTCTAGCTACGGACAGTTATTCGGGAAAGAACGCTTACTCCTCCTTTGGGGGGGGGGGGAGTGGCTAGTATCTACCCGAATGTAATTAGGAAGGAGTGATGGGAGCGACGGTGGAGCCTGATGGTAAAGGGCTCTCACCAAGCTGCCTGAACTTCATGCCTTTCTGCCTAGAGTGGGGGCTGCTGTGGTCTGGGTTGTTTGATCAGGGTTGGGTTTGAAAGCCTATGGAGTATGTGCCCCTGGAGTGGCAGTCCAGGGGTGCCAAAAAATCACTGTGAGTGGCAGTCACTTTGATTTGAGGCACCACGGTCACCATAAAACACGCTTTTTTTAAGCACCTGCCTCTTGGGCCGGGCCTTTTGGCTGGGACCAGAGGAATTTTTTATTCCTGGCTGGAGGGCCTGGTCATTGTTTTACACAATGGCCACCTTTTTCACTCTCCTCTTCACTATCCCTTCCCCAATTTCTTTTATTTAATTGATGCCTAGGTTTGTCAAGTTTTGTCTTTTTACACATTGGTTGTCTCACTGTGTGACGAGTAGAGATGCGGGTCCTCGGGCCAGCCCTGAAAGTCTTGGGAAGGAGTGGACATGGCCTTTTGGCTTAGTTCGCCCTCTCTCATGGGGTTTCTCTTCGGGAGAGCCTCACCTAGTACTTGGGTGGGTTCTGTTTCGGCAGGCCCTCCAGAGAACGGGTTCTGTCTGGTTTCGGCCAGCTAGACCATTGTAAAGTACCCTTGTCCCCGGGGGAATCAGGGAATTGGCACCCGTTCTGTGTACCCATTGCACTTTTTTGTGTTCACTCTTTATGTGTGTGCACATTTTTTTGGCACCGGGTGAAGTTTTTTGGGTGTGTTATGCACGCCATAGGCTTTCAATAAAAAAAAAAAAAAAAAAAGCCTGAAGTCACCTTCCAAAAACTGGCCATTTTTGTAACGATCGTTGGAATCTGATCGATTGTTGCAATCTGTCTATTCCATATTAAAGGCTTCACTTGACCCGTAGGGGTCTCCAATAGAGGTGAGAGGCTGGGGGAAACGTGTGGCGCAGCACGGATTATGTTAGGGATTGGAGGAAGCTGACACCGATTAATTATTTTTTGCACTTGCATTTTGCTACTTTATTTGCATGAACTATTGTATGGAGGTTTACTCCCTCCGCACTGGAGTTTAAACTGCACTTTTTGGACTTTGCACTTTATTTTACTATATGCACTTTATGAGAAGATCTGATGTTTCTAAGATTTATATTGTTTGTATCTTTGTTCATATTAGTGTAATTATCTGCACTTTAATTATCTACACCTTTTTGAAGTATTCTACATTGTAGTGAAGAGTTGTCACGTTTATGCACTTACATACCGGCTGCAGCATTTATCTGCCAGCAGCTGGAAGTTATTGTGTTCAGATTTATTTATTCATTTTTTACGTCACTGTAGTAGGCGCCACGTACTTTAAATATATATGTGAGCAGACTGCAGTTCCTCTTTAACCACTTAACAACCGGCCCATAGCCGAATGACAGCTACAGGGCGGTTGCTTAACTCTGGGAGGGAGTACAGTGACGTTCTCCCAGAATTCCGCTCTTGCACGCCCCCCCCGAGAACATCCGTGATCGCGGCCGTTTACCATGTGATCGCTGCGTCAAATGACGGAGTGATCAAATGTAAACAAACCGGCGTCATGTGATGCCGGTTCCTCTCTCCCCTCTGTGTACCGATCGGTACAGAAGGGGAGTGATCGGATGGCAGCAGCGCTGTGGACTGGATGTGTAGTGCCCACAGCGCTGCTCTGTGACACAGAGCCACATCCATCCATCCATCCATGCTCAGCAATACCCTGTGCAATACTCTGCAATACCCTGTGCAACACCCTGCCATGCTCAGCCATGCTCAGCTGTACTCGGCCTCTGTATGTGGCCAGGCTGTGGAAGTCTCACACATGTGGTATCGCTGTACTCAGGAGGAGTAGGAGAATCTATTTTGGGGTGTCATTTTTGGTATGTACATGCTATGTGTTAGAAATATTGTATAAATGGACAACTTTGTGTTAAAAAAAAAAAAAAAAGCGTTTTAACCACTTCCCGCCCGATGTCATATGACGTCCTTGACTTTGTGCGGGGATATCTGAATGATGCCTGCAGCTACAGGCATCATTCAGATATCAGCTTTTTCAGCCGGCGATTCCCTACACCATAAGAATGATCATGGCAGCTGTTCCACTGCTTGATTGTTTACGGGAGGCGAGAGGGGACGTCCCCCCCTCCCACCATCCTCCGGTGCTTCTATCGACTCACTGCTACGATCGAAACCAGGATCATTTTATTTTATTATTTCAGGCTTCCCAGTCTAGAGGTGAGATGTGGGGTGTTATTGACCCCATATCTTACTGAAAAGAGGACCTGTCATGCCATATTTCTATTACAAGGGATGTTTACATTCCTTGTAATAGGAATAAAAGTTAAAAAAAAAATTTTTTTGGAAAAAAGTGTCAAACTAGAATAAAGCAAAATGAATAAAAAAAAAAAAAAAAAAAAAAAAAAGTAAAGCGCCCCTGTCCCCGTGTGCTTGTATGCAAAAGCGAACGCATACGTAAGTCCTGCCCACATATGAAAACGGTGTTCAAACCACACATGTGAGGTTTTGCTGCGATCAGTAGAGCAATAATTTTGGCCCTAGACCTCCTCTGTAACTCAAAACATGTAACCAGTAAAAAAATGTAAAAGCCTTGCCTATGGGGATTTTTAAGTAGTGAAGTTTTGCGCCATTCCACGAGCGTGTGCAATTTTGAAGGGTGACATGTTAGGTATCTATTTACTTTGCATAACTTCTTCTTTCACATTATGCAAAAACATTGGGCTAACTTTACTGTGTGTATTTTTTTTTAAACACAAAACTTTTTTTTTCCCAAAAAAAACGCGTTCGAAAAATTGCTGCGCAAATACAGTGTGAGATAAAAAGTTGCAATGACTGCCATTGTATTCTCTAGGGTCTTTGCTAAAAAAAAAATATATATAATGTTTTGGGGTTCTATGTAATTTTCTAGCAAATAAATGATGATTTTTACATGTAGGAGAGAAATGTCAGAATTGGCCTGGGTGCTCCAGAACGCCTGAAGGTACTCCATGCATGTTGGGCCTCTGTATGTGGCCACGCTGTGTAAAAGTCTCACACATGTGGTATCGCCATACTCAGGAGTAATAGCAGAATGTGTTTTGGGGTGTAATTTGTGGTATGCATATGCGGTGTTTGAGAAATAACCTGCTGATATGACAATTTTGTGAAAAAAAAAAAAAAAAGAAAAAAAATCTTGATTTTGCAAAGAATTGTGGGAAAAAAATGACAACTTCAAAAAACTCACCATGCATCTTTCTAAATACCTTGGAATGTCTTCTTTCCAAAAAGGAGTCATTTGGGGGGTATTTGTACTTTTCTGGCAGTAATGAAGAAAAATTACTAATTTGCTAAATTTTATAACTGAAACACAGGAAAATTCATTTTTTTACCGAATTTTCAGTCTCTTTTCTTGTATAGCGCAAAAAATAAAATAACCCAGCGGTGATTAAATACCACCAAAAGAAAGCTCTATTTGTGTGAAAAAAAGGACAAAAATGTCATATAGGTACAGTGTTAGATGACTTGTCAATCAAAATGTGAGAGCACCGAAAACTGAAAATTGGTCTGGGTATTAAGGGGATTTAAGTGCCCAGTGGTCAAGTGGTTAATTAAACAGCATTATATTTCTAAAAATACAGAAAACCAGCACCAGGGCTTATTATAGCCGCTATTAATGACTTTTTACAATATCTAACAATCAGTGGAATGTTTCCAATCATGCATAAAGAAAAAAGAGTCTGCTTAAATTATGCAGTTCACAAAACAACTTTTAAATGAACCAACATAATCCACTGTTGAACTGATTGTGTATAAGGAAATGCAATCAGGTTTAATAGGATTCACATATCAAGCTGTTTTTTCCAGAAACTTCATTGAGATACTTTGCACGGTCTGGTTCCTTCTAGAGAAAAAGAATTCCAGCAAGCCATGCTTGCCAACTTTACAACTGCAGCCATAGCGACAGAGTGTTGCTGAGCTCCTGGGCAGAACAGGATATTTATGAAGAGGAACTTTCAGCAGCCTCTAGCCATGCATCCAAGTCCCTGAAAGGCTGAACAGAATACAGACTGTTTTCTATGTAGTTACAAAAAAAATACAATAATTATTTAGAGATTTTTTGTGCTCACCTTTTGTTGGAGTCTAATGAGGGACATAGGAAGTCTTTAACCTTTGGCACAAAAAAAAATCTATACGTCAGCCAAGGATAACCTCTCCTCCTATCAGCATGCCTCAGTTTAATGGCAAAGCAGTACCCAGAGCATGATCATACCCAGAGAGGGATGGCACCTGTGCACCCAACGGACTCCAAGGAAACCCTTTTGTCTCACTCGATCATAGGGGGACACAGTAAGTCTTAAATATTTGGAACACCCAAAACAGTTCAACTGAGGGTCTGTTGCACAGTAGAGCTGCGCGATTCAACCCCCCTCACGATCTTAATACAGAATTTCCCCGATTCATGTTAAACAAGTGCAGAGGCGTTCTCTGCTCAGAGCTGTCAAAAGAAGAAGAAAAAACCTCAGCCAGCAAATGTTTATCAACAGTGATAAAGAGAAACAACGTATCTCTTCGATCTTTTAGATCAAGGGAATGAAGTTAAAATCTGTATTTATTGCTAGAAAATTACTTAGAACCCCCAAACATTATATATATATTTTTTAGCAGAGACCCTATAGCAGGGGTAGGCAACCTTATGAGCACAGAGTGCCGAAAAAAAATTTTCAAAGAAATGGAGTGTGCCGCTTTTATAACAAAAAAATGTAAACTTCACACTCTCAATCACGAAAAGGATTTTTTCTAAAGTAAATGCTGTAAACTACTTGAGTAGTAGTGAGAAATTAACATCCTGCACTCACGCCTCAGATCAGCCCCAATTCCTGCAACACCACACCTCAGATCAGCCCCAATTCATGCACCTTCACACCTCAGATCACTGTTCCCCCTGCAAATCTGTTTCACCACTATACCCCCCTGCTCATCTGCCCCACCACTGTAACCCCTTACACATCTGCCCCACCACTGTAATCCCTTACACATCTGCCCCACCACTGTACTACCCTGCACATCTGCCCCACCACTGTACCACCCTGCACATCTGCCCCACCACTGTACCACCCTGCACATCTGCCCCACCACTGTACCACCCTGCACATCTGCCCCACCACTGTACCACTCTGCACATCTGCCCCACCACTGTACCACCCTGCAGATTTGCCCCACCACTGTACCATCCTGCACATCTACCCCACCACTGTACCACCCCGCACATCTGCCCCACCACTGTAACCCCCTGCTCACCTGCCTCATCACTGTAACCCCCTGCTCACCTGCCCCATCACTGTAACCCCCCTTCTCACCTGCCCTACCAATGTTCCCCCTTTCTCATCTGCCCCACCACTGTACCTCCCTGCACATCTGCTCCACCGCCGTACCCCCATGCTCTTCTGTCTCACCACTGAACCATCTTCTCATCTGTCCCAACACTGAACTTATCTGTCATGTGAACTTATTATCATGTGCCCCATCACTATACCCTCTGCACATCTGTGCCACCTCTGTTCCCCCTGCTCATCTGTCCCACCAATGTACCTCCTTTCTCCTCTGCCCCGCCACTGTACCCCCCTGCTCTTTTGTCCAACCGCTGAAGCCCCTTCTCATCTGCCCCAACACTGAACCCCCCCACCGCTGCTCATCTGTCCCACCACTGTAACCCCTGCTTTTCTGTCCCACTGCTGAACCCCCTTCTGATCCCACTCACTACTGTACCTCCTGCACATCTGCCCCACTACCGTACTCCCTTGCCCTTCTGTCCCACCACTGTAACCCTACTGCTCATCTGCCCCATCAAAGTACCCCTTTTCTCACCTGCCCCACCACTGTACCTCCCTGCACATCTGCTCCACCGACGTATCCCCATGATCTTCTGTCTCACTACTGAATCACCTTCTCATTTGTCCTAACACTGAACCCATCTGCTCATCTACCCCACCACTGTAACCCGCTTTCACATCTGCCCCACCAATAAACCTCCTGCACATCTGTCTCACCTCTGTTCCCCCTGCTCATCTGTCCCACCAATACACCTTCTTTCACATCTACCCCAATTGCTGTACCCCCCGCATTTCTGTCCCACCACTGAACCCCCTTCTCATTTGGCCCAACACTGAACCCCCCTGCTCATCTGCCCCATCACTGTGCTCTTCTGTCCCACTGTTGAAGCCCCTTCTCATCTCTTCCACCACTGTACCTCCTGCTCCTCTGTCCCACCTCTGAACCCCTTCTGCTCATTTCCCCACCGCTGTACCCTCCTGCTCATCTGCTCCACCGCTGTACCCTCTTATCTTTGATATGCAGAGTGGTGAAAGGAAGCAGAGATGAGACACATCTACCTGTCCTGGCACACTCATTATGCTGATCATCCTCTCGCATCCAGCCCACGTGCTTGTATAGAACGTCACATACAATCATTTGGAATGGATGCACAATGATGAGCTCAGGTCAGGGGTATTTTCTGAAAGCAGTGGGCCTGTGTGCAGGATCATAAGTTGGGCCCCCGCAGCTGAGAAAAAGTACGGCACTCTGCGCCGCAGCAAAAGTTGAGTGTGATTGCACTAAAATACTGGCTGTGGCTTAAAGGAACACAGAGTGCAGGGGTTCAGTAGTAAGTGACGCCAAGGTTCAGGATAATTCCAACAAAGAACCCAGAAGCTCAACAGTAACTCCACAAATTGTCACCTGATTGTGGTTTTCTCAATCACAGTGAAATCCCTTCCTTCTGAGATTGGTAGTGGCAATCGAGTCATCTTCCTCCAGATGGTGGACGGGGCTAGCTAGCAGGACTGTGATTGGCTTTAGCAGTGGCCAATGACATCCCCCCCCCCAGCAGAACTGCACCCAATCTCTTCCCCATCACAAAAGCAGACGATCCCAGCTACAGCAAACTTTTGAGAACCAAACAAACAATGTTTCCCATCTTTTGCAATGTGTGTGGGCACAGTGCCTCCCACCCCCCAGTGCAGGTGCGGTGTGGGGAACTCTGAAATTGGAATGCATTAGTGTCTTATCGACACTTCCCTGCGCTGCTGGGGAGGTAGCCGAGTGCCGGCAAAGGAGGCTTTGAGTGCCGCATGTGTCACCAGTGGCGGGGGTTGCCTACCCCTGCCCTATAGAATAAAATGGAGATCGTTGCAATATTTTATGTCACACTGTATTTGCGCAGCGGTCTTTCAAAAGCAATTTTTTTTTTTTTTTTTTTTTTTTTTTTTTAGGAAAAAATATACTTCAATGAATGAAAAAAAAACCTAAAAAAACATTAAAAAGTTAGCCCAATTTGATGATCTTACGCCGAGAATCGTGAGAGAATAGTGATCTTTATTCTAAGCAAAAAAAATTGTGATTTTCGTTTTATCCAGAATTGTGCAGCTCTACAGCACAGTAAACAACGCCCAAGAAAAACCAATACAACTGTGTGCCGCCTTCAGCTCAAAGAGCTACTTGAAGGACCTTATGTCTGCATCTGGCATCAGATGAGAATGTGTAAACAGAAGACCAGTTGCCAGCCAGCTCTGCAAATCTGAAAAACAGTTGCAGAAAGCCAAGAAGCAATTACAGATCTAGTAGAGTGCACTGGCATTTGGGCTGGCGATGATGCTGAATTCTTAAATTTTCTTTATTTCTTGAACAATATTTTCCCTGGGGTTGTGTTTAAGTCAGATATTTCACCATGCAGTATTACCAATTCTCAGGATAGCTTGGTTACATCTCTTCACACTAAACCCACTGACAGGAAACACATTACTACACTACTGAAATGCACATGCCAAACATCTCCTTAACAGCCTACCCACCTCACAGTTCATGAGGGTCTCACGGATCTGTTCAGACGATGACAGACAACAACTTATTAAACTATATGATAAATCCTTGGAGCAGGGATACCCTACTACAGTGCTTGATTGAGCTTTAGCCAAATCTAGATCCGCTCGCCCCAAATCCACCCAACTGACTGCCTGACCACTGTTTATACATACATTTAATTGCGAGTCTGAATGGATCAGACACGCTTTAACAGAAAATTTGAATGTAATGTAGGCCGACAGCTTCCTGGACACCCAAACTCAAAACCATGCCCTTAATTCCACATAAACGCAATAGGACAAGATTTTCTTGTTCAGGCTCACTTCAAACATAAGTATGCAAAATCCCCACCCAGAATCTCTCAGAAAACCGGTTGTTATAAATGCCATAATTGTAACATGTGCAAATGACTCATACGTGGGGAATTTTTCGCATCCACATAGGGGATACAAACCGTATACATAAGTACCTGAACTGTAAAAGAATTCTGTGTTTATATCCTAAAATGTCCTTGCACACCAATACATGTTGGCAAAACAACTGGTCCATTCAAAAGATGCTTCCAAAGACACAGGAGTGACTTTAGGGTGGCCCTATCAAAAGGAAGAGAAGTGGGAACAGATTGACCTAAACAAACCAGTGGCAGTGCACCTTGTTATGCACAAACAATACACTCACGAGTTCAGGGGTATGGTGATCGAACATGTCAAGTGACCTGCTATAGGTGCAGAACCGTGACCATCTCCTCTTGCAACATAAGACTTTCTGGATACACACCCTTGGCACAATACACCCAGGGGGACTCAATACCAATTTATTATTTACATGCTTCTACTTACTACAACTCCCTGATACATACTACCTCTGGATTGGCGACAGGAGATGCTTGTCCTCACAGAGATCCCCTATGGTTATCTCTGCCCAAGATAGAGTACTGGAAACAAAATTCCTCCACTGCTCTTACTACACCTCTTATGATCTTTTTCAGATGGGTAGGCTCTCATCTCCCACTAAATGTTTAGGGAATGTGGGCTCATTTTATCACATGTACTCGGCTTACTGGTCTGAAATCACTAACTTTGTTAGCACAACCCTCCAAATTCTTAATACTTTTAATCCTTCACATTGTTTATTGGGATATGTTGAAGAGGATACACTTCCTACAAGGTGGAAAGTACTTATACGGTTAGTAGTCTTTTATATGTCAAAAAAGCTATAAGTCTAACTTGGAAGTCCTCAAACCCCCCCCCCCCCCCACCACCACCACCACCTCTTCCTTTCATTTTTGCTCACTTTGGTCAATAACGCTTTCCTTATTTATTAATTAACCTATGAAGCAAGAGGCTGTCCAAAGAAATTCACTAAAATGTGGTCCCCTTGGCTAGACTTGCAAGCTCCAGAATAACCCTTGGTCTTATTGTATTTATGTATATACAGTACACATTGTTATTGACCATACGTTACACATTGTGCACAGTTCATTTTTCCTTCATTTCTTCCCACAATATTTTAAAAAGATATGTGACCATTCTGGTTTTGAAAGAGGAACTTTCGTTGACCAAAAACCTCTATAGTGTAGGAAACTGAAAGCGAGAATTTTGCCACTTCTTGCTTTGATTTGTTGTTTACAAGCCATTACCAGAGGTCTAATAGTAAATAAAATAAATAGTTAAAAATAAAATGTAAAAGCAACCCCATCCCCACACGCAAATGTGAACGCATATTCAAATTGTGATCTTACAACACATGTGAGGTATTGCTGCGAAGGTCATAGTAAGAGTAATAATTCTAGCACCAAACCTCCTGTTTAGCTCTAAACTGGTAAACTGTAAAGGCTTTTAACCACTTCAGGACTGTCCACCACATATATACTGCAGGAGGGTGGACCTATTGTGCAAAACAATGTACCAATACGTTTCGTGCATGAGACACTGCGGGTGCGCGCCCGCTGCACATCGCTGGAGCCGATGTGTGGGTCCAGCTGCGGCGATGTCCACTGGCCACCCCTGATCGCTCTTCAGAGAGGCAGAATGAGGATCTGCCAATGTAAACAAAGCAGAGCCCCGTTCTGACAGGAGAGTACAGGGAGATCGTCTGTTCCGAGTGATCAGGAACAGCGATCTCTCTGTACTCCGTCAGTCCACTCTCCCCACAGTTAGAAACACCTCCCTAGGAGACACTTAACCCCTTGATCGCCCCTTAGTGTTAACCCCTTCCCTGCCAGTGTCACTTATACACTGATCAGTGGATATTTTTACCCCCAATTACCGTACTTATCGGCGTATAACGCACCGGCTTATAACACGCACCCCAAGTTTAGGAGGGAATTTTAAGGAAAAAATCTTACAATTAAATGCCCATAAATGCAGCATTATCAGTGTCCATCTGCATGCTTGTCCAGTGTCATTTGCAGCCTTGCCAGTGTCATTTGCAGCCTTGCCAGTGTCATTTGCAGCCTTGCAGCCTTATCAGATATAGAGGTACCTATATGTGCGGGACATGTGGCTACTGTAGGTACATGGATACCAGCAGAAACCCAAACTTACCCAATTGGCAAATTCTGAAACCCCGACATTTTGCAAACTGTCAAACTTTTGGGGTTGTCTACCTTCAGAAATGTGACTGTGGATGTTTCTACATCAGAAAGACCAAGCTCCCCTTTTGGAAAAGAGCATGCCGACACATCTACAGTATGCAGACCTGTAACCCAGCCTTACTTCTGGGGAGACATACCACCCCTGTCCATTCAGGGGTCTTCCCCAAGATCAAATTTTTGATTTTGGACTGTATCCACCCCAGCTCGAGAGGAGGAGACTGGAACAAGAGTCTCCTCCAGCTCGTGCTGCCGTCGATATACAGCTTGAGTGCTACCCATCCACCTGGTTTGAACGGTGCTATGTGTTTCAGGCCCTTTCTGGATGGCTTTAATTCAGGACGTATGGAAAAATAATGGAATTGCCCATCTCCTATTCCCCTCCTTTTCATCCCATTAAGTTCTTGCCGGTTTTATCTGACATGTCTGCTCTCTGTATATTATTTATCATCATTTTTCTCTTTCCCCTTGTTTGCCATTTTTTTGTGTCTATATTGTGAGGACTTTGGCATGGGGTCCCCTGTTGATCCCTTACCTGTGGCTTAATAAAATTTGGGACTTATGTATTTGCCCCATGTTACCCCATTTTACGTTTTTCATTCTGTCTAATTACAGCTTATTCTTCCCTGTTGGGCCTTTTTTACATTTACATCCGTTTTCATGTGCACCCAGCGCGGCAGGGAGGACTCTTCGAGTGCCTCCAGGGATCGAGTGTCCGCCTCTTCTTGCGGACACGCCGTCCCATTGGTATCCATGGCGACCACGTGATGAGGTATCTCTGCCGCGCCAGTGGGACGTCACTGCGTCTTGCCCCTCCGCCCCGCTCTCTCATGATGTCGGCGCGCGTGCTCCGTGGGGCCGGCTCAGCTGCCGTGCTGTCCGTGCGGCGCATGCGTGCGGCGTCCTCTGCGCCTGCGGTGCGGGGAGACGCGGCGCAGTGGCGACTCGGGGGGGCCCATCCCTGGAGGTGTGGCTTCCGGGAGGACACACTCAGCTGTTCAGCATCTTGCTGAACACGGGGGATATATATATATATACCAGTTGGTACAGCAGTTCAGGTAGGACCTGGGGCAGGACGCTCTTCGGATGAACCTCTGTCTTGGTAAGTTATAACACATACTCTCTTTCTTTCTTTACACTCAACGGCTGTTCTTTGTGATACATCAACCAGCTTAGTTATAAGCTTTCCCCATACACACGTTTTGTTGGGCGTTTCTTATCTTTCTTCAGTACTACTAATAGACAGCGGTCCACCTGTGTGTCCTTCCTAACCTCTTAACTGCCTCATTCACTCTGCTACTGGCCTGTGAGTGCCATCTGTTAACCTGGGTAGGTCTGATGCAACTTTATATGTTTGTTTTGGTTGGGGGATTCATAGTATCTTTACCCCTCCATGCACACACACACCCCCCGCTTTTAGATACTTTGTATTCTTATTTATGTCCCGTGCTTTCCTTTCTCCTTTCCAGATCCTCCTTTTTCTTTGGGCCCCAGTGTACATGTCACCCCACCTATGGTCTGAATTATTCGGAACCTGGTGGGGTTATTCGGATGCGAGGAGGTAGACACAGTTCCTCACCTTCTACGTACTGGCCTTGTTCTTGCTTTCATTTTTGATTGCCATTTGATTGGACGGAATCTGTGGGAGACTCCATGCCTCATCTTCTTTTATGAGTTTATTTGGATGCATTTATGTACTTCTTTAGCGATTATGATGTGAGTATTATTATATCTTCTGTATTCTTTATATATGCATTTTAATGTGATACGATCTATCTGTTGATCTCTATATATTTGAATCTCATAGATATTATACTCCCTGTGAAAACCCCTGATGAAGGAGACTACAATTCATCTCTAAAACGTCGTTGGGTTTGGGATTGTATATTTTGTCATTTTGCTAAAACGTTTGTACTACATGATGCATCCCTGCTTTTATTATATTTTCATCATTTGTGTTTCATGTATTTAATAAACTTTATACTTTTTGATATATGTTTCATGCCTGGGTAGTGCCTTCAAAGTCCCACCCCTAGGGGGATCTTCCATTTCTATATTTGACACCCCTATTCATTGCAGCCTTATCAGTGTCCATCTGCAGCCTTGCAGCCTTGTCAGTGTCCATCTGCAGCCTTGTCAGCGACATTTGCAGCCTTGCCCAGGCTGCAGTTAAACTGCATTGACTTGTCAGTGTAACTGCAGTTTGAAAATGACGCCACCGAGATACACAGAGCCGAACCTGTGTATCTCGGCTCCTCTCGGCCCTTCTTGGCTCCTCTCATAGTCCCGCCCAGTCCCACTCTATGATGGACATAACACAGGTCCAATGGCGGGACTGGGCGTGACTGTGAGCGGAGCCGAGCGCCGCCCATATACATACATAGGTTCGGCAAGCTCCGCTCACAGTCACGCCCAGTCCCTGTGTTATGTCCACCATAGGGCGGGACTGGGCGTGACTGTGAGCAGAACTAGCCGAGCCTAGCCGAGTACATTAGGCTATGCATGTATATCGGCGGCCGGCGCTCGCTCTGCTCACAATCAGCGGAGGATCGACGTATAACACGCACCCACGATTTTCCCCTGATTTTAAGTGTGTGTTATACGCCAATAAATACGGTATCTTATTGCTGGTCCACTCTGCGTTTTGTAATAATGTCACTGGTCCCAAAAAAGTGTCAAAAGTGTCCGATCTGTCCGCCGCAGTCCCGCTAAAAGTTGTTGATTGCCGCCATTACTAGTAAAAAAAAAAAAAAAAAGCCATAAATGTATCTCCTATTTTGTAGATGCTATAACTTTTGCGCAAACCAATCAATACTTTTTTTTTGGAATTTTTTTACCAAAAATATGTAAAAGAATACATATTGGCCTAAACCGAAGAAATAATTTTTTTTACATTTTTTTATTGGATATTTATTGTAGCAAAAAGTAAAAAATATTGTTTCTCTCAAAATGGTCAGTCTTTTTTTGTTTACATCGCAAAAAACAAAACAAAAAAAAAAAAAACGCAGAGGTGATCAAATACCACCAAAAAAAAAAGCTCTATTTGTGGGAAAAAAAAAGGACATCAACTTTGTTTGGGTACAACGTCGCATTACTGCGCAATTTTCAGTTAAATTGACGCAGTGCGGTTTCGCAAAAAATGGCCTGGTCATTAGGGGGGTAAATCCTTCCGGGGCTGAAGTGGTTATTATCACCTATGGAGATATGTTAAAGCATGTTCGGTATTTATTCTCTTGGTGTAACAATCTTTTATATTTTACAAAAAAAAAAAAAAAAATACATAAAAAGATTATATTGTGTGCACTAAAATTCATTGAAGTTTTTTTTCCTGAAGATTTGCATTTGATTAGCTGCTGTACACAGAAAATTGCAACAACCATTTTTTTCTCCCGGGCCTTTCTTTTAAAAAGAATATAAAATGTTTGGGGGGGTTCTAAGTAATTGTCTAGTAAAAAAAAAAGTTTTTTACATATATGTGAGAAGTGTCAGGAATTGGTGTGGGCAGCTAGGTTAAAAAAGCCTCACTACTTGTCCTACCATACCTTATTTCTAAAAACGTACCTGACTTCTGTCACCGCTCCAGCACCATCTCGGATGCAGCATCACTCCTGTCACTTTTTGGTCTCACAGGAGACACTCAGAGCCATAGGCTCCCGCTGCTGTCACTCAAACATTTGTGACGAGGGAGCGGGGAGCAGCTTACTGGCACTGTGTGTCACCTCAGAAGTGCACCCATGGGTTCCTCCTATGCATCCAGCTTCCTGGGGAGGTGCCTGGAGGAGGGAGGATCAGACAGCACTAGCAAAGAAGAGGTAAGGGACTGCTCTGTGCAAGATCATTATACAGGGCATGGAAGTATAACTACTTTTTATCTTATTGCTGGTCCACTCTGCGTGTTATAGGTTTAGTAAAACCTTAATGCTACATTTCTGGACTGTGGCCTGTTTGATCACAGAAGGAATGTCATTGATCTGTATACTGTGTAATTTATGCCTCTAGTGTGTTCAGTACTGTAACACCCTGCCTTTCTGTATGTTTACTGCATGCATATACAACCAAAACAAAAAGCAACAAGAAGAAAAAAAAAACAAACACACCCACACACCCTTTCCCATCCATGTAGGAAGTCAAATAAATTATAGAGACCTACCTGGCAATAGCCCACACTGCTATTATGGTGGCCATAAGCCACTAAAATATTATGTAGCATTGGCTGTAAACACTGGCTTGCATCTTTACGGAACTTCACATTATCAGGAAATGTTCTGTTTAGATCTGGAAGAGAAGACATTAAAACAGCATTTTGCTTGAGCTTGCTAGATCCTCTAAAATACAGGAAAAAAAACTAAACAAATAATCACACAAAGTTGTTAAAGAAAACTCCTGCACCAACTCCCTCACTGTGTAGAAGGGACTCCTACAGTGCCTTTATTTACCTTTGCCACTCCAGTTCACCATTTTATTCATGTCTGGTGAAAACATGGTAATTGTGAACATAGGGAAGGTGTGTATGTTCCTTCTATCCATCTACAATACAGTACAGTATGCAGAGGATGGGGGCATGTGTAATATGGTTCAGTTGCAGTG
The DNA here is from genome assembly GCA_037952925.1 of Lithobates clamitans. NCBI lineage: Eukaryota > Metazoa > Chordata > Amphibia > Anura > Ranidae > Lithobates > Lithobates clamitans. Next base: position 2,400,080 of record JBBGZY010001250.1, on the reverse strand, counting down.
ATAATAATATACAGCCAACAACACTAATTAAAAAAAGGAGACTTATTTCTTTTTTTTTAAATTAGTGTTGTTTTGCTTCTTCAAAACAATGTTGCAACATCTTAAAAGAATAGAGCCGTAGGGCAGATTCACACTTATCCGGCATGTGCTCTGACTTCCAGAGCACAAGTCGCATGACATGTCAAAATCAATGGTTCCCAATGAGAGCCATCTTAATTTGTGTCGATCCGACTTTGAAAATTGTCTGACTTTTTCAGCCCATTGATTTGAATGGAAGTCGGGATCATCATCTTAACTGATCTGACTTGTGCTCTGAGGATCTTGAAGGGGAGCCCCACAGAATTTTTTTTCTTCATTTCATGCTGTTCCATCCTCCACCACCCCCCCCCCCCCTCCCAAAGACCATACCAGACCCTTCAGTCTCATATGGAGGGGAACCCCATGGCAAAAAAAACAAAACGGCGTGGGGTCCCTCCCAGGATTCATACCAGACCCTTATCCGAACATGACAACCGAACGCCCCTCCCCCTCCTGGACCATATTCAACATGGGGGGTGAGTGCTTTGGGGCAGCGGGGGCTCTGCGCCTCCCCCCACCCCAAAGCACCTTATTAAAAGTGAAGAATGTCTCCTGTCGTAGCTTCAATGCATGTTTTTTCTCTGGTTCCGCCACAGAAGTATTCTCCTCCGGCGATGCGTTTTCTCAGGTGCGGTCTTCTTCGCCGCCGCCCCAGTCCTCTTCCGATGTAGGCTCCCACCTTTGTGTCATCTTTGATGTCTGCCAGCTCTAATATAGTCACGAGGCGTGACCATCTAGTGACGTCACCATGAGACTCTGCCCCTTGTGCCATCAACCTCTAGCAACCAGTGTGTAATGATGTGCAGTAACCTCCAGCAACCAATCAGTGAGCGGTTAGGATGTGCAGTAACCTCTAGCAACCAGTTTTAACGGGACCTCCTGTGCCACCAGGAGTTCCAATCGATCGATTCAGTCACAAAGCCGAACAAAGACCGGATCGGATTTGTTTGGCTGTGCTAAACAGTAATCTGGAAGCAGTGACCTGACATCACTTCCGGTTTACTCGGAAATTCATGGTGCCAATTTTTTTTTAAATAAAGGCATTCAATCACACCGCTGTTGGTGTGATTGAATGCTTTTAGGACAGAGGAGGGATTTGGGGTCTTACAGGCCCCAGATCTCTCCATAAAAAGAGTACCTGTCACAGGCCTACTGTCGTCACAAGGGATGTTTTGTGCTAAAAGACAATATTTTTTTACAGTGACAATGTAAAAAAAGAAAAAAAAAATTTAAAGCACCGCTGTGCTTGTGTGCAAAGGCGAAGGCAAGCGTCGGTCGTGCACGCACACAAACAGCGATTGTCCCACACATGTGAGGTATCGCAAACGTCAGAACAGCAGTAATTCTAGCAGATCTTTTCTGTAAAAATCGAAAGTAGTAAACTGTAAGGGTCGATTCACACTGGGGCAACACGACTTCAGCGCGACTTTGTACCGCGACTTCAACGCGGCTTCAGCGCGACTTCAGCAAATTACAAGGCGACTTGAAGTCGCCTCCATGACAGGCGACTTTGCCTGTGGCCAATCACGGGGCAATCAGCTCTCTGGGAGGGAGGGGGGGAGGGAAGGGTTTTCCCTGCAAAGTCGCTTGACTTTACAGAGAGATCCGACTTGGAGGCGACTTCCATTGATTTCTATGGTACAGGTCGCCTACCAAGTCGGATCAAAGTAGTACAGGGAGTACGCTCTGAAGTCGGAGCGACTTCAGTAGCGTCTATTAAGACGCTAGCGTTCACTCCCATCAAAACTATTTCTGGGGCGACTTGGGGTGACTTGAGGGCGTACAAGTCGGATCCCAAGTCGCCCCAGTGTGAACCGAGCCTAAAGGCTTTTAAAGTGTCAACTATAGATAGTAAAATTTACATTGTTTGTCACTGTTGCATGGGCGTGACAGGTTTGTCATCTATTTACTCGGCATAACTATATTAGATATCTATATATATCTATGTAAAAATTGGGTTATGCATGTGTTTTTTTGCACTAAAATTCATAAAAGTATATTTTTTTTACCGAAAAACTGAATTTCAAATACAGCTGCTCAAATAACGTGCGACATAAAAAAATTGCAAAACCCACCAATTTATTTTCTAGGGTCTCTGCTTTAAAATATATCATGTTTGGGGGTTTTAAGTAATTTTTTAGCAACAAAAACAGGATAATTTGGTTTAAAAAAAAAAAAAAATTAAATAAAATGGGCTGCTCATCGAAAATGCCCGGGCCTATTTTTTGTCTCAGTCCGGGCCTGCATGCAGTCATGTAATGTCCATCAAAAATTAAGCATTAAGGTCCCTACAAAGGTGTTCCCATCAGAGTGCCCCATTACACCAAGTGTCCCCACCAGATTACTCCTATTCTAAAACGCTGCGGGGTGGGAGGGGGGGCTGGGAGGTAGGGCATGAAGAGGGCATCATTGGTTGCTGGGGACTGGCTGGCAGTCCAAATAAAACTTTCACTTGGTCCAGGTCTGGACCACAGTCTGCCATTTAGTGATGCCTGCTGTATTATATTGTCCTTAGATAGCTCTAAAAGCTTTTCTGAATTGTGATTCAGGTTCCTGTGGCCTTAGCTTTTCCTCTTTTTTAGTAAATCTCCTTTAAGGTAAAAATAGATATTACCATTCAGAGGCATTTTGGCTTGTGATGAAAGCACCACAAATAGTAGTTTTTTTTTTTTTTTAATCCAACTATAAGTACTTAATTTTCTAAACAAATTTAGCAAAACTTTAAACTACTAAAGCTGTAGTAAATATTACCAGCTATGTTCAATTACCATTAGCAAAGTATTAATGCTGTCTAACAAGACTCTTTTGAAGTGCATTGGTTACAATATACACTGTGGCGTTGTCTTGATGTTCAAGTCTATGGCAGTTAAACTTTTACTCTGGTCAGATTAGTTAAAATCCGATTTATGATTTTTATTATTATTGCTACACAAGGCATTCTGGGCCTGTGAATGAAAAATGTGACAAGTCAGTCTACAACCGCAGTTACTGTAGTCCAGAGTTGAAAATTAAACAGATTCTAACTGGTTTCTATGGGCAGCTAGAATTTTTTGGTACATTTTCATGCATAATGCCATTTGTAATTCAATGTTATTAAACAACCTATTTATTTCACTTTGGATAACTGCAGTTATCCAAACCGGTCAACATAAATTCAAACACTTCTAGTTTGCAATATGGCAATCTGATATGTTCTGTACACTACTGGTGTACAGAATGCTCAGAGAAAATCTCATTGTACTTGTTTGATTAGCTTACTGCTTTTCTCATAAGTCTGCACTGAGCTACAAGCCAAATTCCAGGCATCCTCTGTGTTAACAATTTTATTTTCCGTAAGTAGTCTATGGCTTGACCACCAATAAAGAGATACAAACACTGCAGCTTTTGAGCATGGAGATTGCTCTTGTGATGTTATTAAGAGCAGGCCTACCTATATGCAAATCAATGTAAAAAGGAACATGGAAAAAACAAATATTTTTTTTTAGAAAATAGAAAGGAAGGATATGTGATATATCTGCAGTGTATACAGTTCACACTTTCTTTTTGATAAAATGAAGTTACACTTTAAGGTGTACTTACTCCCAAAGAAACAGGACAGTTGAAGCTAGTCTTATGAAAACCTCATATATCTATAGCCCAACTAACCAACCAATATGTAGGTTTGTAGGTTCCAACATACTTCAATCAATATGTAGAATAGTGGGATCCACCATATTTTAACCATATGTAGGTTGGTGGGTTCCAACATACAGTACTGAAACCAATATGAAGGTTGTTGGGCTCCAACAGACTTCCACAAATATGTAGGTTGGGGGGGGGTTCCAAAATAATTCATTATGTAGATTCCAACATACTTCAACCAATATGTCAATTGGTAATTACCACGACTAGGTTCCAACATATCTTAACCAATATGCAGGTTGGGTTCAAGCAAGCTGGTGTAACATTTTTATGTATTTTTCTTTTCTAAAAACTCATTAAAACAAGCATAGGAGATGCTGCTTGGGAAAAAATTTTTGAATTAATGCATGATTCAGACTTTGGTGATGTTATTTAATCATGTGTGCAAGAAAATATCCAAGCTGTTCCCTGTTTGTAAATGTACCTCAAATTTTGCAAATCTCAAGTAATCTCAGGCTTGTTAGAATTTAAGAATAAAAAAAAAATATTTCAAAGTAAATTCATTAGACTGTACAGAAGAACTTCATATGACTGGATGCAAATGGAAACATCTCCCTTAATCGGGTTCTTTCATTTTTCAAAGAAAAATGAATAACTCTGTTTGGTCAATATGGCCACCGACTATTCTCATTTTCTTTTTTTTCCCAACACTAAAGCTGGAAAAGGGAGGTAGACCACTGTCATCATGCTGTTACCTGTAATGACAGTATCCACAAGCTTTGCATTCTTCTTTCCCTCTACTAATACATTGTGATAGTATCCTGGGTTCTTCTCCATTCGGGCCTGTGCTCCACTCACGAACATCCACACGTGACAGCGATGTTCATTAGGAATGCCTTTCCTAATATATCTCTTTACTGAAAGAACAAGGAAAGACTTTAAGGGGCTTTTCTGCAAATCACTGGTAATACAGCAAGACAAATGTCACAGGTATTAGTAATCCCTGCTGATCTTCTGTTTATGCATTATTGATGTATACAGCGCCCGGCCTCAAAAAGGTAGCTAATAAGCCAAAATTAAAAACAGATCCTTATCTCTCCATATTTTTCTTGTATCCTCTGGGACATGCAATCCATTTTCTAAATGTATAATCCACATATTCTGATAATCCCAAAGGAATACTTTCTACTCAGACTGATTGTCTAAACATCTTTACATATTTAGGTTATTTAGGGCTGGTCAAATTCCAATAGCCATGTTAGCAAATGCAACTAGTAAACGGCAGCTGACACCCAACCTTTTATTAGCCCTTCATATTTATGTCAATGAAAGAATATGTTACCTAGCTTGTTGTTTGGCCCAAAATCAACAATTTACTGGTTTCTGAACGTGTTGATTTTTCCAGTTCTTGTATATCTATCTGAAATGATTGTCTGTTTCTCGCATTACTAAAGAGAAACTAATAGGTGTTCTAACAAAACCCTGAATTTAGGCATCCTTGTAGGCACCACCCTTGTTAAATCAAATACATTTCTGTGCATATGGATGACACCCTGGAACGTCAGCTCAGGATGTACATACAGAAACAATAGCTTTTGGCTAAAACATTTTAAGCCAAAACATGCTAGAAAACCAACTCCGACCTCTCCCACTTTGTAGCCAAGTGGCATATTATGTGCTCACAGACAATGTGTGCTAGAGCGCTTTCTGGAATAAGGGGCTAGCTGTCACCCTCTGGATCTCAGCTTGAGCAGCACAAAGAAACATGGGACAAAAACAATATAAAACATGAGATTCAGGGGAATGCAGCACGCAAAAAAGATACAAAAAGTGAGAGTTTTTATGATTTAAAAAAAAAAAAAAATTTTTTATTTTACCCAATCATGTTACCGACCTGTTTCTAATTAACCCATTTAGTTGCAAAACGTTCTTTCAGCTCTTCCCCATTAGTATCACTTACTTTGCCAACTTTTTGTTGCCCTGTCCCAACTTTTCTGAGGCACGTTGCTGCCATCAATTTCAAAATTACCTCAAATTTTTTTCCTTAAAATGGTACCTTTTCTCAGTTTAAACATTTTATAGGTTTTCTATTTTCTTTTGTGAATACAACGTGGGTTTATGAGATTTGCAAATCATTGCATTCTGATTTATGTTGATTTTACAAAATGTCAACTGTTTTGGAATTGGGGCTGTAATCAGAAATACTGCATTAGTAAAGATTTTTCTGTCAAGATCTTTCTTTATTCAGGAAAGCCTCACCATTTTGAAACTTGCCCCCCCCCCCCCTTTTCAATCCCAAGAGTTGGGCAGGGGGGCCTTTGACATATATTGGTTGTTTAGTGGTTCCGATTTAAATGTATAAAAAATATACCTAAAGGTTGAACTCTAGGTGAATATAGAAAATGCCAATTATTGCACGTATGTATTCATTACGAATCATTGGGTGCCCATTAAAGTAAAATGCAGTATTGCACCTTAATGATGATTGGGAATGAGTTGGCAGCACACCTGAACAAAAATTGATATGTACCATTTTTTTAAACGCAGCACGCTATAACACATGGTATTTTCATTGCGATTCCTGCATTACCCACTACTATTATAAGGTGTTGGTTGGCAGTCAGAAAGGCACTGCAATATGCATAAATGTAACTTGCCAGTGCAAATGGGCCCGCAGTGTTTTTTTTTTTCTTAAAGCAACTAAATAAAAAGTACCAAAAATTTATATAATAATTTATATAATAATAATAATAATAATATAATATCAGCCTCTTGTAAATTCTTATACAGAAGAGCTTAAATGATAGGATTACCTTTGGGAACATGTTACATGTTCCACCCAATCCCACATAGCCACATCATTCATTCACAGAGCTCTGTGTATGAATTAACTACAAGTCCCCAATTCCTTTGCGGATGTCGGCTTGTAGTTCTCAATAAAGTACCACGGTGCTGTGGAGCGCCGTGGAAGTGCATTGATTCTTCCTGTCAGTGTATCTGCATGCCCGTATGGGATGTCTGGCACACAGATACACTGACACGTTGGCAGGAGCCCTAAAAAATAAATAAATTATGCACATTTTTTTACCTGCAAAAAAATAAAATAATAAATGCATATATTTTTTTTAAGTAAACTTATCCTTTTAATGGGGTGGTAGCTGAAGCAAAATGTGCCAGATGTGCTACAGTGCTCAAGGAACATGCTGGACAGGAAAAGTGCAGCGTGAGAGAGCTCCTTAATCTGCTGTTTTTCTGTCCAATTACAAGCTGTGGAAGGGGAACAAGATCTAGGTATATTACTTACGGTAAGTGCATTAGAGAAAAGTCTGGTCTCCAATCTTTGCAGTCTGATGTGTTAGCCTCAGGATTGGAAGACAGAAATACAAATCCTATAGCAAGTATAAACAGCTCTCATATATGTATTACAACAGTGAATTTAGCAGTTTGTTCTGGCTTTAAGACTTTAGACGCTTCCCAGTTACCTGGGAATGGCTGGCAGAGATGCACTCCAGTCTAAAAAGTGATGTCGCTTCCACAAATGTCATAAAAGCTGCTGGAGTGATTCTATCCTTGTCAGTCCCAGGTTATTGTAGCCTCTGTGGCCTGCAACATTGACCTCATAAGCATTAATATCAGCACCACTGAACCCTCAATGTATTATACAAACATTACAAAAGGTTATGTAACCATACTATAAATGTTACGGTGCCTTGAAAAAGTATTCATATGCCTTGAAATTTTCATCATTTTGTCATGTTACAACCAAAAACGTAAATGTATTTTATTGGGATTTTAATTGATAGACCAAAAATGTGGGGTGTGCATTTGTATTCAGTCCCCTTTACTCTGATACCCCTACCTAAAATCTAGTGGAACCAATTGCCTTCAGAAGTCACCTAATTAGTAAATAGAGTCCACCTGTGTGTAATTTAATCTCAGTAATAATACAGCTGTTCTGTGAAGCCATCAGAGGTTTGTTAGAGAACCTTAATGAACAAACCACATCATGAAGGCCAAGAACCACACCAGAAAGGTCAGGGATAAAGTTGTGAAGAAGTTTAAAGCAGGGTTAGGTTCTAAAAATAAATATCCCAAGCTTTTAACATCTCAGAGCACTGTTCAATCCATCATCCGAAAATGGAAAGAGTATGGCACAACTGCAAACGTGCCAAGACATGACTGTCCACCTAAACTGAAAGGCTGGGCATAGAGAGCATTAATCAGAGAAGCAGCAAAGAGGTCCAAGGTAACTGAAGAAGCTGCAGAGATCCACAGCTCAGGTGGGAGAATCTGTCCACAGGACAACTATTAGCCGTGCACTCCACAAATCTGGCCTTTATGGAAGAGTGGCAAGAAGAAAGCCATAACAAATCCCATTTGCAGTTTGTGAGAAGCCATGTGGGGGACACTGCAAACATGTTGAAGAAAGTGCTATGGTCAGAGAAGACCAAAATTTTACTTTTTGGCCTAAAAGCAAAATGCTATGTGCGGCGGAAAACTAACACTGCACATCACCCTGAACACACCATCCCCACCGTGAAACATGGTGGTGGCATCAAGTTGCGGGGGGTGCTTTTCATCAGCATGGACAGGGAAGATTTTCAGAGCTGATGGGAAGATGGATGGGGCCAAATACAGGGCAATCTTAGAATAAAACCTGTTAGAGTCTACAAAAGACTTGAGACTGGGGCAGAGGTTCACCTTCCAGCAGGACAACGACCCTAAACATACAGCCAGAGCTACAATGGAATGGTTTAGATCAAAGCATATTCATGTGTTAGAATGGCCCAGTCAAAGTCCAGACGTAAATTCAATTGAGAATCTGTGGCAAGACTTGAAAATTGCTGTTTACAGACACTCTCCATCCAATCTGACAGAGCTATATAGATATAGATGTCCATAAATATTGGGACATCGACAATTCTAATCTTTTTGGCTCTATACACCACCACAATGGATTTGAAGTGAAACAAACAAGATGTGCTTTAACTGCAGACTTTCAGCTTTAATATGAGGGTATTTACATCCAAATTAGGTGAAGGGTATAGGAATTACAACAGTTTGTAAATGTGCCTCCCACTTTTTAAAGGTACCTAAAGTAATGGGACAATTGGCTGCGCAGCTGTTCCATGGCCAGGTGTGTGTTATTCCCTCATTATCCCATTTACAAGGAGCAGATAAAAAGTCCAGAGTTCATTTCAAGTGTGCTATTTGCATTTGGAATCTGTTGCTGTCAACTCTCAATATGAGATCCAAAGAGCTGTCACTATCAGTGAAGCAAGCCATCATTAAGCTGAAAAAAAACCCATCAGAGAGATATCAAAAACATTAAGTGTGGCCAAATCAACTGTTTGGAACATCCTTAAAAAGAAAGAACGCACCAGGGAGCTCAGCAACACCAAAAGACCCAGAAGACCACGGAAAACAACTGTGGTGGATGACCAAAGAATTCTTTCCCTGGTGAAGAAAACACCCTTCACAACAGTTGGCCAGATCAAGAACACTCTCCAGGAGGTAGGTGTATGTGTGTCAAAGTCAACAATCAAGAGAAGAAGACTTCACCAGACTGAATACAGAGGGTTCACCACAAGATGTAAAACATTGGTGAGCCTCAAAAACAGGAAGGCCAGATTAGAGTTTGCCAAACAACATCTAAAAAAGCCTTCATAGTTCTGGAATAACATCCTATGGACAGATGAGACCAAGATCAACTTGTACCAGAGTGACGGGAAGAGAAGAGTATGGAGAAGGAAAGGAACTGCTCATGATCGAAAGCATACCACCTCATCAGTGAAGCATGGTGGTGGTAGTGTCATGCTGTGGGCATGTACGGCTGCCAATGGAACTGGTTCTCTTGTATTTATTGATGATGTGACTGCTGACAAAAGCAGCGGGATGAATTCTGAAGTGTTTCGGGCAATATTATCTGCTAATAATCAGCAAAATGCTTCAGAACTCATTGGACGGTGCTTCACAGTGCAGGTGGATAATGACCCGAAGCATACTGCGAAAGCAACCAAAGAGTTTTTTAACCACTTCATATCCGCGCAATGGCCGAATGACGCGGACCTGAATTTCCGGGAGGCCGTCATAAGACGGCCTCCCCTGTGCACGCGTCGAGCGCGCTGTGATCACAGAGTCACTGAGACCGATATTTCTTGATATTTTTTTTTTTTTTTTAACAAGCGACATGTCATACTGTTAGTGGTACATCAGCCTGTTAGAATTACGATGTGTTAGCAGTATCACGGCCGTGGCCCCAGTGTGAAAGGGGTCTTGGTGTTCACTGTTTCACTGCATTAGTTGCTGAAATAGTACTTCTTTACCCACTCTTTTCTGAAAATTTAGGGAAACACTTTTACTATTGTTCTTTGTTATGTA